>CM070556.1:1251666-1877500 GCA_036346405.1 Phyllostachys edulis
ATGTCGACTGACAAAGCCCCAAGTCCGGATGGGTACACTGGATGTTTTTTTAGGGCAAGCTGGGAAGCCATTAAGGAGACTATGCTAGCGGTTTTCCAAAAAGTATTCACTTTGGATGGCTTACACCTCAATAAAATCAACACGGCCAACATCATACTGCTTCCGAAAAAAGACCAAGCAATGGAGATCGCTGAATTACGGCCAATTAGCTTGGTTCACAGCATTGTCAAGATCCTCTCCAAGATGCTCTCCTTAAGGCTCTCTGAATACATGGATAATCTAATTTCCATAAGTCAGAGTGTGTTCATAAAAAGGCGAACTATTCAAGACAATTTTCTTTATGTCCAAAACATTGCCAGGAGCTATCACCGGTCTAAGACGCCGATGATCCTGCTCAAATTGGATATTGCAAAAGCTTTTGACTCCATCTCTTAGCCATACTTGCTAGACATGATGCAATACAGAGGCTTTGGCCACAGATGGAGGGCCTGGATTGCAATGTTGTTGGCCATATCTAATTCAAGGATTATACTAAATGGGATTCAGGGGCCGAATATTAGGCATCAGTGCGGGGTGCGACAGGGGGATTGTCTCTCACCTTACCTTTGTATCCTAGCAATTGATGTCCTGCAATGTATTCTGAAATTGGCAGATCAAAATGGATGGCTATTGCCACTCAGTGGGAAATTTGTGAAAGCAAGGTTGTCTATGTACGCCAATGATGCAATGATCTTTCTGTCACCAATCAAGGAAGATGTTGACAACATCAAAGAGATCTTGCATGTCTTTGGAGAAGTAACAGGGCTCAACATAAACATCTCCAAGAGCATTGTCATACCAATTCAATGCCAGTCACTTCTCTTGGATGACATTCTGCAAAACTTCCCGGCAACCCGTATACAGCTGCCATGTAAATATCTTGGTCTGCCACTTTCGCACCACAAGCCGGGGAAGACTTTGTTTCAACCTCTGTTGGAAAAGGTTCATCACAGCCATACCGACATACCACTAAATAGCCATGGAGTTACTGGCCTGGATCATAAAACAAATAGACAAACGACAAAGAGCATGGCTCTGGACCGGAAAGGACATCTGCTCTGGAGGAAGTTGCTGGGTAAACTGGAGCGCGGTATGTCGTCCAAAAAAGTTGTGCACCTGTTTGTGGAGTGTTCTTATACCAAACAAATCTGGACCTTAGTGGCCACATGGGTGCAACAAGCCAATCTAAATCCAAACCACTGGACATCTCGTCTAAAGATGGTGGATTGGTGGACCGATTTATTCCTTTCTACAGATGACATTCACAAAAAAGGCCAAGGCTCGTTGATAATTCTTACCTTGTGGCAGATTTGGAAAGAAAGAAATAGACGGATTTTTCAACACCTCAGACAGAGACTAGTGGGGCTGATGGCGGCCATCAAAGAAGAGGCCTGGGCATGGACGTATAGTGGGGCGACCAAGCTGCAGACTTATCTACACAGGGGGGGGGGATACTCACGTTGGAGTACTTGCCTAGTAGGATAAATTCCTTTTTCTTTCTTTCTTTCTTCTTCTTCTCTCTCTTTTCCTTTTTTCTTTTTTTTCGCCAGCCCTTTTGTTTCTGAACAGCTCCTTCCTTTAATGCAATAATGACATTCTTGCTGTTTCTTCGGAAAAAAAATTTGCTTTTGACGGTCGGTCGAAAACTAACTAATTAAATAAGTAGCTAGGACACATGCATGATCAGTAGTCAGCCGTAGCAACAAACAAGAGCTGAAACTTAATTGTGCGTACCACGATCGATCGAGCTGCATGCAGGCTGAAAGCTAGGTAGGCAGGGACGGACAGTGTTGCATGCAAGGAGGCAAGGAGCATTGGAGCACCCTGCTATACTGATAACTATTAATAACTGTTATGCCGGCCTGCCAATTAACAAACTGATCGATCGTGTCTGAACTCAACATTTTCATTCAGCTGGCATCCATCCCTGAGATGAGACGGGTTGCACGCATTTGGAATTTGGGCAGGTGAGAGGAGTGAGTGATTGAATTGGCAGCACACGCGTTCGGAGTACTCCCACTCCTGCTTTTGCTTGGGACGAAAACATGGGAGTTTCATAGCAAGATTCATCCATTCGTTCATATATATACGAATGCATACATGGGGCCCTAGATTCCTTAAGCAAAATTACTGGCTACTGGTCACCTCACTGTGCTAGTTGTCCACACACACAGAGAGCACGAACAGTTTGAAAATTTTGACTCCAAATCCCATAGGAATCATATTTCAATAGCCAGTGTTTCATGGGAAATGATCGACCACGATCTTACGTAAGCTGTGGGGACTCTGAAATCGAATTCGTTTCAAGTTAAGATATTACATCAGAGGCATAACTTTTAATAGGAAACAAACTCGATTTCAAGTTCCCGGATATGTGTCTCGCATTAGCTCCCAAGATCAATGACTAATGCGCATATATCCTGAACAATATTGTACACAGTCATACGCAAGTCATATATTATTAACAGTAATTTACAAGACTAGTGTTTTAAGTGTACAATTTTACACATATGACCAACGGTCAACTAAAAACAAAAGTACACAGCGGAAACTAATATAAACACCAAAAGATACCACCAAGTGTGCCCAACACCCGAAGGCAACTGAGTAGAGGTAGAAACAACATCATTCGTTAGCGTCGTCATAGTCGGCGCTAACAGATGGGTTGTAAGCATAATCGTCCTCACCTGCAACAAGCGGTTAATCTGTTTGAGTACAGAAGGTACTCGCAAGTCTTACACAAACTAATAAAAGAAATGGTATAATAGAACATATTCAATGGATTAGAAAATATACATGCTAGAGGTTGTTCAAAGGAAAGCTGTATTGGCATTAGTTTTGCATAAAGCGACAAATTTTATACCTACACTTTCTAATTTGCAAAGACTATTTTGTAAACAAAATTTGGACCAAAAGACAACAAGTAACTTTGTCATAATCATAAATCAAACATATCAAAGTGGCTGTCCACTTTGACCAACTAACATACATGAACACCCATTCATGCCGATACCATGTTATGACCATGTAAATTTTAGTTTAGAAATCTAACATTTGCTGTCTCGAACACAAGCGGTTGTCCATAACCGTGGACATGGCTATTCGAATAGTGTTAACCCTATAGGGGTGTACATCTTTACCCACATGACTTGATTAGCCTGTAAGCCTCCGGATAATGGCACACTTCCTTATGTATGCTGGCCAGGGAAATCAAGACTCGGTATTTTTCAGCAAGAAAATCTTATTGAGTTGAATCACCCTTGCGAGACGAGATCCCGCTTAGTACAAGCTACTGATAGAACCTACTAAGCGAGCACGCAAGTTGTGTTGGGAATGCCGACCCAATGAATAGAAACTTAAAACTGTGCTCACTCGCACATATTAAATTACAATTGGATCCCTATGAACATATGATCAAACACATATATCCTCACACCACCTATTTTCCAACTCAATAAAACATTCCCCTTACTTAACCAAGTGGCTCCCGCCCCGCGTATGGAAGTACGTGTGTTACCTGGATTAACGAATACACAAAGTTTGGTCCTTAGTGATCCGGACAAGACTACCATAATACCCAATTCTCGTGCACGAAGGCACCATCACTATCAATCACTTGTCCATATCTAAATCATATTTAAATAGACAAATTAGACTTACAACTTAGATTCAAATATCTAGACCAAATTATAAGGATAGAAATGCTCAATGTTTTCCACGATTGACAGGCTAATCCCATTAATCAAACTACAGTAACTCTTGACTTGCATGGTTAAGCATTCACACACACACACACACACACACACACACACACACACACACACACACACACACACACACACACACACACATATATATATATATATATATATATATATATATATATATAAGGATATAACTAACTAGACTCACAAATTATTGATATACTAAAATAGCATGCACGCAATTATCATTGCATTTTAAAATACTAAATTATCAAAACTGGGATCAAAATGATGCAAGAGAATGTTTGCCTTGATGATATTTCACTTGTTCAATCTCAGAAGTCTCAGATATATAATCACACGCGTCGGGCAATTCAGAATCTAGAAAGAGCGATAACAAATGAACACCGAGAAAAATATCAAAATGCCAAAATGCTGAAAAATGCATGATAAATTCACAGTAATGAGGTTCTGATTTTAAGTGAATTTTGGGTGAAAGTTTATTTGGAGTTCATTTGAACTTTCTAAGAATTTTACAAGGTTAAAGTTCTTAATGTGCAATTAATTTAATTATCAAAATTTTCTGTAATAGAGACATGTGTGAGAGTTATTCCAAATTAAAGTACAGTAAAAATTATAACTAACAAAATTGATTTCACTTGATTTGGAGTTATAATGAACTACTTATGAATTTTTGAAGTTTAAACCATTTTCAGTGTAAAAGTAATTCATTTCAGGATTTTAAATCGTAACGAATACTTTTTATACCGGACCGCATCTATCCTCAGTCATTAATGAGTAGGGCGTATAATCAGGGTTTGACCCAGTCGCCAGGCCCAAACGAAAGGACGTTGAAAACATATTTTATGAAATACGCCTTCTATTAACAAAGTCATACTTTCGGTTTTAAACATATAAGAAATACGTCTTCCGTATTAGGAAACATATTACACTACTATACTCAAACACTTAACCAGTCACATGGGTCCACCCGTCAGCATCTCGACGCGGAAACTAGTGATTAAAGCTCACAGGTTTTTGTGCTTGGGCCTACGTGTAAGCGGAACATTTCACAATAATTAATTGAAGGTTAATGATTGTTTAACCTAAACCGATAGCAATTAACTCTAATCATCTCCCTACAGCTCCGGTCGAAAATCTGACAACAGAGGACCTCGTCACCGCGCGCTTGCTCAATGGCTCGTCGATGCTGTGGTCCACACTGGCATGAACCAAGGACAAAAATGGATGCACAATAGTCTTGCGGTCCTAGTGGTGGCTGGGATTTGGTCGGCGATGAGCTTTAGCGGTGGAGCGACAAGAAGATGTGGCAGCGCAAACACGGCTCCAGTGGATATGCCATTTTGGAGGTGCATTATGCAATCTAAAGCATGCTTAAGCTTCTATGAGGTATAAATATGCTACTTGAACCTAGGAAATGACCGAAGAGACGCCGAAGCTCACCGTCGACTTTGACCGCAAAATGACCAATAGAGCTCCACGATGACATGACAACTTGAGCAAGGAACCAAAAAATGGGTGGTCGAGATAGGTTGCATAGACACATTAGATGCTAATACCGGAAGGAATCGATGATTAACTCACCAAGCCGGAGATGAGAATGAAAAGCGCGAAGTTGATCGGAGTTGAACAAAATCCAAATCCTGGTGATCCTATGAATCAAAAGACAAATTGATTGAGGGGTTTTACTACGCATATCCTAGAACATGATATAATGTGCACAAGATTGGAGATATCTCACCGAGCACGAAGATGACATGGGAGTGGCGTTCAGGGCGCACTCTGGACAATCCAAATGACACACTTGTGTTCCCGGGCTACAAGCAATACTAAGATCTCAAGTTAGCACAAGGATTATGATATGGAGATAGAAGAACAAGGGCGCAAGAATGATTAGAAATGCATGAGTGAAGAGGGAGAAACAATGGCCGCCCTGATTCGGCCGAGAGAAAGGTGAGATGGTTTTGATAATCTTCCCCGACTACAACTAACACAAAGTTGATTCGTGGCATTACTAGGTTAAGCGACATCATCAACGGTGAAGCCAAGTGGTGTTGCATGCATCAAAATGCACAGGCGCAACGCCACCTCACGCTTGATGCGCTCGGAGCTGGCGTGGTGTTAAACAGCGTGGAGAAGACGAGAGGGAGAGAGGCTGACGAGTGGGTCCAGGTCATTAGTCTCAGTGGCGAAACAGCGTGGTTGGTCCAGTGCGGCGAACATGTGCGGTTGGACCAAACCCTGTAGCTCCCTCAGTCGGTCCGAAAATTTGCTCGGTCGGTCCGAACGTTTTCCTCGATCGGTCCGAACATCTTCCCGGTCGGTTCGAAGTGATTCGGTTGGGTCTAGCCAAGTCAGTGGTTTAGGGTTGGTCTGTAACATCCCAAATATGGGTGTGTGTTTCAAATGTAAGAAAATGAGTAGAAATTAAAAACTTTTCTTGCATCTTGAAGCTTTTGAACTTTTCTATAATTCTTGTAAAAGAATTGTGGGATTCAAAAACAACCTAAACCTACAGTTGACTAAAGTCAAACTCTTTTTCAACTTTGTCAAGAATCTTGTGTTCAACCTTTGAAAATATTTTTCCTGGGTTCTAGGCATGCTATGTGACTCCTCTGAAAAATTTCATAATTTTTAGAAATTATTTGATAATTTTTGGAGGCAAGTCAAACCAGTTTGACCTTAGGTCAAACCTTAGAACAAACCTTGAGGAATTTCTTGAAAAAAATGCCGTGCATAAAAATCTCTGGAAATTTTATGTAAGGTTAATCCTAGAGTAAGGAACCTCTAGTCAAAATTTTAGGGTTTTTGGAGTTAGTTTGCTACCTCTAAAAATCATTCCAAACGCAGCTTTCAAATTCAAATCCAAATCTGTTTGCACTGTTCCTTGGGCGCGGACCGGAGCCTGGCTCAAGCCACCGGTCTTGGTTGGACCGCCTAGCGCTTAGCCAGCCCTTCCAATCGCGCGTGAGTTTTGAGCCGTCCGATCTTGATCGTACCGCTCGTGTCGCGCGCAACCCGATCGGACCTCCTGATCCCGCCAGCCCCTATCCGTCATTAGATCTTAATCCAATGGCCCATGACCACCCATCTCTTTTCAGCACCATCGGATCGAAATCTAGCGGTCGTGACCTCCCATTTTTTTCCCCTACGACCACCTCGATCAAGATCCAATGGCCTACGACCACCCCGATGAAGATCCAATGGTCCATGACCACCCCGATCTTTATCTACCAGTCGAAATCATCCCACTCCTATTGGCTCGACTCAACCCACTCACGCGATGTTGGACTCGCACCAGCCTCTGTCAGCCGTTGGATTTTAATCGAACCGTCGCCGTCGCGCGCATCTGTTAAATCCCCCTTACTCGCGGCGTGAGTGCCGGGTCACCATGGCGTCTTGTGGCGTGAAGCGGCGCCTTGTCACCTCTCAACAGCTCTTTCTTCGCTAATTAATGCTTGCCCGTGCTTTCGGCCCCAAAGTCGTGTTGAGCTGCCCCATCCCTCGCGTCCTTGGCCGAGCTGTGAACCGAGCGTGGACCGCAGCTCGATCCAAGTCTTAAAGTCTTACGACTCTCTGAACCCACGACGACTTGTCGATCCAAGTCTTCTTGCCGATCGATCCTACTCAAGGTAGGTAGGATCGCGATCCTACTCTTAGAGTCTTACGGTTCTCTGAACCCGACGACTGTCGATCCAAATCTCCTTGTCGATCCTACTCGTAGAGACTTAGGGCAATTTTTTTAGAGGCGGGCTTTGCGATATTTTGTTTTAGAGCAAAATTTGTTGATATTAATTTCGAGAATGAAACTATAAATAAACAAGGAGCATGCAAAATATTGTATCGATTGTGGTAATGCTAGTACAAATATCTATATTATGGCATGAGCAATCTTGAGCTTGATAATGATAAGCTATTTTTATTCTGGAGTATGTCTAGCTACTTTTAAGGAACATGCAAGTGGTAAACCATATAACAATCATACAAACTTATAGTATAGATGTTAAATATGTGTATTTCTACAAATCAGTAGAATCGCCGATTCTACGATTCGATACTACGATTCGATCCTACCGGAGGCAAATCGATCCGACTCGGGATCTCGACTCTGACTACCTTGCATGCGCCTACTCCCTCCTTTGCTTCTCCAGCTATTTAAGCCCCTCAAGCTCTTCCTTGGCTTCCTTTAAACACCCCTCAGCTCTAGCTTGCTTCCTCTGAGCTTGCTTGAGCTTAAACACCCAAATCCCCAAAACCGCTATTGTCGGCCGTGGAGCTCCTTCGTCGTCGCCGGCGCTCCAAGGGTTCAATTGCAAATCCACTCGTGTCACTTCGCGCCCCTCTTCGTCTTGAACATATCCCCTAATCCAATTTTGGTTTGCCTCAACAGGAAGCAACTAATTTTGGAGTTCCCCTTTCGGTAGAAGTTCAATCTTTTCACCCTACTTGCAGTAAGCTCCTCCTCTCTTCAATTCTTTGCTCATGGACCATCCTTGAGCCCTATTGAAGCTAATCTGATGACCCGGACTTGCTCATTTTGCTCAGGCCATCGTCTCCTCATTGTCGTCTCTAGCGCCGGTGCGGTTCAACGTCGCCGGAGCTGCTCCGACCTCCTCTGTCCCTCCGCGACCCTCAGGTAGCTTCGCCGTAGTCCCTAGATGCTCCGGCACCGCTTACTTGAACTACTACGGAGCTCTATTTGTGTTGTCGTCGTGGCCATGCATGGCACCGCCGCTCCTCGCCGGCTCACCGCCATTCTAGGCCAGCTCAGCTGCAGTAAGTGGTACCATTGTGTGCGCAAGGCTATTGCCGACCTCAAACCACTCTTGGTTTGCACCGCCGTGGCCTGAGTCGCCGGCGATTGGCCGTGGAGTGCGCTCGGCTCCATTGTCGGACGCGAGCTCCACTGTAGCTCCATCATTAGGACAAAATCGGTCATTAACCCCTCTAATGAATGCTTAGCAGTTAATAGCTGTCCTAAACTGGCTAGTGAGTCGCTGACGGGTGGGCCCGCGTGCTTAAACGCGCACGGTGCGTGTTCTTAGTGCGGACCGTCCGTTTCTTGATCGACGGCTCAGATCGCGCGAGCATTTTCTTCCTCGCTCGCTGTGAGCCGTCCATCTCCAGATCTGCGACTGCGATTCGCGCGAGCGTTTGCGCGCACGTATTCAAACGCGGCCGCGGTCGATTCAATCTGGACCGTTGGATTCAAGATCGACGGTCCCCATTCGCGTGGGTTCGCGCAGTCAAACGCGCGTTCGTCTCGTGGGCTTGGACCGTCCGATTCAATATCGACGGCCCAGGTTTTTCCACGTCGTTTCAATTTAAGAAATTTCCCGATATATTTATTTGTGAACTGAAAAAGGTAATAAACTTCAAAATTGCATAACTATTTCATTTTAGCTCCAATTGAGATAATTCCAATTTCGTTAGCTCTAGTTTGAACTAGGCTTTAATCTAAAAATGGTTGGAAGCTTGGTTCGGCTCCAGAAAATTGTTTGATAAATTGGTTTAGAAATAGGCTTTAATTGTTGCTCTAAAAATTACATTTAACTTGTAAATTGCATAAGTAATTCTCTGTAGATCCTTTTTGAGTGAATCCAATTTTGTTGGCTTCCTCTGTTGGTATACTAAAGGGTAGAATAGGTTTTAGGCATGCCACTATTTATAAAACCTTTGTGAGTGCTTTTTGTTTATGCTCTTGCGCATGTCTTTGAAAAATCATAGGAAATGCATTCTAGCTCCAAATGAGGTGAATCCAATTGTGTTATTCATCTCGTAAGGTGTTGTATTTGCCATAAAAATCTCAGGTGCAACATCTCTTTGGAAAATTGTGCTAAAGAATTTAATTCGGATGAACAGTAACCGGTTTGAATTTTTCAGCCTTTTTCCAGTTGAGTAGATTTGTTTTGGCCATAACTTTTGCATTGAGAATCCAAATCAATCGGTTCTTATTGGTAAATTTCTTAAAAATCATGCTCTTGCTGCTGTAAAAAATTTAGAGCATTTGGTGAAAGTTGGGTGTTGAGTCTTTTCGGTATTCTTCGTTCTTATCGGTTCTTTTTCGCTTTTTTGTTAGGTGCCGACGAGTGCGTTGATCTCGAGAGTGTTCCTCTGCAACATAGTGAGCAACTCTAGCAAGGCAAGCAGTTTGATCATATTTAATCCCATTACTTTCAAAGTCTAATATATTGTTTGCAAAGTGTATGTATGCATGCTCTATTTTGTTGTTAAATTATGGTGCGATTAGTTGATCCTCTAGTTGCATAATCTGTTGGTAAATGATTATCCTCTACTACCTGAGCCTAGGTTATTTGCTGTGATTTAGGGTTCGTTGGATGAGCCCTTGTCACTTAGTAGATTCAAGTTAATCTTGCTTAGCCATGCATAGGTACCGGTAGCAATGGGTGGTCATCGACTTAGTCGATGATCTTGATCACACAAATCTAATTATTATTCCATTATATCCAGCACTTGTGCTTTGTTAATTTGTAAAGTCAGAAACTGAAAATGAAAACTGTTTAGACTTGGGCACAATGGATGATGGTGTGATCTGTTGGTGTGTGAAATAGTGCCTAAGTCAACAAGGACCGAACATCTTGTTACACTAAACTAAGCAATTTTTTGTGCTAACCACGTGAGAGGGATATGGGACCTCTCTTGACTAAGTACTTTGGGAGGTGTTAATTATGGGTCGCTGGTGGCTAAAACTGTTTTTATAAGGGGAAAAGCACCCGCAGTTGCTTAGGCTAGGCCGGTGTATCCTACTTTTTGGGTTGTGCGACTCTTAATTAGCATCATTCATTGGAAATGTCTCGTAGGACTTAGCCGTGCCGGCATACCCAAAGAAGTGTGCTAAATAGCTTGGCAAAAAGGCGGTCTGACGTGTGGGTACATTGGTACACCCCTGCAGGGTATAAATCTATTCGAATAGCCTTGTCCTAAGTTATGGACACGCTTGGGGAAGTCTTTCGAGAGTTAGACTATAACCTTTAATTAAAACTTGATGTGGGTGGTATGAATAGATATTCATGCTATTGTTGTGGTGACTATTGGGTTAGTCACTTTTAGGATTGTCATTGTCATCTATCTATTGTTAATATGTTGTCTCGCTGTTATTTGCAACTTAAAAACAGATTGTAAAACTGCTTTGAATCTATTACAATATTGCAAATGAAAACTTGCTTTATGCTGAAAATGAGCCTAAAGCCTCCTCCACTTAAATAAGCTTGCATGTAGCTTATGTATAGGACTGTTACACAACACGTAAGTCTTGCGAGTACATTTTTGTACTCATTTGCTTTGCTTAATTAATTTGTTGCAGAGGAGATTGATCCCCAAGGGATCCACTTTTGTGAGATGTGCGATGGATTTGACGACTAGGTTGGCGGCCCGGTTGGTTGCCTTGTGGGCTATAGGCAAACCATATGGCTTTTGTTTATCGCCATCTTATGGTTTTTGTTTCCGCTGTTTATTTAAGTCCTTAGCTGTTATTTGGCCGGTCGGCCTCTTTTGTAATAACTCTATTATGTATGTCTTTTGAATGGTTTAGTTGTGTTTTGGTTCTATGTGAATGAATGGAATTGATGCATGATTTTGTAAAGGGGTGTGTATACTGCATTTCTAGGAAGTATACATATCTCGAAGACACGGGTTACTTTGTTTGTGATGCTAGAGTCAGTGGAAGACTAAGCATTACAAGCCGAATAAGCCGGGGTCCTCACATGGTCTAAATGGGTTTGGCCGAGTCAGAATGATTGACTGGATCAAATTCAAACTTCAAAAGTTTGACTGGTGGGTTAAAAATATCAAATAAATTTATTAAAATCTGAAATTTTTTAGGGATGATACTGGGATATATATATATATATATATATATACACACACACACACACACTTAATTTAACATCCCTAACCGAATAGGTTTAAATAAGAATCAATGATTTTTCTTAAGGTCAAGATGAATTTGAAAATTTTGAAAAAAAATATATTTATTCATGATAATTAACCTAGTATTTGATTAAATTGTTTCCCAAGGTTGTTTACAAGCATTAAATTTAGTTTTCCTTAAGGAGATTCTTTTTGAGTTAAAGTTTGACTTGAATTTGAAATTTTCAAATGCAGCACTTTGTGCAAATGATCCAAAATTTCATGTATGCTCATGAAATGTATATAATTACCATTTATTTAAAATGAGGCTGTTACAAACCTCCCCCCTTAAGAGAATCTAGTCCTGAGATTCCGGTAGTTCAGAAGTTAAAATGTGATGCTTCTAAACAGTTCTTTTTATAGAAAAACAACATATGTTGTCTTGATTTTCTTCAAAGATAGAAAAGAAAGATCTAACAAGCAACATAGTGTTGTTATTACATTTTTCTTTCCATTGCTTTGTTTAACATTTCCTTTCTTGATTCAAATGTACTTAATCATATGGAAGAGGTAGGGGTGCTCAAGCCTCATTTGGTCTTCCCGCTCCCAAGTGGCTTCCTCTTCTATGTGGTTACTCCACTGAATTTTCCAGAACTTGACGGTGCGGTTTCTTATCTTGTGTTCCATTTCATCAAGAATACGCACCAGGTGCTCTTGATAGGAAAGATCAGGTTGGAGATCAAGGTTCTCGTATGCAGTCGCTTCGGTAGGAACACGAAGACATTTCTTCAATTATGAAACATGAAAGGTATCAGGTACTACTGAAAGAGAGATGGGCAACTCCAGTTGATATGCCACAGCTCCTTGTTTTGCAAGGATTCAGAAAGGTCCGATATGACGAGGCACTAACTTTCCCTTCACCTGAAATCGTTGAGTGCCCTTCATCGGTGTGACTTTAAGGTAAACATGGTCATCTACCTCAAAGCTTAACTCACGACGACGATGGTCGGCATAGCTCTTTTGACGAGACTACGCTGTCCGCAACCGATCTCGGATCAAGCGAACTTGCTCTTGAGCATCCACTACCAAGTCCGGACCATAGAATGGTCTTTCTCCGGACTCAGACCAGTTCAAAGGTGTCCTACAAGCTTTCTCATACAATGCTTCAAAAGGTGACATTTGAATGCTTGATTGGTAGCTATTGTTGTAGGAAAATTCTATATAAGGCAAGCACTTCTCCATATTCTTGTTATAAGACAGCACACAGGCTCGGAGAAGATCTTCCAATATTTGATTACCCTCTCGGTTTGGCCTCCAGTTTGTGGATGATAAACAGTGCTAAAAGAGAGTTCGGTCCCTATTGCTTGGTGTAGAAATTTCTAGAAATAGGATGTGAATTGAGGGCCACGATCAGAGACAATGATCTTCGATACACCGTGGAGACAAACAATTCTTGCAATGTACTGCTCTACTAACTTGCTTCCTACAAAGGTAGTCTTGATAGGAATGAAATGTGCAACCTTCGTCAAATGATCCACGATCACCCAAATAGCATCGGACCCATTCTGAGTCTTTAGGAGACCAGTGACAAAGTCCATACCATCTTCCTCCCATTTCCACTGGGGAAGAGGCAGTGGTTGGAGTGTACCTGCTGGTTTCAGATGTTCTGCTTTCACCCGTTGGCAAACATCACATTCAGCAACATACTGTGCGATTTGCCGCTTCATTCGGCTCCACCAGAGCCTTTTCTTTAGATCCTGGTACATCTTGGTGCTCCCGAGATGTATGGAGCATTTAGAATTGTGAGCTTCTTTGAGGATTAAATTTCTCAACTGGTGGTTGAATGGCCTTACCAAACAGTTCTTGAACCAAAGAATGCCCTGCACATCTTGGGTAAAACCTTTGGTTTTGCCTTGCTTCAAAGCTTTTCGGATTTGAGCTACCTCTAGATCAGTTTTCTGGGCCTCCTTGATCTGGTCTTCTAATGTGGATTTCACCTCTAAAGCAGCAAGGGATCCCTCTTCAACCATTTCTAGATTCAGCCGCTGAAAATCAGCACACAAGCCCTTCGAAATGGATGTTACTAACAAGCAGTGGCATTGCGACTTTCTGCTCAATGCGTTGGCCACCACATTGGCTTTGCCCGGGTGATAATAGAGCCTCATATCGTAGTCCTTGATCAGTTCAAGCCATCTTATTTGTCTCAAATTTAGATCAGTTTGAGTGAAAATGTATTTCGGGCTCTTATGATCAGTATAGATCTCATAGCGATTCTGGATGAGGTAATGCTGTAAATCTTGAGGCGTGAACTCTGACTACCAATTCTAAGTCATGTGTAGGATAATTCACTTCATGAGGCCTCAACTGTCTGGATGTATATGCCACAACTCGGCCTTCTTGCATGAGAACACAACCGAGTCCATAGCAAGATTCATCACAATAAATATCAAATCTCTTGTGAATATCTGGCAGAGTGAGTACTGGAGGTTTGGTCAGGAGTTCTTTCAATATCTAAAAACTTTCTTCACAATCAGCTGACCATTCGAACTTCTGTGAACACCATGAGTATATGCTCATGATCCTAAGTGATGTTACAATTGGCAATTTGGTTGTAGGTTTGGTGGATTTCCTATTTTTTTCAGAAAGTTTCAGCAAAGTGTCAGGATAATCGGTAGTACCGGCGTGTTAACCACGGTAATAACGCTTGACGGAACGACCAACTTGGAAGCCACGGTACTACCGCGTAGCGGTATGACCGCCCGTGAGAGCGGAACTACCGCGTGTCTTGATTTTGAACGCGTGTTTTGCTCGAACCATTAGATCTTGATCTAACGGTCTCTATTGCGGTGAACGTTCGAACTTTGAACAGTGGCCTAGATCCAACGACTGAGACTCACGGTCCGATTGGCCCAGTAGATCTAGAGCGTCCACGTGTCTTTTGGTGCCCTCGGAGGACTTGTTCTGTTTTGCAAAACATTCGTACCGCACATTGAAAGCGGTAGTACCGCGCTAAGGAACGACCGCTCTGTTAGCGGTATGGATTTTCCAGTAGCGTTGTTTTTGAGATTTCTTCGAGAGCAGTACGACCGCAGTGCTGAAAGCGGTACTACCGTGAAGAGGTAGTACCGGGTGTTACATGGCGGTAGTACCGCATTTGCTGAGAAGTTTGGTTATCTTTTCTTCTTTCAGATATTTGAATTTGGGATAGGTCATATCCTTGTTTGCCATTGCATATGGTTGCATATTGCATGTTTTGAGCCAACGTGGGTCAAGTTGTAAAGAACTTGTTCCCGGAGATGATTTCTCTGTCTATTGCTGTGCAGGTGGCTTGCAGGTCAACGACGGTAAATGGTGAGGTGGATTGGGACTAAGCTTGGAGAGCTGAGGTCTAGAGCGATCATAGAAGCCGGGTGAGGTCAAGTGACTCAAGCATGGCGCAGAATGGATGAGGTTGATCGAATAGGCAGTTCGATGCAGCTAGTTGGATCAAGCGGCGCGGGGGTCGGTGCAAGTGCCTTGGAGGTTCCGATGGGATTCGGACGGGAGAGACTTGTCGACATGATGAGAGCTGTTGATCTACCTACACGTGGTGAAGCAGGCGATTGCTTCGACAGGATTGGACTCGGTCCATGGAGAAGGATCGAGAAGGGGTATTTTGGTAATTTCACCGAATACCGCCTTTGTGACTTGTCTAAACCGCGGCGTGGGTCGGTGCTTGGAGAAGCGGTTTTGGTCAATCAACGATGAAGACAACGCTTTGAGATGCGTGCGTGTGTTAACCCATTGTGAGTTAGGGTTTAATGGGTACCCTAATGGAATATTCCTAGATGCTAGCCTCCACTATATAAGCACTTGGTACTGTGTGTTATGTAAGGAAAACAGAATACGAGAGAAGCCTTTGTGTGTTTTTAGGGTTTTGGAGAGCTAGGGTTTAGGGATTGCTTGATCTGATGCTCATGTAGTGAGTTGTGTCCTCCAAGATGGAGAGGCTGTAAACATCAACCATATGTTCAGATCAATCCAATCATGTTTCTGGAAGTGAGTCTCTTTCGTTCTTTGTCTTCTGTTTTGGGAGTTTTTGTGATTTTGATGATCCACTACTTTTCTCTCGAATCCCTCTATTGCTTATGCTTGCTGTGACTTGTGGAAGACCATCTAAGGTCATCTTGATCATCCATAGCCCACGAGCAAGCCTAGGATCAGATTTGGGTTTTTGACCTGTTCTTGAACTAAACTTTACCAAATCTGAAAAAGGTCAAGACTTTGACGTAGATCTATTGAATAGATGATTGGAATAGGTTCCTGTTATTCTCTAGATGTTATGTTTCAAGTTTGATAAAGTTTGGTTGGATAAAACTCAAGTTGATCATCTTTTAGGTTTTGAAACTCTGCTGTCAGGATGAATCACACGAAGGGCGGTAGTACCGCACGTTTAACAACGGTAGTACCGCACCCTGAGTTTCATCAGCAGACTATCTTGACTCTGTTACTGTTCTATTGAGGGGTTGCAAAAATTGAGTGAACACCTATTCACCCCCCCCCTCTAGTCGCCTTTCCGATCCTACAACTTCTTCTCCTTCTTCAGAAGCTGGGTCATTGGCCTTACAATTTTGGAGAAGTTTTCAATGAACCTATGGTAATAACTCGCAAGTCTAAGAAAACTTCGGACGTCGGTGACGTTCTTGGGCTGACTCCAGTTTAGTACATCTTGTACCTTACTTGGATCAACAGTGATTCCACCTTCGAATAACACATGTCCCAAAAAGCTGACTTTCTTGATCTAGAACTCGCATTTGCTTAATTTTGCATAAAGTTGATGCTTGCGTAGTGTTTCCAACACAAGCCTCAAATGCTTCTCATGCTCTTCATTAGACTTGGAGTAGATGAGGATGTCGTCAATAAACACGACAACAAACTTGTCCAAGTACTCCATGAACACTGAATTCATGAGATTCATAAAATAAGCTGGTGCATTCGTCAAGCCAAAGGGCATGACAGTATACTCGTATAAACTGTAATGAGTAAAGAATGTTGTCTTTGGAATGTCCTCAGTCCTAACCTTGATCTGATGATAGCCCGATCGCAAATCAATCTTGAAGAATACTTGGGCTCCAGTCAGTTGGTCAAACAGATCATCAATACGGGGAAGAGAATACTTGTTATTGACAGTGACTTCATTTAGCAGACGGTAGTCCACACACGTCTGCAAATTCTTGTCTTTCTTACTGACAAAGATGGCCGGGCATCCCCAAGGCGAGGAGCTCGATCGGATAAATCCCTTGTCAAGCAATTCTCCTAGTTGTTTCTTCATTTCTACCAACTCATTGGGAGGCATCCGATACGGTCGCTTTGATATTGGTACAGTACCGGGTACTAGCTCAATCACGAACTCCACTTCGCGATCTGGGGGCATGCCTGAAAGTTCTTCAGGAAAGACATCTGGATACTCACAAACTACTAGTACCATCTCTAATGTAGGGGTGGCACCAACTTTCAGAGCATAAAGATGAGAACCAAATGTCTTGGAGTTGAAAACAACTTGTTTGCCGTTTTTATTTGTAACAGAAATGGACCGTTGAGCACAATCAATTTGCCCCTGATTCTTGGATAGCTAACCCATTCCCAAGATGACATCCAACCCTTCTGAATCTATCACTATTAGATTTGCCAAAAATTCTACCCCCTGAATTTCTATTTTTATACATACTTTGTACTATGGCCGTAGCTATTGCTCTTTTTCTCGATCTACTGCTTCTGTAGTAAGTTCTTCTACTAACACAAGTAGTCGGGAGCTAGGAAATATATGAGTATTTAGCAAAGATTGAAAGATAAACAAAGACTTTACTGATGATAAAAGTTAAGTTTTAATATTTACAATTCAACAATTACAACCAGCTATTGCTCGAAACCACCAGACTAATCGCTACAGGATGGAGACCTGACCTGCATCCTCAGCAACCTTTGTTTCGAAGGGTCTTACACCTTTGAAGATCTTGGTTGCATCATCCTCTGAGCAGCTGAAGTCCTCTTCAAGAGCTTGAAAGTTGATGGAGAGGTCGAAGGCCTTAAGCTTCACTAGAGCAAAGGTAACTCCATCCGCAACAGCATTCTTCATGGTCTGCGCGTGGTTACTCCAAGTTGTTTTGAGCATGCTTTTGAGGCCAAGGTAATTTATCTTCTCCATTGGATCTTTTAAAATGGGCAGACTGGATTTCGATCCCATGTCGAAGAGCATTTTATAGAAAGCCTTGACCTTCTTCGCGAGACTCTACCCGAGTTTTGCCTCTTTGCCATGCTCGAACTCAAGAACTTTTTTTGGCATTACACTGGTCAAGTCTACGACTAGTTACCTTGATTTTTATTCTCAAAAGTTTCTATAACTTCCTTGTGCCTGGTCGTCAAGTATTCGATCGATCGGTCCTTGGCTTAGCATTCTTTTTCAAGCCTAGCTATTATGGCTTCCTTAGCCATAACCATTTTTTTGGTTTTCTCTGAATCTATCAAATATGATAAAGGGAGAAGTTAATTAACAGAGGAGGAACAAGATAACAAGAAGAGAGGAGTGGTCGAGAAGAATGTACTTACTTTCTAATTCAGAGTTTTTCTTTTCCAAGAGTTTTATTCGCTGGGTTAGTCCTCCGACCACAGCGAAATTCTCCAAAAAAAAATGCTACAAAAATAGCAAGCTTCTTTAAGTTTTTGATAAACTTTAAGGAAAAGGTTATAAAAGTAGTCATAGATGCTTACCTAGATCGCCATGTCATTATATTCAGCGAAAATATTATCAAGACTCGTCTCTACCTGACGATCTGATATTCTCCCTCAAGCCTCATTGAGTTTTTCATCAATGAAAATCCGAGGGCAATAAGAGAAGTTGCTAGGATGAGAAGAGTTCTTCAATATTGAAGAAATCCTTCCTCCTTGAACGGTCCCTGCAGGGGGGTGGAACCCCATGAGGTTCTTCTTCGACCACGGTCTCCTTAGACAAGGTCAAAGCCGCCAAGGAATCCTGGGCAACAGGAGCCAGAACTGGAGCCGCCACCTGCTCGGGGACTGGCTCGACCTCTCTTTTCTCAGGAGTTCCCTCTTGCGGAGTGTTCGGGTTGGAGGCGACCGGAACACAAGAGAATCCAAAAAACCAGAAGAAAGGAAAAATTAAGATTCTAGAATACCAGAAGCATTAAAGGTATGTACTTTCATAAGTCTCTTTCATGTATACGTATTTGGTCGTCTTCTTGGTCTTGATCTTGAAATGCTCTGGAGTAAAATCCGTAGTGCTTACTTTTCTTTTCTTTTCAGCCGATTTTACCGGTTTCGAACCAGTAGGTCTAGTTAGAGCCCCCACATCCTTCGATTAGAAGTCCGAAGCAATATCCTCGACCAGTTGGTCGAGGATGAGATCCCTGACCATCTGGTCGGAGACAGTGTCTTCGTTGCCCTCTGGAACAGTTGCTTTAGTAGCAACTGCGTGGTCGTACGCGACCATTCTAGGGCTTACGACCTCCGCAGCTTTTGGCTACGATTTCTCCTTCTCTCCCACCTAAGTTATGAATTAAATTCAATTGGGTCATGAAATTTACCATCATAAATATATACTCCCTTTTCAATGCTCTTTTTACCTCTAGGAGACCATCATCTTGTGTGGTCGCCGAGCAGGAATCGGTCGGAGCAATAATTGGTGAAGAGTCCCCATCGGACTCTTTCATCCTTAACCCGACCACCTGCATATTAGAGCAGAGTCAAATACTGATCGGAGATATATACACGATGAAGAAAAAGTTGTTATTTACCTTGAGTCTCTCTAGTCTCTCCTCTATAGAGACAACAGCCAAAATACTAGGGAATGCAGCCTTGACATCAGGCTCCCCAGCGCAGATCATTCTGATCCACTCTCTGATTTTATCAGGGGAAAGGACTTCAAAAGAATAAAGAGATTTCAATGTTAGAAAATAATCAATTAAATGAACCATACTGGTCGGGATTTCTCGGAACTTACATTCCCTAGAATCTTGGGTTGCCTCATCACGACCAATGTACCAGATCATGGAACTCAATCGGAGCTTCAAGGGACTTATCTGGTGCATGAAAAAATCCCTTACCACGTGCCAAGAAGTCAAGCCCTTGGATTTGAGGCCTTGGATGGCTTTGATCCATCTTTCAACCTTTTCCTTCTTCTCCGCAGTGGACCTCCACTTCAGATTCTCGCTCACCACTTTGTCAGCGAAGTAGAGGTTATCATCCTTCGTGACCACCATACAGAACCAGCTCTTCTTCCATGACGACCACGAAGACTTTGAGTACATTCGGATGTACTCATCAACCTTCCCGCCGTGGAGACACAACAAGCACTCACCAGGTCCAGCCACCGACTTCCCCGACCTCGCCATCTTGTAAAAATACCTGAAGACCTTTAGATTTAGTCGGATCCCCAGGTATGCTTCGCAGAGGTAGATGAAGATGCTGAGGTTGGAAATTGAGTTGGGGGCCAAGTTCACCAATTCAACTCCACAGTACTCAAGAACCTTGGAGAGAAATTTATGTGTCAGCAACCTGAGCCTGCACTCAATGTATTCAAGGAAAATAGGGATCTCTCCCTCTTTGCTGCTTGGGAAAAGTTCTCTAACCGCTGATCTTCAAGAAATCATATTCTTGTCAAGGAGCATGCCGATTTCCTCAAGAGCCCTGAGCTTCATCCCGCTTAAATCATAAACCAACCATTTGGTGATCGAGTCCTACATTGTTGGATTTTTGGTGAAAAGAAGTTGAAGGAGGTTTTTGATAAAAGGATGAGAGGAGGTTAGAGGAGATTTTTTTGTGATAAGACGAAAGGGGATTCAAAGAGAATCTAAGAGCGTACAAACCCTAAGGTCGTGCTTAATGGGGATTTTATAGCCACTTTTCATTAACTGCAATGGGAAGTTGCCCGAAAGCCAAACTGGCAAAAATCTCTTCAGTTTTCCAAACGGTTCATCAACTTTAAAGTGAATACAGACCACCTCGTTTTTTGCGTCATTAAATGAGGGTCCACCCCAATATGATTTCATCAGAGAGTGTTCACACTACAAATTCATTTAAAGTTCGGGGGCTAGCTAACGAGGATTAAAACCTCTAAATAGTACTTTATTTACTTAAAGACTGCAGATCATTCGTGGTCGTAACCCTTAAGGCTAACGACCCCCTGGTCATAAGGATTCCAAAGGTTACTTTATGGGTACCCTGGTCGGAGAGATCCTGTGCCTGCTACCCAACGAGATGATGCCTCGTAGGAGTCATGAACTGGCACTTGGACCTGGTTCCAAGTATATCCTTACTGTGTGACGAATGGAACACATGTCTTATTTGTTCTAAATCACACGACGTTTATAGCCCTGATTCACTAACAATAACCATCATATGGTCTATCTCTCACTAACATCAACCGCTGGTCAGTTGGCTTTCTACCAACTGCCACCGCTTCTTCAACTGGACGCGACACTTATGAAGGGGTGCCACTTCCAAGAGTAACTACCACATCTTTGTCAGTTATTTAAAGGAAGATCAAGAGGCAATTGAGGGGGGTCAGAAGATCGAAGAACATGCAGCAAGTTCACAACATCTGGAGATTGAAGCAATAGCATAGCAATCAATACACCAAGTGTAATTAGGGCTAGTTCACTGCCTTGTCGAAGGCATCCCCTGTAAAGGATCTAGTTTATTGCAATAAAGAGCAATCTCATTATCTCCCAAGAACTCTTTGCCATTTTTCTCTATTTATTTTGTAAGATCGGCGACTCGATCGTCGACAATGTGTTTGTGTTAGGATGTACAGATGCAAGGTTCTTATCCTAATTAAATGATGGTGATTTCTCTAGAGTACCGTATTAGCTGGCAGCTGGCGTGAAGGGATACAAGTAGGCTACACTAGTTGGTAATTCAAAAATTCTACCATGTAAACTAGGAAGCCATGCAACTAAGAGATCATAGATCGTTACCAACAGACACGCAGTGCAACAGAAGTAGCATTGGAGTAGCTTGATCCAACGTAGAGAATGTCGATGCAGTGGTCGTAGTCGATTGTCCAACGCTCCCGATGTCGATCGTCTCTTCCAGCAATCAATCGCTTTTCTTGAGAAGTCGTGGATCGCCCTCAAGCGTAATAGCAACCGCATTAGTGCCTCTACGGTATCCATACGTCCAGGGATGGAACACCGTATGCCGGTGTGCTAGCACCAACTCACACGGTAGGGCTCTCTCAAGATTATGGTGGCTAAGGTTTCAGTTGAGAAACTCACGTCATCACGTGTCTCATATTCCATCCCCCAAAAAGCCTCAAGCATCTCCTTATATAGTACCCATGACAAATCCTATCTGAACACGTTTGTTCCAACCCATTAAGTGTATGACCCGTTAGGTTCATGCATAATCGGTTGTGACTCAGAAACTCCTTTCCGATCACGAGTCGTTAGTGGCTCCTAGCAGGACATAATGATTCCCAAATACACACGAATTATATCAGACGAACATTAATGCAATAAGATCTACGAGTAGGTCCTTATCACTTATGACTAGCTCGTATCCCTATACGACCAGTACATATACAGTCATGATCAGTTCGTAACTCCTTACGACCAGTTCACGGCCAGTTAGTGATCATGTTCGGACAGACTACGACCAGCTCGTATCTGATCGAACTAAAAGACCTGCTCGTGTATTTTTCCATTGCCTCACGATATCATGTTGAAATCCATGTGAGATATTATGTTATTCATGGACTCTTCAATACTTTCTCGATCAAGTATCAGATAACCTTATGTGGTCGACTCTTCGACCACTAGTGGCATGGCCATGCACTTTCTTTATCCGACCACATCGAGGGGTCAGATATATCTCTCCTGTTATGTTAGGAGGGGTAAATTCCATATCCGACCAGTCACATTCCTCCGTATGTTTCATAGCATACTTGAAAGCTACCTTTATAACTACCCAGTTACGAAGTAGTATTTGGCAACCCCTAAATATACTATTACACATGTAGGAAACCATGCTGATCTCAGGTCTAAGGATTATACATCATCATTGCTTGAGATCAACTGATGACACATAAAATCATAACAATCTCAACAGTGTCTCAAGGTGGGGTCAATCCAACCCTATATTCTCTAACATGTGTTCACATTATTGATTAGATATCCCTATATCCATGACCGGCGAAACATAGTTATCAATCAATATATGTGATGGTCGATAAGTCATTAGTATTTCGACCAGAGATACATTTAGAACGACATCATATAAGTCAAAGAGATTCACCAACAAGTCACATACTTGTTAATCTTATAACCAGTGATTCATTCCAAGAACAGAGTAACACTTATTCAATAACTAAAAAATAAATATAGACGTGATACAATCATCTCTATGATTGCCTCTAGGGCATATCACCAACAGTCTCCCACTTGCACTAGAGTCAATCATATAGGTATCTTATACCCATTGCTTTTGTGTGTGCCTCATGCTTAGGTTGTGGGAAAGGCTTTGTCAACAAATCAGAAATACTCAAATCCGTGCGCACTTTGTATATCTTCACATCACCTCTCTCAACGATCTCACGAATGATGTGATATCGCCACTACAACAAAAAGGCTAATACTAGACGCCTCATCATAGACGGCTGACCAAAACCGTCTGTATTACATACAATCACAGACGGTTTTGGTTTTGCCACCGTCTGTGTTACTGGCTGCATTAAAAACCATCTGTGAAGAGGTAATATCACTGACGGTTCATTATTAAGACCGTCTGTGATATTTCGAAATATCACAGACGGTTTTAAACAAACAACCATCTGTGATACTTCACAGACGATTCTTAACACGAACCGTCTGTGATATGACACCATATCACGGACGGTTCCATTGTGGAACCGTCTGTGATAACTATTACTGATGGTTCCATAATAGAACTGGCTGTAATAAGTCTTTTTATTAGTAGGAGCCCGCTAGGGTTTGCGCTCTAACTCGTCACTCCCCAGCGCCCTTACTCTTGTCCGCTCCCCTCCCCCACCCGAGTGACCCCGTCCCCGACGCCGCCCTTCTTCCCGTCACCGACAGTTGTGACACCACGGTTCACTGTAGAAGACACTCATACGGCTACCTCACCATCGACCTCGGCCTCGATTGGCTACCTCACCACCGACACCGGCGATGTCGATTGAGGTAAGACAGATCTATTGGTTTGTCCTGTTGGTATTCATGTGAATCGAGTTGCAATGTGGGCTACCTAGCTTGTCAGTTGATAGTCTGTTTGGACACCCTTGGCCTTGCTGTCTTGCCCTCTGTGACTACTGGTTGACTGGATGGATGGATGGATTTGGAGGTGGGGATAGGGTTGTGTTCAGGTGTGACTGCTGGTATGTTCCTAAAGACATTTTTTGTTTTCGATACATATGACGCAGGGTGTGCTAGTTGCTGAAGAGGTGGGGAATTTGGTTGCCTCCTAGAGATTCATTTTCTGGAGGTGGGGAATTTGGTTGCCTACTGGAGAGGATCTTAAGAAATGGTTGTCTATTAATAGTAAGTCTGATCACCATCTATTCTTAGGATAAATAACACCATGTAAGTGTTTCATGGATACATATATACATACATACATATACATACATACATACATATACACACACACACACACACACACACACACACATATGTACATGTACATGTACATATACATATATGTACATGTGCATATACATATACATCTACATATACGTATACATATGTATATACATATACATATACGTATATGTATACATATAGATATAGATATATATATATACACACATATATATACATATATATATACATATATATATACATATATACATATATATATACATACATACATATATATATACATATGTATATATACACATATATATATATATAGTTAGTAGCCATGGCATGAAGCAAATGGTACACTCCAGTGTATCAGGATCAATGAAGTAGGCCGTGGTTCACCTACATGTTTAGGATGAACGACCAAGGAGCGAGCTAGCTAGCTAAATTCAGGCATCGTGTTAGCTAACAAAGGCTACGAACTATGTATATATATACGAAGCCGGTTTTAAAGGCAAAAGCAGTTACTGCTTAGAGATTTTGTAGAGAAGAGGCTATCACAGACGGTTCCAACTACCAACCGTCTGTGATACGTAAGCCATCACAGATGGTGCCATCACAGATGGTTTTATCTATAAATCGTCTATGATGCGTAAGCCATCATGTCAAGGCGAGTAGATCCAAGCGACCAAGCGGACTCCATTCTTGCTTATGACGGACGATTCTATTACGTCCGTGATGTCTCACATCACAGATGGTTCCATATCACATCACAGACGATTCCATAGAACCGTCTGTGATATGAGACATTACTGACGGTTCTATTATGGATCGTCTGTGATATGTCCCATATCACAGACGGTTCCATAATAGAACCGTCTGTGATAAGTATCACTGACGGTTCCATAATAGAACCTTCTGTGATATGTCTTTATTAGTAGGAGCCCGATAGGGTTTGCGCCCTAACTCGTCACTCCCCAGCGCCCTTACTCTCATCTGTTCCCCTCCCCACCCGAGTGCCCCCGACCTCGACGCCGTCGCTCAACCCCGTCGCCGATGCCGCAGCACCCCCTACACTGCTCTGCTACTGCTGGTGCACCGCCCTCCCCGACCTCGGCCTCGGCTACCTCACCACTGATACCAGCGATGTTGAGGTAAGACAAATCTATCACCTATTAGGTGTGTCGACTGCTGGTGCGCCGCCCTCCCCTCTCTTCATGCTCCCCCTAGCACCACAGTACCCCCTCCACTGCTCTGCTATTGCTCAGCCCCTTTCCCATCTCTGCTCCCCCCTAGCATCGTAGCTCCCCCTAGCGCCGCAGCTCCCCCTCAGTCCCTTCTCTACTCTACTCTGCCCCCTTCCCTTCTCTGCTCCCCGTGCTGTGACTTCCCCTAGCCTTGCACTCCTCTCAGTCCTTCTCTTTCTGCTTCTTTGCTGTTGTGCCCCCTTCCCTTCTCTGCTCTCCCTAGCACCGCAGCTCCCACCTCCCCCACAGTTTGAATGGTTGTGCACTTGTGCTAATTACTGATTGCTGAATGAGTGAATTCAGAAGTGTAAGTGTTGTCTGCTATTGAAGTATTGGGCTGTTGATATGTATGGAAATTTTTCTGCATTGATATGTTATATTCTTATGAGTTATGACTTATTGAAGTGTCAAGTGTTGTCTCTGCTATTGATATGTATGGGTTGTTGATATGTTATGACTTATTGGGTTGTTAATATGTTATATTGTTATGACTTATGACTTATTCAGAAGTGTCAAGTGTTGTGTGCTATTGATAGTGGAAACTTGCTTGGTGAACCATGGGCTAAATGATATGTATGATTGATGATTTGCATGTTATGACTTATTGTTGATTTGTCATTTTGTCAAGATGTCATCCGTTGCTTCTCGCCATTCATTTCACCTTTGTCTGTGTAACTGTGTTCATACCGGTCAAGTTCTCCTACCTTGCGTCCCAGGTACGTCCTACCATTCCATTCCTAATTTCTTCTCTATAAAGTCTCCAAGCAGTGGATGCTTGTGCCTTTAAAACCGGCATCATATTATACATACATACATACATACATACATACATACATACATACATACATACATACATACATATATATATATATATATATATATATATATATATGAAAATGGTATGGTACTCTTGGGAGTACGTACTCCCACCTCTCATATACCACGTAAATCGTATGCTGATACCTCTTTATCTATCTGTGCATACTCCAATAATGATTATAAGATAACCCAAAGTGAGTTCGATGAAAAATTTCATTACATTCCACTTTTTATATCAAAATTTGTGTATATACTTCTTTTATATATGAAAAATGGTTTATAGCAAAAAACAAAGGGCTCCAATGAATTTTTTTTAATCAAATTGCATTGGAGTATCTTATAATTGGTATTTAAGTATACTAAAAATGATAAAAAAAAAGTATAATATGTGCGTTTAAGTGGTATATTGGAAGTGGGAGTACATACTCCCAAGAGTACGAAACGGGCCACTTTCGGGGGGTCGTCCACACAGCATGAGGAGGATGAGACAGCATCCACGGGCACCTTCATCGAGCCCATACAAGTTTAAGAAGCATGGCTGCCAGGAGAGCATTAGGACATCAATTACGGATGTAATCGATGAAATAATTGAGCCGCTATGTTGACGGCGTGGGCAAGTACTCCGTGGGAAGTGGCATCATGTCCGTTGTTGATACATGATGCCACCGACGCGTTCACGGGAGCCATGCTTTAAACTTGCATGGGCTCAATGAAGTTGCTCGTGGTCATTGCCTCATCCTCCTCATGTTATGCGGACGACATCCCTAAAGTGGCCGAGGGACCATGAACAATATATATATATATATATATATATATATATATATATATATATATATATATATATATATATATATATATATATATATCTTTTAAAGGCACAAGTGACCCTTTGCTTGGAGGCTTTATAGAAAAAGTCATCACAGAGCGGTTTGACCTGCACAAACCGTGCATGATATATCGATCATCACAGGCGGTTTCAGCTAAAAACCGTGCATGATATATCGATCATCACAGATGGTTTCAGCTAAAATAAATCTATGATATATCGGTCATCACGAGCGGTTTCGGCTAAAATCCGTCTATGATAGTTGCTATCACTGAGCGGTTCTCGATTAATCGCATGCGTGACGGTATGCATCCTGAGCGGTTTGAAAGCATGCGTGATGACATCATGTCATCATTGACCCATAAACTCAGATGGCTCACAAAACCGTTTGTGATGACGTTTTTGAACTGTCTGTGAAGTCCTTTTCTGTAGTAGTGCGCGAAAGTATGTGCTTAGATTTTTTATGCGATCTAGGCTTCTTAGCTTGTGCAATGGCTCCACTATTATCATAATAGAGATTCATTAGACTAAAAGCACCAGAAACCACACTCAGTTCATAAATAAACTTTCTTATCCATACGGCCTCTTTTGCCGCTTTCGAAGCGGCAATGTATTCATGCTCTATTGTAGAATCAGCAATCGTTCCTTGTTTGGAACTTTTTCAGCTCACTGTTCCTCCATTAAGACAAAAACACAAACCCAGATTGCGATCTGAAATCATCCTTGTCAGTTTAGAAGCTAGCATCGGTGTAACCATTTACGATCATCTCTTCCTCACCTCCATAAACAAGGAATGCATCCTTAGTCCTTATCAAGTACTTAAGGATATTCTTGGCGCTATCCGATGACCTTCACTTTGGATCCGTGATATCTGCTCGTAAAACTTAGAGCATACGACACATCTGGTCGTGTACAAAGCATGGCATACATGATAGATCCAATAGCCAAAGCATATGGAATTCTACTCATTTTGTCTCGCTCATTAGTGGTCGTAGGATACTGACTCTTCCTAAGATTAAAGCCATGTGTCATGGGCAAGAAACATTTCTTGGAATCTTGCATGTTGAACTGTTTCAACACCTTGTTTATGTACATATCCTAGCTTAATCCAATTAGCCTTTTAGATCTATCCCTATAGATCCTTATACCAAGAATATATGCTGCATCTCCTAAATATTTCATTGAGAAACTATTTCTTAATGAAGTTTTAACATATTCAAGTATTGGAATATTATTTTTGACCAGTAGCATGGCATCCACATATAATATCATAAACACAAGTTTGCTCCTACTAACCTTCTTGTAAACACAAGGTTCTTCTTCGTTCTTGATGAAGTCAAACCCTTTGACCACTTCATCAAAATGAATGTTCCAACTCCGAGATGCTTGCTTTAGTCCATAGATGGATTTTCTAAGCCTGCATGCCTTTCTAGCTTCCTTTGGATTGACAAAACCCTTAGGCTGTGTCATGTACATATCCTCACTTAGGTTTACATTTAAGAAAGCTATTTTGACATCCATTTGTCATAGCTCATAATCGAAATATGCAGTAATAGCTAGAATGATCTGGATAGACTTAAGCATCGCGACAAGAGAGAAGGTTTCAACATAATCAACGCCTTGAATTTGTCTGAAACCCTTCGAGGGTTTCACAACCAGTCGTGCCTTATGAATGTGAATATTTTCATCCATATCTATCTTTTTCTTAAAAATCCATTTGCACTCAATGGTTTTAACACCATCAGGTGCATCAACCAAGTTCCAAACTTGATTGTCATACATGGATTTTATCTCGGATCTCATGGCTTCAAGCTATAACTCAGAGTCTAGGTGCTAGCCAAGGAATTGGTCGACCTCAGCCATGTACTATTCAAAATAACAATAAAGAAATCAAACAGATGATCTTATAGACTTGGCACATATAAATTCCCTTTGTTTTGCAATATAGTTTCCTCGTTTGCTTTGCGATGTTTCCCCGAACTGATAAGTGATAACTATGGGCAATTGTCAATTGCTTCATCTATGTAGACTACTAGAGTTCCTCGTACGTTGTAACGGATCTCAAAAAAAACATATATAAGTTCTAAACTTGAAAAACCAATATACATAAAGTAATTATCCCTACATCTAAAAGTTGCATACATAATTCACATCCTATCAATACTTCACAAAGAGTCTTATCACAAACCACATGCGTAGAAGATCCTTATAGTAACATATGCTTGTATGCACACATCTATCCATAAAAGATCCCACCAACTCAAGAAGTGGGGATGTAGATGGCAGACTCACCACCACCACCAAGTGCTTCTCTTATAATAGTAAATATATAGGTAGTTTTTCCGCCCTGGGCGGATGCGTGTGGACCTTCCTCTCACAGCACGTGGTGCTCGCGCTGGGCAGAGCACTACTCACTATATACTTACGACGGAGCAATATTTATAAATGTGGTGATAGATTAGAAACACGGGGCGGAAGTGGATTTTTACTTTTTAAGGGGACATCCCCTATGTCATCCGCCATCCAATTTAATCCTTTTTATCTCGAGATACATGCATTTATATTTCGGGGAATCGAGAATAAGAGACATAATAGTGTGCATCTCGAGACAAAATAGACAATGGATGAGATAGGGGATGTCCCCTTAAAGAGGTAAAAAGCTTTTGCCAACATGGGGGTTTCTATATGCGCATAACACACAGGATTTTCTTTTGCAAAAAATTAGTTAGACTTTGTAAACACATAGGATTTCAGGATTAATTTCCCGAGGTCTGACATTAACTAACAGGGTTAATTCTAGATTTCACATCACTGGGATCACCAGGACATATTACCATTCGATGTTCAACCATCAATTAATTGAAGGATTAATTTAATGACTAACTAAAATGTGGGACCAGCTATTTACTTGAATGTTGAATTATTCTTACACTGGGAATATACCTCGTCACCTCTCCGCCGTGCAGCTGCAAATTGGCTGGAGTCACAGCCATCGACCGCCTCACCAGATCTGCTCTACAGCAGAGGCAACACTACTGACGGTCGGGCCTAGACCACGCGGAGGAGGTGATGTATGGGGTGGGGTGATTTAGTGAGAGCATGTGGTTGCTGATAGGAATGTGGCAGTGTGGTGAGGAAGCGGAGGAGCGGGGACGGCATACGAGGCATGGTCCGACCCTTAGTGCTGGAGATTGGGAAAAAGAGAGGTATGGGAGGAGAGGAAAAGAAAAAAAAAAGGCAAGCTCAGTTTGCTACGCCTCGCAGGTAGGGTGCGAGGCCTAAGATGTGTATTAGTGTTGTTGCATTTTAGTAACCCGCATTTATGGTAATTATGAAATAGTCGAAACCCTTGCTGTTTCTTTTTGTTCTAGCCCGATAGAGTTCTATTTTCTTCACATAAAGACCCTACATGCAAGTTTGAATGTCTACGGTTGTATATGTACTCATGTTGAATAGTTGAACTGACCAATATTATGTCATGTAATAATTATGTATGTACTCATGTTAAATAGTTGAAGCAACGGTGGTACGGTTCAACATATATTCATTTCTATATGTGCGTACTATCCGTCTATTTTTATCCATTTTTGGCTTGATTTCGTCACGTATTCGGCCCGTGCCCGTCTTCTGAACAACTCGAATTCGTATTCGTATTTGGCTTGCCCATATCCAGCTCTGAATCCGGGGAAAAAATATAGGATAGGATACGGGGCGAGCAATATCCACCCGTATCCGGCCCGTTTTTACCCCTAATTACGACATCTCTAACATTTATTAGGTTTGTAATTATGGCAACAATTTTACAAGACAAATAATAAACATGTTCTCCAGTTTTGTGTAATGAACAGGTAGCACATCATGATGGAATCTGCATGTTGTTATTATTTGATAGTTCTAAAGAACGTAGGACGTCTGATCTTAAACTTTTCCTTTAGCCCTAGAGACGTCACCTATTGGTTTCTTTTTTAGATAATGGAAGTATAACTCTCAGCCTCTGCACCAACTAGAGATGCACACAACCATTACACCACCATCAGCTAAAAGCTTAAAACAAAAAACGACCAAAAGCCAACAATGACAAACAAATTATCATGCAAAGACTAGCCTAAAAAAAGACCACCTAGCCCCGCCTCCGGGACCAACCAGGAGATCGTCCACACGCGCACAGTAGCTGCGCAGAAAAGAGGTGATGATGGGCCAATCTCCGTAACGACGCCTCCAAGAAGGGATACGACTCATATCGTCGCCGTCGGATCCAACCAGCGAAGGTCAGATCAGGAGTTTTCACTCTGGAGCTCAGGTACCGGTTCTCCAAAGCAATGCCTTCAAGAAGGTAACGCCGCTCAGGTCGATGTCATTACCAGATCCAACCGGCGAAGGCCAGATCAAGAGTTTTCACCCCGGATCGAAGGTACCAACGCTCCAAGACCACGTCATAGCACGACCTCGTCACTGGATCCAACCAATGAAGGCCAGATCGCCAAGACGACGTCCACAACATCCCCAACGGACAACCGCCACTAGCATCAAAGGAAGACGACGTCCACCGCAGCCCACGCATCGGCCAGTTAAAAGCCATCCACCGGGGAGGAGTCGAACGCTGCACAAGCCACCGTCACCGAGCCGTCGCGATCTCTACCAACAGCCTATGAGTTTCTTAATGAAGGGGTTAAACAAGTGAGCAAAAAACTAGTCCTTAATGGCGTAGCTTCCAATGTGACACATTTGCAAATATTAAGCCAAATAATTGGTCTCATATTTGTCTAGATTAGATTAGCACTATCTGATGGTTGATGCCATTGTCCTCGTGGGAATCAAATTACTGCAACTATTGGCCTTGACATCCTTTTTTTAAGGGAATATCTTCTAGGACATGGTATGTTAGTGATCAACATTGATAAAGTTCAGATTCATATTTCTTTTAAAAAAAGAACCCTTCTCTATCTATTTTATACACGAACCTCCACACTGCAATCTCACTAAAAGAGCATCTGATCGTATATGCTCTTTCTCAATGATTGAATTCAATATATTCCACATTAATTAGCACTTGAAAGTGGAAAGGAAGGAAGGATCTGGTGAATGCCATCGTGGAATCTATGAAACTAGGGAAGGATGGATCTTGTGACTGCCATCGTGGACTATGAAACTAGACAGACAGGAGATGCTGTGGGCATATGCAGCGCAGGAGGTATCTAGCAACAAATCCAACACATATACTAGAGCTTTTTTATTTTTTTAATCTATTTTTAAAAAATATTTTAAAGATAATCCCTTCATAACTTTATTTCCAATTCTAACATCTTTGGTCACGTCATTACCCGTAACGTGACCAAACTGTGCTGTCGGGCCACCGACCGCGGCGTGATAAAACTTGCCACGATAGCCCTCTAAGCCAACACGTGTCCGTTTTTGTGCTAAATCTTGTCATGCCACTCGTTTGCCACGCCGAGGTCCGTGGTGTGACAACATGATTTTGTCATGCCACGCGTTATGGTGTAGCCAAATAGGTCAGAATTGGAAATAAAGTTAGGAAAATATTATCTTTAAAATATTTTTTAAAAATGGATTAAATAAAAAAAAGTTCCATATACTTACTATTAGTGTATCAGTGAATTAAAAAAGAACCTTACAGGAACCACCTCTTGGTGAGTGGTAGAGTTGCGTGTGTAGACTTCACCCACCAGGTTTGAGTCCTAGTGCACACATATTATGCACATATAGGTGCGCTTCAATAAGAATTTTATGAGATCGTTCCCTTCTCACCTAGTAACAAATTAATGAGTACATGACTAAAGGTAGTGATTGAATATATAAAAATAGTTGAAATAATTGTACCGCAAGATCGACACTAAGACTAGCTAGAAATACACTTTTTTAATTTAAAAAATCGAGACTAGAAGTTTGCAGATTGTGCTACAGAAGTTATATTTCGTAAAGATAATTTCCTCTAAAAATTGAAGTACATAGCTAGCTAGTGGCGAGCCTGCCTTCTTGTCAATTCAAAGACAATACATATGATCTTCATATACAGAGACAGAAATTAACCCTGTCAATCCTTCCGGTGAAGCGAAGAGCCGAGGCAACGACGACAGAGATGAGGATAATATCGTGTTGCACGCCAGAACCATCGAAGAAAAACCCCAATGTTGAAGGAGCCAAGTGCCGCGATGACAAGTGGTGAGCGTCGGCGTTGTTGAAGAAGTTAGTGGGCAAAGAAGCTCGATGATGAGAAAGCCTTGGCAAAAAAGAGATGAAGCTTTGCAATGAAAACAAGCTATGGACGATATAGGGCCATCGGGTAGCTAAGAGTGTGCCGTTAATAGTGAGGGAAACGTCGTCCCCAGTAACGGCGAAAAGATTCTCCATATCGTTAGATAACGACTAAACTTGGCATGTCGACGTTAGTGAAGATAGGAGGTCATCACGGTTAGTAAAGAAGCCACAACGTTATAGAGGCAAAGGAGCAAAAAGTAGTAGAGTGCAGTCATATATAATATACTCGGGGTCACTAGAGAGAGCGTGACACGTGTCCCCATCTGGGATCGGCGATGATCGCATGTGTGTGTCGATATCGCAATAGTTAGCATTAAGCAATAATTAGAGAGAAGTAGAAGATAACTATGTAATAAAGTATTGCATTGGAAGGGGTGGTAGCTAAGAGAGATCGTTAGTGAGGAGGCCACAGCATTGAGTTGACCAACGTCAAAGAAGAGGCGCGACTAACAAGAGAGAAGAGGACGTCGAGCGTGTGTAACACCATGCATCCGTACAAATAGAAGCGCGGACGTACAGAGTCAGAGAAGCAAAAAGCTTGGAGTAGAGATAATGCAGCCGTAGGGAATATGCTTGGGGTCACCGAAGAGAGCGTGACACGTGTCCTTAGCTGGGATCGGCGATGGTCGCATGTGTATGTGTGTCGATGTCGAAAAATGGTTAGCATTAAGCAATAATTGGAGAAAAGTAGAAGATAATTATATGGTAAAGTATTGCATTGGAAGGGGTAGCAGCTAAGGTCATGTACAATGGGCTTACATCAGCTGTCTATAGTCTCTACCACGTAGGATTTAAGCTGATATGGATGAAAGAGAATAAAGAGAGAGAAATATGTTGTCTACAATCCTATAGCCGACTGTAATACCAGAACCAAGGAGGAAGTAGCTTAGGTCCATGAAAGCATTAAAAGATTCAGTCATCTATAAAGACAAGTGAAAAGCCAACTCATTGTATGAGTCGTCTATAGTGCTGTCTACATGTGACATAGAGAGTTGCTATAGACAACAGCTGTCTGTACCATTGTATGTGCACTAAGAGGGATCGATAGTGAGGAAGCCACAACATTGAGTTGACCAACGTCGAAAAAGAGGAGCGACCGACAAGAGAGAAGAGGATGCCGAACGTGTGTAACATCATGCATCCATATAAATAGAAGCGCAGGCGTACATAGGCAGAGAAGCAAAAATCTTAGAGTAGAGATGACGCAGTCATAGGGAATATGCTTGGGGTCACCGGAGAGAGCGTGACACGTGTTCCTAGCTGTGATCGGTGACAGTTGCATGTGTATGCGTATTGATGTCGCAATGGTTAGCATTAAGCAATAATTGGGGAGAAGTAGAAGATAACTATGTGGTAAAGTATTATATTAGAAAGAGTAGCAGCTGAGAGAGAACGATCAAGATTTAGGCTTACCATTGGAGGTTGAAGCAAAAAAGTTGTGACGGCGAGAAGAGATAGAACCCACACAGTTTGGTGGGGCAGCCGACATGTGACGAAAGATAAGTTCAAGGTAGGCCGTCCATTGTGTATCGGTGTACGTATGAGCAAGGTACTCTAACACATTATACTATTTAAATTAATAGCGCGCGATTAGCACTAGCACCGTATGCTCGTCTCCACGCAACTACAACATTTTTTTCACTTGTTGCAATATATCAAATATTCATATGCAAGTTTCAAAAAAATAGGATATCTTAAAAATCTCCAAATCAAAACAAAAACATTTGGAAAAAGGACGCAACATATCAAAAATCTTATAATCAAAACAAACATTTGGAAAAAGGACGCGTTGCATAATCTTGCAACATCACCGTGAACAGGATGCAACATTTTTTTCGACAGCCGCAACATTTTTTGCAACGGGTCGCAACATCTCAAAAAACATGTTGTAACATTTTTTTTCGACGGACGCAACATTTTTTCAACGGGTCGCAACATATCAAAGTTCAAAGAAGCAACGATCAGACACTTGCAACAAATTTTTCAATGAGGCCCAGGTCACATATCCTGACAGCGTCGAGGGTGTGGTGGAGGCTTGCCCGACGTACTCCATCACGAAGGAGAGCTCGCCCGTGGGGGATGGAGCGCAATGGCCTGGAGCGCGACGAGGGAGGGGTGGCCGTAGCAAACCACAACCTGGCCTCTCCCAGGATCTCGTCGACAGTGGTGGTGTAGGGCTTCTTGACGCCGGCACACTTGCGGAGGGCCTTGATGGCGACGGCCTCGACGGAATCGCGGTGGCACTCCTGGATGCCGCCGCCGAATCTGCCCTTTCCGAGTGATGAGGGCATCCCTACGACACCTTCTTATCTTCCACCTAATTCTCATGATATACGCCTCGAGTTGTCGACAAGACCAATAACAAGAGCATGTGCCAAGAAACTACAAACTCAGGTGAACTTACTCCTTAATGAACATGTCATTGATTTTAATGAGAATTTTATACTACCTAAAAACAGTGTTTTGCTTGTGCTCAGGTTTGAAGATTCAGCGATGGATGGAGATCAAGGATATGCGGCTGTCATCCAAGGAAGGCCATCAAATAAGAAGGTCAAGGCGCTGGCCTATGGCCCATTCGGCCAAGGAGCAGAGGGCCAAGATCCATACGGCTAAGCGAGGGATCAAAGCCCAAGCGGTCAAGCACAAAGCCCATGTGGAGGAACCATGAAGGAAGCCCAAGTCCACGACGTGAACAATCACTCGTGCGTGAACAGTAACCGACCATGAACAGTACCCATGCATGAATAGTCCCACCATGAATAGTAGTATCGAATAGTTCTTAGGCCGAGACTATATATTGAGGGGTAGACCCCCATTATAATGGCAGACCATACTTTTGAGTTAAAGAATAGAACATAAGTTCTTGCTTGTTCTTTCATACAAGAAATTCATACGAGGATTTCTGAGAGAGAATTAGGTGATCCATTGTTCGTTCTACGTCACAAGGTCAAGTTTTCTTTTCCGCTAGGAATTGAGGGCTTGGTGATCTCCGCTCGTGGTCTAGCAGCGATCATCCTGGTGCGTGTTGACGAATATCCATAGAGCTGCAAGTCCATGCATTGGCCTTGTGTGTCTGGTGGCGTTGTTCGTCGTCAAGCACTATTTATCCACGGTTCTACTCGAGAAGATCGGGCCACCCCGTATCATCATGGTATCAGATTCCAGGCCACTCAGTAGAATCTCTTTTTACCCATGATTTAGTTGATTATTTTTCAGTCCTATACACCAAAAAAGCCACAAAAAAAATAAATCGTCCTTCACTGTAGTTTAAATCAGTATTTTTAGTGCATTTTGTTAGGTCTTAATACACTCGTTCATCGTGTTTAGTTGTTGGTCGTGTTCCATTCGTGTCTCTTTTTGTTTCCCCTTTCACTATTTTTGTGCTCGTACTTTATTCCTGTTTTTGTGCAACTACACATCACTTATATCTAGTGGATTGCACGTTGTTTTTCTTCATGAACCCATCTATCTGTTCGCGAACCTTTCGTACCTATTAAGACTAGCTCGTTGTTGTGCTCGAGGGACTGCTCCTAGGAATTTTTTGGACACCAAGTTTTTCTGTATGTGCATTGTTCACGTTGTAGTGCACTGTTCACGTGCGCACGCGAGAGGAAAAAAAATCAGCGAAGCTGATCAGTATTACTAGGCCGTGAGAGCAAAGAAAAAAAAAGAGTGCTGAAAAAAAAAGGCAGAGAACAAAAAAAAAGAGCAAAAAAAACGAAGGCAAAAGTTTCGGCCATAGTATTATATTATTTTGTTGGACCATTTTTATATATTTGTCTCCGCTATTGTTCGCGTACCATAATTTTTTAGCAATCTTGTGCCCTCATATCCAATTTTTGAGCACTAGCTAGCGTCTCTCCTTGAACTGTTGCAATACGAGCGTTCGCCTCCATACAAAATTGTTCTTTTATCGCTCATTCATTTGATTGCAATAGTCCCATTATCGTTGTGCGTGTGTTGCTGTCTACTCCTCACTTATATTTATCGATCAGCAATTAGGCATTGTGAGTCTCATTTGGATTGCTATCTAGCTTGACAATCTTTAAATTCTGAATTTGTTAGGTTCTTTTCCCCACCTAGCTCTACCAAAAATATCTGTGTCATGTATTGACTGTTGTTCTTGATATTCGCTCGCACAATCTTGGTTGGTTGTCCATTGCTACGAGTGTAAGTTTTTGCTGCTCTTAATTTACTTCGGAATGGTACAACTTGCTTTGTTTCAGAATAGTAGTTGAGAGATTCCCACTTAATTTCCACATATATTGTCACTTAGTATTTTTGCTACTGTACCAATGTCAGGAAGTGAGCAGGACAAGGATCTGGACGGCAACCTTACTGATCCAGTCACTAAGATGCACTACCATACACTTCGTGCCATGCTCCAAGACGAGTTTTGGACTGAGGTCGACCAGGTGCGCGGCAACCTTGGGTGTATCCAAAACAATTTGGACAACCTGGGGACAGATTTCTAGAAGCTGTCCGTGACCATCGACGACAACCACAAGGTACTGCTCGACGCTATTGCCAAGCTCACCGCTTTGATGCAACTGGGTACACATGGCGATGCGGGGAGTGTACACCTCCCGTACGAGCCGCGCGATGAGACAGATGCGGAGGCTACCGCTAGACAGCAGCGTGAGGATGAACCACGCCAATGACAATTCGATGAACAGGCGTGTGTACGCGAGGCAGCGCAACAGCGCCGTGTTGTTGCCAAGGTCGCGGCGCTTCCCCCTGCACAAGGGCGCGGCCGTGCCAATGGCGCAGGAGGAGATGGTGCCTACCTGGGCGCCAACGATGGCGCCTATGGAGGCGCGCATGATGGCGTCTTTAGGGGTGCATACTATGGTGCCCATGGAGGAGGCCATGGCAAGTGCCACACTGACGACGGCGACGAGGCTGTGTTCGACGACTATTTGCCACGCCGTCAACATAATCAGTATGCACGCAATCGTCGGTGCGATGAGGACACCGATGATCTTGTTGCAAAGCCCAAGTTCACAATGCCATCCTTTGAGAGTACTACAGAGGTGGAGGTTTATCTTGCATGGGAGCTGAAAGTTGATAAGCTATTCCGCATGAACCACTATTCTGATCAGCGCAAGTTGGATCTTACCGTTGCTGCTTTGGATCGATATACTACTACATAGTGGGAGCGCTGTGTGCAACAGTGTATGGAGCGAGACGGGCCATGTGTTATTACATGGGACGAGCTTAAGCGACAAATGCGCGCGCGCTTTGTACCTACACATTACAAGTGCTCGCTACATGAGAAGCTGATTGGGTTGCGACAGGGGTTGAAATCAGTTGATGAGTATTATAAAGAGATGAAGCAGATTATCATACATGCTGATGTGCGTGAGAATGAGGAACAAGCGATGGCTCGTTTTCTTGCTGGGATGAATTATGCTATTCGGTGAATCGTTAATCTTCATCAATACAACAACATGGTTGAGTTGATGCATCAGGCACGTGAGGCTGAGAAGCAGGTAATTGAAGATGCTAAGTATCTTTGCGGCAACATTATTCAATGAGCACAAGACCACCGTACAACATGGGACGGTACCGGCAAGTCCGCCCCATCCAAGGGCAATTCTCGACGCGTAGTTCAAAGACAAAAGAAGACAGATAGTACGCCGCCGCAAGACGCCGACCACCGGCGCCACCGCTAGCGTGGCATCCTCGATGGGTTCTACAGTCGTTCACATGATCGACATGCTACAAGTGCAAGGGAGTTGGTCATTTGTAAAGATTGCCCAAATAATAAAGTTATGATACTTGCGATGATGGGTATATTTCACTAGTGATGAGGACGATACTACTCCGCTTGCTGATTTTGCGAAGATCCTCAGAGGATGAGAGAATAGACCGAGGCCGTGGTCGCCGGATGGAGAGCATATGCTAGTGTGCACACCTCGTACTTAGCGTGTCACAAAGCGATCTATCGCAATGCGGTGCAATTTGTTTCAGTCATGGGCGACAGTTGGCGGTAAAGTATGCAAAGTCATAATTGATGGAGGAAGTTGTCATAATCTGGCCAGCAAGGAGATGTGCACAAAATTGGGCTTAAAATATTTACCACATCCTCATCCTTATCATGTGCAGTGGTTGAGCAATGTGAGTGAGGTGAAAGTTAGTCATATGGTGAAGGTGCACTTCAAGATCTGGCCAGCAAGGAGATGTGCACAAAATTGGGCTTAAAATATTTACCGCATCCTCATCCTTATCATGTGCAGTGGTTGAGCGATGTGGGCGAGGTGAAAGTTAGTCATATGGTGAAGGTGCATTTCAAGATTGGCAAGTATGAGGATACCATTGTTTGCGATGTGGTGCCCATGTCAATTTTTCACTTGTTGTTAGGGCACCCATGGCAATTTGATCGCCATGTTTATCATGATGGGCATGCAAACTGCTACAAGTTTAAGTGGAGTGGCAAAGATGTGATTTTGTATCCGCTTACGCCAACAGAGATAGTCAATGCTGATAAGAAGAAAGTTGAGGCGAAAATTGAAAGTACATCCAATAGAGAGATTCCACCTTTGGTGAGTGAGAGTCACAAGACAAAATTGGGCGGTAAAAAGAAAAGTGGGGGAGAGAAAGGCTTAGTAATGTTAGCCACCAAATTAGATATGAGAGCTTTTTGTAAGAATCCCAATTTAGTGCACTTTGCACTCCTGTACAAAGATGTTTTCCTTTCTACTAACGACTTGATGTCTCTTCTTAGTGGTGTCTCTCATGTTTTGTAGGAATTCAGCGACGTTTTTTTAGAGGAGGTGCCCGCGGGTTTGCCACCAATCCGCGGGATAGAGTATCAAATTGATTTGATTCCGGGGGCGACACTACCAAACCGACCACCGTACCACACCAACCCCGAGGAAATAAAGGAAATCCATAAACAAGTACAAGAGCTTCTCGACAAAGGGTACATACACGAAAGCTTAAGCCCTTGTGTTGTTCCTGTTATTTTAGTTTCTAAGAAAGATGGTACTTAGCGCATGTGCATAGATTGTAGAGCGATTAATAATATCACTATTCGATATCGTCATCCTATACCTCGCTTAGATGATATGTTAGATGAATTGAGTGGTGCTGTTATTTTCTCTAAAATTGATTTGCGTAATGGGTATCATCAAATTAGGATGAAAGAAGGGGATGAGTGGAAAACTGCTTTTAAAATGAATTTTGGTTTATATGAGTGGTTAGTCATGCCATTTGGGTTAACTAATGCACCTAGTACATTCATGAGATTAAGTAATCATGTTTTGCAGCATTTCATTGGGAAATTTGTGGTCGTGTATTTTTGATGATATCTTGATTTACAGCCATAATGAATTTGGTCATATTAACCACATTAGACAAGTGCTATAGGTTTTACGCGATGCTAGGTTATTTGGAAACTTAGCGAAGTGCACTTTTTGCAAAGATCGTGTAATATTTTTGGGCTATGTGGTTTCGGCACAGGGAGTAGAGGTAGATGAGTCTAAAATTGAAGCAATTAAAAATTGGCCTGCTCCTAGAAATGTTAGTCAAATTAGGAGCTTTTATGGACTCGTTGGTTTTTATCGGCGTTTCGTTAAGGATTTTAGCACCATCGCTGCCCCACTGAATGAATTAACAAAAAAAGGTGTTGAGTTTACATGGGGGTGTACAAAAGTCGCATTTGATGAATTGAAAAGGCGTTTAACTGAGGCACTGTTACTTGTTTTACCTGATTTCACTAAGAATTTTGAAATTGAATGTGATGCGAGTGGAATTGGTATTGCCGGTGTTTTGATGCAAGAGGGAAGACCAATTGCTTATTTTGGCGAGAAACTAAAAGGTCCACAATTGAATTATCCGGTCTATGATAAGGAGTTGTATGCTTTAGTGCGAGTTTTAGAAGTTTGGCAACATTATTTATGGCCTAAAAAAATTCATTATACATTCTGATCATGAGGCTTTAAAATATTTGCAAGGCCAAGCTAAGCTGAACCGTCGATATGCTAAGTAGGCAGAATTTATTGAGTCGTTTTCTTACATTGTGAAATATAAGAAGGGAAAGGAAAACGTGGTTGCTGATGCTCTTTCTAGGAAAAGTGTGCTTTTAAATCGCTTAGATGTGCAAGTTCCTGGTTTAGAGAGTTTGCGTGATTTATATGCTAATGACCATGATTTCGCTTCCCCTTATATGCATTGCAAAGATGGGAAAGGCTGGGACAAATTTCACATTCATGATAGATTTTTATTTCGCACTAACAAACTATGCGTTCCAGAAACGTCTGTGCGTTTGTTATTATTGCAGGAATCTCATGCAGGTGGATTGATGGGACATTTTATACGTGAGAAGACATTGTCTATGTTGAGTGATCACTTTTATTGGTCTAAGATGAGGCGTTATGTGGACAGGTATGTACAACGGTGCATCACTTGTCACAAGGCGAAATTGAAATTGCATCCACATGGTTTGTATACTCCTCTTCCAGTTCCTAATGCACCATGGGAAGATATTAGTATGGACTTTGTTTTAGGACTGCCTAGGACGAAGAGGGGGAGAGATTCTGTTTTTGTCGCTGTGGATCGATTTTCGAAGATGGCACACTTTATTCCATGCCACAAGAGCGACGATGCGTCGCATGTTGCTGATTTATTTTTCAGGGAGATAGTGCGGTTGCATGGTGTGCCCAGGACCATTGTCTCGGATTGCGACATCAAATTCATGAGTTATTTTTGGAAGACACTTTGGGGGAAGCTAGGGACAAGGTTGTTATTCAGTACAACTTGTTATCCCCAAACTGATGGTCAAACGGAGGTGGTGAATCACACACTTTCGATGCTACTGAGGACCATGATCAAGAAAAATATCCAGGAGTGGGAGGACTGGTTGCCGCACGTGGAGTTCGCCTACAACAGAGCCGTCCACTCTACTACACAGATGTGCCCATTTAAGGTGGTGTATGGTTTTAAGCCTATTACGCCACTTGATTTGCTACTGCTTCCCAGTCAACAACGAACAAATATGGAGGTGTCAAAGCAAGCTGAATATGCGAAGAAATTGCACATCAAGGTGAAAGAAGAAATTGAGTGCAAGGCGAAGTACTATGCTGACAAGGCGAACAAGACAAGAAAGAAGATGATTTTTCAGCCGAGCGATTTAGTTTGGTTACACTCCCGCAAGGATCACTTTCCGGATCTATGCAAATCGAAGTTGCTGCCACGAGGAGATGAACCTTTCAGAGTGCTTGAGCGGATTAATGATAATGCATACAAAATCGAGCTTCCGGGCAATGACTATGGCGTGAGCTCGACATTCAACGTTGCAGATTTATCGTCGTTCTTTGGTTCTGATGATCTAGCATCGAAGACGATGCCTTTTCAAGAGGGGGAGGATGATGAGAGCATCCCTAAGACACCTTCTTATCTTCCACCTAATGCTCATGATATACGCCTCGAGTTGCCGACACGACCAATAACAAGAGCATGTGCCAAGAAACTACAAACTCAGGTGAACTTACTCCTTAATGAACATGTCATTGATTTTAATGAGAATTTTATACTACCTATAAACAGTGTTTTGCTTGTGCTCAGGTTTGAAGATTCAGCGATGGACGGAGATTAAGGATATGCGGCCGTCATCTAAGGAAGGACATTAAATGAGGAGGTCAAGGCGCTGGCCTATGGCTTATTCGGCCAAGGAGGAGAGGGCCAAGGTCCATACGGCCAAGAGAGGGATCAAGACCCAAGCGGTCAAGCACAAAGCCCATGTGGAGGAACCAGGAAGGAAGCCCAAGTCCACGACATGAACAAGAATCCGTGCGTGAGCGAAAGAATCGGTCGTGAGCGAAGGCTGCGCCTAACGATAAACTCCGCATGAATAGTCCTAGCATGAATAGTAGTACCAAATATTTCTTAGGCCGAGACTATATATTGAGGGGTAGACCCTTATTGTAATGGCAGACCATACTTTTGAGTTAAAGAATAGAACACAAATTCTTGCTTGTTCTTTCATACAAGAAATTCATGCGAGGATTTCTGAGAGAGAATTAGGCGATCCGTTGTTCGTTCTACGTCACAATTTCAAGTTTGCTTTTCTGCTGAGAATTGAGGGCTTGGCGATCTCCGCTTGTGGTCTAGCGGCGATCATCCTGGTGCGTGTTGGCGAATATCCATAGAGCTGCAAGTCCGTGCATTGGCGTGTGGTGTATAGCTGAGCATAGTTCATCGTCAAGCACTATTTATCCACAGTTCTACTCGAGAAGATTGGGCCACCCTGTATCACCGAGCGTTCGTGTGGACTCGTACTCCTCGGTGCTCACGACACGCCTCCTCTTGGGGCACCTTCCGACCATGGGCGAACCCTCAAGGGGTCATGGGTGTTCAACCGAACACCCATTTTTTTCTACAAAATATCTGGTATATAATAGATATATTAGATGTATATGTTATTAGTTAGGTCAAAACTATATATTTTTCTCCGCAAATGAATTCAGCTCGTACTCCCCATGTAACACATTAAGCATATTTTTCTTCCTACTTTAGCCCACCATACCCTAACATCTATTCTCTCTCTCATCCTATGGTTGTCTGCGTGTGTTGGGGGGAGGGGGGCTCCAGCCTCCAAGTGGCGAACGAGCAGAGACGCGGGCTACGAAGGCGAGCGACGATCAGTGGACACAATGCTATGACACACTGAAGAAGCAAGTGCATGATCTGTGTGAAGTAGAGCATCTTGGCCAAGACCAAGACCTGACGAACAGAGATGTGACGCAAGCAAGTTGGTGGTAGCGTGACAAACAGGGGGGAAGGGACCGGACGACACCAAGGGAGCAACGCGGTGGCCGGAAGGGAGCATGCCGATAAGAAGGGAGCAGCTTATCCAGCTCACCGTTATCGTTCTCTCTCTAGATCTAGGTGTGTTCTGCGCACTCCACTTCTTCTCCCTAGCTCTACTCCGCTCCAACTCCGGTTCTTTCTGGAGTCTAGCCTCTTCCCTTGCTTTCTTGGTACTTTCTAATGGATGTTGTACAAAAATACAATCTTTGCCTTGAAAAATGAACATATAGTTGGGCCATTGTTACATATGTTTACATGCTAATTTTTGCTCTATAGAAGGAACATTCTTAGATGGGGTTCTTGCTAATGGGGAAAAAAGCAAAAAAGAGCAGGATCAGCAAGGTATACATCTGTCAAAAAAAATTGAAAAAGAAGGCAGGAGAGCTCTACCGATCACTATTAGAGGAAGAAAATAAGTTTTAGTAGTCTAACTGTTATAACCTGGAACAGAAAAAAGTGAGAAAACAACAACGATCAAGACCAAGCACAAGTTTTTTTTTTTTTGAAAAAGAAGACATGGCATCTACCGATCACTATTAGAGGTAGAAAATAAGATTTAGCGATATAGCTGGTACAGCCCAGAACCGAAAAATAGAGAAAACAACAACGGTCAAGCACCAAGCACATGTCTTGGCCGCACACAGCAACAACAACATAACTCAGCAAAATAAGAAGCCTGGAGCAAGAATAGCTCTATTTCTAGTTTCCACCTCCTCAACTGTCATTGATATCTATAATTTATTGTTTAATTCATGTCATTATGCTTGCCTTATATCGCACAATTCCTCATATGAAATCATTAATTTCTATATTTTTTGTATTTTATTATATATACGTGTATCGTCGTATCAGTGTTTTGGGGGAAATGACATCTCACTGTATTGGCATATTGGTATCGGCATATCTGGACAACCTAGCTCCGAAGTCCGAACACCCATTCTAAAAATCCTGGGTCCGCCACTGCTTCCGACGGCGAGCTCGTCGATGTCGAGGAGAACGCAGACGGCGGTGGCTCGCTTGAGGAGAGCCATTTCTCATACTCGGGAGGGTGCAGGCACTAGGAGATGCGAAAGAGCAAGCGAGGAGAGAAGAGAATGTTGGTGGGCTCTGATGTATGGAGGAGAGCCGAGTTAGATGAGGAATGAGTGGCTTGGAGAAAAAGTGAAGTGAATAGAAAATTTAGAGAGAGAGAGAGAGAGAGCGTCTTGTGAGAGCCTGAGAGGAGCTGGCGTCCGATTCTATTGACTCATGTCGGACGCACGATTGGTGTCATTACCCAAATTAATAAGATAATTTGTCATGCGTATAATCAACGTATTGCTTGAGATTAAATAAAGGTATATGTGCATGCATATAATTTGAAAAAAAAAATAACTGATAGAGTAAGAATATGGGTATGCAACTATATGATCTATGTATGATGGAGAGTGGTTAGTTTCTAAGAACCCCAACAATTTATTATGTTCAATGATTTTCTTCCATCAAAGTACATACTTCAATTACGTTCCTTAGGCTGTAATTTTCTTCAAGCTTCTATTGTTATTTCCAATGTTTAGGATGTCTTGAAAGTCTACATAGTTTACAAGATACTAAATATATTCTTAAGTATTTATACAAACTTTGAAACAAATCTAGCCGTGCAATGGCGGGTCACCCTGCTGGTTTATTTTTAGTTAACAGTGCCAATGGAAATAAACAACAAGTCTTTTAGGCTTAACAAACGCTAATTTTTTTTTATTAATATATGTAAGCCTTGGCTTTCCCACAATCCCACCCCCTTTCTCTTTATATATACGTAGGGAAGCGCCGGCCGGGACAACACATTGACTCATCTTCTTCCTCCTATGCATTCATCCATCCATCGTTCGTCCTCCTCCTCTGCTCTTCTCGACACCGCCGTGCGCGCGTTGCGTTCAGAGTGGCGGATGGTTGAGGAGGGCATGGCGGGCCCGGGCCTGTGGGCCGTCGCAGCGGCCGTGCTCGCCGTCGTCGTCCTCGACGCCGTCGTCCGGAGGGCCCACGAGTGGGCCAGGGTGGCCTCGCTCGGCGCCAGCAGGAGGGCCAGGCTGCCGCCGGGGGACATGGGGTGGCCGGTCGTCGGCGGCATGTGGGCCTTCCTCTGGGCATTCAAGTCCGGCAAGCCGGACGCCTTCATCGGCTCCTTCATCCGACGGTGAGCGCCACGCGGCAACCGCCCCCCTCCCCTCGCACGAGCCTCGAGGCCTTCCCCTTGCTGCTACGTGTACGTGCAGACGTACGTCGGGCCCACGTGTCGGTTGCTCGCTGCATTGGGAGTTGCTTTTGGATCAAAAGATGCTCCCCTTGTGCATCGTATCAGTGTTGCTCTTCAGTCTTGAGCCTTGAGTAGTTGAGTGGGATTTGTATAATTTAGGGTTTGTTTGAATAGAGAGGGATTAGAATCAATCTTTTCGGATTGAAAGTGATTTTAGTTCAAATTCTGAGTCTCAGATGATAATGTATCAAAACAAGCTCTTACTAGGATTTGTACAAATGATGTACTTCTCTGAAAAAAAAAAAACGGAACCATTCATCATTCTGGATGCTGAATTCCATGGAATACATGCAGGTTCGGGCGCAACGGGCTGTACAAGGCTTTCATGTTCAGCAGCCCGACGATCCTGGTGACGACCCCGGAGGCGTGCAAGCAGGTGCTCATGGACGACGAGGGCTTCACCACCGGGTGGCCCAAGGCGACCGTCACGCTCATCGGCAGCAAGTCCTTCATCAGCACTAGCATGCCGTACGAGGAGCACAAGCGTCTGAGGAAGCTGACGGCGGCGCCGGTCAACGGCTCCGAGGCGCTCAGCACCTACCTGGGCTTCATTGACCAGGCCGTCGTGTCGACGCTGGGGCGGTGGTCGGAGATGGGCGAGATCGAGTTCCTCACGGAGCTGAGGCGGATGACCTTCAAGATCATCGTGCAGATCTTCATGAGCGGCGCCGACGACCGGACGATGGCGGCGCTGGAGAGGAGTTACACCAATCTCAACCACGGGCTGAGAGCCATGGCGATCAACATCCCTGGCTTTGCTTATCACAGGGCTCTCAAGGTATCTCCAATCTTTTGGTCTGAATTTTTAGCTTTTGCAAATGGAATATGGTTATCCAGAGTTTTTGCAAATGCAAACATGATGGACATTTTCAGGCTCGCAAGAAGCTGGTGTCAGTATTGCAAGGTGTCCTGAACGAGAGGAGGGCAGTGATGGCGAAAGGATTCACCAGGTCAAACATAGACATGATGGATCGCCTGATCGAGGTCGAAGACGAGAACGGGAGGAGGCTGGATGACGAGGAGGTCATCGACATCCTCATCATGTACATGAATGCGGGACATGAGTCCTCCGGCCACATCACCATGTGGGCTACCGTGTTTCTGCAGGAGAACCCGGAGATCTTCGCAAAGGCAAAGGTACGAGTGTATTCCGACCGATTACTACTTTCGATCAAATCCTTCAAAGTTCTTCATGGTTTTGTAACCGGTTGATCAACAGACAGTTCATCGATACATTTTCAGGCCGAGCAAGAGGAGATCATGAGAAGCATTCCACCAACACAGAAGGGATTAAACCTGAGGGATTTCAGGAAGATGGAGTACCTCTCACAGGTGTATATATATATCCTCGACCTTAACATACGCTAAATACTTCAAACAATACAACCAGTAATTAACTGTAATATTTGGCATGGTAACTCTGAAGGTTATTGACGAGACACTGCGGTTTGTCAGCATCTCATTCATGTCGTTCCGTCAGGCAACCAAAGACGTCTTTGTGAACGGTGCGCTTTAGAATTAAACATCATATCCTCTTTTGTTACTTAGCGATCACATCCAGTGATTATTTATGCCTGAATCTTACACTCAATTGCTCAACAGGTTATCTGATACCCAAGGGTTGGAAGGTACAGCTATGGTACAGAAGTGTGCACATGGATCCTGAAGTTTATCCTGATCCCAAGAGGTTCAACCCTTCAAGATGGGAGGTGGGAACGGCATTCTTCTGAACAGAATTTGTTGGAAAGAATGGCATTCTGAATTATCTTAAATCAGCAGATAACATCATCCTTGAGGTGTTTTTACCGAATTAAACTAAAAGGAAAAAAAAAGTTACATTTCTTCACTACTTTCAGTGTTTATTTTTTTCAGGGTCCTCCGCCGAGAGCCGGAACATTCCTTCCTTTTGGGCTGGGCCCCAGAGTGTGCCCTGGAAATGATCTTGCAAAGCTGGAGATCTCTGTCTTCCTCCACCATTTCCTCCTTGGTTACAAGTAAGCTTTTACAAGATTGTGCTTGTAATGCAATTAATTCCAGAGAAACTGCTACTGGTTTGCTCAAAATGGTGTATGTTGTTCGCATGCATTGCAGGCTTGAAAGGACAAATCCAAAGTGCCGGATGAGATATCTGCCTCACCCCCGGCCTGTGGACAATTGCTTGGCGAAGATCACCAAAGTCTCCGATGTATACTAATTAAATTCAGGTTTTGTCACGTCATGTGTTAGACGTGTTGCATGAGCTTGCATGTAGCTGGAAACGTGATGTGTTCGCGTTGAGGCTGTAGTGTGCGTGAGTGTTAGTTGAGTTAGTGTGCGCATGCATGCAGTGGATCAAGTGGTTGTGAGACTTGATCGTGTGTGTGTGTGTGTTATATAAGCCATGTAACCAGCTTGCTTAGAGAGAGATGAGAAAACCAGAAAAGACGTCAAAATAAGGTTACGACGTCGACAAGCTCGTGTTTATCTCCAAAGTGCTCTCGTGTGTCTATGCGTTCTTCCAAGGTGCTCGTGTGTGTTGTGTACACGGTTTCATGTTGATAGTCAGCTGTCCAATTCAATTGTTCTTTTGTTCTGTCCTAGGACAAAAGCCTACAGCAATTGCAGTTACTGACTATGAGAAGTAAGGAACATTCATGACTGAATTCAAATTGCGCACGCATGAAAGAAGCGAGCCGAAAATCGATAGATCGACTTCGATTTGTGAATGCGGCAGACTTAATTTTATGCGGAATAATGTACTCCCTCCGCTTCTTTTTTAGATATCGTTTTAGAATACGTGCAATCAACATTTTAAAACTTTGATCATTAATATGCACAAAAGTAGTTGGATTCGCCTAAATGATATCACTAGATTGGTCATAAAAATATTGTCATATCATTATTTTTTAATGAGTTTTACTAACATATAACTAAAAAAAATAACGAGTATCGGAGACCATATCAATGTCCAAGCAACGAATCACAGAGGTGGTACTTTGGTTGACCTGGCACGAAGATAGCTAAGCTGCTGTTGAACAGAGTTACCCAGTGACTGAGAAGGAACAGTTGAAGAACGCATGCAGGAATTATTCAGTTAAACATATGTACGGCCTGAGATAGTGAGATGTCACGGGAGAGATCTTTCTTTCACTTTCGTTCAGAAAAGAAATCCTCTGGCAGCATGATGAACACGGCAGGGTAAGGAGCTTATCTAAAGCTGATGACGAAAGTTTTCAATGCAAAAGAAGGAAGATTTCATTTTTTTTTTTTGTTCATGCCTCACTCAGACACACTGTCAGTCGTTGGCAACGGCGATATTAAGTAAAAGCCCCGGACTGTATTTTTCGGAACAAAAGTAACCAAATTAAGGTTGGTTGTACTATTAACAAATATGTGGCCGGCTAGGAGAGGCAATTCGCTGTAGATTGTACGACGCTTTTGCTGTAGCACTCGATCTGAACCATTATATTTTAATTTGACGGTTGAAAGATGATCATAGTGAAGAAGACGGTTCATCCTCCGCATTTAGCAGAGGATCTCATTCCTCGGAGACACGACACTGACGCATCCGTTGCGTGCTTTGCGTTTCCCAAACAAAGACAGCTGAAAGCTCGCGCACACACACACAGGACTAAGAGGAGGAGGAGGAGGAAGGAGGAGAGAAGCACCCAAACCCTAGACGGATTCCCGATCCCCAATTCTCCAACTTGGACCGCCGCCGCTGATTCCAATCCAATCTCGTCTACAGCAGCTCGCCGGCGCCGCCCCGCGCCTCGTTCCACCGGAGCCGCGCGCCATCTCGCTCTTCTGGGCCGCCGCTGATTTCTTATCTTGGTACGGTAGCCCTAACTTAGCTTTGCTTGGATTGTTCCAAGGGTGTTTCGTTCCTTCTTTGCTGTGAGCAATCAAACCCAAATCTTTCTTTCCTTCTTTCCTACGTGCTCGGATCCATCCATTAAGCTGCGTATTTGATTGGATTGTTGTTCTAATACCAGCTTCAGCTTAGCTTGTTTCGCCAAAATTTAAGTCCGCCCCTGATCGGCTGGGAAGGAAGCAGTCCGCACTGCCTGTTGGCCTATTGGGTAGGGGGCATCAGTAGCACTCGATCAGTTAGTATTTGACCACCAAGGCACTGACGTATGCTGTCATATTGGGCAAATCTCACGGTGAGTCTCAAACGTGTTAGATGTAAGATGAAAGGATCCTTCTTCATGTAGTGAAGGCAGCACAGTGAGATAAGGAACAAGGAGCCAACATGGAATAGGCGATATGGGAAAAAGAATTCAAGTATTTTAGTTCTATCTTGGAATATATGTATTTGATGTATTGAGTTTCAGGGTTAGACACCGCCTTCTTGTCTTGTGTTAATGTGTCAGGCCACATATAGTAAATATTGTAACCAGCGGCGCCTTTTGGTAGTGTACCAACTTAATGTTACTTGATTCTAGTTCGTCCATGCAATTTCGGATTCTAGTGTGATGTAATACCGTATTTCAACAGGAGTGAAATGGCCGAGGTTATCTCCGCTTCAGCTAACAGCCAAACTTCGGCGGATGCCATGACAGATCAGCCTATGAAGGTGTACATCTGGGACATGGATGAAACACTTATTTTGCTCAAGTCACTGCTGGATGGGTCATATGCTGGGGCTTTTGATGGCCTCAAGGACCATGGTAAAAGTATTGATATAGGGAAGCGGTGGGAGAACATCATTCTCGAACTCTGCGACGAGCACTTCTTCTATGAGCAGGTCAGTCAGCACCACAAATCATTTTTGTATGCATGTCATTGTGCCTTTATCTTGCTAGGAATGATGATGCTACTAGAAGTACCAAAACTGTATTACAAATTCTTCTCTCGATGTTATGGCTAAGCCATTTGGATGCACATTTGTAGAACATGGGGTCCGTTTTATATGTCATCAACTGACTGTTTTGTTCTCACACCAAATGCAGACTGAGAACTACAACGAACCCTATCTCAGTGCTTTGAGTGAATATGATGATGGGAAAGACTTGACAACATATGATTTTGAGGCCGATTGCTTTAGCTCTCCTTATGATGATGTGAATAAAAGGAAGCTTGCTTATAGGCATCGTGCTATCGGAGACAAGTATGCAAAGGTGTCACAAGAATTACCTTATCTTGCACTATTTACCTTAAACTTTTACAGCTCTGTAGCATTTAATAGTGGACCTTCTAAATATAGTGAAGTGCAGTGCCCAGATCGCTCTTGTTGTGAAACTTTGATATTTCATTTCATTTATCAAGAATGAGTGGACAGCCTATGTTGCTAGATGAGAATTCATATCTTAGCAGTCTCTGTTTGCTGGAGCACTAGCTTCTTTTTTGGTGTTTGATCAATTAGAGCTAGTCTTTATGATGTTTGGGCGTTGGCCTTAAGAGTATAGTAAAGAAGTCAAACAACGTTGCTATCATTGTATGGGTGATGTCTAGCAATGTCATACCGGTTGATACATCTAACATGGGATGTCAACCACCACTGTTTTCGGCCCCCATATACGAAGCATCAGCAGAAAATGTGATACCTCAACATCATTCAAGAAGACCGAACTATTCGCTCTCATGACCATCCTTTCCGCAACACTTGCAGATGCCCACTCGCCACCACGCGCCACCGGTTATATACGCCACCGAAAGTGCCCCAAGATATCACAAACTCGAATTTCCAACGATGACAAAGACCCGAGCAATCCGCCTGGATAAACCGATGTGAACAAATTTTCAGAGGACAACGAACTGAGGAAGGGGATAAAGTCTGGCTAGCTTCTTACCACCTCACCAACGTTGCACAACAATGGTATTTTCAGTTAGAACGCGATGAGGGACAACCAACTTGGGGGCAGTTCAAAGACTTTTGCAATATGAGGTTTGGACCACCCATCAGAAGCAATCCTTTGGGCGAGTTAATTCGCCTCCAGCAGACTACATCAGTCAGTAAGTATCAAAATAAATTCTTGGCTTTACTGTGTCGCGCCGATCGGTTATCACCATTGCAACAGGTTCAGATTTTCACAACCGGTCTCACCGAACCTCTTCGGACCGACGTGGAACTTCAACAACCATCTAACTTGCAGGTGGCCATGAGTTTAGCTCGTGCTTATGAACGGCGTGCTCAAACGACAACTAGTGTCTCCAATCCACAGTCTAGGCCGTGGCGACCACAACAGCGGCCGTCCATCCCTGGTCTGGTAGTGAACCGTGCCCCAGACCTTGTACCACCAGCACTTTCAACACCAGGACCTCGTCCTACTAAACCGTTCAGACGACTCACCCCATCGGAATTGGCAGAGCGTCGTTCCAAAGGGCTTTGCTACAATTGTGACAAAAAGTTTCCACTGGGTCATCGCTGTAAGCAACCGTTTATCACTTATATTGATATGGGCAGTGAAGGGGAGGGGGGCGATGATGAGATGAGCTTCCAGGCAATCGCAGGGGAGGAACCAACTCCTGAAATATCGCTCCATGCCGTAACAGGCACGTCCTCAGGGGGTACAATGCAACTAACAGTGACGATCGGCACAACCAACCTCATTGCTCTTGTGGACTCAGGATCAACACATAATTTCTTGAGTGCTCGTTCTATTCAGGCAGCGGCATTACAGTTGCTTCCGTGGTCGGGACTCCGAGTCAAAATAGCTAATGGCGAGCAAGTGGATTGTGCAGGGTTGTGCCGCAATCTGCCGCTCACAATCGATCAAGCTCAGTTTGAAATTACGGCATATGCAATTCCCTTGGAAGGTTTCGACGTCGTTCTTGGTGTTCAATGGTTGAAAACGCTCGGGCCAATCCTATGGGATTTTGACGTTTTAACTATGACGTTGTGGCTGGGAGGCAGACGCATTCAATGGCAAGGTCTCTCACCAACTTATCCCATGCAAGCTCTTGTGCATTCGGGACAAGAATTGATGTCGCCACTACTGGAAGAATTTACGGGATTATTTGATGCACCGTTGGGACTGCCTCCTGTACGACAACAAGACCATCGTATAATACTGCGGCCGGGAGCGACTCCGGTATCCGTAAGGCCCTACCGTTATCCCCACCATCAGAAGGACGAATTGGAATGACAATGCAATGATATGCTTCGTCGAGGTATTATTCGTCACAGTCAATCCTGTTTTTCCTCTCCTGTGTTATTGGTTAAGAAACAGGACAATACTTGGAGATTCTGTGTCGATTACCGAGCACTCAATGAGTTGACAATCAAAGACAAGTTCTCAATTCCAGTGGTGGATGAATTATTAGATGAACTACGTGGTGCTCGTTTCTTCATTAAACTTGATCTTCGATCGGGATATCACCAAGTGCGTATGCACCCGGATGATGTTTGCAAGATGGCTTTCCGAACACATGAGGGTTTTTTTGAGTTCTTGGTCATGCCTTTTGGGTTATCGAATGCTCCAGCAACTTTTCAAGCTTTGATGCATGCGGTGCTCCGTCCATATTTGAGAAATTTTGTCTTGGTTTTCTTCGATGATATCTTAATTTATAGTTCTTGTTGGTCAGAGCATTTACAACACATTCGCATTGTCTTTCTGCTTCTTCGTTAGCACGAATTGTTTCTCAAGAAATCTAAGTGTTCTTTTGGCTTATCTTCGGTTTCATATCTGGGCCACATTATTTCTGAAGGGGGAGTTGCCATGGATCCTTCCAAGGTGCAAGCAATTTCGAATGGCGCCACCAAGACAATTAAAGCATTACGTGGGTTTTAGGTCTTCTTGGCTATTATCGCAAATTTATTCGAGATTTCGGAAGATAGCCGCACCTCTTACAAACTTATTAAAAAGAGGCATTTGGTTGGTCTCCGCAAAGACAACACGCTTTTGAGGCACTCAAGGAGGCATTATCATCAAGACCAGGTTCTCGCACATGCCCGATTTCACACAAAATTTATCGTTGAGTGTGACGATCCGGATCGAGCATCGGGTCGTTTCTTCACCAAGGTTCGGGACCAATTGCATTTTTTAGTCGACCGGTGGTGCCTCGATATGCTAAACTACCAGCTTATGAGAGGGAATTAATTGTGCTTGTGCAGGCAGTTCGTCATTGGCAACCATATTTATGGGGTCGGCCTTTTCTTATTAGAACAGACCATTACAGTTTAAAATTTTTGTTGGATCAACGCCTTTCAACAATTCCACAACATCACTAGGTGAGTAAATTATTTGGATATGATTTCACTGTGGAATTCCGGCCAGGCCGTTTGAATACTGTCGCCGATGCTTTATCACGTCGTGATTGTCCTTCGCTTCGGCAAGCTTACTGGCCCTCTCTTCACTTGCTTTATCTATTTTTGCGGAATTGCGCAATGAAGCTCTCACCAATCCGGCTCTACAGCATCTCAGCAATCAAATTATATCAGGCCAATTGGGCACACCTTGGTCCATTAAGGACGGGCTGGTTGCATACTCCGGCAAGATTTTTGTTTCGTCATCATCTACTTCCTTGCATATGATTCTTCTAATGGCTCATGCAAATTTATGAGGGCATACAAAAACTTTATGTCGTTTGCGTCGGATTTTCATCTTCCAGGGGCTAAACGACTTGTTCAAGAATTTGTGAAGGCATGTATTGTTTGCCAACGAAATAAGACCGAACATCTACATCCAGCCGGCTTACTTCAACCTTTGGATGTTCCGTATTAACCATGGTCTGATATTGCGATGGATTTTATTGAGGGTCTTCCATGTGTTCATGGCAAATCAGTCATTTTATCTGTCATTGATCGTTTTTCTAAGTATGCCCACTTTATTTCATTGGCTCATCCCTACTCAGCTACAACTGTTGCTCGAGTTTTCTTTGATGAGATCTTACATCTTCATGGGATTCCTACGTCAATTGTCAGTGATCGAGATCCAGTTTTCACAAGCAACTTTTGGCAAGATTTATTTCGATTGGCTGGGATTCGTACCTACCTCAGTTCGGCTTACCATCCACAATCTGACGGTCAAACGGAAGCTGTCAATAAGGTGATTGCCATGTATTTGCGTTGCTTGACCGGGGATCGCCCACGTCAATGGTTAGCATGGTTACCTTGGGCCGAGTATTGCTATAACACTTCGTACCACTCAGCACTTCGAGAGACTCCTTTCAAGGTGGTATATGGGAGAGATGCTCCTTCATTGCGCACATATGAGAAGGGTGAAACAGTGGTTCCGGCTGTGGAGATCTCTTTGTTAGATCGCGATCAGCTCCTTCGTGATATCCGAGATCGTCTTCTTCAGGCGCAAGATTATGCAAAAAAGTACTATGATAAAAATGATCGTGAGCTTTCTTTTGCGGTGGGCGAATTAGTCTGGTTGAGATTCCTTCATCGTTCAACAGCCTCTTTGGGAGTTCAAACTACTGGGAAGTTGGCACCCAAATTTTTTGAGCCATATAAGATTATCGAGCGCATTGGTTATGTTGCTTATAAGCTGGAATTGCCACAGGGAGCCAAAATTCATGATGTATTTCATGTTGGATTATTAAAAAAAATTCAGGGTGATCCACCCTCAGTCCGTCCTCCCTTGCCCCCACTTCAACAAGGTCGGGTCGTTCCTCAACCACTTCGAGTATTGAAATCAGTATTGTGTCAGGGTACGAAGCATGTCTTAGTACAATGGGAAGGACATTTGTTATCAAATGCGTCATGGATTTCATTGGAAACTTTCCAGGATCGTTATCCGAATTTTCAGCTCGAGGACGAGCTGCTTCGCGAGGAGGGGAGAGATGTCATAGTCTATCAACGCCGACGCAAGACTTAGTTTGGGAATCGTTTAGAGTTTGTATTACTTACAGTTCTTTTAGCAAGTTAGAATCTCTTTTAGACAGGTTTCCAAGTTAGTTGGGCGTTTATGAGTTCGGATCGGACTCAGTATTGTAACATGGCAACTATATATTGTGAGATTGCCGATTGTCTTGGGCATCACAGATAATACAAGAAGTTCTAGTTTCCCATCTCTTTCTCTGTTTCCCATCTTCCTGCTGGCTTCGCACGGGTTGACAATACCAGGCCGCCGTCCGGGACGGCAAGTTTCCGCTGCTACTCACCAATACGCGTTAAGGTCATTGGCACCTGACAAGCAAGTCGTAGCGGGGTGTTAGCCAATCCAGTATGCTGCTTTTAATCTTTATTAGCTGCTTTTATTTTTAACGGTCTAAGTGAGGAAGCTTTAGTTTGCGAAATGTTTAAAAAAAACATGCATGTCCTGATCATGTAACATATGGAAGACAGTTTGGTCAGAGATGTAAAGATCATTTTCATATTTTCATTTTCCATATGATCTGTCATACAATGTAGAGTAGTCCAACCTTGATGTACTAATGCTGATATCTCTATTTCTCAACCTAGCATACATATGTTTGCTTAAATGAGCAAAGTAGGCTTTTAACCAGATCACTAGTATTAGCATCAGGGCAAACCAGACCGTGGAAATTTATGTTTGGACAGGTTTTGCTATTTCATTGCAAGCTTTACGTTCAGCACTGGTCTAGATTTTGTAAAATAGTTGCCACACGGCAAGAAAGGGTTTTGACTCGGAGGGTAATCTTGTATCGAGGTGGCGTGGGAAAAATGTCCAAAAAAGTATGCCCATTTTGTAGATTAGGATTAGGCAGCTGAATTACAGTACATGGAGGATTATAGGTGGATACCAAAATCATGGAATGATGCCCCCTTCTGCAGTGATTCACTGGGACCTTGATTCGATGCAGGCTCTTTTGTACAGAGGTATTGATCTTAGCAAAACCTTGGTTTAGAAACAGTAAGTAATGCGGGTCTCTAAAGTTCTTTACTGGAATTTTTTCAGAGTATCAGAATTAAATAAGCACTTTTCAGCTATCATTTCTTTTGGAGAGTTTTTCAGCTACCGTTTGTTGTTATTATTTAGACCTATTATTCCTGCCATCATTAATGTCTAATTTCTAATATTTCCATCAGTGTCATGTCACTAAGCTGAACTGATTTGGTGTTTTCAGGGTTTGGAAAAAATTCTGGACCACCACATGGTCAAAGTCTGGAATGATTTGTATAGTTTGACAGACGAATATACTGATGGTTGGCTTTCTTCAGGTATTCTGATTCATAGTAGTTTTCCCCCTTGATATTTGGAAAAAAATGTTCTTTATTGATTATTTTTACTGCTGAGAGAATGACAATGGGCAGATATCAATATCAAAACAAGATGCTTCTGATTTTCTGTTTATAGTCGATTGGAAAAAAATGCTTTGGCCTTTCAGTTTTGTCAATGAAACAAATATGGGCATCATCAAAGTTTTAAGTTTAGAATAATAAAAAAGAATCTTCTAGAGCCTACCATTGCATAATAGACAATACGCCAAAATATCAAATATCAAAACAAGGTGCTTCTGATTATTCTACTTTCAGTCGGTGGGAAAAAAATGTTTTGTGCTTTCCGTTTTGTTGAACTAAATGTCTGCTATCATCAAAGCTATAAGAGCTTACAACAAAGAGGATCTGCGAGAGCCTAACATTAGATAAGAGATAATACCCCCTCTGTTCCACAGTATGTGCCCAGTTCATTGGAGGTTGACGCCTCCAAATATATGTCCATTTATGAAATCAAGAATTTTGTTATTTGTTTTCCATGTGTACCCATGCTTTAAAATTGGGATAGAGAAAGCTAGAGTGGTTTTTATCCTCTGATGGCATTCTTGTTAGCCTTAAGAGCCTTTTTCTCCACTGATCGTAAGGGTGGTCTACTCACAATGGAACTACAGACTCAATCTGATCTTACTATTGATCTGATTTCGTAAGCTTGCTGAAATCTGTGGACTAGTATGTGCACGTTAAGCTATGTGGAAAAACAAGGAGAATTTGCCTTGGAAAGGACCAAGCTTAATGTCTTAGCTTTCCTTTTCTTTTAGTCAACTTCAATCATCAGTCTTGCTGCTCGAATACTCAATACTGTTCCCCTGTTGTGCAGCTCATAAGTTATTGGAAGAAGCATTGGGTAAATCAACAGCTGAGCCTGCTGCCAAACCTTCAAGCATCAATTGCATAGTTACATCAGGTTCCCTGATTCCAAGTCTTGCCAAATGTTTGCTGTATCGCCTGGATGATGTTGTCTCATCTGAGAATGGTACGCCTGTAATGTTGGAATAGTTATTTGAGCACTTCATTTCTGTTGCATATGGGAAGCAATGAAGCTACTACTAGAAACACACAGATGGGACGAGTTGGCTCTAAAGTTCACCTTGTTCTCCAATCTACAAAATGTTATACATGGCAGCAATTGTTATTAATCTGTCTGCTGTTTGAAGTACTTCCTGTTAGGTGTAGACAACACAACAGATGGAGTTACTAATCATTTTCTTTCGTTTTTGCAGTCTACAGCTCATGGGAAGTGGGGAAGCTCCAGTGCTTCAAATGGATCAAGGAACGCTACGATGGTCCAAATGTCCGCTTCTGTGCAATTGGAGATGGGCATGAAGAATGCAGCGCAGCGCAGATAATGAAATGGCCATTTGTCAAGATCGAGTTCCGCCCTGACGCTCCTCATAGGTTCCCTGGCCTAAACCTGTCGATGATCCATAGCTACATGGACGTCGTATACGAGTCATCAAGCAAAGATGGTTGACCAACACGCTTGTCGGTCCCAAATTTTCCTCTGACCTCCAATGCCTGTGGCGATATCTTTAGAGCTCTTCGCCATGGAGGTCTTATTCAAGGGAACGGTAAGCAAAGAGATGTCGTGCGAAGCATATTGCTCTCCCAATCTGGAGAACTAGGAGGCGGGTATGTGATAAATAAGCGTCTGACTAGTTGGATTTGTTCCGGCGTGTTTTAGTTTGCGTCTGTGTTGCCTCATTTTACTGTGATTCAGGCAATCGTTTGTTGCTGTTTCCGGCTGGTTGGTTGTTGCCGCCGGCTGTATTTGTGTGCTGTACATATGCTTCTCGCCTACCTCAGTTGTTGAATACTCCGGTTCTCTGAAACTAAACAGTGAGGTACAATGGTTTTATGGAATCAAGCAAGAGCCTTTTGACGGGTGTTACAAGCACAATTGTAGTTTTGTACTCCATCCATGCAGGATCAATGTGGCCAGCAGTAGTGTTTCTGGGTTGATGGTTGTTCCTGCCCGCAGATTTGAACGCTGCTATGCGAAGCAATCATTCAGTGGGGAAAAGAACCCGGTTTGATTCGCATGCTACTGTTAATCTGTTATGTGTTGGGATCATGGAAAAGTTTCCTAAAATCGTACCCTCTTAGTTTGTGTTTTGAGTACACTGGCTGCTGCTGATCTGAAGCGTTCGGCTAATGTATCCCGATTTGGCCCAACACAGCTCCCAAGCCCCAAAAAAGCCCAGCCCAACCAAGAAAGGTAAGTCTCTCCCGCCTCGTCAGTCTTCCACGACCGCTCCGCTGCCTCCCTCGGTCCCTCCCTCCTGCGATCAGGTGACCTTCCTGCAGCGAAGGCTCCCTACACCCTCTCACTCCGTACGAGGTGGTCTAGAGCGAGAACCTTTGGAACCCTTTTGTCTTCAGGGTGTGTTGCACTCTTCTATCGAGGCTACCTTCGACGGCCTTTCGATACCTTTCAACTATATCAAGATGTACGTCTGACTTGGTACTCTCGCCAAGTTGTTAGGACCGATGAACCACCCCTACGACATGTCCCACGTGAAAAATTTATGCGAAGACTATCGACTATGTCTAGCGTCATAGATGGAAAAGAATCCTACATTAACTAAAATTGGTGGGGCGTCTACTCTCGTGTGGAAAAAAAAAGAAGCTTTACTAATTCGTGATATCTTTTTCAATGTAGGTAGCGTTCCTCTCGTCTTGCTAGCTGTCTATATATAGAAAACGGATCATCTGCATCGAAGATTTTAATACAGATGATCTGTAATGATCTCTCCATCGTCTGATTATAAAACAAAGGTCCAGATCAATAACTACAGTGTTTCCACTACAATAAAAAAAATCGATATAGAGGTATTTTATTACGCTACAGGCTGCAGTACTGCTGCCAAGTAGTGTACACATGCTAACATTTTTTTTCGACTTAGTGACCTCCCTGTGTACGTATACTTGCTACATTTACATGCGACATTACGGGGGTGTTTGGAATGGCTGTGGCTTTCCTGAAAAGCTTTGTCTTTGTGAAATTTGAATCAATAATCGGGTCAAGAGATTTGGTGTTTGACTGTCTGGCTTTTAGGTAAGCTGGCTGCAGCTTCTGAGATGAGAAATGTCTGAAATACCCCTAAGGACGGTAATAGCTTGTTTGATGCTGTTTAACGCAATTAACAACGTTTACTGACAATTAACGACTATTGACGACTATTAACGATGACTAATAAACATTTATTACAAGAAATATTTATTTAAAACAATTATTATAATGAATTTGACGACAACTAATAGTAGTTAACGACAAGTGACAATAACTAATGATATTTGACAACAACTAATTGTAGTTAGCGACAAGTGACAATAACTAACGACATTTGACGACAACTAATGACAAATTGACCACGATTAATGTAATTAATAGCAAACAATTATTACAGAAATAGTTGCCATAAATAATCACAATAAACAATTATTGCAGTGCATAATTAATACAACAAATAAATAATTATTACAAAACATTATTATAGTGAATAATTATTACAACCAATTATTACATTAATAAATACAATAATAATAATTACAACAAATACTTATTTAACGATGATATGTTGTTTGTTTATTACAAACTTTAAATAATTCATACCCTCTCCGCTTTTTTTCCGGGCTTGGGACCGGCATCGGCGGTGTTAGGCATCCACACCCTCATATGTACCTCAAAAATAAAGAAGTAACAAAGAAGAAAAGAAGAAAAAGGAGCAACCATTAAGAAGTAAAGATATACAAAAATCAGCATATTGCTCAGATTAGAATGTTTGTTTATTGCTCTCAGATGTCGAGTTGCACAAGATGCAATCTTGGTCCCCACGACACTTGTGTCAAAATTTTAATCACATATTGAATATGACAATCAATTGAGGTATATTAGGCTTTGAGGTAAAAATAAAACATTGCTTGTCTAATCATTCACTTCATGCAAATCATCAATCCAAAGTCTACTAATAACAGACAATTGTAACAATTGACAAAAGGATATTACAATGACCAAAAAATCATCACAGTGAACTAAGATAGTAGCTAAATAAATCATAGTGAATCAGAATGAGCCAAATGAAGTAACCGAATGAAACACAGTGGACAGCTACTAAAGACCGAATGAATCACATGTACAGAACAAGCATGATCAATTTGACATCAATACATCATCGAGCATTAATCTGAGCCCACAACATCATTAAGTAATATCTCCCAGTGCTAGTATGAACCAAATCAATCACAACTTGAGACTTTTTCATAAAAAGTCTTAGAGCTCTGGCCAAGTCTACATTTCACTAACCAAATGCATGGTCAAACCAGCTAACAGACCATGCCAATTGTCAGTAACCAAATTTCTAACCAAGCTAGCAACGTACCAAGGATGCTTATTTGGATGGGCAAATGCAATGTCATTTACACTACCAGCATGTGCATCAATCTAGTTAAGAAAGCAAATGATAATCAAATTCAGAAAACATGATAGTCAAATATACACAAGACATTGAACAAGCAGATGGCAAGAACTAAGAACATGCAGTAATATAACAGTGGCCGGGTGAAGAATCTAGACCCATCATTATGAGTTAATGGAGTATTTTGGTGATTAATGATAAATCTATTTGCGAGACTAACACTTCTATTGTTATACTTATAGCTTAGTCTCAGTTGGATAAAAATGTGAAAATCAAAGAGGTATGCATTTGACATCATATTCTTATATATTATTACATTCCTATGATCCAAAATATAGGTTGAACTCCACTAAAAAGTGTAACTTGAATATGTGCATATGTTTCTCATTACACATCTGTGTATGCACACATTTAGAGGGAGTTCACTCTATGTTTTGTGGTTTCATTAGTATTGATCCATATTCCTTTATACACATATATTAAGGATCTTTACTTTGAAACATATCATATGAGTATAGAAAACTTGTATAGTTTACATATACTCATATAACTTAACATTCAATTATTTGCAATTGTAATGGTTGTCATCAATTACTAAAGAGGAAAAGATTGGAGTATCTTATCCCACCATTATGAGTTAATGGTATGTTATGGTAATTAATGACTATCATGTTGCGGGACTAATATTTTCCATGAGTTGGATCAATAGGTTATGTTCCATGGTGATAGAGACTTTGGATGACATCATGAGGTGATCGTCATCGAGTCAAGATTCAAGAAAAGGATGCATCATATGTTGATGCATATCAAGTTCAAGAAGAGAAGATGATCATGAGTTGATCATCAAGTCAAAAGAAAACCCATCATGTGTTGATAGAGGTCAAGTGAAAGAGTGCATCATGGGTTGATGCATATTCAAGTCAAGGACTTGAAGTAAAGATGTGTGTTATCAAGTTTCAAGTGTTTGTTCAAGGCAAAGGTATGACTAGCTAGGTTTAAGGATTTGTTCCTAGTCTTTTACCGGTCTTGGTGTTTGGTTGGAGACCGGATTGCTAGTATAGGTTACCGTATTATTAAAAAGGGTCTTGATTAGTAGCTTGAGTTTGTTATGTGTTGATAGCTCATTGTGCTTGCTCCAGCTCTTGTTAACATGTTGCCAATATTTGCGAATGTATTTTGCAAATAGTCGAGGCTCATGTATAATCCCTGTAGCATGTGACTTTAGTTTGCAAATGTGTTTTGCAAATGGCTTAAGTCCATGTACCTTATCCCTTATGGCGTTGATTCTAAAAGTTGACAAATGTGTTTTGCAACTTGTTGAGAATCTTGCCTTTAACCCTTGTTTGCATCGCGCATCAATTGACAAATGTGTTTTACAAATTAAGTTGAAGCGAAACGCAAATTACTCTCTTTCGGCTCTGGCGATCTGACCGCCAGTAGTGACCGGTCTGACCGGTGGGGTGTACGGTCTGACCGCCAGTTGTTGGGCGGTCTAATCGGCCCTTGGTCAATGGTATGACCACATTTGTTCTGCGGTACTACCGGAGTGCGGTAGTACCGATCTTTTATTGGCGGCACGTATTTTCCAGTAAGGTGCATTTTCTGGACCTGGCTTGCTTCTTTTTGGAGCGGTTTGACCGCCACTCTGGCGGTCTGACCGGTGTGGTTTGGTCTGATCGGGCATTGGTTGACGGTCAAACCGGAAGTGAATCCAACGGCTAGTTTTATAGCCCTTGGAGCTTGGGCGGTCTAACCGGCCATTAGTTGGCGGTCAGACCGGTTTATCCCTGTTTTTTTGTAACTTTACCTCCAATGACTAATTTTTGTGTGTGGGCTATATATACCCACCTTGGCCGGTTGTGGGAGGTTACTGGAGTTATTGCTAGTGTTATTCATTCTTTTGAGTAAAGAGCAAGCCCTCTCATCTCTTTTGTGCATGTGTTGCACTTAGTGAGCTTAGAGAGCAAACCCTAAGTACATGTGTTGCATTAGGTAGTGGATTGTGTATCCACTTGAGCTTAGACACTTGATTTTTTTCAGGTGAGAGTCTTTAACTTGTTTCTCTTGGTGTTTGCCGACACCTAGACGGTGTGGAGGCGTCGTGGTTCGGTGATCTTCTCAAAGAATGTTGTGAGAAGACCCGGGCGTTTATGAGTGGCTTGGTACTCGCCATCTCCGGAGTGGGGGAAGAGCAACCCCTAGTGGATCGAGGTGTTGGTTCGTGTTGGAACCAGTCCAAGTGGTTGGACTTACCTCGGAGGTGTTGGCTTAATTCGTGGAGCCGGTTCAATTTGTTTGGGCTTACCTCAACGTGGATTAGGGGAGACTGGCAAGTCTCTGATCACCACGGTAAAACATCATTGTATCATTGTAGTTTGTTTTACTTTGTGCTTTACTATATTGTAATTTACATTCATAGAATTAAATTGCTTACTTATCTTTGTTTGATTGCTATCATTACCAATAGTCTTCTTGTTGGTGCACTTAGCAAAGATTAGCTGATTTAGGTTTTAATTGTGCAAAACCGAAGTGATTTACAATTCTGTTTAAAACTCGGTTTTAGCCAAAGAGGTTTTTAAAACCGCCTATTCACCCCCTATAGTCGGCCTCCTCGATCTTACACCGGGGAGTAGGTAGCCGGGCTAGCGCGGGGTAGAGGGAGTAGGAGGTGGTTGTAACGACCCAACTCTATGGCACCCGAGAGGTCCTCCCAGACCTTCTGGGAAGTCCATCAGACCTCCGGGAGGACCACAAGGACCTCTCGGACAGTCCACCAAGACCTCCCAGGAGGTCCAGGAGAACATGACCCGAGAGGGTCTTGGAGCCAGGAGCACCCGAGAGCTGCCACGGCCGGACCAAGGGTGTTCGTGGAGGTCCGTGGGCATCTCAAGTCCACCATGACCACGGAGGAGGTCGTGGAGGACCGAGGCCACCACCGAACCACACACGACCCACCATGGAGTGAACGTGGAGGACTGGAGCTCTCAAGGTCCTCTATGTGGTGAGCTAGTCCCAAGGATCATGGCTAGCTCTTCACAAAGAACACCAAGTGGTAACATAGCAACAACACAAGCTTTATTAATAACCAAAGGAGTTGTTTACAAGAGAGCTTACAAGCCGAGAAGCAAAACATAGAAAAATAAACACATGGGCCACCCGATACACCACAGCAACCTACCGAGGGCTTAATCCTAGTCGATCAGACCACTTGGTCCACGTAATCGTCACCCAAAGCTTCCATAACTCGCTAAAGACAAAGATCAAGCAAGAGTGAGCACAACAACGTGTTCGCAAGTTACACCCGCCGATAACAAAATGACATGCATAAATGGATATCACAATGGAAGGCTTATTATGGTTAATTTGCATAAAGCCATGTTTATTTCCAATTACCAAGATAAGTTCCAAAGCATCATATAGTAAATAAAATTCATTTAGTAAATCTGTTTTCAGTTGGATATTCATTCATCACAAGTGGTGAAGGATACCCTCCTGTCACAAGGCTCCCTGCCCAACCCATGGGATAGCAATCTCAAAACCAGTTTTAGTAAACATTTCTGAAAAACCCAAAACCAACATCTAACTCTGAGTAGCCTTTGCCAGCACGTCCATGACCACGGACACAGCTATTCGAATAGATTTAACTCTGCAGAGGTTGTGCACTTTACCCACATGACATGAGTACTCTAGTTTGTTTGGCATGCGCGAGTGCCATCTCTCACTGCCGAATGTAAGAGGTCTAGAGTTCATGACAAGGCATTTACAATGCATTGCTCCACCACAGCCTTTCCTTGCTAAGGTTTCACCCCCTATGGATCGCAATCCAATGAAGCCCCTCTTGCACCGATGGGAGCAAGAGGTCATAACAAGACCATTGGCCATATAAGACCTCCCACACCTCCAATGGAGCAGCCTATGGTGAAGTTTTGCAAATTACTTAGCCAGGTCCCACGCCCCACACTGGAGACATGTGGTTGCACGATTGTGGCGCAATTTCATTATAGGCATGGCATTGGTCGCTCAAAGACCGGTCCTCGATGACTAGGCGACTTCCACAAACCCAAGGGCATCGATCTACCATAAAGGCACGATCCGTGCATACACTTGCACCAACCAAGCCAACCAATTCGCCCCAGTCTAAATCCATCTCCATTTTCATTTTCTTTGCTTCCCCAGTAATAATTTTATCCTTCCATGACATCCCAATGTCATGGTGAAAACATTTAAAACAGTGTTTGGTCATGATGGTAAAGATTTCCCAAATCAATACTTTTGGTCTAAGCATGGTGAGCATATGTTTTTCAAATGGTCTTGGCTCACACTATTGCATGACCCAAGTTTGATCTAAAGGTGACAATGAGTTTAGTCCAAAGTCAACAGTGGCCATACAAAGGAAGTAGGTATATCTATGAATTTAAACTAGGTATTGAAATACTTGGTAAACATAAGCATGCATTACACTTTGAAATTGGACATAATTAAGTTGAATTATTGGGTGCAATATGATCAAGAGTGTAACTTGCCTCTTGCTTGACAGCTTAAGGATCTACTCTCTCTCACAGCTCTGGCTCTCTGGAAACGTCAAGATCTATACGGTCAAAAGAACATATTCAGACCAAGCTCCAAATAAAGAACCAACAGAGACTCAAGCAAAGAACCAAAAGAACTCCAGAGGAACCTCAAAACTCAATTAACAGAAGAGTATTGTACTTAGAACAGGTTCTTTTGGAGGAGGTCTAAGCTTACCAGGATTAGGTGGTCTTTAGCAAAAGACCCCAAAGGAGCGACTTAAGTATTACAACAGAGAGACCCTGAGAGATGATCCTTGCAAGAAAGTCCAGAGAGCAGTCCTCAAATAAAGGCCATAGAAATCCGAAGGTGTCCACTGAGGAGGTCCCGAGAAGGACAAGACCACTCAATGCAAATGGCAAAAACAAGAGTGGAGGAGATCGCCAGGGACTCACCAGGACAAGAAGGAACAATGGATGGAGGGAGGTCGTGGACTGACAAGGTCTTCCCTGGAAAGCCACTGAGCAGGAGCTAAGATAACAGAGTGTGGAGAAAGGTGATGTGGTAGAATTTCTTGGTCTAATTGTAGTCAAGGTGGTGAAGAAAACTAGAAATATACGTGTCAAGGATAAGTATAGAAATGGGTCAAAGGTAGGTGAGTAGCAGGGCAGATGTCACTACCATTCTGTGCAAAAGGTACGAGGAAGGACAATGTATGTTGCTATGGGAAGGAACAAAGAAAAATGTCAGGGTACGGCTAAGTGACCAGATTCAAAGTAAACACCACGTATATGGATGCATTTAATGTGACAAGACATGTATTAAATGCCCAAGATATTAACGTGGCGGAGGAAATGAGAATGACTAAGACTGGCAGGTGGGGCCAGTCAACTTAGAAACAGTTAGGTCAAGAGGGGAGGTCTTGCCCCGCAGGGGAGATCCTTGAGGAGGTCCGAAAGGCTTAGGAGGTCCTAAGCCCGAAGGACAGGGAGGTCTAAAGATGGAGGAGGTCCAGACATGCAGAGGGGGTCTGGACATGGGGAGGTCCTGACGGTTAGGATCTCACAAAAGAGGTCTGGGCATAAGAAAGTGCCCAGGCAACAAGAGATCTAAACTTAAGAGAAGTCTGAACAGAAAAGAGGTCTGATCCAAAGAGATTCAAACCAACAATGAGATCCAAGGTGATCAACTCAAAGGGAAAGGCCTAGACATGTAATATGTCCAAGTGTAAAAAGGTCTGAGTCCCAAGGGAGTCTAACCTCAAGAACCACTGGGGAGGTCTAGGCCACAGAGAAGGTCTAAACCTACATAGCCCAAAAGAGATAGGCTAAAGGAAGGTCCACTGAGCATACCAAAAGGAGGTATCAACAACTTAAACCTCTCAAATTAACCAAACTTTGAATTCTCATCAAAACACAATAGTTTTAATTTGTTTTACACACTTTAAAAAGGATTTAGAAATCAGGATGTTACAGTCCGAACCTAAAAGAGGTCCAACACAAAAGAAGGTTTAAACACAAAGGAGGTCTAAACCATTAAGAGTGAGGGCATCCAAAGAGGTCCTGACGCTCAGATCTCGAAGGGAGATCCTGGACGGTCAAGATCTCAAAAGGGAGGAAAGTCCAAGCACAGACCGGAGGTCCCGACCCTGTAGTGGCTTCAAACTGCAAGGAAGATCCTTGCAAAGAGACTGGGAGGAGGTCTTATGGGCAGGAGGTCCAAAAGACCTGCTCATGGGAGGTCCGAATGAGCACACAGAGGATCCAAGGAAAGTCCATTGGAGTTTGAAGGGCTCAAGGAGCACCAAAGGGCTTTGAAATGAACTCGAGGAGGTTCAGATGAACAAAGAGGAAAAGAAAACGTCTGAACCATAAAGATATTGAGGCCAACAAAGAAAAGGCCTAGTACCAAGGCGCCTAGATACCCGGAGGTCTAGACTCACAAAAGGGCTCGGACGTAAAGGAGATATGACTTCGAGGAGATAGCAGACAGAGGGAAGGTCTCGAGTATAGAAGATTGTCCATCTTCAAAGGAGGTCTAGATACAAGGAGAATCTAAACCCGAGAGGAGGTTTAAACTGAATTGAGATTAAGGAAGGTCTGACCCAAAGGATGGGTTTGGACCAGAGGGTAAACTTAACAAAGGTCTCAACAGAGAGAGATTTCCAAAGGAGTGGAAAGACAGAAAAGACATGGAGGAGATGACCACAAGAAGTCAAACAAGAGGGACGATGCCGACAGATAAGAATGTCCAGATGTAGGATGGAGGAAAGGAATCTTACCAGAGAAGGAAGGGTAGCTCTAGAGAGCTAGAGCAACACCAAAAGAACTAAGTTTTGGGATTAGTTGAAATTTAATTAAGTCATTTTAAACTCTTCAAATTCTCAAAAAAACTTGAGTTAAGCTTGAATTCACATCAAAACCAAATGGTTCTTTTTATTTTGAAAATTTTCAAAAAGGCTCAAAATCGAGGCGTTACAAATCTACCCCCCTTAAGGGAATCTCGACCCCGAGATTCGAAAAGACTAGAAAGAAAGAGGTGGGCGAAAGAAGGGCAATCGAGTGCCGCTTACTGTCAACTTCTTCGCTGCCTTTTTGGACATTTATTGGCGTAATGTCCCAACTCCTTGCAATAGAAGCACGTGACACTTGCAATAGGAGGGAACTTCTTCTGGGGTTGACCTAGAGCAGATAACTTGGAGGTGCTAGGGCTGGCTTGATGCTTCACTGCCTCAGCTTGGGGCATTGGCAAGCCTAAACTTCTATACTTTTGTACTTGTGACATAATTCTTGCATTGGCCTTTCTTCCGGCCGCGGGGGTTATTGTTGCTATGAGAGCAACTTCTGGAAGGTTGTCCGGAGTAATAGCTTGGCGTCTTCTAGGGCATCGATTGGCGTAGTGCCCTATATCTGCACATTTGCAGCACTGAACTTTTGTCTTTGCTGTCTTGTTCTGGAGAGATGGCCCAAACGTCATACGAGTTTTGGAGGTCTTCACAATATCTCGCATTGGAGCTTTCACCTTCCTCTTGAGACTATTGTCGCATTGATCTTTGAAGTGCAGGGTCAATAATGTCCTTGAATGCTCTTGGTCCTCACTGCTGGAGCAATTTATAACTGCTTGAGATGGGGCCCCAAGTTCTTTTGAGCTGTTTTTCAGAACTGAGGCTACTTGTGGCGCCAAGTTTGCTTGCAAAGGGCATTGCTTGGCAAAGTGGCCCTCCTTGCCACAATAGTAGCAGACTTGGTACTGGGTTTCTTTTCTTCTAGGACACCTGATGAAATAGTGTCCAGGTCAATTCTGACTAGCGCATAGAATTTCTTGTTCTGGTTTTCCTTTCTGGGGACATCCATAAGCAAAATGCCCTTGTCCACCACATCTGTAGCAGTGCACGTACTTCCAAGGGTGGCGGCCTTCAGGAATGATATGGCTCGCATTTTCATTAGGAGGGACTTCTAGTGGCTCATCCTCGGATAGCTCTTCGCAGGTACGCTCTTCTGGTGCTGCAGAGGGTGTGGCTAAGGAGGCATTATTGCCATTCAATTCTTTGCATTAAGCTGTTGCATCATTTGGGTCAGGTGATGAAAACCTGATTCAGATTCTCGGAGGACTTCTGGCGGCAGCGGTTGGGGTCCTTCTAAGACTACCATTCCGAGGGACATGGTCACGGAGTAACTTCCACCCGAGAGCGGCGAGGTCTCCCCATCTCTTGGGTGCTCCGAAGGTTATGAAATGGGACCAAGGATAGGGAAGGGACAAAAGAGACCAAAAGGAAATGCATCAAGAAACAACCCAACACGTAACCCAACAACACTTACTTAGAAGAACCCAACAACTAGCAAAGACTCTAGCGATCCTCATACTAAAGCGGTAACAGGGCTCCCTATATAGGAGGAGTCTGGACAATTTAGCTAGGGGGTTGGGCTGACGAAACGGTCCTCGGAAGGTCTTGCATGTAGCCCTCAAAGGGTAGAGACGACAATGCTTCTCTTCTTCCAGTCAGCTCTCTCTTTAGGAGCCACCTGCTTCAACCAGGTACCAGGTGCTAGTTAGGAGCTATTCCCAAATTCGCTAGATCCACAACGTACTGTTATTAAGATCCACCAAATCCATGAATATATGTATGTGTGTGTGTGTGTGTATATATATATATATATATATATATATATATATATATTCAAGTCACACCTTTAAAAGAATCTAATTACTCATCTTATTCCACCAGTTTTTAATCAGACATTACCGTCTACAAGAGTGTATCATAAATCCTTTCAGAAGACTTCTGCAAACCACCGGTTTAACAATGATCCACCAACTCACATACCTCAGGATCACCCACTTAGGAGGACTCAATTATTCAATATGAGTTCTGATCAATGGGAAAGATCACGCAATTCCCCATTTTCGGAATAAAAGATTTCCTAGGCACAAGTTTAAATTTGATCCAATAAATTACTACATCCGCAACTATCCAGCAGCTAATTGATCAGTCTTAATATCAACAAGATACCCTTCAAGCATACCTTTCGAAATACGACCGTTATGCAATTCCAGGATTTGATCAAGACTTATTCCTATAATTCAATCAAGATCCCTTTCAAAACTGAACTTCCTATTCGTTTGTACCATCTAAGTCCAGTATATCCCATAGATTCAAGTCTGGGCTTCCAATCAATTATCACAATCTACTCCAAATTTTAAGGGTATTCAATTTATCCTAGCAATCGAATCAATACTTGGAATTCCTATCTTTTCATGACCCACCGAAAGTTTTCTTCTAGATTAACTTTTATTTGCTCAAATTGTACAGTCCACTATTCATATCCTCTTTAATCCATTACAATCAGACACACTCACCAACATGCCCCAGTATTCATAAAACTTCCAATAATCCCATCAAATCCTCAAAACTTTGCTTCTCAATTTCAACTGCACCTCGACTTTAGAGCTACCTAACTTGGCACCAGATGTCTTGGTGAACTCACAAGGCGACTTCCAGAGCTTGTAGTGTTGGCCCATCGGTTCAGATCTTCCCGAGGCATCCAGGCTCGAACTCAAAGGCTCGGTCCTATAGAATTTTCGGAGGAAAGAGAATTCATTTACCTCTCAAAAGCGTTGAGGCAAGCAAAATGATAAGAGGAAATAGAGTAAGAAAAGATACAGAGAAGGGGATAAGAATAGAAAGATGACTCAGATAAGGAAAGAACAAGTTATTTCTTTTGTTGTAAAATAAATTTTGAAATCTTCACTAACGTCCATTCTACTAGGTTGCGACCTGCAGTCGTGAGGCTCTGATACCACTTTTGTAACGATCGACAAGGGGTATTTTGGTAATTTTACCTAAATACCGTCTTGGTGGCCTTTTGCCAACCCGCGGCGCAAGACGGTGCAAGGTGAAGCGGATTAGGTCAAGAGGAGATGAAGACGACACTTTAAAATGCGTGCGTAAGTAAAACCCGTTTGTGTGTGGGCCTAATGGGTGCCCATTAGGGTTTTTCTTCTAGAAGCTATGCCTCCACTATAAATAGGAGAGGGTGCTGGCCAGCACTTCTCAACCCTTTCATTTTGTGAAACCCTAGTTTGCCTTTTGTGCTTAGGGAGAGGATAGTTGGAGGTTAGGGTTCTAGAGAGTTGGATTTGATTTCGTACTCATGTGTTGAGTCTTTATCCTCCTTGATGGAGTGGCTGTAACCAACATCATATCAAATCAATCCAAGGAAAGATTTCTCAAAGATGAGTCTCTTTGTGTTCTTTCTCTCTATTTCGTAATTTTGAGTTTTTCTTTGATCCATGAGTTTTCTCTTGGTTTCTTGCCTTGATCTAGCTTACTGTGACACGTGGGAACATATCTAGGATCATCTTGATCATTAATCACCTACGAGCAAGTCTTTAGATCATATTTCGATTTTGACTCGGTTTTTGAGCAACCTTCGTTCAAACTGAAAAAGATAGGAACTTTGGCATGGATCTGCACGATCCTTGATTGAAATAGGTTCCTAATATCCTAGAGAAGGTTTGTCTCAAGTTTGGTAAGGTTTGGAGTCACGGATCAAAAGTTAGACCGTTTTGAGTTTTGGTTTTGGTATGCGTTACTGCTCGTTAATCGTGGTAATGGCCGATCGCACCTAAGCCGCCGGCCGATCAAGACCTCGGTCAGATCGCGCTTAAGCCACTGGTCAAACCACACCCTGGTTAGACCGTGCCATACACGTCGGTCATACCACACTTAGGGTTTAAGCTCCTGTTTTGGTCTTTTGCTTTAGGGTTTTGGATTGGATTCAATACAAGTCTTCCGCTGTACTTGTATATTGATCTTCATAGCTTCCATATGTAACATCCCAAATGTATAATTAGGGTTTGTTCAAGTATAATTATATGTGTAGAAATTAAAACTTTTTCTCACGTCTTGAAAACCCCTAATCTCTCATGTAATTCTAGTCCAAGAGTTGTGTAATCCAAAGACACAAAGCTCTTGTTGACCAAAAGTCAAACTCCTTTTCCAATTATCTTAAATCTTGTGCTAAACATTTGGAAAATATTTTTCTTGGTCCTAAAACTGATGTGGGACCCCTATGAAAAATATCACAAGTTGTAAAACTTGTTTAATAAATTGTGGAGGTAAAACAAATCCTTGAACAACCTTCATGAATTTCCTGAGAAAAATGCATTGCATAATAACCTCTGGAAATTTTATGCATGATGGAAATCGGAGGGTCACGACCTCCCCAGTCCAGATCCAATGGCTGTGATCTCCTCCTTCTCCTTTTAAAAACTTACCGTTTCGATTTAGATATGAGGGTCACGACCTCCCCTCATTTCTAATCGGACGGTGAGTGCAACAACTCTGTTCTTCTCCTAGCTCTGGCGCTACAGACGCCATGGCGATGGAGGAGGCAAGTGATCTGTCTTGTCCCAGCGGCTCCTTGCGCCCGGCATTTAATGCGGTCGATGCTTTCGCCCCAAAGTCATTTGCAGGCTGCTGCTCTGTCACCTCCACGTCCTGTCCAAGCCATGGACCGAGCCATGGGCTAAACTCACCATGAGCTTAACCCTAGCTCATGACCCTTTCTCCTCGGGCTATAATACCTCCCCATTGTTTTTCTTGGCTTCTTTTCCACCATTCACCCTTTGCTCTCGAATCTGTGGAGCTCAAACCACCCAGACCTCCTTGGCCGCCATTGATGCCCTTGGAGCTCCTCGGTGGCTCAGTGCTCCCGTGGCTTTTCCTCTCCGTCTCTTTGCTTCAATCTAAGCCCCTACCCTCTGTGACCAAAAGCCCTAACTTAATTGGTTGGGTTGACATTTTCAGAAGAGGCCTAACTTGGAGCTTGGAGCTTGGAGTTGGCCGTGGAGCAACCCTTCTTCCCCAACTCCGGTCCTCCACGTCCCCAACCTCCTCAGCACCTCCGCGACCTCCGGGTAACCTTCCGGTAGTCCGTGAATCTTGGCACCCATGAGTATGTTGTTGCGGAGCTTTTCTTGGGCTGCGCAGAATGTCTGTTGCGGAGCTCATTATCATTGTTTGTGTTTTGGCCGTGTGTTTTTGCCAATCTCTGACTCGTCGCTGTTCAGGCCACCCGCAATAGGGAATGGTCTGGCGTGTCGCATAACACTATTGCGCACACGTTGGTGCCTGGATGGCGCCGGCGAGGTCCTCATCGCCGGCGACAAGCCTTGGGAGCCTCTCGGGGTTTTGTCGGACGACAATGGCACCGTGCCGTTGTCGTTAGGACAAAGATCTCCCCTTAAATCGATCATCATTGCTTAGCATTGGTAAACTCGGTCGACCTTTAATGCCTTGTTTTACGTCCTTGTTGCGCAATTAAGGCGCGCGCCTAATCTCCCCAGCGCATGCATCTCTGGGACCTCTTTGCCAAAGGACCACCCCGTGGACTTTTGGCAAAGACCTCCCTAAAGACCTCCCCAAAGACCTCCCTCGGGGTCCTCTTTGCAAAGACCACCCTGGTCTTTTGTAGGGACAACCCAGGACCTCCTCCTGCGATCTTGACCGCTAGGACCTCCTTGTGGGAGATCTTAGCCGTTGAGGTCCTCCCTGTGTTGATCTCCACCGTGTAGGACCTCCCCGAGGTCCTCTTAACCTTGTGGACCTCCTCGGGTAAATCTTAGCCGCCCAGACCTCCCAGTGGAAATCTGAGCCGCTTAGGACCTCCCTTTGTTAGATCTTGGCCGTTCAGGACCACCCCAAGTGGATCTGAACCGCCCAGGACCTCTTTGTTGTTGTCTTGACCGTTAAGGTCCTCCCTGGGACAATCTAGACCATGAAGGTCCTCCCTTGGAAAATCTGGACCGTCCAGGACCTCCCCTGTGAGGTCTTGACGATGTAGATCTTCCTTGGGGAGATCTTGATAGTTTAGATCTTCCTTTGGAAGATCTCGACCATTCAGACCTCCTCGTTTGATCTGGACCGGCCGGTCCTCCTCATGTGTTGTGGTTCGTTGGATGTGGTATCAGCGGCCACGACTCCTTCTTGCTTGCTTGCGTGGCGGGGAGGACATGGACCGTTGGATCCGGGATCAGCGGCCCATGTTCTCTGGACCTCTGTGAGCGTCTTGCGTTTCCTCTGGAGGTCTTGGGCGTTTGATTTAGATCAACGGTTCACGTCCTCCCCTCTCTTTGGTTTTAGAAATTCCGGTGAACTCTTAAGTATAAACCTGAAATAAGGTATAAACTTTAGAATTCCATATCTTTTTCATTTTAAATCCAAATGAGGTCATTCAAATTGTGTTAGCTCTGTCTTGGACTTGACTTTAATCTAAAATGATTGTAAGTTGAGTTCAGCTCCAGAGCACGATTTTGCCTTTAGGTTTTAAAACTAACTTTAAAAGTACACTCAAAATAATGTCTAACTTGTAAAATACATAACTAGTGCTCTGTAGATTATTTTTGAGCGAATCCAACTTTGTTGGTTTCCTCTATTAATGAACTCACTGTGAAAATTAGCTTTGATCTTGTTGCTGTTGTAGAAATGAGGACTTGTGCATTATAATTTTGTTCAAGTTCTTGTTTTTGAAAAATGGTAGAAAGTGCAACATAGCTCCAAATGGGATGAACTCAATTGTGTTATTCATCTCATGAGGTGCTGGTTTTGCTGTAAAAATCTCAGCATCACCACTTTTCTAGAAAATGTTGCCTCATAATTAAATTAGTGAATAGTGCAGTTTGGTATTTTAGGGGCTGAGCAGAATTGTTTTGCTCATAACTTTTGCATTGAGAATCGAAATCAATTGGTTCTTGTTGCAAAATTTCCTAAAAATCATCCTCTTGCTGCTGTAGAAAATTCAGAGTGTTTGGAGTTTGTTTGCTGTGTTGTCTTTGTTGTTTTCATCGTTCTTATCGAATCTTTTCGTCTTTTCGATTAGGTGCCAACGAGTGTATTGAACCCGTGAGTGATTCTCAGCAACAATTTGGCCAGCAACAGCCAGGCAAGCAGTTTGATCATTTCCATCATTGTCCCATTACTTTAAAGTCTAATATTTTATTTAACTTGTATGTATGCATGCTTTTGTGTCAAAGTATTTTATCGTTTAGAGGTAGCTATTCCTATTGCATAGTTGCCCCTAAATTGTTACCCCCTACCACAAACCATAAGTTACTAATATCGCTGGTGAATTAGAGCCCGGTGATTTAATTATACTCTTTTATTGCTTTTACGGTGTCATGCTTAGCAATGCTTAGATAACGGTAGAAATGGGCGGTTGTCGACATTATGTCGATAACCTTGATCACACAAAAACTATCATTCCATTATGTCCCCTTGTATGATTTGTAAACAAATAAAAATGAAAACTATTTGGACTTTTGCATATTGGATGGAGGGTGTGGTTTTTGGAATGTGGTAGTATGCCTGAGTCGTTAAGGATCGAGTTACTTGCGCCACCGTTCTGAGCAATTTTGCGTGCTAACCACACGAGGGGGATATGGGACCTCTCTTGACTAAGTACTTTGGAAGGTGTTAATTATGAGCTGGTCGGTAGGTATGTTTTAATAAAATGTGTGTGTGTGGTGTTGGGATGGGAGCATTAACAGACCGGTTAGGCTGTCTAATGTGTCCTTGTCCCCGTGGGAGGCGGCTCTTAATTAGCATCGTCCATTGGAAATGTCTCGTAGGACTTAGCCGTGCCGGTATACCAAAGGTAGTGTGCTTAAAGGAAAGGCGATCGGCGTGTGGGTACATTGGTACACCCTGCGAGGTTAAAACTATTGAATAGCCTCGCCCTAGGTTATGGACACGCCGGAAACGCCTGTAAGAACTAGACTCAACCATTTAATTAAAACTTGATGGGTTGGTATGAATGGATGTTCATGCTATTGTTGTGGTGGCTATTGGGTTAGTCACTTCCAGGATTGTTGTGGTCTTTATTTTGTTACTTGTCTCGTGGTTCTTGCAAATTAAAAATGAATTACAAAACTGCTTTGAATCTATTACATTATTGCAAAGGAAAACTTGTTTTATGCTAAAATAAGTCCAAAGCCTCATCCACTTAAATAAAACTTGCATGTAGCTAAACTATAGTTCTGTTATCTTACACGTAAGTCTTGCGGAGTACTTTATGTACTCATCTGCCCGTGGTTGTGGCATTTTTGTGGCTTTTGTTGCAGAGGAAGGAGGTGAGCTCAAGAGCCTCACCTTTGTGCTATGTGTTGCGACTTCTTGACGACTAGCTTGGCGGTCGGTCGAGATGCCTAGGGGTTAAGGCACACCGATTGGCTTTGTGTTATAGCCATCTTTATGGCACTTTTGCTTCATTGTGTATTCTTAGTAGTACTTGTTGTTATTTGGCCGTAAGGCCCTCTTTTGTAATAACCTATTCTTATTAATATTAACTTCGGTTTGTTGCTTATGTACTATGTGTTGTATGGAATTGATACATTCTTTTGTTGTGAGGTATGTATCTTGCATTCGGGAGTATACATCTCTCGAGACTGGGTTTATTTGGTTGATAATACTAGGGTCAATTGGATGACTAAGTATTATGAGCTTAATAAATCCGGGTGCTCACACCATAGCTACTGGAGTGATAATCGTGTTGAATCCGATTAAAGTGAAAAAGTGAGCGTGCTCCTATTCACCCCCCCTCTAGTCGCCTTTTCGGTCCAACAGTTGCTTTATGCTTTTCCCATCTTGTTCTTCTCATTTCCTCAACTCAGTTCTTCAACTGATCCTTCCACTATCCCTTTCTTGTTCGTCGCAATAGGTCACTCTGATAGCTAGCGATTGTATAGCCAACTGGGACATAACACTTTGGTATCAGACCGCAGATTGGTGGTTGGATTTTTTCGGTTGTTCTTGCTCGGACCGTAAAATTCCTAGAAAGGTGGGAGATCATCTTGACTCTGTAATTTCGATCTCGGGTTGGATCGACTGAGATTTGCATCACGACACCTCCGATGGCTTCGCTCCAGACTCGACAAGTGCTCATGGCGATCGAAGAGCAGGGCGGGCAGATTCAGACAACCTTGTCTGAGATTTTGTCCTGTTTTGATCGGCAAGAGGAAAAGATGGATCGATTATCCACCGAAGTGCAGACTCTGGGGCATCAGGTGGAAATCCAACTGGAAAGCATCGATGAGGTCAAACGCACTCAATCTGAATTCCTGCATCGGCCGCCCGAACCTCTACCACGGCCACCTCCACCCCCACCACCACCACCACTTCTGCGACAACTATCGCCACTCAATCGACCCGTCGGGGCCGGCTAAGTCACCACGGTGATTCATCCTGCGCTCTCACGAACCATGGGCCCCTGCTACTTCCTCAGCCGCCCGAGTCATATGGCGGCGTCACTTCGCATGTCTCTCCGGCTGAAATAGGGGGATACATGAAACCCCCTAAACTGGATTTCCCTAAATTCTTTGGCGAACATCCCCGACTGTGGTTGGATCGATGCCGCACTTACTTTGATATGTACCGAGTGCCGGCATTGCAGTGGGTTGCCACCACACAGCTCTACATGGATGGTCATGCAGCCTTGTGGTTACATGCTTACAAAAGGCAGCATGAGTTGTTGGGTTGGGACACTTTCTGTAAAGCCATTGAGACCGAGTTTGGAGCTAATGAATATGATTCACAGATGAGCAAGCTGCTACAACTCAAGCAAACAGGTATCGTGGCCGATTACCAACTTGCTTTTGAAGCCTCCATGTACCATCTGCTATCCTTGGATGCAACTTTGAACATCTGTTTCTTTGTCACACAATTTCTATTGGGTCTGAAAGATGAGATCAGAGGAGTGGTGAGGTTGCAGGCACCATCAAGCGTTACTCGGGCAGTCGTGCTATCTCGCATCCAGGAAGAGGAATGGGAAACCAGTCGGCCACGCTATCGTGGCGCATCAGTTGCCAGAACATCCCTCCCATTACCAGCCATAGTACATTCTCCGATTAACCGACGACTCTGATGCACAGAGGCTAAAACACAAGGTCTTGAAGGTTTCGGCGCGGCGTAATTCTGAGATTACCGCCGTGCAAACGGTCTATGTTTCAAATGTGGCGATAAGTATAACAAGGAACATCAGTGTAAGAAGCCCCTGCAATTACTGACGATCGAGCTCGACGATTTTGGGGAGATTCTTCCCGATGATACTTTGCATGCCATTGATACACCCGAAACCACATCCCTAGACGAGTGTTTCCAATTGTCTGTTCATGCCCTTGCGGGCACAGCAGAAGTGCACTCAGTCCGCCTTCGTGCTCTGGTCCGAGATCAGGTCATGCTCATTTTGGTGGACTCGGGCATCACACACAGCTTTGTCAACTGATCATTTGTCCATCGCACTAAACTCAGCATTCAACCTATATATTCAGTCACAGTCAAGGTGGCCAACGGTGACCAGCTTCAATGTGATAGTGTCGTGCCCAAACTCAATTGGTGGATTCAGGGCGTCACCTTCAGCACTGACATGCGAGTTCTCGATTTGGGGGCCTATGACGCCGTATTGGGCATGGACTGGCTGCAATCACTTAGTCTTATGGACTGCCATTGGCTAAACAAAACACTGTCATTTGAATATTGCGGCCGGCGTGTCTGCCTCCAGGGAGTTCAGTCCAATAAACAAGACACATTGTCTGAACTATCTTCTAACCAACTTCAGAAATGGTGCATCGGCAATGACATCTGGTCACTCACAGTGTTGGAACATACATCTCCATACTAGCAGGACCAAGACACAATTCTGCCTATAATAGTTCAGACTCTATTAGAACAATATGTTGATATTTTCCAGGACCCCAAGACATTGCCACCACATCGACAGTTCGATCATGCCATTACTCTAGAACCTGACACAGCACCTGTGAATTCACGACCATACAGATATTCCCCATTGCAAAAGGACGAAATTGAATGGCAAGTCACTGAAATGTTAGAATCTGGAATCATCTCCCCAAGCATGAGTCCTTATGCCTCCCCGGTTCTCCTTGTGCAGAAAAAAGATGGAAGTTGGCGTTTTTGTGTCGACTATCATCGCCTAAACAAACAGACTGTTAAGAGTAAGTTCCCCCTCCCAATTGTTGATGAGCTCTTGGATGAATTGACGGGCACCCATTTTTTTCCAAACTGGACTTGCGCTCGGGGTATCATCAGATTCGTATGCGGGAAACTGATGAGGAGAAGACGACATTCAAAACACATCAGGGCCAATTCCAATTTCGGGTGATGCCTTTTGGCCTCACCAATGCACCCTCAACCTTTCAGTGTTTGATGAACACCATCTTCACCCCTCATGTCCGCAAATTCGTGATAGTCTTTCTTGACGACATCTTGGTGTACAGTTGTAATATGACTGATCATCTCGAACATCTACGGATTGTCCTAGACATTCTACGCAAACATCAGTTATTTGCGAAACTGTCCAAGTGTTCTTTTGCCAAACATCAAATGGAGTATTTGGGTCATATCATTTCTCGCAGTGGAGTCACCACCGATCCTGAGAAAACGCGAGCCATGGAGTGTTGGCCGCAGCCCACCACTACCACTGAATTGAGGGGATTCTTAGGCCTTATAGGATATTATCGCAAATTCGTTCAACACTATGGTATTCTTGCCAAACCACTCACCAATCTTTTGAAGAAGAAGAGCTTTATTTGGACTGTTAAAGCTACAACAGCTTTTGAGTCCTTGAAGCAAGCCATGGTAAACACTCCTGTCCTTGCACTTCCTGATTTCACCGTGCCATTTTCTATTGAAACAGACGCATGTGCAACCGACATTGGAGCCGTCTTAATGCAACAAGGACACCCAGTGGCTTATCTCAATCGGGCTTTAAGTCCCCAGAATCAACAATTGTCGATCTATGAGAAGGAGTTTTTGGCTGTCATCATGGTAATTGATAAATGGCGACCATATTTGCAAAGAGGGCCCTTTCTGATCCTGACTGATCACAAAAGCCTATGTACTTTGGCTGACCAACCCTTAGGCACTGACTTATAGAGAAAAGCCATGTCCAAATTGGTGGGATTGCAATTCAAGTTTCAGTACAAGAAAGGGGTGGACAATGGTGCAGCCGATGCTTTGTCCCGAGTCAGTCATCTACTGCAACTTCAATCAATTTCCAGTTGCCGGTCGGATTGGGTCCAGGAGGTTTTCAACTCCTATGCGACAGATGCTGAGGCACAAAGGTTACTCACTTCATTGGTAATTACTAGTCCTGATGCAAAAGAGTTTTCCCTGGAACATGGCTTGATCAAATACAAGGGCCGAATTTGGATTAGGGTCAATCTTGCGTTATGGACAAAGTTAATCAGTAACTTCCATGACACTGCCCTTGGGGGACATTCTGGCATTCTAGCTACGTATCAACGCATTAAAAAGCTGTTCTATTGGTTGGGCCTCAAATCAGCTGTTGAAGATTTTGTCGAACAGTGCCAAACCTGTCAACAGGCGAAACATGAACACTCTCATCCAGCCGACACAATACAACCGCTTCTAGTCCCAGAGGGCGCATGGCAGGACCTTACCATGGACTTCATCGAAGGCTTACCGAAGTCCGAGACTTATGATGTGATTCTGGTCATTGTGGATCGCCTGACCAAGTATGCCCATTCTATACCATTGCGCCATCCCTTTACGGCTGTGCAGGTGGACAAAGTGTTTCTTGATCAGGTGTTAAATTGCATGCGTTCCACGCTCAATTGTCTCTGACTGTGATCGAGTGTTCACCAGTACCTTTTGGCGTGAGCTTTTTCAGGCTGTCGGTACAAAGTTGCATTACAGAATGGCATACCATCCACAATTCGACGGGCAAATGGAGCGGGTTAATTAATGCCTCGAGATGTATCTTCGTTGTGTAGTTCATCATTGCCCCAAGAAATGGAAGTCCTGGCTTGCAATGGCTGAATTTTGGTATGACTCCACCTTTCATTCAGCTTTGGGCTGCTCTCCTTTCAAGGCATTATATGGTGCAGAACCCAATTTCGGTGCTATGCCGAATCTCTCCATGACAAGTTCTCCTGAAGCCCAAGAGATTGCTAAGGATCGCCAAGCATACATTGAACTGTTACGGGCGTAGCTAGCATGCGCTCAGAACAGAATGAAGAATCAGGCTGACAAAAATCGTACTGACTGATAATTCCAAGTCGGTGAAAAGGTCCTCCTAAAACTGCAACCATACGCCCAACATTCCGTGATCAATCGTCCTTTCCCCAAACTGGCGTTCAAGTACTTTGGTCCTTTTGTGGTGCTGGACCAGATTAGAGCCGTCGCGTACAAACTGTAGCTGCCAGATTATTGTTTAGTGCATCCTGTCTTTCATGTTTCACAATTGAAGCCGTTTACACCAAATTACTCTCCCGTGTTTCATGACTTGCCCACACTAGCTGATCTATCAACTGGGACTCCAACACCAATGGCCATTTTGGACCGACTCTTAGTAAAAAAAGGGAGTTCCGCTACACAACAAATTCTCGTCCGCTGGTCGAAGCTACTTAAAGACCGCACCACCTGGGAAGACTACTATGTGCTGAAAACCCGTTTTCCGGATGTAGCAATTTGGGATCCGGCTGGTGCTCAAGGGGGGGCGAATGTCACTCACCACCTGTAGCAGCATTGGCGATGGACATGGAAGAGGAAATGAAGACGCTAAGGAAGACGATGATGCTAATGGCAGGACCGCACGGCGGTTTAGCAGGAGAATGACAGTGGGACCATTGAGAAGAGTAGTGTGTAGGTGAGTCTGGTGCATGGACCATTGGGCTCATTGACATAAGTTAATGAGCCATTATTTAAAGGAACGTCACTGTGTTATGGCAACTTATCGAAAGAAAAGAGAACTCAGTTGCTTTATGCTTTTCCCATCTTTTTTTTGAGGAAAAACGGCGGAATGCCGCTATTGCATTAAAGATAGAAGACAAGCGGAAACCAAGAAAACAACACATGGTTCAAACAAACCGGAAAAAAGAACAAAAGAGAAGGAGGAAAAAACAACACAAGCCAAAACAAGAACAAAACTAGAAAAGACCTCTCCCCCTTCCAGAAAGAGACGGAGAGGACCAACCAAAAAAATGCTACGACTGACTTCCCAGAACCGTCATGTCGCCTCCCTGGATGAAGATCTGTAGCTTGGTTGCCCCACTTAGCATCCAAGCCATGGCTTCGTCTTTGATGATGCCCATTAGCCCTGTTGGGACCTGCCGGAGGTGCTGAAAAATTCTTCTATTTCTCTCTTTCCAGATGTTCCATAAGACTAGAACAATAAGTGATGCTTGGCCTTTTTTGTCACTTTCTCCCCCTGAGTGGAAGATGTCTAGCCACCAGTCGACCATCTTTATCCGAGTAAGCCAATGTATCGGATTCAGGTTGTCTCTTTGGGCCCATGACGCAACCAAGGACCAAATTTGTACAGCATATGAGCATTCCACAAAAAGGTGCAAGGCGGTTTCTGGAGTGTTTGTACAAAGAGGGCACCAGTGATCGTTTTGAATATGCCGACGGGCAAGGATATCTGCTGTTGGTACCCTGTGCTGAGCTAGCATCCATGCAAAAATTTTGCATTTTTGCGGTGCCCAGATCTTCCAGAACAGTTTTTGAAAAGGGGCTTCCACTGCTCCGAAAAACTGAATCTCATAAGTAGTCTTGGCTGAGTAGTTGCTTGAGGTAGTCCATTTCCAGGTTATATCGTCTGGCACATTTTTAGTTAGGTTGACTTGAGAAAGCATGCTATAAATTTTGACAAAGTCGGGCAATAAAGGTAATGTAATTTTCCTCCTCAAGTCCGCTATCCATTTGCCGGCATGCATCGCCTCCCCCACCGTTCGATTTTTCCTTGCTGCAATGTTGAACAGCCCTGAAAACAGCTCTTTCAAAGTCATTTTTCCCAGCCACTTGTCTTTCCAAAAACTCGTTTTGTCACCATTCCCAATGGAAATCACTGTGAAAGCTCGAAAAAGTGCTTGATTCGTATCTGAAATTGGCAACGACATTCCATTCCATTACTTTTCCAGTGATTTCCATTGATACCAAAGCCACCGGAGGCGGAGAGCGCGACTGAAAGGTACTAGGCTCAACACCCCTAGTCCGCCAAACTTCTTTGGGCGACAGACTAAGCTCCAGTTGACCCAACATTTTCCTCCGTAGCAGACATCATTTCCGGCCCAAAACCACGCTCTCTGCCGTTTATCAATTTGTTTCAATACCCAGGCGGGTAGCTCTGTGGCTGTTAGATGATAGATAGGTAAAGCTGATATGACCGCATTGAGCACCACGAGTTTCCCTGCTCGTAAAAACAAGTTTCTTTTGTAACAACACAAACTAGAATCCACTTTTTCCCGAATGGGTTGGAACAACGCCTTTCCAGGCCTATTGCGCGAAAGTGGTAATCTCATATATTTGATTGGTAGATGCTTTTCCCACCTTGTTCTTCTCATTTCCTCCGCTCAATTCTTCAACCGATCCTTCCACTGTCCCTTTGTTGTTCATCGCAATAGGTCACTCTGATAGGTAGCGATCGTAACAACACCGCGCCGCACGTTTCCACTAGCTCGTTCGTAGGCTCAGATCGCGCCCGTGGAGGCGGCGATGGCGTCGTCGCGGCGGAGGGGCGGCCGGGAGAGCTGGGAGCGCCTCGTGCGGGCGGCGCTCAAGCGCGACCGCCGCGCCGGGCCGTCCACGGCTGCGGGGTCGGCCTCGCCGCCGTCGTGCCCCCCTCGCTCGGCAGGACCACCAACATCGAGCAGATCCTGCAGGCCGCGGACGACATCGAGGAGGAGGACCCCAACGTCGCCCGGATCCGTACGCCTCCCTCTTCTCCTCCCGTATCTGCTTGTTTGTTTTGTTTAGTCTGGGGAATCCTCCGTGCTTGCTGGGAGGTTACTTCTCATGTGGCTGTTAGTGCCCGAGACGATTCAGAGCGTGTCGCGGTCTCGCCCACGGGACTCAATACTGGTCTGTGTGCACACCATGTCGATGCGAAAACGTGTGGGTAATTCGGTCTCTTCGCAGGGGGTTTAGGGTTTTTCGGTACTCAATTCGCACTTGTTGGGTGCCTCTGATGCTTGTCAGCCGGAGTAGGTTCACTTTGGGGATAACACTGCCGTGAATTGTGGCTAATTGGGCCTTTCTAGTAGGGATTTAAGGTTTTCAGCACTGCGGCTTGTGATTTCAAGAGCTAGTGGCTTGAGATTCTGAGAATGTGTGGTTGATCCAGGGTTTGTGGGGGTTCTCAGGTGCTACGACGGTAAGAAACAACGCTTTTTTTTTTGGGTTTGTGGCTTCTGGCTGATTTTCGACTTCGGGTGTTCTGGTTTGTTGATTCAGAGAACCACCGGTCAATCAAAGATATAAGAACGAGAGATAAACTAGGTGAACTGCCCCAGGTAAAATACAATCTAGGCTTTTCAATTTTCGAATAACTTGGAGAAATCAGTGATTACTTTATTAATTCTATATGCGATAACCCACAAGGCCACAACCAAACCCTTGGCCATATACTTATAGCGTCATTAGCAGCCTGAACTAGAGCAGAAATCCTTAAAACTCCAAAAAATGAATTAAACCTGTGTACTTGCCTACTTGGCCGATACAGCTACAATCACTTGAGGGGAAAAAAAATGAAACAAGACATAAAAAGAGACGCTCCACACGGGCCATGCGGATCTAATCGGATTGTTTGCGGATGCCTGACTGTAGACAAATTTTGGAAGCTGACCTGAAGAAACTTATTACTCGTACTACTCCATTGCAAATCCTTTCTAGATTAATATCTTTCGATCCGTAACTCTGATTTAAAATCTTGGCATTCAGACAATTAGAGCCGATGCCTCTTGATCTTATATTGTCTTTCCAGATATACTACAGGTAGCCCCCCTCCCCCCTTAAGTCTTTAGTGTTTTGAATGATCAAGAGGAGAAGAACATGGGTGTGACAGTGTGCTTATGCATCCTCGCATCTGTTTATATGTTGATTTTTTTCCTGAGCTTTGAGGTAGTGGGAGCTATCTCGCATACCATAATTTCACTTGTGCAAACTTCTTACCGATAATATTCTTGAAAGTCACAATTTTTTTGGTTGCCCTACAGTTTCTGAACAAGCATATACCATGGCTCAAAATCTTGATCCCAGCAGCGAGGGGAGAGGTGTTCTACAGTTCAAGACGGGTTTAATGTCTGTGATCAAGGTTTGCTTGTTCTCACTGAACCGCATAACTACACATATTAATTACTTCTATTGCTGTTCAATCTCCTTTTGAATTAATGGTATTTAACTTTCTGTGCCTATCATGGTATTCTGCAGCAAAAGTTTGCTAAGAAGGATGGGGCTTCACTTGACCGACAGAATGACCTTCCAGTCCTGTGGAACTTCTATTTGCAATACAAGAGTCGGCGCCGGATTGATGATATGCAGCGAAAGCAGGACAGACTGAGGGAGTCAAGAGCTTTTAGTACAGAGTATGTCCTCTCTTTGTTCATGCATCGTGGTGTTTTTTGTTGCACAAACACTAGGGCCATAACATCTTGGTGATGTGACCAGACTTTCGTCTGACAAATTTCTTTGCCAGCATTTTTTGTTTTTGGCCGAGGAATCCATCTATGTGTGATACATTGTGCAGCGAGTAGATGCTGATGAAGAATCAATGGCCTAACGATAAATATTGTCATGTTCTGCACATACAAATTGTGCACCCAATTTCAATAGATTGTCATTTGTGTAATAGTATATCCTGGAGCAATGCCAAGCTGACTTCTACCACTTGTCCACGTTATTGCACCAGAGGAAGTCTATTTTACCACCCATTACTTGCAAAAAACATATTGCCGATTATCTTCATAAGTTTAAAAGGAGACCATTGCCAATAAAATCCTTGTGTATGCTTTCATAGTTTACCATGCTTTATGAGGTGCTGTCACTGCCAATTCGCAGTTCTCTTTGATGGTATATGTCGCGAATCCATTCCATTATTGGTGTTAGATATATATATTGTGTAGGGTGTTGTTTGCTATTGTTCTAACCTTGTACATGTTATATATTGATCTTTGGCCCATTGGAATATATAAGATGTTTTATTCAAACATGGTATCAGAGCTATGGAAACCCTAGCCATAGAAACCCTACCTCTTAGCCAACCGCATGCCTTGCATATCATATGCCACATGTTGTTGTCCCCGTGCCACCTCCATTGTCGCCTCCATGTTTTCCTCACTTTCGCCATGCCGCTTATTACTCATCGGCCCGTGCCATGGCCATGGCCTCTGCTCACTCTTCTCCCATGGCCTCCACGGCCTCCACGGATCCGGTCGTGCGGAACCTCTAGTTGCCGCCGCCGTGCTTTCGCCGGCCACGTCAGGCGAAGTCGGTCGCCAGTTTTCGTCGCCGCTTCGCTTCACCGCTGCCTTTGCCGTCGCCGCTCGCTCGCCCGCCGCCATCGCCTGCTTGCTTGCCGCCACCGCAAAGACGCGCTCTTTTGCGCCGCTGTCGCCGCCATCATTGCCGCTTCGGAGGAACCACAAGTCCTCGCATGCTTCTTCGCACGCCAATTGGTGAGTTATTACCAATCGAAAAGAAAGGAAAAAAAAGTCGATGGCTTCTACCGAGGCTCTTCGCCATCCCGCCTCTAGTTCGGTTTGATGGGACGAACTTCCGGAGTGGGCTGCTCACCGAGGATCAACCTCAACGGCCAGCGTCTCGGGTCATCTCACCGCGAAAGCGACCATGTCCGTCTCGTCCTACATCACAAGATCGCTTCTCTCTCTTTGCCGTGCGGATAAGGCGGCTCAGGAGGTCGACAATGCTGCACTAGAGGCGCTAGAGCTCTACCAGTTTGAGCTGCACGCCTACGAGCGCTGGCAGGAGGCCTAGGCTCGTGCTACCGCCATCCTGGTGGGTAGCATGTCCGTGACCATCTCCATGGATGTGGCGGAGCTGCCGACGACACAGCTTATGTGGGAGCGCCTCCGAGCTCACTTCTAGCCGACGAGCGATGCTATGTATCTCTTAGTTGTGCACCAGGCACATTCTCTTCAGCAGCTCGATGCCACGTTCTTTCGCTTTCATGTGGGTCTCCATCTGCACCTCTTGTCGGTGTCTTGCCGCCACAGTATCGGGATTGTTACAAGTGGAGGGAGACCAGGTCGTCGGGGTGGACGCCCCCGGCGGCTCTGAGGTTCCTCGACTCGAGAGATGGCCCTCTCGCCAGGCTCCTCTGGTGACGCCACACATCGGCTCTCACTTGCTTCAAGACTCGGTGTCGCCTCGTCCTCAGAGTTCTGCTCGTCCGGCTCTTGCTTCTCAGCAGTCTTCCTCGCCTCCGCCTCCTCCCTCATCAGGTATCTTGTCTCTGTGGATCTTGGATTCTGGTGGTTCTTTTCATATGACACCAGATTCTACCCACCTTACTTCTGTGCGGTCCACAGATTTTTCTTCCACTGTTCAGACCGCAGATGGTACCTCTCTTCTTGTTACAGGCCGAGGCACCCTTTCCACTTCTTCTTTTCATGTTCTTGCGTCTCTCATGTTCCTCGGCTTACTATCGGCTTATGTCCATTGGTCGATCACCGATCACGGCCCGCCGTGTTGTTCTTGAGTCGACTCTTGTTGTGTTCAGGATCGCCAGACGGGACTCTGCTGGCATCGCCCTCACCGTGATTCGCAGCGTCTTTGAGAGCTCGACTGGCTTCATCTTCCTTCCGTTGTCTCCACCAGCCAGTCGGCCACTACCACTAGCTCTGCTCTTGCCGCGTCCTCCACTACCTCTTTCGCTCAATGGCACCATCGTCTCGGTCATCTCTGTGGCTCGCATTTATCGTCTTTAGTCGGTCGTGGTGTTCTTGGGTCTGTTTCTGGGAACACCTCTTTATATTGTATGGGTTGCAAGCTTGGCAAGCAGCTGCAGCTCCCTTATCCCACTAGTGATTCTATTTCTACTTGTCCTTTTGATCTTGTTCACTCTGATGTTTGGGGTCCGGCTCCTTTCGTTTCGAAAGGGGGTCATTGCTATTATGTGATTTTAATTGATGATTATTCTCGTCATATTTGGATCTACTTCATGTCCGAGCGTAGCCAGGTTCTCTCTATTTATCAGATGTTCGCCACCATGGTTCGCACTCAGTTTGATTCGGCCATTCGTGTTTTTCGTGCCGACTCCGCTGGTGAGTATCTCTCTGCTGCTTTGCGTCTCTTTCTCGCTGAGCAGGGTACTCTTTCTCAGTACTCTTGTCCTGGTGCTCACGCTCAGAACGATGTCGCTGAGCGTAAACATCGTCACTTGCTTGAGACCGCTCGCGCTCTCATGCTTGCCTCTTTTGTTCCCCCTCACTTCTGGGTCGAGGCTGTTTCTACTGCTACTTTTCTCATCAACCTGCAGCCTTCTACTGCTCTTTAGGGTTCTACTCTTGTCGAGCGTCTCTTTGGTCGAGCTCCAGTCTGATTATCTTCGCAGCTTTGGTCAGGTTCTGTTTTTGTCCTTCTTCCACCTCGTGAAGCGCTAAATTGTCGATCGTCGATTGAGTGTGTTTTCTTTGGCTACAATCTTGAGCATAAGGGTTATCATTGCTATGACCCTGTTGCTCGCAGGATGAGGATTTCTCGGGATGTTACTTTTGACGAGTCCCGCTCTTACTACTCTTGTTCCCCCACTGTCAGCCCAGATTCTCTTGCTGAGTCGATCTCCTTTCAGATTTTTCCTGACTCTCAGCTTTCCACAACTGTTTCGCCTCATCCTCCATCTGTTCTGCCTCCACCGGATTTTCCTTCTCGCTCTTTTGTTGAGGCTCCACCTTTACCCTTGCACTACTCTCGCCGTCCTCGCCCTACTACTTCCTCTCTTGAGCCTCCGTCTCTGCAGGGCCCTATTCCCAGTCCCCCCTCTCCATCCTTGCTGGGTCCAGCTTCACCTTCTCCTCCCAGATATGATCTTTGTGATTGTCACTGTCTGTCAGGCCGCTGGCCTTCTGACCTATGGCCATTGCTCTTCTGAGCCTCGACCTACCATGAGGCCATTGCCATCGTCTGAGTGGCGGCTCGCGATGTCCGAGGAGATTGCTGCTTTGGAGCGTACTAGCACTTGGGATCTTGTGCCTTTGCCTGCGCGTGTTACTCCTATCATATGTAAGTGGGTGTACAAGATCAAGACCCGCTCGGATGGTTCCCTTGAGCGCTACAAGACTTGTCTTGTAGCGCGTGGTTTTCAGTAGGAGCATGGTCGTGACTACGATGAGACTTTCGCCCCTGTTGCTAAGATGACCACTGTTCGTACTCTCCTTGCTGTGGCCTCTGTTCGATAGTGGCCCATCTCTCAGTTGGATGTTAAGAATGCCTTTCTCAATGGCGAGTTGCGTGAGGAGGTCTACATGCAGCCGCCCCTGGGTATTCTGTCCTTGATGGTATGGTTTGTCGCTTCGCCGTTCTCTCTATGGGCTCAAACAAGCCCTCGTGCTTGGTTTGACCGCTACTCCTCTGTTGTCTTCTTCTTGGCTTTTTTCGCTAGTGATCACGACCCTGCTCTCTTTGTTCACACCTCTCCTTGAGGTCGGGCGCTCCTCCTTCTATATGTGGATGACATGATCATTACTGGAGATGACTCTCAGTACATTGCCTTTGTAAAGGAGCGTCTCAGTAAGCAGTTCTTGATGTCTGATTTGGGTCACTTCCTTTGGATTGAGATCACTTCTGCGTCCGAGGGCTACTATCACTCTCAGGAGAAGTACAGTTAGGATATCTTTACTTGCGCTTGTCTCACTGATCAACGCGTGGTTGATACTCCTATAGAGCTAGGTGTTCACCTTCGGCCTACTGATGGTGAGCCTCTTGAGGATCCCACTCGCTATCGCCATATTGTCGGGAGCCTCGTCTACCTTGGGATTACTCAACCTGACATTTCTTACCCAGTTCACATCCTGAGTCAGTTTGTCTCTGCTCCCACTCACTCCACTACAGCCACCTTCTTCGTGTTCTTCGATATCTTCGTGGAACCCTCACTCGACGTCTTTTCTTTCCTCGCTCGATTCTTCTGACTTCAGACGTACTCTGATGCGACCCGGGCTAGCGATCATTCTGATCGCCGGTCTCTTTCTGCCTACTGTGTTTTCTTTTGTTCCTCTTTGATTGCCTGGAAGACTAAGAAGCGATCGATTTTCGCTCGAGGCCGAGGTTGAGTTGAGAGCCATGGCACCTTTGATGTACCGAGATCACCGGCCGGTGGCTTCTTGCAGATTCGGTGTTTCGCTTCACATCGACTCGCTTTTATCGAGATAATCTTGGTGCGATCAGCATTGCTCGAGATCCCATGAAGCATGAGCTTACCAAGCACATTGGAGTGAATGCTATGCACATGCGATCGCAGGTGCAAGACTAAGTTATTGCTTTTCAGTATGCTCCTTCGGAGCTTCAGTTAGTATATTTCTTCACCAAGGCACAGACTCGAGCTCAGCATAACTTCTACCCCTCCAAACTCAGTGTTGTTGATCCACCATGAGTTTGAGGGGGGTGTTAGATATATATATTGTGTAGGGTGTTATTTGCTATTGTTCCAACCTTGTACATGTTATATCTTGGCCTTTGGCCCATTGGAATATACAAGATGCTTTATTCAAACAATTGGAACAGAGCTGGTGCTACTAAAAAATCAACTAGTTATTTTAGTAAGATGATATTGGGGCAGGTTCACATGAGCCACGTACAAAGGGGTAGCCTAGTTGGGGGTAGGGTGGGTCCTGGCCCTCCCTTTCAGTTTTACATTCCGTAAGTATTATTTGTTGCTAGTTATACACTAATTAAGTGCAAAGTTGCCTCCTTTCTTATGCTTGCCAAGCACAATTGTCAATTTGTTTGATACTTTGATTGGCCTCTACACTTTTATTCAGGCTCTGTCTGCTACTGGCCAGGTTTTTAACAATGCCAGAGCAATGAATTTGACCTTATGTGAAGGGTAGATTCAATTTTTTAGTGTTCCAGAAGAGTTTGAAGTGCATGCCTATGCACCCTTTTTGACACGGATCAACGTGTAGTTGATGCACAAGTGGTCCGATCTTTCACGGTACAGCAGCAACAACTTGGTCTCTCCTTTATTCTCCTTGTGCAAAACCCCCTCCAAGCCGATCAGCAAGCTCTCTTCTTCCTTGGCCGAAGCAAGCAGCACTGCAAGCTTTCTTCTTCCTTAGGCCGAAGCAACAACAAGCTCTCGGTTTACAAGATCGAGTTGATTTAATGCAAACCGTGCACAACAACACACGAACCAATCTGCAAGAAAGAATCATGTGGAAGATCCTCGAGGAATCACATGGACTAAATGAGTAGCAGCCCCTCCAATCCTTTGCACGGCACACAAACCCTAGATAGGTTCTTCCCCGTTCATACGCACACACATATGCGCCACAAAGCAACCATGGCTTTTCTGTATTTTCTCAATAATAAACTCATCCCCTTACATGGCCGCCAGCCCTAGGCTTTATATAGCCTCCACACACGCACACGATTGGCTGAAGCCGACTCCAACTCACACACACTACTCCCTTGGCCAAAACCGACTCCAACTCGCAAATATCGCTCGGAATCAACTTGGACGTACACCCCGCTCAGACTCACTTAACCCATACGTTTATACAACACCTTATAGTCTTATACAACTTAGACTCACAAAACACAAGACTGACACAAACTCTACTTTTAAAAACGGAAAAGAAGTTAGGATTCGGACTAGAATCCGATTGGGACCTCCATAGTTCCCACGTGGAATGTCCTTTCCGAGTTGAACTTGATTTCAGAATCTTCTCCTTGTGTGTGTACATCTTTCTAGCTCACGTGCACAACCAGCCCGGTTCCGCATGTTTGCTTGCTGGCTTCCTCCTGGCTCCTTGCACAGCTCCAACTCGCCACCGATTCCCACATGCCTTCCTTGTCTTCCTTGCGCCGCACACACTGGACCGCACACATGCGCTCACCCACGCGGTTTGCACGCCTGGCCTCCTCCTTGGCTCCGCATGTGCTGCATGTCCACACGCCGCGCGCTTGCCTGGCCTCCTTCCTCGCTCCGCGTGCGCTGCATTCCTTCATGTGCCACAGCCTTGTTTCTATTGCGCAAGGCAGGAACTACATAGGCTGGCGCATGGAGTAGCTTCCCTCTTTGGCCGGCCACCCCATCCTTCCTCTCAGCCTTAACAATCTCTTGCTTTCCTTCTTGTTGCAAAACAGCGCCAAATTGAGAATTAGCACTAGATTGCAATTTAGGAATACTCACCAAAGTAGTAGATGCACTTAGGGCCGTATCACTCTTTCTCTGTGTTTTCTGATATTTGTGACAACGGCATAAATATTTGTGACTGTCTGCGTGCTTACTCTCCCTACGCATTTTAGTTTTGATGTGCACTAGGTAGCATATTTGCCGCCTTATTGTTGAATCACTATGTGCTGCAGTGGCCACTGGCCACTATACCGCTCAGCACTTCTTAGAACATTATTCGTTAAAGTTAGTACTGCATTACTATTCCTCTGTTGTGCTTACATTCCATTATGTTATACATAGCAAAACATCTAATGTACATTGTGATATTGCTCATGAATATTCCATCATGTGTGCTATGATCAGGTTGGGAGCTAGGGCTGTGGAAATGAAAAAGATTTATGCTACTTTGAGGGCTTTGCTTGATGTTTTGGAAGTTCTTGTAGGAAAATCACCAACTGATAGACTTGGTAGGCAAATTCTAGAGGAGGTAATTGTTTGATCATGACAGAACTACTGATCCTACTACCCTTTTTTGTTCTTCTTTCACAACAATTCTCAGGATTTTTTTCTTGCTTCATATGTGATTGTATCCCAAATATACTAATCTATCTTTGAAAGCCTGCAACAGTCATATGTTTTGCTTGACACTTATGTCATATTGTAATGATATTCTTTTTCACTGGCTCTTTTCAGATTAGGAGAATAAAACGATCTGATGCAGCCCTTAGAGGCGAGCTTACGCCGTACAATATTGTACCCCTTGATGCACCATCTGTGGCAAATATTGTTGGGTTTTTCCCTGAGGTATCCATTTTTTTTTTAATTTCTTCAGTGAAATGGACAGTGCGGTCAATGCATATGTATAATATGGTTACATGCTTCTCACTGTTTCTCACCAATTATATCATGTAGCATGCCGTTTCTATTTTCAAATTTGTCATATTGAGGAGATGTAGATATACGACGGGGTATATCTTACCTCCTTGCGCGGGCATTATAATGTTTTGGGGCTTTGCTTGTTGCTAATAAATAGCAGATAAGAGGTGGTACATATTACCATTTAGTTGTCTATGGTGGAACTCAAGGACACTTTCATTATCTAAGCATGCCTTGTCAAATCCAAAAATCTTTATGGTGCTGACTGCTGACTACAATTTCATGCAACTTTATTAGGTCAGGGCTTCCATAGCCGCAATTCAAAACTGCGAGGACCTGCCACGGTTTCCTTATAACACACCACAGCTAAGACAAAAAGACATTTTTGACCTTCTGCAATATGTATTTGGCTTCCAGGTTAGGAAACTTCCTATACCATATCCTTCTTTGATTTGCTCACATTATGTTGGATCCTCTGTTAAATGTTTTGAATGGTTTAATATTGTATCCTGCAAGTTGACATATGTTACAGTTAAAACTGCTACTTGTTCTGAAATCTGTAACATAGTTTTTTTTACTTGCAACGTTGCATATTGCAATCTTTTTAGCTAACACTGTTATAGTTGGAGGCATCCTGTGATGCTCAGATCCTGTTATAAATGAAACCTTTGGAAAAAACTTGTAAGTTGCTTAGTGCTTGTACTTTCCAAGTGTCAAATAATAAGAGCAACAAACTGTAAGAGCAACAAACTGGCAACAATACATATTCTTTTACTTGCAACGTTACATACCGCAATATTTAGCTAATATTGTTATAGATGGAGGCATCATGTGCCCAGATCCTGGCATAAATGAAACCTTTAGAAAGAAAACTGTAAGTTGCTTAGTGCTTGTACTTTCCAAGTGTCAAATACTAAGAGCAACAAACTGGCTTTGGCCTTTTAACAACTTTCCTATACTCGTTGACAAGCCATCTTGAGACACTGGGTTGGTGAATCACTCTATTATGATGTTATCTATAGTTTGGAATTGGATAGTTGACAGTTCAATGTTATGTGGGTGTTCTTACATCACGATTCATTTAAGGACCTTTTTCAGAAACAACTAAAGCCAAAGCTTATGATTAGTCTTACATTTGCTTTGCTGCTCCTGTTAATGCTCTCTCGCTGTCAAGCAGCTGATATTGAGAAAATATTGGGATGCCTTGGAGCATCTTTAATGTGGAGTTTTGCCGGTACCAAGGGAGGAGAGAGAAGGTTTGGGTCCGGTACCCCACACTGCATGCTGCTGGTGCTAGATTTTTTTTTGGTTGGAACCAGTACGGCAGTAACTCAGCTGGTACCCGGTACCAAGCAATAAAAAAGGAAGGGAGGGAGGGAGGGAGAGAGAGAGAGAGAGTCTGTTGATGGTAGAGATATGTGTGATATTTTATTTAGCTCTGGGTCCCACCTCAAGAGAAGTAGATGCTAAAACACTGGGGGGAAAAAGTAGACTTAGCACTGAGTGATGTGGCATTTCTTAACGCTAGTACGGGTACCCCACACTGTGGATGCCCTTAGCTGGATTTGTTATGAGCCCAACTCTTGTTTGTGCATCCATCTATGTTCAGCTTCGCTGGTCTGGGTGTGGCTAATCTAGCAAACTGTCCAATCTCTGAACCTTAGCTGTACATATGTCAGTAGCCAATGTGGGAGGTAGGTTGTAATTTGTTGCTGCCTCTTTTCAGTTTTGCATCCGTCATCCAAATCCTTGTGCAACTGTTTACACTTACTTTATAACGTAGTAATGTTTATTATTCCCTGTATTCTGTGTCCTCTCTTCATAATCAACAACCTTACTCAGTTATCTGCTGCTATGGCCAATTCTTTGATTCATTGATTGGTTTATGATCGTAAAGTAATATGCCCTTTAGCAATCCTTGCGCAATCTATTGCTACTTTTGAAAGCTTAAGTTGGCATTTTATGCTCTTAAGTCTTTGGGGATCTGAAATTACATAAACATTCTTGATTTGTGTTGGAACTTGTGAACAAGGTTACAAGCGTGGGGATCCTAGGCAGTGTTGTTACGTGTTCACTGGCTATGGATCATGGGACCATAGCTTGAAAATCATGATTCTTATTGCTACAAGATCTAGACTATTATTATTTTTACAGTCCTACCTAATTAAGATCCTATGTAGTAGGATCATGATTGGAATGGTCCCACGGGATCATTAGTATCCTACAATTCAGATCGAGATCTTGATAACCTTGCTGGTGAAGAACTGAATGTTGTATATGTTAGATTCTGGAGAGGAGGATTCTGCTATTCACAACTATGCATCTTATTCATTATTGAGAAGATATGTGTAGACAAAGTTAGTTGGGCCTCATGGGCTACATAGGCTACATGAGCTACATGGGTCACATGGGTAAGAGAGACTACTAATATGTACAAGACTCCTAACGACCCTCTTCAAACTCAAGTTGGACCAGGAGAATCTGATGCACTGAGTTTGAGTAGATGAAGTCGATACTGTCCTCGAGTTTGAGCTTTAGTGAAGAAATTTGCAACTTGAAGCTCTGAGGGTACATACTGGAGGTCGATGGTTGACTGCTAACAATGAGACCGTGTGAATGATGCATCAACATCAATATGCTTTGTCAACTCATGCTTGACCAGATCACTAGCAATCTGAATGACACTTGTATTGTCCCAAAACAAATGTGTAGGGTTATCACAAAGAACACCAAGATCAGCAAAAAACCATCGAAGCTAAACAATCTTTGAGGTGGTAGCGGCAAGGGCTCGAAGCTCAGCCTCTGCACTAGAGCATGACACCGCAATCTGCTTCTTGGACTTCCAAGCAATGAGCGAAGTATCAAGAGAGATGCAGTAGCCAGTGATAGATCGGCGATCAACAGGATCACTCGCTCAAGTGGAGTTAGAGTAAGCCCAACTAGAGTTGACTTGAACTGGCATAGAATAGACGTCTGGATACAGCCCCCCTCAAGTATCAACACGAAAAATACGACCATAGTGGACCGAGGTGGGAGCAATAACAAACTGGCTGAGCACATGAACATCATGAGCAATGTCTGGCCTGGTGACAGTGAGATAAACAAGGCTCCCAACGAGCTGACGATAGCGAGAAGGATATGTCAGTGGTACACCGTCTCAGAGGGCGAAGTCAGAGGTGGAGCTCCATGGGTGTGGCAAGATGTGCAGTATCACCATACCAGAGCGAGCAAGCAAATCCTGAACGTAGCGATGCTGAGAAAGGTAGTAGCCATTGCCATCAGAATGAACCTCAATCCCCAAAAAATAGCTCAATGGTTCCAAATCTGACGTCATAAACTGTTCACTCAATTTCTTCTTGACAAAAGCCACATAGTCCATGTCATCTCCTGTGATCAGCATATCATCTACATATAACAGAAGCAAAGTACGACCCTACTGAGAAGTGTGAATAAACTAGGCAGAGTCATGCTCACTTGGAGTGAAACCAGTAGCTCGAATCACAGAACTGAAACGCTCGAATTAAGCACGATAAGCCCGCTTGAGATCATATAGGGTATGTCTAAGACGACAAATATAGTCTGTAGGAGTCTCAACACTTGGGGATGGTTGCATATAAACCTCCTCATGTAGATCACCATGAAGAAAGACATTCTTGACATCCATATGAGATATAGTCCATAAGCGTACCGCTGCAACAACAATGAGAGTATGGACTAATCATACGAGCAACTGGAGCAAAAGTCTCATCATAATCTCGACCATAAGCCTGTTGCGAACCTCTTGCAACAAGACGAGTCTTGTATCGCTCCACTGAACCACCTAACTTGGTTTTTACTTTGTACACCCACTTGCAAGCTCCAGATGGTAGCGGAATAAGATTCCAAGTGCTTGTACACTTTAATGTTGTAAACTTCTTAGTCATAGCCAACTGCCACTCAGATATAATGGGCTGCCTCCTGATGGGTACTCGGCTCAGATATTGCATATGCACGAGAAAAACCTCATCTCTCTGGTGCCTGAATAGAGGAACGATCACGTAGGGCGTACTATGATGTAGTAGAACGATTGTCAGTCTGTGGTACTGGCTGGAGGATCAAGTGGAGGAGAGGACTGAGGATCAGAAGGTTCAAGAGGAATGGAAGTCTGAGGATCAGAAGGAACTCTCTATCAGTGACTATAGGGAAAGGAAAAAGTGGAAGTGTCAGAAACTGGTGGAGCTAGTGGAGACACTAGAAGGTGAAACTGGTGGAGAAGATGTATCTGGAGAAGACAAGTCTGGCGAACGAATGGGAGGTAGACACAAAAAGGAGGTGGAATCTGTGGAAGGAGTGGGGTGTGTAGAAGGATGATAAAAGAAGGATCGACCCTCATCAAAGGTCACATTGCGAGAGATGCGAATGCGATGTGCTGAATGATCATAGCAACGATAGCCCTTATGCTCAGGACTATAACCCAGGAAAACACACTCAATCGATTGAGCGCTCAGCTTTGTGCGCTCATGAGGTGCTAGAATGACATAGCAGACAACAAAAAAACACGAAGATAAACATAGCGAGCAGGTGCTCTGTACAGAACCTCACTAGGACACTTGCCCTGAAGCTTGGAAGAAGGTTGACGGTTGATGAGATAGACTACCATTGAGACCGCCCCCTCCCCCCGAATGGAACAAAGGAGGAAATGAAAAGAGTGCGAGCAGTCTCAATGATATGACGGTGCTTGCGCTCAGCAACACTATTCTAAGCATGAACACCAGGACACAAGAGCTGGAGAAGAGTACCTTAAGAAGAAAGGAACTGGTGAAAAGCTAATGAAAGATACTCTCCTCCAGAGTTAGAATGGAAAACACGAATGCAGAAGAGAACTGAGTATGAACCATGTAATTAAAGGACTGATAGATAGAAATCAACTACGAATGGTGTTTCATGAAGTAGATTCAAGTGTATCGAGTGTGGTCATTAATGAAGATACATAGTAACTGTGACCACCCTTCGAAGCAAATGAAGGACCCCAAACATCCGAACGGACCAAATCAAAGGGACGATCAGATCTAGAAAAGTTGGAAGGATATGGGAGTTGTACTTGCTTGCCAAGTCTACAACCCTTGCATTGAAAATTGGTGCCAACAGAAACAGGACCAAAAACACCTTGATGAATCAAGATAGAGAGGCGTGAGCCACATAAGTGTCCCAAGCGATGATGCCATTGAGGAAAAGACTCGCAAACAGAAGTAGATACAGAAGGGCAATGAGTAGATGGACAAACAACCGAGGATAAAGGAATAGGAGAAAGAGCAGTTCCAGAAATAGAGGATAAAGGGAGACTCAGACGATCAAGAACATAGAGCCCTGTAGGACCCCTCTTACGATGATATGTATCGATGACAACTCTTGTTTGACGATTTTGCACAAAGCAGGAGCTATCATCAAACCAAACAAAACAGTTCATATCTGCGAGCTGCCCGACAAGAGTGACCGTGCATGGCGTTCCATCAGCTGTCTGAATCTTGATACCTTTTGTAACAGGATGACATGATGTGAGATGAGATGCATCAAATGTCATACGGAAAGAAGCCCCTGAATCCAACAACCATGGGAGCGAAGCACCCGACATAGGACACGATGGTGCAGTAAAACCATTGGATCTACCTGAAGATGCCTTCAGTCGACACAACTGGGTTTGGAGGTTGCTCATCTGAGCCTGTATATGACCAAATTGAGTTGCACAAGACTCCAAAGCATTAGCAATGACAGAAGAAGCAATAACAAAGATCACCTTCAACGCCATGATCGGGCGGCAAGCAGCAAGAACGTAAGAGGTTACCGGTGATTCGCTTAGAGCGAGCAAAGCGTTCAGTGGAGGAAGGCGATGAAGCAAATCGCCAGCTTGAACCGACTGTCGGTTAAGGACGATGTCCCGAATGGAGCGGGAGTGGTCGGTGGCGGCGAAAGGAACGCCAGACAAGGGCAAAGCGGCGGGGTTGGCCGTGGTTTAGACGGGTTCTTGAGGTCCCACACCAAAGACCGACTTGTTATGAGGACCTTGCCATCGCCGAAGTTCGGTCTTGACGACGGTACTTGCACTCCCCGAGGGTGTTCAGAGCTTAGTGGTGCGATCGCAGGACACAGATGATTTGGCGGTTGTCGACGGAGAAGGTGACAACGGATCCGGAAGCAGAGGGCTGAGGCGGCGACGACGGGTCCGGCCGGGCGACGCGGCGGCGATGCCAGATCCAAAAGCAGAGGGCCGAGGCGGCGATCGCAAATCGAGCTCCTTCGCCGAAGCAGAGGAGCCGAGGTAGCAACGGCGACGACGGATCCGGAAGGAGAAGGCCGAGGCGACGACGACGAATAGAGCTCCTTCTGAGCAGAGGGAGGTGGCCGAGGCGGCAACGGCGAATTGACCTTCCCCAGAGCAGAGGAGGAGGCGGAGGAGGCGGCCCATTGGGAGCGTCGGGCGCAGCAGCAGCTCGGGGCCGCCGGCCCGTGATATAGGAGGGTATTTGGTGGCGGCGGTAATGGGAAATAGGTTAGGGTTTTGGTGGAGATGCTCTGATACCATGTTAGATTCTTGATGTTGTGGACGCATTTGTGGGCAAGACATATCAACAGAGACGACGCAGGAGGTCGGGCTCTACTTCTACGGAGGAGTCTCTACCGGAAGACTGCAGCGCTTCCGAATGGGAGAGGGCGAACTGCTTTTGCCAAATTTACGGTTCCGAATTGATTTCGGCCATTTGCCGATCCGCAACAGAGGAGTAGGCGCAGAATATTTCTTGCCGCAAGGATTGTAGACCCGGAGGACTATTTGCAGCAAGGAAAGATGGCTAGACTAGTTCCTCCTTCCGAGGATAGATAGAGTATGAGTTTGGTTCTCCTTCAGAGAACGTATTAGAGAACATGTTGGCTTAGTTTCCTATTCGGCTTATGCCTTTTAGTCTACCGAAATCCTGTGAGCGTAATCTATAAAAGCTACAGATGTACAAGAGGAGGAACTTAATCAATACAATAGATAAGTTTTGCCTCAAGCTTCCGACTAGATCAGAGCCTTGGATTTCGGCCAGAACAAGTCCTGCCAAACCCAAGGGTGACCTTGTCTTTTGCCAATTTACTTACCCTAGCCTGTTTTTTCCTACCGATCCAATCCCATAACATTTGGTATCAGAGCCTCACCACCACCCTTAGCCATGGAAAGCACCAAGATCATCGACGGCATACTGCAGCAACTATATGTGATGATGGCAGAAATCAGCCACATCAAAACACAACAAGCGGCAAGATGCTCACGCTATCGCCGACTAGAAGGCGGCGGTTCAAGAAGACTCGTGCACGACACGGAGGGTTCAACGGTGTACAAATGAACATGCGACTGACAACAGGGCACACAATGACGACGACCAGCACACCGCTCCTTGCTTTCACAAGCTGTCTTTTCCAACCTATGATGGAGAAGAAGATCCTCTTCCGTGGCTCAATCGGTGCTAGCAGTTTTTCCGAGGGCATGATGCCATGGGTTCGTTTCGCAGAATTCGTCAACATGAGGTTCGGGCCGCCTATTCGAAGTAATTCCCTTGGGGAATTGGCGCAACTTCGATGGACGACCGCCGTGGATGCTTATCAAAAGAAGTTCTTGGCTCTTCTTCAAGCCGCAGAACCTCTCTCACATCACAACAAGTGCAATCACATTCTGATCGGGCTTGGGAAGCCATTGAGACAGATGTTGAATCAAAGATCCTACTCGTCTGATCGCTATGAGTTTGGCTAGGGCTTACGCACAACGTTTGGAAGAAAAACAGTGGAGACGAAGCTGCCATTAAAAACCCCCACGACTGCTCGCTTCTTGACCACCTCTGGAGTACCTAAGCCGATCAGTCGGCGTCGCTTTCTTTGGACCAAAGAAGAAGAACTACAAAAGAGAGCGATTACAGCGACGCAAGACAACCGACCCCAGATTCTGCCGTCTGTCAGTCAAAGAAATGTCCGACTGTCATGCGAAGGGGTTATGTTTTAATTGTCCGGAGAAGTTTTCACAGAACCATCGTTGTGCTATGAAGGGCATATTTCTTTTGGAACTCGACGATGCCGACATTGAGGAGACTGATGACGGTCATGTTGAGATTTCTTTGCATGCTCTCACTGGCATTCGTACAGGTCGTACGATGCGCCTTCTGGTGGAGATCGATGGGCGCGAAGTGATTGCCTTGGTGGATTCCGGCTCCACTCACACCTTGTCGAATCAATGGAACATATCCTGGGTTTGTCCCCTACACCCCGGCCAGGCATGGGTGTCACCGTCGCCAATGGCGACCGTGTATCTAGCTTCGGCGTTTGCACCAATGTTTGGTTTTCTATTGATCGTGAGGAGTTTGTTGCAGATTGCTATGTTATTCTGCTCGATGGATTTGATGTGGTCCTTGGCATTTAGTGTTTACGGACTCTTGGTCCTATCTTATGGGATTTTATGAAGCTCACCATGTCCTTCTAGCGAGTGGATCATCGGGTTACTTGGATCGGCTTGAATGGCCAGCCGGCCGAAAGCCGCATCTATGCTCTCACGGGTTGTGAATTCCTCAATACTCTCCTCGACGAGTACAAATGATCTCTCGATACCGATACACCTCAAAGCGCCAGACGTCAGATCCCGACACGATCTGCACGGATATGCGGATTCGACATCTGACCCGATACGTATCGGGAAGTATCGGTATTCTTTTTTTTTTTTTTTAAAAGAATGCAATTCCGACACGCCCCGATACACCCCGATACCGTCGACACGCCCGAAAGAAGCCTCCGGCCGTGGCAACAAGCTACTGTTCCTAGCCCAAGCCCATCGGAAGATCCCTAACCGGCCCTCGCTGCTGCGCCCGAATCAGATCTCTCCTCCGCATCTCCGTCTGCGTGCGCGTGATCGAGAGAGCGAGCGAGCGATCGTCGCGGCGCAGAGGCGGCGACGTGGCGGCAACCTTGGCGCCCTCCTCTCAGGCCACTCCTCCGCTGACCGGTGAGCCGGCTGACCTTGGTGCTCCACAAGAATCGGCACTGGCGACGACCGCAAGAAGCGGCGACCTTCGGCTCTCTCCTCCTCTCCGCGCCACCTCCTCCCATGGCCGAGTGGCAGCGACCTAAGGTGACTCCGCCAGCGCCACCTCCTCCAGCCCGACGGCATGAGGTGGCGATCTTTATGCTCCTCCGCGCGCCATCCTTCAAGGCGCCACCTCCTTCAAGACCATCTCCTCCACACACCAGTGCGCTCTCCTCTCTCTCAGATCCGGTGAGGAGATGATCTGGTCGCCCGATCTTCTCGACGAGGATCAAGATACTCACGTGTGGCCTCTCGAATCGTAGTGATCCTCCGCTGCCAATGCAAGAACGAACACTCTTTAATTCGCAAGAACACGCTACCGGACTTCACGACCGCCCAAGTGAAGCCCTATCGTGCTCCCAATTCAAATGGAAAGGTTGAACGATCTTGATTTAGAGCGAACTATCAATTTCCCCTCATGATGAATTGTTCACCATGGAAGAACTCTCAAGCAAAGCAATCTATTAATCTCAAAATATCTGATCTGTCTTTACAAAGGAAAGGCCAAGTATTTATGGCGTCCCTCCTAGCGTTACGCACGCGCTCGGCCAAAGCATGGAAACCGCCAAAACATGGAAACCAATTCGATTCTCACGGCCACCCAACCGACTAGAATTCTTATTGTGTTCCCGTACTAATCGGATCCACCAAATAAAGAATGCATGGCTGTAAAGAAGTAGTTTGGCCAACACATTGGTCACGTAATGACTTGGTCAATGGGTCCTTTGACCGTGGTATTCTCCATGTGATTAACCCGTATGTGTCTTGGACCAGCCATGTAGAGCCTTGCCAAGGGTCGTGATTTCTCTGGGTGTCCAGCCGCAGGGTACTCAGCCTTCCTCACCTCCATCTCGGTTCCAAAGCTTGCACGTCATGTAAACCTAAGAATACACAGGAAATTGGTTTGAGGTAGTATATCGTTCTCACTAATAGAAGGATATTCATTAAGAAACAAATTCACCTGTTTATCTAAAAGCTTGGCTCGTGCTCGAGTCATTGGACCTGGTGATGCTTCATCAATAGACGTGGTAGTGGTAGTAGTAGGTATGTCCTCATCAGGAGATGTGGAAGTGGGGAGATGTGGCCGGTGGGGGGAGATCTGGTGAGCAGGGGAAAGAGGTGGAAGTGGGGAGATGTGGGGTGGGGAGATCCCATGAAAGGTGGCAAAGAGTGGAAGTGGGGAGATATGGTAGGTGGGGAGATGTAGGCCGGTGGTGGTGGGGGATTGAAGGTGAAGTGGGGAGATATAGACCGGTGGGGGATTGAAGGTGTTAGCAAGATACAAGGGTTGATGCAGTTGCTGTTGTTAACCCTTGACTCAAAGTCTCAAACTTATCTTTCATTCAAAAAAAAAGTCTCAAACTTATCAAGTATCTCATTTTATATTTTTACTAATATATATATATATATATATATATATATATACATATATATATCCGTATCGCCAGATCGGGTTTTTCGGAGAAATGGGTATCGCCAGATCCAGATCGCCGCATTCGTCTCAGATCGCGTATCGGTGCATCATAGACAGTGATATTTTTTAGGAGCCGAAGGGACTCCCTCCATGACGGCTTCATGATCATCACATCCACCTTCCAGATGCGGTTCCTGTGGCTGTTCGTCCATATCGCTACCCTCAACTCTTGAAGGATGAGATTGAAAAGCAATGTGATGAGATGTTGGCTCAAGGTATTATTCGAGAAAGTACCTCTGCATTTTCATCACCTGTTTTGTTTGTTAAAAAACAGGATGGATCATGGCGTTTCTACGTGGACTATCGTGCGCTTAACGATAGGACCATCAAAGACAAATTTCCTATTCCCGTAGTTGATGAACTTTTGGATGAACTTAATGGAGCTCGCTTTTTCACCAAGTTGGATTTGCGCAGTGGTTATCATCAGGCGCTCATGCATGATTCAGATATTGAGAAGACAACCTTTCGTACACATCGCGGTCACTTTGAATTTTTGGTCATGCCGTTTGGTCTTACTAATGCTCCAGCGACATTTCAAGCCCCGATGAATGATATTATCAAACCTTTTATTCGCCGTTTTGTTTTGGTTTTCTATGATGACATTTTGGTCTACAGTTCATCGTGGGCCGAGCATCGTCAACAGGTTCGTACGGTGCTTCAGCTAATGCATCATCATAAGTTGGCTCTCAAGCAATCAAAATGTCTCTTTGGAGAAGAATAAATTGGCGATCTCTACCACATTATTTCCGGACAAGGCGTGGCCATGGATTATGACAGTAGTCGCTGCTCAACTTTGGCCAAACACCTCGCTCAGACGGCGCCCGAGGGTTCCTTGGTCTTACAAGCTATTACCGGAAATTTATTAAGGAGTATGGCGTCGTTGCCGCGCCTCACAAAATTACCAAAGGAGGAGGCTTTTTCTTGGAATTCGGATGCTGATGCCGCCTTCTCAGCTTTGAAGATCGCCTTGTTTCGCTCGGTTTGCATCTTCCTGACTTTGCTAAACGGTTTACAGTGGATTGTGATGCCTCGGGTGCTGGGTTTGGTGCGGTTCTGCATCGAGGAGGACCGATTGCATTCTTCAGCCATGCAGTTGCTCCTCATCACGCAAAATTGGCAGCTTATGAACGAGAGTTGATTGGCTTAGTCAAAGCCGTTCGTCATTGGCGTCCAAATCTTTAGGGACAACCATTTTTGGTTCGAACGGATCACTATAGCCTCAAATTCTTACTAGATTGACGGCTCTCGATGATTCCTCAACATACGTGGGTGAGCAAGTTTGGATATAGTTTTTCCCGTTGAGTTTCGATCGGGCCGTCAAAATACTGCAACTAATGCTTTATCTCGGCGTGATGAAGATACTATGGCCGTACATGCCATCTCTAGGCCAACGTTTACTGACTGAACTTTTTCGCCTTCGAGAGTAAAACTTCACATGAGCTCGACCTTTCATCCCCAGTCTGATGGCCAATCAGAAGTTGTCAACCGCACTATTGCCATGTATTTGCGGTGTTTATCGGGTGATCGTCCTAAGCCATGGCTCCAATGGCTTCTTTGGACGGAATTTTGTTATAATACTTTCTGTCATTCTTCATTGCAAGCGACTCCTTTTCGGGTGGTTTATGGCCGTGACCCTCGGACTTTACTACAATATTAGTCGGGTTTGGCCCTTGTGGTCGCAGTTGATCGACAGCTCCAAGATCGTGACGTCTTGCTGAAATTCGAGAGCGTCTTCTTCAAGCTCAAGACTATATGAAGCAACACCATGATAAGGGTCGTCGTGCCGTACACTTTGCGGTTGGTGAGTGGGTTTGGCCGTCTTCCTCATCGTTCACCGTTGGAATTCTCGATCCACAACGCGCTCCAAGTTGGCTCCCGTTTTCTGACCTCTTTCTCACCAATTTAACGACGGCCTGTGGCATATCGTCTTCAATCGCCTCCTAAAGTTTGCATCCATTTTTTTTCATGTGGCTCTTCTTAAACAGTATCAAGGCCCGATACCTCCAATCTCTGGTATTTTGCCAGATATTGTCCATGGTCGTGTGGTTCCATCACATTTGGCTATTGTTTAGCGCCGCTTGAATCGGGGTACTTGGGAGTTATTGGTTCAGTGGACTGGTTGTTCTACCGTTGATGCTACATGGGAACTATTAGACAATTTTCAAATAAAATACCCTTTATTTCAGCTCGAGGACGAGTTGTTTCGCGGTAATGTTGTGGACGCATTTGTGGGCAAGACGTATCAGCGTAGACGACGCAAGGAGGCTTGCTCTACTTTGGCTAGAGGAGTCTCGGCTGGGAGCACCGTAGGCGTTTCCGAATTGGGAGTTGGCGGCTGTTTTGGTTTGACCACGCTTCTCGAATTGGACTCTGGCCTGTTAAAAAACAGAGGAGTAGGCACAAAATATTTCTTGCGGCAAGGATAGCAGACTAGGAGGACTCTTTGCAGCAAGGAAAGATAGCTAGACTAGTTCCTCCTTCCGAGGATAGATAGAGTATGAGTTTGGTTCTCCTTCAGAGAACGTATTAGAGTACATGTTGGTTTATTTTCCTATTCGGCTTATGCCTTTTAGTCTACTGAAATCCTGTGAGCTTAATCTATAAAAGCTACAGATGTAAAAGAGGAGCTTAATCAATACAATAGATAAGTTTTGCCTGAAGCTTCCGACTAGATCAGAGCCTTGGATTTCGGCTGGAACAAGTCATGCCAAACCCAAGGGTGACCTTGTCTTTGCCAATTTACTTACCCTGCCCTGTTTTCTTTCCTACCGATCCAATCCCATAACACTTGAGAGGAGGATTTTGCTATTCACAACCAGTGTTCCCCTAGGCGGGCGCCTAGGCCGCCTAGGCGCTGGCGGCTTGTCTGCCATGCGACTTGGTGCTAATCGGTGGCCTAAGCGCTCGCTTCGCTTATGGGCCCAAAGCGGACTGGGCGGACAAGGCGGGCAAATGGCGGTTTAGGGCGATACAAGGCGCCCGAGGCGACTCACCGTGGTCTGTCATTCGTCGCCTCCACGGATCCACTTGCCTCGCCTCCCTAGCTCCACGGCGCCGCCTCCTCCATGAATCCCTGCGGCCTCCTCGGATCCCGTCGCCAGAGGCATCTGAGGCTACCGGAGGCGGCAGATCTAGGCGGTGGCCTACTGGAGAGTGAGAGGAGAGGAGAGGGTTGATCGGCCACGGATCTGGCGGTGTTGCAGTGAGGGAGGCGAGAGGAGAAAGCGAGAGCGTTGAGTGAGGAGAGAGTCATGAGTGAGATCGAGGAGATATTTTGTTGAGATCGAGCTACCGATATTGCTTTAGATCTGACGGTATATCGACGGCCGACATTGCTTGTTTGCTTTACATCGGACGGCCGATACTTCTTCTTCCCCGCCTCCAAATTTCTTTTTTTCTTCCCATTTGGATCTCCGATTGGATCTCCGAGTGATCTTCTTCTTCCCACGCTTCCTTCGCCGCCTTCCTCCGCCGCGCCTTCGACCCGCGCCGCCTTGCCTCGCCTCGCCTCGCCTCTACTCCGTCTCGCCTCTGCTCCCTCCGCGTGCTCGTCTCTGCTCCCCCTCGCCTCCGCTTGAGTCGGCCGCCTAGGCGCCCTAGGCGCTAGGCGCCGGTCCACCGCCCGCCTAGCGCCTAGGTGAACACTGTTCACAACTATGCATCTTATTTATTATTGAGAAGATATAATAGACATCATTAGTTGGGCCTCATGGGCTACATGGGCCAAGAGAGAGAGAGAGACTACTAATATATACAAGACTCTTAACAGTACAAAGGAAATTAGATAAATGGCCTAGTTTGTGTTTTGTTATGCTTGGCTTGGTGATCTTATGTTATGTGACTTAGTTACTCATCGAGTAACTACACGTACAGTTGTTTCTTTCTGTTTTTCTGCTGATCCAGTTATCGAAATTACGATCCAATATATGTTATTGCCTTTGTATTGAGTATCTAATTCAGTTGAATTGTTGTTCCAGGACGATAATGTTCGGAATCAGCGTGAAAATGTTGTACTTACCTTAGCCAATGCTCAGTCCCGGCTCAGCCTGCCCGGTGGAACAGAACCGGTTGGTTATTCCCCTTTTCTAATTAGGCAACTTATCATCTGGATCTGGAATTAATAAGATCTTTTTTCCCCTGCTTATAATACTTCCTCCGCTACTAGATGTTGTTTTGGACATTGACATGGTTTCTAGTGTAGGAAAGAATTTATGAGCATGATCAGTAAGGTGTTTACCACAAGCTCAGTCTTGAAACAGCCATCAGCCCATCACCCCTTAGCTTGATGTTCCACATTTGCCGTGTTGATCTAATTTTCATAAATTGCCTGGTTGCCTGCATAGAATTCATGAAAATTAAGATTTTTTTTATAGAATGAAGAATATACATCTGAATAGATAGGATATTTTGTGTGTGCACTAATTTGATCTCAGAGACAATGTTAAGCCTATTACCTATCGATCTAGATCGCTAGTATAATTGCTTCAGTGGAACCGGTTGTCAATTTTAAGTCGGAATCCTGAAGTTATGAATGAGGTATACATAACTATTAATCGGTAATGTCTAGGCTGATTGCTGTTTTGTTTTGTAAATATTCTTTTGCGGCCATTTATTAGTAAATTCTTGTTGTATATATGGATACTTTCTTTTGTCTTGTGTCCTGTGGCCATCACGCTGGCAGTAGGTGCAGTGGAGACCTGCAGTAGAGGCAGCAACCACTGGTGCACTGGGAGCTGGGGGAGGTATCACGGTCGGTGCTGAAGAAAACGGCAAAGGAGCAGGTGCTGAAGCAGACAAGACAACCCGCATCTGAGCCAAGCCGGCGCCACGATGACGAGTCTTCTCAGCACGCACACCCGTGAGGGCCTCCACCAAGCTCGGACGCTGGTGGCAAGTCGAGTCGAGCATGCACAGATCTCAACTCAGCCAAGATGCGCCAGAAGTCGAGAGACGGTGAGTCTCTGGCGAGCGCGAGCCGCACACGCGAGGATAGGTCCGGCCAAGATCCGCCCCAGAGAGTCAAGCCGCGCCACACCTCGCGATAGCTTGGTAGAAGTCATCCATGGTGGCATCAAGCTGCTGAAGAGAATATGCCTGGTGCACAATTGAGAGTCACATAGCATCACTCGTCGGCTGGTAGTGAGCTCGGAGGCGCTCCCACATAAGCTGTGTCGTCGGCAGCTCCGCCACATCCATGAGATGGCCACGGACATGCTACCCACTAGGATGGCGGTAGCACGAGCCTCAACATCCTGCCATCGCTCGTAGGCGTGCAACTCAGACCGGTAGATCTCCAAGGCATCCTCCAATGCGGCATTGGCGGCCTCCTGAGCCGCCTGATCCGCACTAGCAGAAGAAAGCGCGAATCGGCGGTGTAGGGCGAGGCGAGCAGCGGGGTGCTCGCCAGTGAGATGACCCCAGAGACGCTGGCTGTTGAGGTGAATCCTCAGTTGAACGGCCCACTCCCGGAAGTTCATCCAATCGAAACGAACTGGGGGAGCGGGATGGCGAAAGAACCACCGGTGGTAGCCATCCGGAAGTGGCCAAGGCGAGCGATGGCTGCTGCTTAGGCCGGGAGTAGGGGAGAGAGGGCGAGGAGCTGCTCTGTGAAAACAGCCTCACGCTGAACCTGCCGCTTCAGGGGCAGAGAGGCCAAGACCTTCGCTAAAACACCTCCGCTCACGACGCAACTTGGAATGGGCAGGCCAGCACGATTACGCGCACAGGGCCCAAGCAGGGGAGCGTCGGGGCCCAAGCACAAGCACCAAAGACAGAGCACAAGCGCCAAGACGACACGACAGACGGAGCACAAAGAAAGTGGCGTCAAAGGCGTGTTGTGTGTTAAGAGTATTGTATATTGTATATTCTCTCTCTCTCTTGGCCCATGTGGCCCTTGTAGCCCATGAGGCCCATGTATCTTTGTCTATATATATCCCCTTCATTAATGAATAAGATGCATAGTTGTGAATAGCAAACCCTAGCTTTCTTCTTCTAACATGGTATCAGAGCCTAACCCTAGACTCAGTTCTACTGCCGCCGCCGCCTGATTCTACAAGCAGAGTTTTCGCTTGGCGGCGAACTCGACTTTCTGCTTCACCAGCATACAAGCGAAAGCAGATTTCTTGGATCCTCGCTGGGACTTCGCACCTCTCCGGATCTTCTTCGTCCGCCTCATCTTCACGGCCCGATGCTACTGATCCGAAGATCGTTGATGTTGAAATATTAAAGGCTTGGCAGAAAGAGGATGATCGTGTTATGACCGGCATTGTGTTGAGTGTTGATGTTTCTCTGCGGATGAGTCTTATCATACTTCAGCCAAGCAGATGTGGACATACTTTGAGAAGAGATATGTTCAGTCCAGTGGTGCTCTTCGCTTCACATTGCTCAAGAACATTCATAGTCTTCAGCAGCAGCCGGATCAGTCAATGGAGGAGTATTACAGTGCTTTCACTCATATCATCGGTCGTCTAGAATCTATGACACCGAAGGCTGTTGTTGCCTGTCAGTCTTGTGCTGCCAAAGATGAGTATGCTCAGCAGACGCTCATGTATCAGTTTGTGATGGGGCTTCGATCGCAGTTTGAGCCTGTTCGTACTCAGTTGCTCAACTATCCCACTCCACCGACTTTGACTGACGTGCTCTCTAGTTCGATTGCAGAGGAGACTTGTCTTCATTCCCTTATGCCTGTCTCAGGATCCTCACCACATGCTATCATGAGTCTCTCACAGCGGTCTGGAGTGTTAGTTTGTTCTCATTGCAAGAGGACTGGTCATCATGTTGACAAATGTTTCAAGTTACATCCAAATTAGCTTATTGCCTATCGTGCTCGACAGCCATTTGACCGTCGTCGTGGAGCACCTACTGGGCCTTTCAGAGCACTTCATCGAGCGATCCATCACGACACATCCACATCTACTGTGACTTCTGGATCAGTGTCTGCTATGACATCAGTTGCACCTTCTGCTTCTAGCGCTACTCATCCTTGGGTTTTGGACTCAGGGGCCTCTTTTCATGTCACATCTGACAGCTCTCAGCTTGTTGCCTATAGGCCCGTGACTGATGCCACATGTGTTCACAATGTTGATGGTACACCTTGCTCTATTACCCATCAGGGCATTCTCTCTACATCTCGCTTTTCTGTTCCTGATGTGTCTTTTGTTCCTCAACTATCTATGAATCTTCTTTCTGTTGGTCAACTGACTGATATGAACTGTTTCATTGGATTTGATGATTCTTCTTGTTTCATTCAGGATCGTTAGAGCAGAAGAGTGATTGGTTCTGGCCATCGCCGTAGAGGCTCTCCTAGTCTCTATGTCTTGAACACCTTACATCTTCCTTCCACTAGTACGTCGAAGGCCTTAGTGTCTTCTGTTACGTCATCATCTCAGTCTCCTGTTGAGTCTTCCTTCAGCAAGTGGCATCATCACCTTGGTCATCTTTGTGGAGCTCGCCTCACCACTCTAGTTCACCGGGGTTCTTTAGGTCATGTCACTGTTAAGTCTAGTTTTCATTGTACTGGTTGTAAGCTGGGGAAACAGCTACAACTTCCATATTCCAGTAGTACTTCTCAGTCTTCTGATCCTTTTGATTAGGTGCATTCAGATGTATGGTGTCCATCTCCTTTTGTTTCGAAGGGTGGTCATAGCTATTATGTCATATTTGTTGATGATCGCTCTCGATACACTTGGATCTATTTCATGAAACATCGCTCTTAGTTGATTTCCATTTATCAGTCTACTGCTAAGATGATTCATACACAATTTTCTTCCTCCATTCGTGTTTTCCGTTCTGACTCTGGAGGAGAGTATTTTTCCTCAGCTTTTCGTCAGTTCCTTTCTTCTGAGGGTACTCTTCCTCAGCTCTCGTGTCCTAGTGCTCATGCTCAGAATGGTGTTGCTGAGCGCAAGCACCGTCACATCATCGAGACTGCTCGTACTCTTCTCATTTCCTCCTTTGTCTCCCCTCACTTTTGGTGGGAAGCGGTCTCTACAGCAGTCTATCTTATTAACCGTCACCTCTTCTAAGCTTGAGGCAAGTGTCTGGTGAGGTCTGTCTGAGCACACCTTTCACTATGCTCATCTTTGCGTTTTTGGTTGTGTCTGCTATGTCCTTCTAGCACCTCGTGAGCGCACAAAGCTGAGCCATCAGTCAGTTCAGTGTGTTTTTCTGGGTTATAGTCCTGAGCATAAGGGCTATCGTTGCTATGATCCCTCAGCACGTCGCATTCGCATCTCTCGTGATGTGACTTTTGATGAGGGACGACCTTTCTTTCATCATCCATCTACACATCCCACTTCTCCTTCCATGGATTCCACTTCCTTTTTGTGTCTACCTCCCATTCATTCATCAGACTTGCCTTCTCCAGATACACCTTCTCCACCAGTTTCACCTTCTCATGTGCCATCTCCACCAGCTCCACCAGTTTCTGACACTTCCACTCTTCCCTTCCACTATAGTCGCCGACAGAGAGTTCCTTCTGATCCTCAGTCCTCCTCTCCTCCACTTGATCCTCAGTCCTCCTCTCCTCCACTTAATCCTTCGGCCAGTACCATCTGTTAATATGAATGGAAGCTTATCTATTGCAATAGCCCATAGGGCATATATATAGTACAAGGGGACACACAAGACTAAACCCTAACAATAGGAAACACCACTAATACCCTTAACACCCCCCCTCGAATGCAAGGCGTATGCAATAGCATTGCATTTAGAAAGGGTTGACACTACAATAGGGAAAAACCGAAGTCCAAGTCTTGAAGTTGTCGTCATAGCGTGCAGCTCTTGGAAAATTGTGTCGGTACCAAAGGATCTCCTCTCATCTGGAATCATGCTGCAGCCCACAAGCACAAAATGCAGGGGCTGGGAAAGTAGAGGTAAGCGGGAGCAGAGTCGACTGCGGCAACACGATAAGAGAGGATGTGGAAGGTGACACAAATAGAGATAGTTGTCAAATCAAGCCGAAGAGAGAGATAGAAGCATGGCAGCGCAGATTGAAGTCCAAGACGGCGGCGGCGCAGTGCCCAAGAAGCGCAGTGGTGGCGCGGTGCAGAAGAAGCGCGGCGGCCTTAGAAGCTCGGGGCGGCGGCTCAAAGAGAAGCGATGGCATCATAAAGACTTCTACGATCTGCAACGGCTTGGAGAGAAGAGCGGCTGCTGCAGCCATGCGAAAGAAAGGAGAGGACCACATTCAATCCAAGAGGATGAATCGTGGCTAGCAAAGCAATCGGCTGACTGACAAGGATTTGTGGACTCGTACGACTTTGACGAACTCAAAGAGAGAGATGCTACGGACTTGGACGCAAACGGAAGACTCAAAAGAAAAGGACTACAGTGGATTATAGCAGCAGCCACACCAACACCAAAGATCTTGCTCCAACATGTTCTCAGCTCCACCACCACCCCAACCAAAACATCAACATCTCCTGCCATCCCCCGCCTCCACATTTCCTCCCTCTGCCATTTCTTCCTCCCTGCGTCCTCTCCTCCCATCTCACTTCTCCTCCACCGAGGCGACGAAGAAGAGGAGCAGAGGAGCGGGCCACATGTGTGGTGCAGTGTGTGTGCATGCCAGAGAGGATTGTGTCCTCTACTGAAGTCATGAGCAGGGCGCATGCACGAAGTGAGGAAGCCGAGGCAAAGAGGCGCGAGTTCGATGACGGAGGGCCTTGCAGAATGGTGCGGGCGCACGAAAAGAGAGGCAGAGGCCGAGCGGCGGCGGATCCGGCATGAGAGCTCGGATCCGGCGGCGGGAAGAGCCGTGGCACGGATTCGAGGGTGAGACGCGCGTGGCGGTGAGGGCGCTGAATCCGGCGGCGGCGCGTCGTGGCGGCTTTGGCGGCGGCGACGACCACGGGCGGCCAGTGGCCGGAGGCGGCGGCGGCAGATCCGGCGAGGAGTCGACGGAGTTTTGGGAAGGCGTCGAGGCGCCAGATCCAAAGTGAGAAGGCGCGGGGAGATGCCATGCGACGTCGAGGGCGGATTGGCAAGCAGAGGACTTGGGAGGCGCCGGAGGCCGGATCCGGCGTGAGAAGGTCGTGGAGAGCCTAGCGACGTCGGAATTCATGAGGCGGTGTGAGTGGTGGTGGAGCAGCGTCCGGCGGTCTGGAAGAGGCGTGGATGCGACGTGGCCGCCCCCGGGAGTAGAGAGCACCATCCCGGGGGCAACAGCGGAAGACGGTTGAGCTAGAGGTTAGGGTTTGAACCTTGCTCTGATACCATGTTAATATGAATGTAAGCTTATCTATTGCAATAGCCCATAGGGCATATATATAGTACAAGGGGACACAAAACTAAACCCTAACAATAGGAAATACCACTAATACCCTTAACACCATCGACTTTGACGATCGTTCTACTACATCACAATATGCCCTACGTGATCGTTCTTCTATTCATGCACCAGAGAGATGGGGTTTTTCTCGTGCAGGTGCAATAGCTGAACCGAGAACCTATCAGGAGGCTGTCAGTGTACTTGAGTGGCAGTTGGCTATAACAGAGGAGCTCACAACATTAGAGTGCACAGGCACTTGGGATCTTGTTCCGCTACCGTCTGGAGCTGTTCCTATCACTTGCAAGTGGGTGTACAAAATAAAGAACAAATCAGATGGGTCAGCAGAGCGATACAAGGCTTGTCTTGTTGCAAGAGGTTTTCAGCAGGCTTATGGTCGAGATTATGATGAGACTTTTGCTCCAGTTGCTCATATGACCAGTCCGTACTCTTATTGCAGTTGCAGCAATACGCACATGGACTATATCTCAGATGGATGTCAAGAATGCTTTTCTTCATGTTGATCTACATGAGGAGGTTTATATGCAGCCACCCCCAGGTGTTGAGGCTCCTACAGGCTATGTTTGTCGCTTTAGGCGTGCTCTATATGGTCTCAAGCAGGCTCCTCGTGCTTGGTTCGAGCGTTTCAGTTCTGTGATTCGAGTTGCTAGTTTCACTTCAAGTGAGCATGACCCTGCCTTGTTTGTTCACACTTCTCAGCGAGGTCGTACTTTGCTTCTTCTGTATGTAGATGTTATGCTGATCACGGGAGATGACATGGACCACGTTGCTTTTGTCAAGAAGAAATTGAGTGAACAATTTATGATGTTCGATTTGGGATCATTGAGCTATTTTCTAGGAATTGAGGTTCATTCTGACGGTGATGGCTACTATCTCTCTCAGCATCGCTATGTTCAGGATCTGCTTGCTCGCTCTGGGATGGTCGATATCAGATCGCCGCCACACCCATGGAGCTTCACTTGCAGCTTCGACCTACAGATGGTGTACCCCTGACAGATTCTTCTCGCTATCGTCAGCTTGTTGGGAGTCTTGTCTATCTCACGATCACGAGCGGACATTGCTCATCTTTGTTCATGTGCTCTCACCAGTTTGTCAGTGCTCTCCACCTCGATTCACTATAGTCGTGTTCTTCGTGTCTTGAGATACTTGAAGGAACCGAGTCGAGACGTCTGTTCTATGCGATTCGAGTCGGCTCGGCTCCATGCTTACTCGACTCTACTTGGCGAGTGATCCTGCTGATCGCCGATGTGTCACTGGCTACTGTATCTCTCTTGGTACTTCGCTTATTGCCTGGAAGTCCAAGAAGCAGACTGCGATGTCACGCTCTAGTGCAGAGGGTGAGCTTGAGCACTTGCCGCCTAATATCGAGATCATTTGGCCGATGGCTCTTGGTGATCTGGGTGTCCCTTGTGACAATCCTACCCCTCTCTTTTGTGACAATACAAGTGCCATTCAAATTGCCAATGATCCAGTCAAGCATGAGCTGACAAAACACATTGGTGTTGATGCATCCTTCACACGATCTCATTGTCAGCAGTTGACCATCACCCTCAAGTATATTCCCTAAGAGCTTCAAGTTGCAGATTTCTTCACTAAAGCTCAGACTAGAGAACATCTTCGACTTCATCTACTCAAACTCAGTGCATCAGATCCTCCTGGTCCACCTTGAGTTTGAAGGGGGGTGTTAAGAGTATTGTATATTCTACATTCTCTCTCTCTCTCTCGGCCCATGTGGCCCTTGTAGCCCATGTATCTTTGTCTATATATATCCTCTTCATTAATGAATAAGATGCATAGTTGTGAATAGCAAACCCTAGCTTTCTTCTTCTAACACTGTGGAGGCGGCTCATCGGGGTGGCGAGTGTGGCAAGACCTGTCGGGGAGAACAGATCCGGACTGGGCGCAATGATGGCCAGGATCCCGCAGAAGCGCAGATTCGGCTTAGGCGGCGTAGTGTGGCGGGATCCGTGAGGAGGCGGATCCGGCTCGGGTGGCGCGGTGACGGCGGGATCTGGCCCGGGAGCAAGGGAGGCGGTAGCGGTGGAAGCTTCGGTGGTGCTCCCACTGTGGCCGCCTGTGGAAAAGAAGGCAGAGAAGGCAGAGCATGGGGAGGACAGCGGCGCGGCGTCTGTAGAAAACCCTAACCCTAATTTTGCTTCGATACCATGTTGGAATGGGACTTGTTCTATTCCAATAGGCCAACGGCCAATAGGCCAATATATAACATGTACAGGGTTATCAATATGCAAAGAACACCCTACACTATCTACATATCTAACAACCTAAATGCAATATACAATGAACATGGACATGACTCTTGTAGAAAATTGATGAGAGGGCTGTCACAGAAGTTTTTTGCAAAGTTCTGGACAACTACATAAAATGGTGCAGGTACTTGGGCAAGCGTGTTGCATGGACCAGGTAATTTAACTACTTACAGGGAGCTTTCTTTGTGCATGCTATTAACTCGCTGGATGCTTACCAGTTACTACTTATTTTTTGGTAGCCTTGAAGCAGTAAATAAGAACAGAAAAGTCATATTGGTTGCTCTCTACTTTCTTATTTGGGGTGAAGCTGCAAATGTTCGTTTTCTTCCAGAATGCATATGCTACATTTTCCACAATGTGAGTCCCTTGCTGCCCTACCAAGTGCAGTTCCTGTTGTTTTGATCTGTTTAGCATAGGCTATACCTTTATGTAGATGGTCTGGTTAGTTTGTGACGATGACCAAAATGGTTAAATGCAATAATGCAGCAAACATTTGACAGCTAAATATCTTAGCTTTCTCCTTGGTAGTACTATCAGAATACCTGTTGCATCTTTGCACATTTATAGTTAGTCAAATCATAATTCACAAAATTATTTGTGTAAATTGTTAATGATGATGTAGTTTTCTATCTTCTTCTTGAGCTGCCTTTCTTTCAGGGATCATTCATGTTTCCACATAGTGATTATTGTGCTATAAGATTCATGGAAATTTGCTTTATGCCAAAAAAAGATACAAATAGATCCTTTTTTGTAGTACCTCATTTTCAGTAGGAAAGTAGACCATGAATTTGTTTTTGTTCGTCCAATGGAACAAGACACTCTCCTTTAGTAACCAATTTGGTGTTGTGGTTGAAATATTGAATATACCCCTATTAGGGGAACAGTTCTTCTGTATTTCTCTAGCAATGTGTGCTGTTGTACAATTTATCGAGCTTATTGATGCTGTTGGCATATTTTCAGATGGCAAAGGAACTTGATGGGATTCTTGATTCATCTGAAGCTGAACCTGCAAGGAGTTGTATTATTAGTGATGGTTCGCCGCCCTCATATCTGGAGAAAATAATTACTCCGATATATCAAACCATGGAAGCGGTTGGTTCATCTATTAAATTTCTATGCTGATTTACTTTTGTGTTTAACTGTTGCTTCTATTAGATCTAAATCAGTACTGTTTCCCCACTTGTATATCTTGCTGCATTTGGATTGACATGGATCTTCCCTAAATCCGGTATAAAATCCTATAGTCTGCTAGTACCGTTTGGTGCTTCAAGATCATGGCTTTACCGATTTTCTTTATTTGTTGAAATTGTTTACTCAATATTTTAGTTGCGTATATTTGGAATTGGATTGTTCTCGTGAGCCATGTGGTTTCTTTGATCCAATTTGTTTACTTGTCATTTGCGAATTAAGCTTTTTTATAGGGTAAATTACTAACTTTAGCTAGTTACATGGCGACTGCTGAACTGTCTTTTGGATCTTTTACTACTGCATTGAAAGTTTTATGCGTTTTATACCTTCTGCAGGAGGCTAATAATAATAATAATGGAAAAGCTGCACATTCTGCTTGGCGGAATTATGATGACTTCAATGAATATTTCTGGTTTCTTCTCCAAACCATTGCCTTTGTGCTGTTTCCCCTTATATTCTTTGCTTCACCATGTTTTACTTTGTTCTATTGCATATGTGTAGGTCACGTTCATGCTTTAAGCTTGGTTGGCCACCTGCTGAGGGTTCCAAATTTTTGCGCAAGCCTACTAAGAGGAAGTGTGTAAGTTAATTGTGTATATTTTTCTGAAGAGACTAGTAGTTTTGTCAATATGTGAGGTGCAAACATATGAGAAATTCAGTCTAGAGTACTATCATTTGAGATTCATTCTTTTCTGTCAGCTAGTTTCAATCTAGGAGTGTTTTGTCAATGTTATAGTTGTTTTTTTTTGTCACTATTAGACAACATTTGAAAAACATATCTAGAAAACTGAAAAAAGTATGAAAAAAGAAGGAGAAAAAAATACTAGTTTTACTCCACCTTAGAAAACCTGGCAGCTTCTGGCTTCAAAATAATATGAATCTAATTTGAAATTGTGAATATTAAATCCAGTTGACTATAGATGTTTTTGTGACGATCCACTTTCCCGGTGTAGTATGATATCTGCAAAGAGGAATGAGCTAGTGGATACGCTTACATTTTTTTTAGTATGGAACTACACTTCTATCTTACATTATTAACTTTTGGACAAAAGTGTTAGGGACATGGGCCAGGGGGAGCCATGCCCCAGGGGAGCTGCAGCCACAGCCCATTATGAAGGGCTGCACTCAAGGAAACAGCAGCCGCACCTTTGATTATATTAGGAATAGTATCAACTTGATTAGCAAGTTGATATCTCTAGAATATAGAATAGTATCTCTATTAGGTTGAGCGTTATCTCTAGTAGTTGGAAGGTTTAGATTGTGTTTGTTAGGGCTGGCTCTATACAAGCACAGTATTGTCATCTATTTTCATTAAGCAAGAAAGAAAGAACAAAGTTCATCCCAGTCTTAGTCTCCTCTCTCCCCAGCCACGCCAACACCGCCCGGCCATCTTCCTGGCGCTGCTTACCCGTTATGATCTAAGGGTAATAACTCATAACAAAAGAATATTAAGAAGGGCATGGAGTCTCTTGAGCAAACATGTAGCATTCATCCTCACCTATCTTTATTATGTGAAATATTGGGTGGTACTGGTGAGTGGTGACTCAGAGAGAGGCATTTTGACTTAAATGAAATAAATGGACTTTTTAATTGAATATTGGCACATGCCTTGTTTTGCATAATTATTGTTTTTTCTGTACTTATTATTTCTTCTTTTAATTCTTTATTTACAGACAGGAAAGACCAACTTTGTTGAGCATCGCACTTTTCTGCATTTGTACCGCAGTTTTCATCGCCTGTGGATTTTTCTAATAGTAATGTTTCAGGTTAGTGGTTTGAGATTGTCATCAATCATGCATAAATATATCTAGAATTTATAATGCTAAAGATGCCTTTTTCTGAATGATGATGCAGTGCTTAGCTATTATAGCCTTTCACCATGGGAAGATGAACCTTGATACCATTAAAATATTACTTAGCGCTGGACCAGCCTTTTTCATACTGAACTTCATTGAGTGTACGCTCTCTATTTTTTTGTTCATGATTTCCTTTTTACAACTTCCCTAGATCATTCTACCTTTTCTTTATGTTATCTGGATTAGCCCTATATTTTCTATGATGGTTTTTTTAATTCCTTTCCTAATTCATTCTACCTGTTCTTAAAATGTTTTCGGACTGGGGTGCTAATATTTTCTATGGTGGTTCATTGGTTCTTCTATGTTCCACGTTTTATGGCGCTTCTGTCCTTTTGTAGGTTGCTTGGATGTTATACTCATGTTTGGCGCATATAAGACAGCTAGAGGCTTTGCTATCTCAAGATTAGTTATCCAGTTCCTTTGGTTAACTGCAGTTTCAACATGTGTAACCTATCTTTATTTGTGAGTATTCAGTTGGATTTTGTTATTACGTTCTCTTAATGTATACTAAGTTACCTTTTTGCTAACAGGAAAGTCTTGGACGAGAAAAATGCAAGGAACTCTGATTCAACTTATTTCCGGATTTATGTTCTTGTTCTTGGTGGTTATGCTGCTGTTCGGCTTGTGTTTGCGTTAATGGCCAAGATTCCAGCTTGTCACAGGCTCTCCAGTTTTTCTGATCGGGCACAGTTTTTCCAATTTTTCAAGTGGATATACCAAGTATACATATCTTCATTCTACATCCTAGTCTCGGAACATATCTTCATTATGAAATATTGAAATTATGTACTCATCTTGTTTTTCCTTTTTGTACTTAGGAACGATATTATGTTGGACGTGGACTTTATGAGAGTATAAGTGACTATGCCAGGTTCTTTCCTTTCACTTAAGAATTTTTGTACAATGTGTACGGAATCCTTAGTTTTTGTGATAATCATTCCAGATTAATATCTTGACTCTTGAGCATAACATTTCTTTCCTTTTCTTCTCTTAATTTTATTATCATGATACTAATATCCAGTTGCTGTCAATTCTCCTGGCTGATCATATTTCATGCTATATTGTGGTTGTGATATTTTGTTATGTTACTTGCATTCTTATTGGGGGCAGATCCATATACACTCTTAATATGAGTACATGAAGTCAGTTACTAGCAATAGCCTGAGATATACATGTGAGGGCACAATTACTGCCTGGCATTTGCAGCTGCTAGCAATGGCCTGAGATATACCCTCTGCTAGCTTCTTTACTAGTTGCCGGCCTGTCAAATTGAATAATTCAACAGCAGTTCTCTCATAGCTAACTGGTCTTCACTGCTTGTATTCGTCATGGTGTGTTATTTACTTGTGACAAATTTTCTGATGCAGATACGTGGTGTTTTGGTTGGTCATACTGGCATGCAAATTTACTTTTGCTTATTTTCTTCAGGTGGTTATAATTGCGTCTTTCAGAGCTTTGATGTTTGCTCTACATTTTCTGTGATCAAAATTTACTCTTGTTTATTGTGTCATTCACTTTTGCAGATTCGGCCTTTAGTTGAGCCAACCAATATAATTGTACAACTCCATAATTTGCAGTATTCCTGGCATGATCTTGTATCAAAGGGTTAGTAGATTTATACATATTACACTAAGATCATTGTTCATTTGCTGCCAGCCTGCCACATCATTAGTTCATTACTAAAAAACCTATTCTCTTCATATTTATCTGAGTACATTGTAGCAACGCAACTACCATGCTGATAATGTATTTTTCTAGGAAATAAAAATGCTTTGACCATCCTGAGTCTATGGGCACCAGTGTTAGCTGTAAGTTTCCTTTGTTAAGCTGTAAATTTCTTGGAGATTAAAGAAAAAATGAACTCTGCAAACGATACATTACATTTTAATTGCATTTTTAGATATACGTGATGGACATTCACATTTGGTACACTCTTTTATCTGCTCTTGTTGGTGGTGTTATGGGCGCTAGAGAACGCCTTGGGGAGGTACATTTTGCTCTTTTTATGTTCTAGTGCTGTCATGGATCCAAGTACTATCAACTGTTTATACATTTCTTGTGATTTGCAAACTGGAGTATCATTCTGACATGTGCTAATTTAATGCAGATTCGTTCAATACAAATGCTTCATAAACGTTTTGAGAGCTTTCCGGAAGCTTTCGCAAAAAAACTTTCCCCACTAAGGTCCTTAATCCTATTCTTTAAATTGTGTCATTTTGAGCACTATATGACTAAGAACATGTTGTTCAAATTGATTTGGATATTTAGGTCCTTGTTTCTAAATACTGTTTTTATTTGACACTGCAGGATATCTAACAGACCAGTTACTCAGGTAAACAAACACGTGTTCATTACATATTGGTTTTAATACTTCTTTTAAAAAGATTGGTTCCTACATTCTCTCTCTCTCTCTCTCTCGCTCGCTGGCTCGCTCACACACATCTAGATTCATCATTGTAGAAAGTTTACGATTAGTTTTTGTGATCCAATATGTTGCAAACAAGTTTATTCAAGTTAACCAAGCATGTCACTCAAGTTTAGCTTGTTGCCTCACTAGCTACTAGATTAATTCTTAACTTCTGAAGCCAGAATTACTGTATTCTTATTTCATTCTTGTTATTACCTCTCTATTAGGGTAGTAACCTAACAGCTTTGACGATGGCCTGAACATATTGTTGTTTTAATGGTTCCGTTTTTATTCATCGTACAAAAGTCATGCTGGCTGATTTGACAGTCTTATTTTTGAAATTTCGATACAAGTGTATATCTGAATGTACTGAAGCTTTGATCAATCTCAACATTAGGACTCAGAAATTACTAAGATGTATGCCTCGATATTTTCCCCGTTCTGGAATGAGATTATCAAGAGCTTGCGTGAAGAGGACTATATCAGCAACAGGTATGGTAAACCCAGCTTATTATATTATCTAATTACCCCATTTGCTTCAATATCATGACAAATTTTCTTTCAGGGAAATGGATTTGCTTATGATGCCAAGTAACTGTGGAGATTTAAGGCTTGTACAGTGGCCATTGTTTCTTCTGACTAGCAAGGTATCCTAATTGAAATTAACTAAATTGTTTTTCGCAAGAACAAATCTGCTACATATAAGGAAACCAACGATTTGGCTGCTATAAATCTGTTGGTTGCTTCTTTTGTAGATCATGTTAGCGAATGACTATGCTTCCGACTGTAAAGACTCGCAGTATGAGCTATGGTACAGAATATCGAAAGATGAATACATGGCCTATGCTGTCAAGGAATGCTACTACAGCGCAGAAAGAATTCTGATCTCTTTAGTTGATGGTGAAGGGCAGCGCTGGTATGCTTTCTTACTGAAAGATGAAGTATATGACGCTAACATCAACGTTATTGTAATGCATAATTGATGCTAACATCAATGTTTGCCCTAAATTATGTCTTCACAATCACATAATTGTGATGCATTCTCCAAATACATGTATAGGGTTGAAAGGCTTTTCCGAGATCTCAATGACAGTATAACACATGAATCACTTTTAGTGACTATAAACCTCAAGAAGTTGCAGTTAGTCCAGTCAAGGCTTACTGGTTTGACAGGCCTTCTGGTAAGATTGTTATCCAGTTACCCTTTATTTTGGATCTGGACAAATAAACCAGACTGAAGTGCTTTACTTGAATCATCCACATAATTTCTTCTGAATGAGGGTTCAACGGATGGACATTATGTCTTGGTTATTGTTGAAATACTTCCTATTTCATTTATGTTTCATAAATTTATCATGAAGGCATTTTATATGATAAACCAAATATCTATTAGATACGCGATGAGACTGCTGATCGTGCAGCTGGTGTTACAAAAGCTCTCCGTGAGCTTTATGAGGTTGTTACCCATGAGTTTCTTGCACCAAACCTGAGGTATGCACTAAAATTGCTATTTCAATTAGTAAAAGATATCCGTTCCACTTTTATTTTCTATGAACAGTTTGATACATGTCAATTATTGTTAAGAGCTAGAAATGAAGGGCGTCTATTCTCAAAGATTTTCTGGCCAAAAGATCTGGAAATGGTACTTTTCTTACCCAACTAATTTAAAATTGCTTAGATATTTATGTTCTTACTAGAGCGATGTTTTTATGTGTGCCTGCAGAAAGAACAGGTCAAACGTCTGCACTTACTTTTGACTGTCAAAGACAATGCTGCCAACATCCCAAAAAATTTGGAAGCTCAGAGAAGATTGCAATTTTTCACCAACTCTCTATTCATGGACATGCCAGCAGCAAAGCCTGTCTCTGAAATGAAACCATTCAGGTACTATAAATGCGTATGAACACCATCTCAAGGAATTGGATTATTAACACCTAATTATTTTGTGCAACAGTGTCTTTACCCCATACTACAGTGAAACTGTACTTTACAGCATGTCCGAGCTGCGCGTTGATAATGAAGATGGCATTTCTATACTTTTCTACCTTCAAAAAATCTATCCTGGTACTATTATCACACTTATTTTTTCAACTTCTTATTGTTCATGAAGGTTCTTTAGCTTTTGAACAAAACTATGTTTTGACACCTTGTTTTAACGTGCTTTTCTTCAAGTGGCCACTTGCTCACCACAAGTAAATGGATAAGTGGATAACTTTGGGACTTGTGAATAGTTTTACCGCTTCTGAATTCAGATTATAAAAATATCTGTTAGGTGCGTGTGTCATATTGAGATGTTCTAGCTGATTGGGAGAATGTGTTTTTTATACTGGCAAGGGGATGAGTAGCAAAACAATTAAGTCTTAGTGAATGGTAAAAAATGTGTCCGCCTGTGATTTTTTTTCTTTTTCATATGCTTTCTCTTACAACTTGTTGGTAAAATCCTAGTTCATTAGGGTCTGGTTCTATGTTGATATTCTTATGGCCGTGCTGCATGGTAAACTGTTTTGATATCATGTTTTTTAAAAAAAAAATTGGGGGAAATTAGAAGTCTTTCATAGTTATCAAAACTGGTCTCTTCTATTGTGTTTGTAGAATCAATTTTTTAAACGAATACTGTTTTCTCAGCGGTGTCCCCCTAGAGGGCTATACAGTATTGGAAGTTTGGAACAATTGCAGTTGTTTTGTCGAGGAAAATGTTCTGTTACTTTATGTTGCATACATGGTATTTCCTTTTTTCTTTGACATTTCTTTTCACTAAAATTCCGTAGAGCAAGCCATCTTCACTAGATCATTGTAAATACAACTTCAATTATAACAAGTTTCTGACATATCAGAATGCGAGGTCTGCTTAGTGAAATGTCCCCGTTTGGTCAGTCACCAAAAAGAAGTGATGATCCTTTTTTTTGTTTCATTGTACCAAATTACTCGATAGTTCTACACTCTGACATGTTTAAATTTAGTTTGCATTAGTTATTAGTAATTCTAACTCATATTTTTGAAGTGCTTCTTAAAAAAGATTGTTGCTTTCATATAAAACATGCCCTTAGTTGTTACGGGCTAACGACACTGCTTTTCATTTGATTTGCAGATGAGTGGGCAAACTTCTTAGAACGAATTGGCCGCGGAGAATCATCAGAAGATGATTTCAAAGATAGTCCAAGCGACACCTTAGAATTGCGGTTTTGGGTATCGTATCGTGGCCAAACTTTGGCACGTACAGGTCAGTTTGTTGTTTCATTTCTTTTGTTTACAGCTAAATGCTCAAGTTATAGCAGTAGCTATCTGTAATTAGGCACATGTAATTATTACATGTTCCATACTACACTCATCCATATGCTTTGTTCTGATGCCTAACTGCATGATGCCATGATGTTTGTCCTTTCTTTATTGCTAATCTGCTATATTCCACGACTTTGTATTTTGCTGAAGCAGTGCGTGGTATGATGTACTACAGAAGAGCCTTGATGTTGCAGAGTTACCTGGAGAAGAAATATCTTGGAGGTGCGTATATGGTTTTCTATTGGTGGTAAATTAATTCAACATATTTATTGGCTACCTCTTCATTCTTTTGTTTGTTCTACCAGACATTGAAGGTGGCTATTCTGCAGCTGAATATATTGACACTCATGGCTATGAGTTATCTCCTGACGCACGGGCCCAGGCAGATCTTAAATTTACTTACGTTGTTTCATGTCAAATATATGGACAACAGAAGCAAAGGAAGGCTCCAGAGGCTGTGGATATTGCTCTCTTAATGCAAAGGTTAGTTGACTTTTTTGTATTTCTTGTTTACTGGATGGGTTGTAAATGGATTACAAGGACCAGGGATTAAAGAACCGGAGGTGGGCTATTTCCCGCTGGCTGGCCGGGACCGGTAACCGGCCGGTTACCGGTCAAACCGGTTTTTTCCCGGATGAAATTCGTTCAAATTTGATTAAAAACCATTTGAAATCTGAAATTTAGAATTTGAATTTGAAAAACTGGCCGGGATCCCGTATCCCGGCCCCCCTCCGGTAAGCGGTTACCGGCCGGGATTTTAATCCCTGACAAGGACACTGGACACAACAATCCTAAATTATTGGCTTACCGGTTGTGTTCTTTTGTCTACTAGATGGGCTAGTTATTTTTTGTTTCGTTTTCTTTATTTGATGTTCCATAACATGTTTCTGATCTTGATTGTTGCTATATTAACTTTTAGACCGTTCCACTTTAGAATACTGATTGCCTTTTGTTATAATTTATAGAAATCAGGCTCTTCGGGTTGCTTTCATACATGAAGAGGATGGTGTATCAAGTGATGGACATGCTATAAAAGAGTATTATTCCAAGCTAGTAAAGGCTGATGTCCATGGAAAAGATCAAGTCAGTGTACTTCTGTAAATTTGTTTGATTAATCTTTTACTAATGAATAGTGGTGTGGTGCATTCTTCTTACCTATTTGAAACCAATTATGAGTCTGTACGATTGTACCCATCCACTGTTCCCATGAAGTTCTGTAGTATATGGACAATAGTTTGTTGAATTATCATCTATCTGAGCCTCTATAGTGGTAAGGAATCAAGTGATAATTGCTACCTGATGTTGTACCCTTCCTTTTCCCTTTCTCGTGATCCCATAAACCGTAAGCCCAAACTTTTTGACATTATTCCTTTTAGATCACATGTTTCTCCTTAGTCTGGTAAAATTATCCCCTTTTAGAATAAAACTGACAACACAGTTTTCTCATGTTCATACGTTGAATAAGAGGTCCTGAACAGATCATAGCTATTCTTCTCATCATTTCCCGTTTTCTTGCTTCTGCACTACCTCTTCTAGAGGTGCGCCTTTACCATTGCCAAGCTACTGAACAAACTCCACTGCCGTCCAAGGATCCAAAAGCTGGTACCGGACCAAATCCCGGTCGCGGGCCAGGAAAAAAAAACCCGGCCGGTTACCGGATTTTCCGGAAAAAATCCGGACAAATTTCGCTTGAATTTGCTTAAAAGCCAGCCGAAATTCGAAAGTGGAATTTGAATTTGCAAAACCCGGAAAAACCCGGTTACCGACCGGTTTTTTCTTCCCTGCTGCCGTCAGCAACCACAATGTTACTGTAGTCTCAACTGTCCTAGTTTCTTGCAACCGCATTGCTAATATACCAACCTTGTTTTCTGTGTTTTTGCAAAAGAGTTGCAGAGAAGACATCAACAAACTTTTGCACAGTATATAATAATGGTCTTTCACTATATCTTTCGGCAACTTACCAATTCAAAAGAAAATTAAGTATATATTGTAATGGTACTAGTCTCATGCTAACCAAAATTTACCGGTGCAGGCACATATAGTACGCTTTGAATTGCAATATACTCTTGACTTAAGTTCTTGAGATTATTCCATTGCGTTTATTGTAATTCAGATGTATATGCTACTGATTTTATCGTATTTGCTATTTTGATGCAATTTAATTCCCCAAACTACAGAAGGAAATTTCGTTTGCTGCAATATTGTCTGGCATAATGTATTTTACTGATGTTGCTTTTGCTTGACCTCTTATGCTTTATATTGACATACTGTTGCACATATAGGAAATATACTCCATTAAACTGCCTGGGAACCCCAAGCTCGGTGAGGGTAAACCTGAAAATCAAAACCATGCTATAATCTTCACTCGAGGAGATGCAGTACAGACTATCGATATGAATCAGGTTTACCTTTTTTTTTTCCTTTAATGCTAACAGTAGCCTTAACCTTTCCATTTTTAGATTCTCAATTCCTACAAAATGTATTACTGGTTGTATTCTTACGCATCTTTTTTAGATTGTGCGTGCGTGTGGGTGGGGGGATACCTAGATAAGATATAGGGAAACAACATCTTTTTCTCTTATTTTTTTACGAGAAACAGTAGGGGAGGCCCCTACAGCATATTTTAAAATAGATTAAAAGGAGTTCATGTACAAGAAAGGGGGAGGGGGAATTTATGCAACCTTACTGAGTGGGGTTAGACAAACACATCTTTAGGTGCTAACATTCTCACTCATCATGGACGGGTTAGATTCAAAGGGATGTGAGGATCGCTAACCCCCTCACAGATGGAGAAATAAACAAGGGATCCCACCTCCTCATACCCATCTTATCCTGATCTGCCCATCATATCTCATCCAATGGTCTTGTGGGCAAGGATCAAAGAACCGTTACCGGGCAAAATCCCGTTTGGAGCCCGGTAACGGTTCCTGGCCGGTTACTGGCCGGCAACCGGAAATACCGGTGGAAAACCGGATAAAATTCGTAAACCAAAATTTGAACTCTGGTTTTTGGAGACCGGTAACCGGAAAAACCGGTTGGAAAACCGGAAAAACCAGCCAGGATTTTGAATTGCTAAATTTTGAATTAGAAAGTGTTCAATGAAGTGCATATTTAGCTCATACAATACATAATCTAGCATATTTAGCTCATACAATACGTAATCAAGCATATTTATCTCATGCAATACGTAATCTAGCATATTTAGCTCATATTTATCTCATACACGTAATCTAGCATATTTAGCTCATACAATACCTAGGAAGTGTATTACACATTCAAAAATTCAAATGCAAATTTAAAATTTTCCGGCCGGTACTGTTCACCCGGTCGGCACCGGGAAATCCGGTTAACTGGCGGTAACCGGCCGGGGATTTTTCCCCTGCTTGTGAGAGTTTATATTTTAGCACTTAAAGATGAGGTTGCAGACACGTCAGACAGTATAGAAGTTAAACAACCTTGACTGATAAAAATTCTTACATAGGATAACTACTTGGAGGAGGCAATGAAAATGCGAAATTTACTTGAAGAATTTCGTGGTAATCATGGTATCCGGCATCCGACAATTCTTGGTGTGAGGGAACATGTGTTCACCGGAAGGTTATTCTTTGACTAATCTCAATTATTTTACCAGCTATTGGCTTCTTTTTATCTTTCTACGTCAGCCTGTTCTATTTTATTTCTTCTACAGTGTGTCTTCGCTGGCTTCATTTATGTCAAATCAGGAAACCTGTTTTGTTACTTTGGGGCAACGTGTTCTTGCTAACCTCAAGTGAGTAAATATTGTCATCAATACAGTAGCTAGCTGTAGGAAATAATTTCTGCACTTCCTTGCTACATTTTCTCGTTTTTGTAGTAAGGAACCTGTAACAATAGTTTCAGACCCTGGCAACTTAATTGTGTTTTGTTATCCTTCTCCAGGGTTCGAATGCACTATGGACATCCTGATGTTTTTGATCGGATATTTCATATAACCAGAGGTGGCATAAGCAAGGCATCCAGGGTGATTAATATAAGTGAAGATATATATGCTGGTTGGTATTTTTTATTCTCTACAGCTAAGTTACATCATGAACTTGACTTGGTGGCTTCAGTGTTCATTGGCAACCTCACACGGGCTCATGGCTATCTAGGTTGCTTGTGATGCTTTGAACAAGGACTTCCAGTCCTTGTAAAAATAAGAACTGGAACTAAAATGAGACCTTTTCCTTGCTGACCTATAAGCCTTTTCCGTTCTTTTCACTTTTTTTGAGCTTTTTCTTTTCCTTTTTTGAGAGGTTTTGAGTTTGTGCTTCATGAGATAACCAATCAGTGTTCCTAAAATTGGGTGCCATTGTTCGAATGTACAAGATAAGTACTATTTTGTATTACCTAAAAAGTTTGATAAAACCATCTTCGTTAACTGTATCACACTAGACAGGATGATGTAACACCCCGGCCCAACACTGAGCCCAGAATGTCTCCTAAACCATTCTAACTACCAATTTAAACCTTAATTAATAATAATTCCAGCAAGGTATGCATGGAATAAAACCCCTCAACAGGCCACGGAATACAATATAAATGCATAAAGGATTAACTTTCACAGCTTGTCCACATGCGCCAAGAACGCTCAGGTTACACGCGCCTAAGAAACGCTCGAGTCACACGCTCGAGAAACGTTTGGGACGTGCCCAAGAAACGTCGGAAGTCGGAACCATGCTCCGGTACATAGGATGACAACAAGTAATAATAATCAAACTATTATTAAACCAACCACAGTTCCAATCATTAAACTAAATAATAACCAAGCCTAATAATAAAACCTAAAGGGAATTATCATGTCTCTCTATTTAGTGAAAACAAACTAAATAAGAACGTCTATGATAATTGCATGTGATGCACATGTGCTACTCCATGCCATGCATGTCGCCTTCAACGATCACCTAAAAGCAACAACAAAGCAAGAGTGAGTTCAAGACTCAACAGATGCATAATAGAACAATAAACAAACAACTTATCATTCAATAAAATCATTATCATCATCATAAACATATCCAAATGTCATTCTCATCATCTATATAATCAATTCTCATCATTGTCTTTTCATGTATGCAAACTTTATCAGCTGATACTGGTATAGCAGAGTGTTCATCCATCGATGACACACTCTATCCTCCATACCATGGAGCCCCTACTTCTGTAGGATTTTATTAAGAGCACTCCGGAATAGTCATGTAACATGTCATTTCTCACCGCCCTGGTCCTTATGCATATGCAAATGATGCAACAATGTTCATTATTCATCAACGTTATTTGTTATCATCATTACCATGTCATCCCCATGTTTATGTCATCATGTCTTATCATCATTATCATGACATTTAAATAAGCATAAATAAACGTCATGCCAAGTTAATTGTAAAGACATGAGCAAACAAACCGATGTATACCACTCTACCATGCACTTGCTTTTTAGCCACGAGAATTCGAACGATGCAAAGGTAGCACCGAACTTGAAGCAACGCTCCCTGTACAACAATCAATAATACACCTCAAAAACATGCCATCATAGTACACGATCCACAAACAACTCAATATCGCTCATACGTGCAAACTCGGCACAAAAACCCACTTTCACCGGACAACATATCGTTGTCCTAGTGATTAAACACTCATAACTTTTACGTATGGAGTCCAAATATAGCAAAATCTATATAATCTAGAATCTACACAAAATTTTCTACAATTTCCTAGTTATGCAAATTCTCTGATTATGTCATCTAGTTCCCTGTTGTCAACCCCGAAGGTTAATCAGGAACTTCACAGAACAACAAACTTCACAATTTTATAACTATTTTTCTACTATATGAAAAATAGCAAACCATACCACTTTTGGAAACTATAGAAAATTCTCTAGCTAAACCTAGTTATGACCACAATTTAAATCTAGCATCTACTGCATGTAATAAAACAATCTACATAAGTGCTGTTAATGGCGATAGGATTCTGGACAGCAGTACTCCAGAAACCATAACTTTTTATCCGCTTATCCAAATCTAAGGATCTTAAACTCTCTGGAAAGCTTAGGAAATTATCTACAACTTTCCTAACATGACAAAGTCATGAATCTGGACGAAGATACCCCAAAACTCCTCTGCAAGGTTCTGCAGTACATCTAATCGAACTAGGGCATCCTAAATTACCCGATTCCCGCGATCAATCTACTCCAAACTTTGAATAAACGACAATCTAAGATCAAAGCAAGGTTTTCTTGATCGTCACCCCCACGAATTTGGACGATGAACACGGATGGATCCCAAAGCCCTAATTTTTCTTCTCTTTCCTTCCTCTTCTCTTGCCTCTCTTTCCTTCCTCTGTTGTGGCAGCACACCATCCAGCAGTTTCTTCCTTTTCCTCTCTCTCTCTCTCTCTGTGTAGAAAGCATGCAGCCTCATCACTCATGCATAGCAGTAGCTTGCAGAGCTAGCAGCTAGGAGGACATGCAGAGCAGCGCATGTGCTAGGGAAAAGCATGCATGCTGCATGCAGGCAGGCGGCAGCACAGGGGCACAGGAGGCTAGGCAAGCATGGTAGCATGCATGGGTGCGGCGGAGGGAAGCAGGCTGCACATGAGGCAGGGGCTGGGGTGGTGGTGGCGCAAGGAAGCAGCAGCTGGCTGGGGACAAAAACTAGGGCTTGGTTGACCCCTCCCCCTCCTTGCTTATAAAGGGTGGCCTGGCCCTCCGCTTGCCAAGTCCAAGGTGGACTTGGCTTGGGCTTGGGCTGGAAGCCCACTAGCTCCCTCTCCCCTCCTTTTTTCCCTTTAATTACTCCTCTAAATCCTTTTCTATAATAAACGAAGTGTTACAGATGACTTATAGATAACTTAAACATTAGTTTAGGATCACATATGTGTAACTATTAACTAGATTCTGAAACTCTTTAAAGCTTGACTTGTTAGTCTTAACTCTTAACTAATCTGCAGGATTCAATTCGACTCTGCGCCAGGGTAATATCACACACCATGAATATATCCAGGTTAGTTCTCTTGTATTACAAAAGCGTACAACATGGATAATATGCACTTTGGTGCATTTGCACCTATTATGGTTGGATCATGAGGATGCTCCTGAAAATTCCAAACTATTCATGGCTGTTTCACATGATAGAACATGTGCCCTTGCAAAATTTTGTTCACAAAGATGTTTATATGTACATTATGGGAGATGTTAATATGAGCATTATGGAAAATGTTAATATGTGCATATGGAAAAGACAAGTGAAACCAACGCATACAAGGCATATACATCATTATGTTTTTTTGGGTATAGTGAACACATTTGCATGTGTGCATGAGCTAACATGTCTTACATTCAATGAATTTTTGAAATTTCTTTTTTCAAGTGCACATGTGTGTGCATTTTCTTAATGGGCGCATATGCCATTATGTGTATATTTGCATTTCCCACAAAATGTATCCTTGTTATATCTTTTTTCCAAAAAAATGTAACAAAAGTTTTGCTTCTTTCCAGGTTGGGAAAGGACGGGATGTTGGTTTGAACCAAATCGCACTTTTTGAGGGGAAAGTAGCTGGAGGTAATGGCGAGCAAGTTCTCAGTCGAGATGTGTACCGTCTTGGGCAGCTGTTTGACTTCTTTAGGATGCTAACCTTCTTTTTCACCACCGTTGGTTATTATGTTTGCACAATGGTATCCCCCCACCTCTCTCTCTGCGCTCATGGGTTTACATTACTTTGTCATTGCTTGATTGTGCCTAAAGCATCTTATATGGGTTTATGCATGCTGAACCAGCTTATCTTGAATAGATGCATCTAAATGTGTTATTTGATTGCGTGAGTGTCCTGCTAGATGGGCTAAGATGGTGTCTGTTTGGCTTCGTTAGAGTTATTTTACATTTGCTGTGTGGGTAGATGCAAAGTGCTGTTTGTTGATCATATATCATAAATTGGTTTTGATTGCATCACACCATCATAAATTGGTTTTGCACAGGGTTCTAGATACCTGGTGGTTTAGGGTTTTGAAATTTTCATATTCAATTTTTTGAAGATTTGTAGTATGGAACATCTACTAGAAGCCTAAAAACACCCACCCATGTAACTCTCATAATCAAACAGCATACTGGACCCTCATTATGCATTCACCGAATGTGCATAATTGCATGCGGATCTTGAACCAGCCCTTTGTATGCAGCAACACTTAGTGTTTACCTACTAACTTTATGGAATCTAAGATCCTGATATAAGCATTGTCGTGAAAAATAGATAATGCATGTGTATTTAGCTGCCTTTCTGCATACAGGATTTTGGACACACACACACACAGATATATACCACTTAAATCGTTTGATGATACATCTTTATCTATTGGAGCATACTCTAATAATGATTATAAGATAGCCCAAAGTGAGTTCCACGAAAAATTTCATTAAAGTCCACTTTTTAGAGCAAAATTTGTGTATATACTTCTTTTATATATGAAAAGGTTATATAACAAAAATAAATGGCTCTAATGAATTTTTTTCAATCAAGTCGCGTTGGAGTATCCTATAATTGGTATTTAAGTATATTGAAAGTGATAAAGAAGTAAAATATATTTGTTGAAGTAGTATATTAGAAGTGGGAGTATGTACTCCTAAGAGTACTAAAGCAGGCGTTATACACACACACACACATACATATACGTAAACATATACATATATACAGTATATATATATATATAGTTATGCATATATATATACGTGTATACATACACGTATGTATGTACGTGTGTGTGTGTATATATATATATATACATATACATACATATATGTAATTATGCATTTTATGATTTTATGTATTTGCCTTTTGCTCCCATGTTGATTACCATCAGTTGTCGACTTATTTATTTGTGTCTGCATGCAGATGACTGTTCTAACTGTGTACATCTTCTTGTATGGGAGGGTGTATCTGGTAAGTATTTAAAGTTTATAATGTGTTATACTTCTGGAGTTCTGGTTGATGCAAATATTTCCTATTAATGTTTCTTTTGTTGTGTTTTGTGTACTTTTACAATTGTGAATTGCTATTGTAATTTTCAGGCACTCTCTGGACTTGACTATTCAATTTCTCGCCAAGGTAGATATCTGGGAAGCACTGCACTTGACGCTGTTTTGAATGCTCAATTTTTGGTCCAGATTGGTATTTTTACAGCAGTGCCAATGATAATGAGTTTCATTTTGGAACAGGGGCTAGTGAAGGTGTGCTCTTTGTTTTCTAGAAAAAAAAGATGTGCTTTTTTACATGGTTACTCGTAATCACATCATAATTATAATCTTGTGCAGGCTGTTTCCAATTTTATTACAATGCAACTACAGTTCTGCTCAGTATTTTTCACCTTTTCACTTGGAACTAGAACACATTATTTTGGCAGAACAATCCTTCATGGTGGTGCAAAGGTACAAAGGACGTGTTAATTTTTATAAATATTATTTTTTAGAATTCTGCTGACACGATCCTCTATTCAGTATCGTGCTACTGGAAGAGGGTTTGTTGTGCGCCACATAAAGTTCGCTGAAAATTATAGGCTCTATTCTCGAAGCCACTTTGTCAAAGCGTAAGTTGCTACTTTCTAAAGCAGTCAAGTGAATTCTTAAAAGGAAGTTCAGCTGTATGAGTAATGGTCACACAAAGCCTTCTTTATCGAATGGAATAGAGCACAACTGTCATGTTGATCATATTGCTTTTAGTATGTCATATTACTGTGTCCCATGCCTACTGGAATTATTAGACAAGATTTATTGTTTGGAAGTGATAGGCGTGTCTTTATGCTAGTACAAAATGAAATCCAAAATCTGATTGTATCCCATCTGTTGACATTGGTGAGGTAATGACCGGATTGCTGTGCTTAAGAATATTCAGAAACCTACATGCAAACATTGGATTTCTGTTTTTTCTGGACATTGCAGGGATCTGATATGACAAATGGAATCCTCAATTTTACTTGCAGTGTGCCTGCTACCATTATTTGGTGATCGAACTGATAAGACATTTTGTATTGCAGGCTTGAGGTTGCTCTACTCCTTATTACCTACATTGCGTATGGCTACACGAAGAACGGTGCAACTTCCTTTATTCTGATAACTATCAGTAGTTGGGTCCTTGCTGTTTCGTGGCTTTTCGCACCATACATTTTCAACCCTTCTGGTTTTGAGTGGCAAAAGTATGTTCAGACCAATCCTATATCCCCCCCCCCCTAAATTAGTTGGCATTCAGGCAATATGACCAGTTGACCACTGATTGCGGAGAAATTGAAAGGTCGTTCGGTTTTTCGTAATAGAAAAGAAACAGAACACTACCTCTGAAATATCTTGTCTAGAATTATAGGGTAATAATATATGCACACTCTTCATGTCAGTTTTCAACATATGTTGGTGCATGCATGAATATAAGATACATGCATGCTAGATAACTAAATATTCATAGTAATCTTCAGTGCATTTGGTTAATGCACAATGTAGTAGCTTGCATTTCTGGTATTTCTTTCCGCCCTTTTACTGACTTCCATTTTCAATGTAAGGACCGTTGAGGATTTCGATGATTGGACAAATTGGTTACTCTATAAAGGTGGAGTTGGTGTAAAGGGAGAATACAGCTGGGAATCTTGGTGGGATGAGGAACTGGTCAGTAAGACAGTAACCATGACTTCGAAATCTACGTTTAACCCTGTGTGGTTTGTTCTTTTCACTTATGCACTGTTTTATTACATTTATAATCTGTTTATACAGGCTCATATCCAGACATTAAGGGGACGTATCCTAGAGACTATCCTGAGCCTGAGGTTTCTTATTTTCCAGTATGGCATTGTGTACAAGCTTAAAATTACGTCACATAATACGTCTCTTGCGGTAAGCCAAGAGCTCTCTCAATCAGTAGTTCTGTACTGTATAATTTTCAATTGCTTTAGCTGACTATTCACATGCATTAAATCTGTCATTTTTCAATCTCTTTCATGTTGACTAGTTATCCATTCTTCTGTTCATGTTGGTTAATTGGTTGCATAACTGACCGGTACCAGTAGTGTGGTAGCTCTTATGTCTTGACCTAAAAATGTTGCTTGAGTTTTTGATGATATGAAACACATAATTTGATCTCATAATTAGTCATTGGACCTTGCCATTTTTTCCATATAATTCTGTAATGAGTTTTGATGTTCAAATGGAATCGACCCGTTTGAATTTTGATGTTGTAGACATTTAATGCCTTCAGTGTTCAAACTAGGCAACAATAATAATAGTATCTAATGCACTTCTGTTGTTCCTATCATCTGTTGTACATAATTTGAACGGGATGCAAAAGGATTCCTATCTCTATCTCTAACAGTCCCTACCATCTGTCAAGTCTTTCTAACTTCTGTTGTATCTAATGCCTTTTGTTATTGGTCAGGTTTATGGCTTCTCATGGATTGTACTTGTTATTATGGTGCTCCTATCTAAGGTTTGTTATAAGAAGTCTTAATATTTTCGTCTATTTCATGGTTTTACATTATATGGAAAACTTCGTGTAAGCTAAACTTTTGTTGTATTGTGTTTCAGCTTTTTACTGCAACTCCGAAGAAGTCAACTGCCTTGCCGACTTTTCTTCGGTTTCTACAGGGTCTCCTTGCAATTGGGATTATTGCAGGAATTGTCCTACTCATTGTACTTACAAAGTTTACAATTGCTGATTTATTTGCAAGCGCACTTGCTTTCATAGCAACTGGATGGTGTGTTCTATGTGTAAGTACAACAGTCTTCTTGTTTCTTTCTCGTAAGTGTTATATCAATCTGCTACATTATTTCAGTAAAAATAGTATTTTACACCAGGTTTAGTTAAATCGCGAACTTGCCTAGTGCAATATCTGTTGCCGTTTTTACTGCCGCCAGAGTAAATCACAATTTTTTTTATTAGCTTCACCAATTTTTTTCTGGTCTTCCTTTTAGTTGATTTTCCGTTTTGTCATGTTTTCCAACATTTTTGAAACAGTTGAGTTGATGCTAGAAAAAATTATTCATGTTCTTACTAGTACCTAAAGATATCATTAAGACTTGTATGGATAGCTTGATTGGTTATTCACAGGCCTGTGAATTCTCAGGTCTATCGTTAGACCAGATAGAAGGAACAAAGCCTACAGAATAACGTACATTTATAATTAGGAAAAGCACAATCATAGCATATGCATGTACCTGTGCTTGAGTCTAGTTGTCACATTGCCTGCACTAACTTGTTACCTCTCATGGCAGCTGGCCGTCACATGGAAGCCTCTAGTGAAAATCCTTGGGCTATGGGATTTGGTGCGCGAGATTGCTCGGATGTACGACGCTGGAATGGGTGCCTTGATCTTTGTGCCCATCGTGTTCCTCTCATGGTTCCCCTTTGTGTCCACCTTTCAGTCACGTATCCTGTTCAACCAAGCATTCAGCCGTGGTCTGGAGATCTCCCTCATCTTGGCTGGAAACAAGGCAAATCAGGAGACATGAAAGCCCCATCTGCCCTCCAACGCCTGTGTGTGTTTTGTTGTACATTCTTGGGATTAATTAGGGATGCATGGTTTGAACAACACCCTATGTACATAACCGCCTCCATTATTTAGAATTTTAGACGCCAATTGTGTGGACAGAGCTATTATGCCAGTCTAGATGTCAATATTCACCTATTGTTTGTAGTTTGAGCAGCGAACTGTAATTTGGACAGTCTGGTAATTTTGTTTTTCTTCTTTGGATACCGTAATTTGGATTGCCTGGTAACGGTGCGTTGTAGTTTGAGTAACGAACTGCCATAATGAATCCTCCTCCCTGCGAGCTCGAAATCTTTGGTGCTGAAACGCTGCTCATACCTCCTATCCTATCCTGCCTATCCGTCATTTTGTGACTGACATGCTTCCCCGGCAGTCTTGGAGGACGGAAAGGAGGATGTGAGAGTGCCACTCCGCTGCTGTTTCTTCACGTCTCGGAAGAAGCTGTGTTCTGCTGACGGATCTGTCTAGAATACATGTATGAAGACGGGAATCGCTTGAGGCGATAACACCGGCAAGATCTCACCTGTTATGATCGCATTGCATTGCAACATCACGGGAGAAAGACATGCTTTTCAAGTACCCGTCAGGTAATTGTGGGGAGGGGAGGAGGTGGCGTGGTCCATTGTCATTTTCTTCCTTCTCTGCTTCCCTTGGTCGTGTTCTAAACCCTTTTCTGTTTCATTGGCACCTCAGGGATCCGTAAGCCACAGTTGTGTTGAGTGCACCTCACGTTACAGGCCATCAGCACGAGCCACGATCGAGAACATGTTATCATCACAAGGTCAGTAACTTGTACGGTTCCCTTCCCCCCTCCATTTTAAATTCCCACGCCTGCCTGCCCTACTTCTTGTATCTGTACCTGCATCACCCTAGTGTTTTTTTTCACTTGTACCACTAGAATCTGTAGAAGTGAGTGTCAGAGGGCAAATGCGTGTAAGCATAAGCAACCGACGTAGAGGACTAAAATATGCTGTACGGTACCTTATCCCTGTAGAGATTAGGGAAAGGGGATCCATGCCTACCTAGTAGATCCCAAGGAAGTCCTGCTTCAAAATCCGTATTAAAAACTATTCGAGATGCAGCCTACATGTGTACGAATGATCCATAAGTTGTTTCGTATTGTGTCCATATCAGACATCTCTACTTTGCACTAAACTTGGATTGAAATACAAGAAATATCCATATCCATATCAAATTCAATGGTTGAATAATGATGGCTCTATGAATATTGGATACACTATTGATGTTAGTTTTCAGATTGGGAATTACCGAGATACTGTGGAGTGTGATGTTGTTTCCATGAATGTCTGTCACTTACTTTTAGGAAGACCATGGCAATATGATAGATCTGTGATTCATGATGGTAGAACAAATCAATATAAGTTCATGTGGAATAACAAAGAAATAACATTGCGGCCTTTGACTCCTTCTCAAATTGTGTATGATAACATGCAAAAGGTTGAGGTGAAAATAGAGAATGAGAGAGGGAAGGAGCAAAAGAGTGTGATTCCACAAAAGGTGAGTGAGAGCCACAAGTTAAAACTGAATGGAAAAAGAAAGAATAAGGGAGAGAAAAAGTTAGTCATGATAGCCACTAAATCTGATTTGAGAGAGATGAGAGATGATCCCACTTTGATGCCCTTTGTATTTCTGTACAAAGATGTTTTGCTTTCTACTAATGACTTAACCTCTCTTCCTAGTGTGGTTTCTCAAGTTTTGCAGGCATATGAGGATGTCTTTCCGGAGGAAATACCCGCTGGTCTACCACCCATTCGAGGCATCGAACATCAAATTGACTTGGTACCGGGAGCTCCACTTCCCAACCGATCACTGCATCTGCACAAACACGGAGGAGACAAAAGAAATTCAGCGGCAAGTGCAAGTGCTCATGGAAAAAGGGTATGTACGCGAAAGTCTTAGTCCTTGTGTCGTTCCTGTCATTCTTGTTCCTAAGAAAGATGGTACATGGATAATATGCGTAGACTGTAGAGCTATCAACAATATTACTATTCGGTATCGTCATCCTATTCCTAGGTTAGATGATATGCTTGATGAATTGAGTGGCTCTACTATCTTTTCTAAGATTGATTTGCGTAGTGGATACCATCAAATTAGAATGAAACATGGTGATGAGTGGAAAACAGCTTTTAAAACAAAATTTGGCTTGTATGAATGGTTAGTGATGCCATTTGGTTTATCTAATGCTCCTAGTACATTTATGCGCTTAATGAACCATGTTTTGAGACACTTCATTGGCAAATTTGTGGTAGTCTATTTTGATGACATCTTGATATATAGCCGCTCATTGGAAGAACATATTGAACACATTAAACAAGTGCTAGAAGTGCTAAGAACTGAACAATTGTATGCTAATCTTGAGAAGTGTACCTTTTGCACAAACAAAGTGGTGTTCTTAGGCTATGTTGTTTCAGCTCATGGAATTGAAGTAGATGACTCTAAAGTTGAAGCTATTCGAAATTGGCCTACTCCTATCAATGTTAGTCAAATTCGTAGCTTTCATGGGCTTGCTGGTTTTTATCAACGTTTTGTGAAAGATTTTAGCACCATTGCTGCCCCATTAAATGAATTAACTAAAAAGGGTGTTGCTTTTGAATGGAGAGACTCACAAGATAAAGCCTTTGCTGAATTAAAGAGATGTTTGACTGAAGCACCATTGCTTGTTTTACCTGATTTCACTAAAACTTTTGAAATTGAATGTGATGCTAGTGGAATAGGTATTGGTGGTGTTTTGATGCAAGAAAGAAAACCTATTGCATACTTTAGTGAGAAACTTAGCGGTGCACAATTGAATTATCCTGTTTATGACAAAGAATTATATGCTCTTGTGCGTGTTTTAGAGACTTGGCAACATTATCTTTGGCCTAAAGAATTCATTCTGACCATGAAGCTTTGAAATACTTGAAAGGTCAAGCTAAACTGAATCGTAGGCATGCTAAGTAGGTTGAATTTATTGAGACTTTTCCATACATTGTTAAATACAATAAAGGTAAAGAGAATGTGGTAGCTGATGCTTTGTCTAGAAAGAACGTGCTTTTAACTCAGTTGGAAGTAAAGGTACCTGGATTAGAGAGTTTGAAAGATTTATATACTTCCGACCATGAATTTTTCGTACCATATTCTAAATGCAAAGATGGGAAAGGATGGGATAAATACCATATTCATGATGGATTTCTCTTTCGTGCTAACAAACTATGCGTTCCAGGTTCGTCTGTGCGTTTGCTATTGTTGCAGGAATCTCATGCAGGTGGATTGATGGGACATTTTGAGAGAAAGAAAACATACATGATGCTGGCCGATCACTTCTATTGGCCTAGGATGCGACGTGACGTCGAGAGGTTTGTTCAACGATGTATCACATGCCATAAAGCCAAATCGAAACTTAATCCACATGATTTGTATACCCCACTTCCAGTTCCTAGTGCACCTTGGAAAGATATTAGCATGGATTTTGTGTTAGGATTGCCTAGGACTAAGAGAGGGAAAGATTCTGTTTTTGTAGTTGTGGATAGATTTTCTAAGATGGCACACTTTATTCCTTGTCATAAGAGCGACGATGCGTCGCATGTAGCTGACTTGTTTTTCAGGGAAATTGTGAGATTGCATGGCGTGCCTCGCACCATTGTTTTAGATCGTGATGTGAAGTTTATGAGCTACTTTTGGAAAACTTTGTGGGCCAAGCTTGGAACAAAGTCGCTCTTTTCGACAACTTGTCACCCGAAACCAATGGTCAAAGCGGAGGTGGTGAACCGTACACTCTCAATGTTCTTGAGGACAATGATAAAAAGAACTTAAAAGAGTGGGAGGATTGTCTACGCATGTTGAATTTGCATATAATAGGCGGTGCATTCTACTACTCAATTGTGTCCATTTGAGGTGGTGTATGGCTTCAAACCGATCACACCACTTGATTTGATGCCACTTCCATTACAAGAACGTGCTAATATGGAGGCTTCGACGCGTGCTGATTTTGTGAAAAAGCTCCATGAAAAGACTAAGGAGGTAATAGAAAACAAGGTACGTGCTTATGCTTCTAAGGCTAACAAGTCTAGAAAGAAATTGCTATTTGAACCAGGTGACTTAGTGTGGGTACACCTTCGCAAGGAACGCTTTCCGGAGAAGCGTAAGTCAAAATTAATGCCTCGTGGTGATGGTCCTTTTAAAGTACTTGCCAAGATCAATGATAATACTTACAAGATAGAGCTTCCGGGAGATGATTATGGGGCAAGTACTACTTTTAATGTTGCTGATTTATCACCGTTTTTTGGGCAAGACGATACAGAGTCGAGGACGACTCCTTTTCAAGAGGGGGAGGAGGGGGAGGATGATGAGGAGATCCCTACTGAACCTGCCCCTTCATCTCCTCTCATTGAACCAACAGGGCCGATTACAAGAGCACGAGCAAAGAAACTACAACAACAAGTGAACTCGCTCTTAAATGATTTTAATCTTACTAATGAGAATATATCACTACCTAATAGTTCTATGTTTTGTTTGTGCAGTTATACACACATAGAAGCATGCGATGATCGAGAACAATAGAGCAAGAAGCAATCCACGTGAGGACTTCATGCACGTAACATGCGTACATGCATGTGTGTGTGTGAGGAGCATTTAATCCAGAAAGTTGATGCATGCATGTGTATGTGCATGAAGGGAAAGTCTAAGCAAGCTTCGGTCAAGCCAAGTAGTGCAACACACGTGTCAAGCTTTTGGTCTAGTTAGTCCTTTGAGTCCGAACCATGTACTAATTGATTTATGTTGTTAGGAAGTCTGAACCATGCACTAGTTTGATTCGGTCACCAGCAGGCCAGCAGGTTTCAAGTCGGTCTCATGAACGATTAGAGGAGAAGCCGGCCCAAGGCCTAGTAGGCGTGTTGGTGAACACTATAAGTAGCAGCCGCCGCCTCACGTAGAGGGGGACGGGATTTTTATGAATAAACACAAAATAGCAGATTGCTTTCTTCTTCTTGATGGCTCATGCATCAATAGGGGAAATTGAGAGTTCTTGTTAATTGAGATCGTTCAACCTTTCCGCTGGGAATTGGGAGCGCGATAAGGCTTCGCTTGGTGGTCGTGAAGTCTGACGCGTGTGTTCTTGCGAATTAAATAGTGTTCGTTCTTGCATTGGCAACGGAGGATCACTGCGATTCGAGAGGCTACACGTGAGTATCTTGATCCTACGTCGAGAAGATCGGACGATCCCGTATCAGAAACCCTGGACCACGAGTGAGGACTGCATGCGTGTCATGTGCCGACACCGACGAGGCCGGTGGACCATTGGTGTCATTGTCACCACTTACGGTTCACCGCTCCGATCGGCAAAAGCCCCGTTCTGTTCAGTTTGATGGTCTCACCATCCTGGACAAACTTCAGGTTATTGAGAAACTGGCATACTGATCTAGCATGGCGCAGCATGTATTAATCACTGCGCTGACATGAACTGTTAGGATGTTAAAGGGCATTAGCGTTTTCTAATCGCATTTCGACAATTCTCAAATAAATTATGAATTTTTTTTGGGGGGAATAAATGTTAGCTACATGTCATTGATTTGTCCCCCAATCTGTCTCAGCATGCGTGCTGGTAGGCCCTTCTCCACATGCTCCCAACAAGCCGTTAAACTGAGTCACTGTAAGACAGGGACTGCCTAAATAGAAGCTGGTATAGACGTATAGTGACATGTTGATACGGTTTTGTCAGGTTTCAGACAGCCATCATATATCACCATATACGCCTTTACATCACGCACGTAGTCGCTGTAACTTTTGCGGGTTGATGCTTCTATGCAAGCAACACTTGCCGACAAGCAAAGACAAGTCAACAGCAGTAGCACAGCTACATGTGATTAGAAACCACGACAGTATGCTTGGACGTATCAACCGTTTCGTCTTTGCCCCCACTTGCAGCCATCTTAGTCCAGTTTGGTAAAATTTCTGCTGAATTACGGCACCTTTTGATTAGGAACATAAAGAGAAGATTTGGTAAACGTGCATGCATGAAACTGGCTGTTTTACCTCGTGAAGGATTAAAATACCTTTTGATCAAGATGATGCACTGAATGATGGCTGTTGATCATTATCTGCTGCTGTTTACCTGATCCATTTTACCCCGTGCAGAACTAAAACACCTTTTCTTTTTCTCTGACCACTAATCTTACGATGATTATGGGTGCTGTTCTGCTACTAGTGAAATGTTTTGTAAAAGTAATGCATGATGCGATTTTATTAACTTCTCTTCAAGAAACCTGCTCATATTATAAAACAAATAAGGAGATTCTGGGCAGGAGCAAATCTAAGCCTCGGGCTACGTAGGCTATAGCCCGAGGACTAGGACTAAAAGTCCATAGAAACCCCCTTAAGAAATTGTCAAAAATTTAAAGGAATAGAAGACTTAGACCAGCGAGAGTTGGTCCAGCCCGGGGCATGGCCCATCGCTGGCTCTGCCCCTGATACCAGATTTATCTGCACCAAATAAGATTTGTGTTTCTGTTAGGAGTTTCATGTAGTAACTATTGCGAAGCACTTCCAATTCCCTCAATATGATGTACAGCTATCACGAAGAAACAAGAGCAAAAGGATTTTCAATCTATTATTCGTCGTCCCCTTACAATGGAAAAGGCAGTGGCTATTTAAGACCGCTCCTTACGCACGCACGCATCACACATGCATGGCCTGGCCGGCTTTGAGTTTGATTTGGATTTCTAATCCATGTTTTGTTCAGATGCAATAGGGTAAATAAAAGTACAAGGCCAAACATGGCTTGACCCAAAAGCTTGCATGTTGACCGTGGCATGTTGGCTGCAAGGCTTGATTGAAGCACATGTTGGCCGCCGAACCATATGGACCGAAGCTACTATCCTTTGGTTAGCTTCTCACGTCGGACTTTCCTTTCATCATATGGGCTTTGGACTTGGACCATACGGCTTGGAAACCTTTCCCGTATGGACTTTCCACCTTGACCGCATGGACCTCACAATATTCGTACCTGGGAACACACAACGTGTTTGCATTAGGTAGTAGCCAATTCTCATCAAAGATAATAGGAAATTCTTTAAGAAACAAAAAGCACCTATTGATTTAGAAGTTTGGCTCTTGCTCTAGTCATTGGACCTTTTGGTGCTTCGTGAACATCCTCATGCACACTTGGAGTGGAAAATGTAATGGTAGTAGGGATGTCCTCATCATCCTTCCCCTCTTGAAAAGGAGTCATCCTCGACTCTGTATCGTCTTGCCAAAAAATGGTGATAAATTAGCAACATTAAAAGTAGTACTTACCGCGTAGTCGTCTCCCGGAAGTTCAATCTTGTAAGCATTATCGCTGATCTTGGTAAGCATTTTAAAAGGACCATCACCACGGGGCATCAATTTTGATTTACGCTTCTCCGAAAAGCGTTCTTTGCGAAGATGAACCCACACTAAATCACCTGGTTCGAATATCATTTTCTTTCTAGTTTTGTTAGCTTTGGAAGCATAAGAACGTACCTTCGCCTCAATTACCTCTTTAGTCTTTTCATGAAGTTTCTTTACAAAATCAACACGCTTGGAGGCTTCCATATTAGCACATTCTTGTAGTGGAAGTGGTAAAAAAATCAAGTGGTGTGATCGGTTTGAAGCCATACACCACCTCAATTGGACACAATTGAGTAGTAGAATGCATCATCCGATTATAAGCAAATTCCACATGCGGCAGACAGTCCTCCCACTCTTTTAGGTTCTTTTTAATCATTGTCCGCAGCAACATGGAGTGTAGTTCACCACCACCGTTTGTCCATCGATTTGTGGGTGACAAGTTGTCGAAAAAAGTAACTTTGTCCCAAGCTTAGCCCACAAAGTCTTCCAGAAATAGCTCATAAACTTCACATCACGATCTGAAATAATGGTGCGAGGCACGCCATGCAATCTCACAATTTCCCTGTAAAACAAGTCGACTACATGCGACGCATCGTCGCTCTTATGACAAGGAATAAATTGTGACATCTTAGAAAACCTATCCACAACTACAAAAATAGAATCTCTCCCCCCTCTTAGTCCTAGGCAATCCCAAAACAAAGTCCATGCTAATATCTTCCCAAGGAGCACTAGGAACTGTAAGTGGAGTATACAAACCATGTGGATTGAGTTTAGACTTAGCTTTATGGCATGTAACACAGCGCTGAACAAACCTCTCAACATCTTGCCTCATCTTTGGCTAATAAAAGTGATCGGCCAACATCATAAAGGTCTTCTCCCTACCAAAATATCCCATCAGCCCCCCGCATGAGATTCCTGCAATAATAGCAAACGTACGGAAGAATCTAGAACACATAGCTTGTTAGTTCGAAATAGAAAACAATTATGGATATGATACTTGTCCCAACCTTTCTCATCTTTGCATTTAGAATATGGTTCTGAAAATTTATGATCAAAAGCATATAATTCTTTCAAACTCTCTAATCCAGGTACAATAGTTTCAACTGAGTTAGAAGCACATTCTTTCGAGATAAAGCATCAGCTACCACATTCTCTTTGCCTTTCTTGTACTTAACAATGTATGGAAAAGTTTTAATGAATTCAACCCACTTAGCATGTCTACGATTTAGTTTAGCTTGACCTTTCAAATATTTCAAAGCTTCATGATCAGAATGAATGATAAATTCTCTAGGCCAAAGATAATGTTGCCAAGTCTCTAAAGCACGCACAAGAGCATATAATTCTTTGTCATAAATAGGATAATTTAATTGTTTTAGTGAAATCAAGTAAAACAAGTGATGGTGCTTCAGTCAAACATCTCTTTAATTTAGCAAAGGCTTTATCTTGTGATTCTCTCCATTCAAAAGCAACACCCTTTTTAGTTAATTCATTTAAAGTGACAGCAATGATGCTGAAATCTTTCACAAAACGTCAATAAAAACCAGCAATCCCACGAAAGCTACGAATTTGACTAACATTGACAGGAGTAAGCCAATTCCGAATAGCTTCAACTTTAGAGTCGTCTACTTCAATTCCATGAGCTGAAACAACATAGCCTAAGAACACCACTTTGTTTGTGCAAAAAGTACACTTCTCAAGATTAGCATACAACTGTTCAGTTCTTAGCACGTCTAGCACTTGTTTAACGTGTTTAACATGTTCGTCCAAGGAGCCACTATATATCAAAATATCATCAAAATAAACTACTACAAATTTTCCAATGAAGTGTCTCAAAACATGGTTCATTAATCGTGTGAATGTGCTAGGAGCATTAGATAAACCAAAAGGCATCACTAACTGTGGATATCATGGGGATATGCTCATGATCTTAATGTGATGGTACAATTGGCAATAGCTTCTTTGGTTTGTCGAAACGATCGTTTTCGGTTTTGTTGAAATTTGCTTTCGACAAGTGTCGGGATAATCGGTTGTCTGGGTGTGTATCGCGCAGTATTGCGATCTTGATATGCAGTAGTACCGCTTGTGTTTACAGTAGTACCATTGGCGGTATTACCGCAAGCAAAGCGGTATGGTTTTTCCGTAAGCTAATGTAATTTGTGTTTTGATTTCTCGAGGAGCGGTAATCTAGTGCTATGGTTCTTGTAGTATCAAGATGATTTTAACGACCGCGTGTGGCGGTATGGTTTTTCCGAACAAGTGTTTTTGGGAAGTTTTGGATTTTCTTTAGTAACGTAGTACCGCATTGTTGTTGAGCTGCATGACGACCGCATGGCGTAGTCTTAAGCCTTAACAGTGGTAGTACCGATTTTGTGTCAATTTCTTTTCAATTGGAGAATTGCTTTTGGGTTAGGTCAAGTTCATGGGTGTCATGGCATATGTGTTGCATGATGCATGTTTTGACTAACGTGGGTCAAGTTGTGAAGAACTTGTTCTAATTCGATTTCTTTGTCTATTGATGTGCGAGGTTGCTTGGAGGTCAATGACGGTCAGCGGCGAGGATGATCGGGACTAAGCTTGGAGAGCCGAGGTCCGTAACGATCGGGGATCTTGGGTGAGGTCAATGGAGTCAAGCATTGCGCAAGAGGGACAAAGGTGACCGAAACAGGCGATTCGGCGACGGGTTCGATCAAGCGGCGCGGGTCGGTGCAAGTGCCATGGTGGTTTCGGTGGAGCCGGATGGGAGAGACTTGCCGACATGAAGAGAGCATTGGATCAACCTACGTGGCGAAGCATGGGAGGTGCTTCACGAAGATGGGACTCGGTCTTGAAAAAGATCGAGAAGGGTATTTTGGTAATTTTACCAACACGCCTTGGTGACCTAATGCCAACCATGGCGCAAGTCGGCGTCAAGAAGTGGATTAGGTCAAGAGAATTGAAGACGGTGCTCTAAAATGCGTGCGTGTGTGACCCGTTTGTTTTGGGCCTTAACGGGAACCCATTAGGGTTACTCTTCTAGAAGGTCTAAGCCTCCACTATAAATAGGGGGTGTGCTAGACAGCAACCTCAACCCTTTCATTGCTTTGCAAACCCTAGTTTTGCTTTTGTGCTTAGGGAGTTGATAGTTGGAGGTTAGGGTTCTAGAGAGTTGGATTTGATTTCGTGCTCATGTATTGAGTCTTTGTCCTCCATTGATGGAGTGGCTGTAAACCAATACCATATCAAATCAATTCAAAGAAAGTTCTATCAAAGATGAGTTCATTTGCTTTCTTTCTCTCTATTTGATGATTTTGAGTCTTTCTTTGATCCGCGAGTTTTTGGTTGGTTTCTTGCCGTGATCTAACTTGCTTTGACATGTGGAAACCCATCTAGGGTCATCTTGATCATCAATCACCCACGAGCAAGTCTCTAGATCATATTTCGATTTTTGCTCGGTTTTGAAGCACACTTCGTTCAAACTGAAAAAGATAGGAACTTTGGCTTGGATCTCTGCGATCCTTGATTGGAATAGGTTCCTAATATTCTTAGGAAGGTGTGTTCCAAATTTGGTGGAGTTTGGCCTTATGGTTTAAAAGTTCTGACGATTTTCGATTTCGTTTTTTCAGTCGTTACATTCATCGTCGGGATAAAAGGTAGTACTGCTGATTTTGCCTGCGGTAGTACCGCGATGAGGTAGTACCGCACTTTCAATGGTGGTAGTACCGATTCCTGAGATTTCTGCACAACTTTGTGTTCTTTGCTCCTGTGCTTTGGGGGTTTGATTAGGATTCAATACAAGGCTTCCGCTATACTTGTATATTGATCTTCATAGCTCTCATAGCTACTGGAGTGAAATTATTATTGGATCTAATCAAATTCGAAAAAGATTTTGAGCTCCTATTCACCCCCCCTCTAGTCGCCGTTTCGGTCCAACAAGTGGTATCAGAGCCCGGTTAGTTCAATCTTGATTTTAACCGGTCACTGAACTTGGCGATGGATAAGTACTCGACCAAGCCGCATGTCTTCGATGGGCTCGACTATGCCTATTGGAAGAATCGCATGCGAGTCTTCCTTGAGAGCGAAGGACAAGCTATATGGGAGGTTGTTCGCGCCCCGCTCGTTTTGCCCGAAGTTGCTATGCCGGCTTCAGCAGCCCTCTTGGCTAACAACAACAAGGCAAAGAACCTTCTATATCTTTGGGCTTGGTGGGCAAGAGTACGATAGGATTTGCAATCTTGCGATCAAGACATGAGATTTGGCACACCCTCGAAACTTACCATGAGGATCGCCCCGGATCAAGCAAGTGCGTCGAGAATGTCTACAAGCGAGAGTACAACAAATTTGAGATGCGCCTGGTGAGAGCATCGATGACGTCTTTACTCGTTTCAACAAGGTGATCAATCGATGAAAGTCATGACATTGAGTACTCTCAATCTGAAAATGCCACCCACCTCTTGGGTGCAATCAACACCAAGGAGTGGGAGATGAAGGCAAGCGCCATAGAGAACGCCGATCTCTAATCTCACTTTGAGCTGCTTTATAGCAAGCTAAAAACTCATGAGATCAAGAGAGGCGGTAATCCTAAGAAGGATAACATGGCTTTGGTGGCCGATCCTCTCAAAGGACTCTGATGGTTCTTCCGAGTCTTCTTCGGTTTTTTCTTGCGTGTTTATCTCGCTATTCAAGAAGAAGAGTTTGAGAATCTTCCGAGGCCGATTTAGCTCTTTTAGCCAAGAAAGTCACACGGGCATATAACAATGTCGAAGCAGTAAAGAGAGGTGGCCTGTGACATGCTATGAGTGTGGAGAGCTATATCACATCCGCCAATCGCCCCTAAGCCGAAAGGTAAGGGCAACCACAAGATTGAGAAGCCCGCCTGGAAGAAGCCTCAAGGGGCAAGCCCAAGTATGATCTCGCCAAGCTCATGAAGGTCGCCACCGTCCTTGCCGCTTTTGGAGATCAATCCATGAGCGATGTGGACTCGGGAGCGAGGAGGACAAGGAGAAGGAGATCCTCAAGACAAGAAAGGGAAGGCCAAGGACTTCACCCAAGATGTGCTTCATGGTCGACTCCGTCAACGCCGATGACAACGATGAGGTACTTCCATTCTATGATGCCCTTTCTACTAGATGCGATAACATGTATGAGCAATTGCTTAGTCAAGATAAGGCTTTAGAGTTCACCATGGCTAGGAACAAGGATCTAGTGTCACAAGTCGAGAATTTGACATTAGAGGCTGTGAATGCTAAGAGTCTAGATGTTGATGAATGTTCATCCCGCCATGCTTTGCACTCCTAACTGCCTAAGCTACAATCGCTCATGATATTGCTTTGCATCAACTTGAAAATGCTAGAACCGAGCTAATTGATGTTAAATCTGCTCCATGTGAAAAATGCTTAGAGTCTAGCAAGTTGGATGCTTTCGCAATGTGAAATCTAGCTTTTGCTCTTTCGCTTAGAACGTGAACATGAAGTTAAGGATATTCTAGAAGCGATTAGAGCTAAATTTGCCTGCTTAAGGACACAATTGATTCTACATCTTGTGCCTCTTGTGCCGCCTATAAGCTTGAAGTTGCTCATCTTAAGGAGAAACATGCTAGAGCCATTAAGGGCAAGACTTGTGAATCATGTGCTTATATTGGAAAAGAGAATGCATATCTCAAGGATACTTTAGAAAGATTCTCTAATGGTGAAAAACAGTTGAACATGATTCTAGATAAATCTAAAACTCCTTTTAAGAAGCAAGGTTTAGGATACAATTCTGCCCAGGACTTGTCCAAGTCTAATGTCATTCAGGTCTTGGAAAATAGCTTAGTTGAATTCAAAACCCAACCTCGCAAAAACTGTCTTTAAATCTCATAGGTTTGTCCAACCTTCTTTTGAGGCAAAAGGTGCTTCTCCCCAGTGGTACAAAATACCATTGCACCTATTGCAAGAAGAGTAGACATTTGGTTGAGTTCTCATTGGAGGTTGAAGAACGCTAAGAAAAATATTGCTAGAATGTCATTTAATCAACCTAGAGCTTTTATGAGACATGGTCACGTACAAAAGAAGAACTCCGGTCTAGGATTTGCTGCACATGCTCATCACCATGTTTCTAGACAGGATGCACCTCATGTTCTTGTCACCATTGCTCATAATAGAACTGCTAATAAAGTCAAGGATAGCACATCTGCTTTGCATACTACTCGCAGACGTGTGTCTCAGTACTGGGTTCCCAAGTCGTTTTTAACTAACCCCAGTATTGAGACACATCGCTCTTTTGTTCCTTGATTTTCAGGATTGGCGCGGAAGGGGAAGAACACATGGTTAAATCGACCGTGTTCACGCCACATGACCGGAGACTCAAGATGGTTCACCTCCTTCACGCGATCAACCGGTGATGACTTCATCACCTTTGGAGATGATACACAAAGGCGCATTGAAGGAACTGGAATGATTAGGGTGAACGACAAGTTCATTCTCAAGGACGTCGCGCTTGTGTCTAAGCTAAGCTGCCCAAGCTCCAGAACCCGCTACGACTGCTTCACCTCCAATTGAGGCTCCTGCTGCGACTTCTTCTTCAGCAGTACCTGCGGAGGTCGAGGAGACGCTATCTCCCCCAGGCGCTCCTTTGCACATTCAGAAGCAACACCCTCCGGATCGATGATTGGTAATCTCCATGAGCGAGTCACTCGCTCTGTATCATGATCCGAGTCTTTTCTCTCACTCTGCATTTGTAGCTTCTTTTGAACCCAAAGATATATCACATGCTTTATCGATGCTAGTTGGGTCAATGCCATGCATGAGGAGTTAGAGAATTTTGAAAGAAATAAAGTTTGGAACCTTGTAGAACCTCCTAGTGGTTATAATGTTATAGGAACCGTTGGGTGTTCAAAATAAACAAAATGAGGATGGTTACGTGGTTAGAAACAAGGCTAGATTGGTAGCTCGGGGTTTTAGCCGAGTTGAGGGTTAGATTTTGATGAGACCTTCGCTCCTGTTGCTAGATTAGAAGCCATTCGCATCTTACTTGCATTTGCTGCATCTAAAGGTTTTAGGTTGCATCAAATGGATGTTAAGAGTGCCTTTCTGAATGGGTTTATAGAGGAGGAAGTGTATGTTAGGCAACCCCCTGGCTTTGAGAATCCCAAGCACCCTGATCATGTTTTTAAGCTATCCAAAGCCTTGTATGGTCTTAAACAAGCCCCTAGAGCTTGGTATGATAGACTTAAAACCTTCTTGCTTAAGAATGATTTTGAAATGGGAAAAGTAGATAAGACTCTTTTCATTCTTAGGCATGGCAATGTCTTCCTGCTTGTTCAGATATATGTTGATGATATTATCTTTGGTGATTCCTCTAATACTCTTGTTTCCAGTTTTTCTGAAACCATGTCTAGGGAATTTGAGATGAGCATGATGGGAAAACTCAATTACTTTCTGGGGCTACAAATCAAGCAATGCAAGGAAGGAATCTTCATCCATCAAACGAAGTACACCAAGGATTTGCTCAAGCGTTTTGATATGGGTGATCGCAGTTTATCGCCACTCCCATGGCGATTTCGATCGCTGGATCCAGATGAGGAAGGAGAAGCCGTGGATCAACGCGAGTACCGCAAAGATGATCGGCTCCCTCCACTGCTGACGGCCTCAAGACCGGACATCCACTTCGCATTCCGCCTCGGCGAGGTTTCAGGCCACCGAGGACTTCACATCGCCAAGCCGTTAAGCGCATTTTCAGTATTTACACTCTACCCTTCAAGATGGCATTTGGTATTCTTGTTCTTCTTATTTGTCCATTCGGGGTTTTATATTCGATTTTATGGTCAGAGGCTAGATAGAAAGAGCACTTCCGCACATGTCATTTCTTAGGCACTTCTCTTGTCTCTTGGTCATCTAGGAAGCAGCCTCTTGTTGCACAATCCTTCTTTGGTTTGAATATGTAGTTCTTTGCTAGTTGTTGTAGTCGATTTTGTGGATGGTCTCCACTCTTAAGGATTTTGGGTTAACTTTTGCTAGTGTTCCTCTCTCTCGTGACAACACTTCGCTATTAACATTGCTAAAAACCCGATTGCAACATTCTAGGACCAAACACATAGACATTCGCTATCACTTTCTTAGAGACCACGTTGAGAAGGGCGATATTGTCTTCGCATTTTGTGGAGTCCGAGGCTTAGTTACTGATATCCTCACCAAGCCTTTAGACCCAACAAGGTTTGCCACCTTGAGGAGTGAGTTAGGGGTAATTTATCCCTATGGGTTGGTTTGAGGGGGAGTTGGATCTTTTCTGATCTTTTCTTGTTCTTTTGGTCTTTTCTTGATTTTCTTTTTGAACTTGTTGATCCTTTTGATCTTTTAGGCTTTTTGAGCTTTTCTTGCATCTCATTGTATCATATTGCATTCATATGAAAAATCCAAAAAGATGCATTGTAATATAAGCTTTTCTGCTTATCTTTTAAAATTGATGAAGCTTTGCTTATTACCCTTTGGAGCTTTAGTATTTCAAATTCTTGCTCAATGCCATGTCTAGTTCTTTGACTTGCTAGAATTATCATGCTTTCACATGTGTAGCTAAGTCTTTGTTGTATGAGCTGGAACTTGAAAATCAACCTGAACTAAGAAATTAGCAATATGTGAATTGTTTAGCCAGTTGCGCAATTAGTGCTCCTTTTATGACTTTGGCCCTGTCAAAATTGCTTCGTTAGCTCTTGAATCTAGCTTTGATCATTACTTGAGCTACTTGTGTTCTTGAGAATCTAAAACTGCTCTTGTGCAAAATAAAAAATGATCTCTTTTGTGCGAAAGAACTGATCTCACCAATTCTTTCTCATGAGACTGCTTGCCATGGTACTAAGCATGAACTCAGGGGGAGTTTTGGATGACCTAGACCACTCTCTTAAGCTTTTGTTGCTTGGGATGGTCGTAGTGAGGCTTGAGATCTAGCACAATGCTAAAAATGCAAATTGTCAAATTGGTTGAAGCTTAGGAAGAAATTGTGGATGGCTCCTAGTCCAGGATCTTCTTTACTAAGATAGACCTTTTATCAACTTGAATATTCATTGCAATTGAAAAACAGTTGAAAATGGGCATTTGAGAAAATTGAGCAAAATAATTCAATTCAGGACCTTTTTGTCTCTTAATGTGGTCATGGTTAGCTTTTTGGATCTCATGTTGACATTTTGACATGGTCAGTATCATTTTAGGATCACTATTGATGAACTTGCTAGATTTGAAGCTTTGCTTAAAATGCTAAAATTCATTGCTTTATATTGAGCCTTCTTGCTTAGCTTTGTTATATATGTTTTATCATGATCTTGCTAGCTATTTGTTAGGGCTTGATATGTTGTTTGTGCAACTTTAGAAATGCTAACTTGTTCTTTTGGGTAATCTCCAAATCTTCTTGTACTCAACAATTGAAAAATACAAAAATTGAAGCCACTCCATTGCATTTCATGCATGCTCCTTCTTATGCTTTTTCCTCATTCGCATTTGTCATCTCGGGACGAGAGGAAGGCGTGATTCCTTGATGACTCCATTGTCAAAGGGGAGAAGATGGTTGAAAAAGGAGTTATGAAAAGGGGAGTTACTTGGAGAAAAATGGAAATTTTGAAATTTTTCGATTTTTGAGGATCATAGTGAGGGGAGTTCCTTATTTGCATTCTTATGGGTTTATTGCTACTTCTGAACTTGAATTGCAATTCTTGATCCTCACCATGATCAAAGGTCATTTCGAACAATTGTTCTTTCATATGGAGCTTAAGTGAGATTTTGACCCGTTTTTGGAAAATGAAGCTTTCTTGCCTTCTTTTGCCGTATCTCACTTGCTGATACTATTCTGGAGCCAGCTTGGTCATTTCCTTTCCATTCTCTTGCATTTGGACTAAGTTGTGCCTTTGAACGATAACGTTGAGTTTTTACTTTTTCAAACCTCAAAATTTGCATTTGTGGGAAATTGACAATGTGTTCATCAAGGGGGAGATTGTGGATATCATGGGGATATGCTCATGATCTTAATGTGATGGTACAATTGGCAATAGCTTTTGGTTTGTCGAAACGATCGTTTTCGGTTTTGTTGAAATTGCTTTTTGAGAAGTGTCGGGATAATCGGTTTATCTGGGTGTGTATGCGCAGGTACTACGCTGATCTTGATAAGTACCGCTTGTGTTTACAGTAGTACCATTGGCGGTATTACCGTAAAGCAAAGCGGTATGGTTTTTCCGAATCTAATGTAATTTGTGTTTTGGATTTCTCGAGGAGCGGTAGTAGTGCTATGGTTGCTCAGAGTACCAAGATGATTTTAACCATCGTGTGAGCGGTATGGTTTTTCCGAACAAGTGTTTTTTTGGGAAGTTTTGATTTCCTTTAGTAACGGTAGTATCCGCCGTTGTTGAGCTGGCATCATTGTTGTTGAGCTAAGACGATCAAGATGGCGTAGTAACCGCCTTAACACTCTTCAGTAGTACCGATTTTGTGTCAATTTCTTTTCAATTAGAGAATTGCTTTTGGGTTAGGTCAAGTTCATGGGTGTCATGGCATATGTGTTGCATGATGCATGTTTTGACTAACGTGGGTCAAGTTGTGAAGAACTTGTTCCGGATTCGATTTCTTTGTCTATTGATGTGCGTGTTGCTTGGAGGTCAATGACGGTCAATCGGCGAGGATGATCGGACTAAGCTTGAGAGCCGAGGTCCGTAACGATCGGGGATGCGGGTGAGGTCAATGGAGAAGTCATCCACGGTGGCATCAAGTCGCTTGAAGAGAATGTGCACAGTGCACAACCGAGTCACATAGCATCACTTGTCTACCGGTAGTGAGCTCTTGAGGCGCCCCACATAAGCCGTGGTCGTCGGCAGCCCGCCACATCCATGAGATGGCTATGGACATGCTACCCACCAGATGGCGGTAGCACGAGCCTCGATATCCCGCCATCGCCAGGCGTGCAACTCGAGCCAGAGATCTCAAGGCCTCCTCCAATGCGGCATTGGCGGCCTCCTGAGCCGCCTGATCCGCACTAGTAGGAAAAGCGGGCAGAATTGGCGGTGTAGGGCGAGGCTGTCTGCTTGCTTACTCTCCCTACACATTTTAGTTTTGATGTGCACTAGGTAGCATATTTGCCTTCTTATTGTTGAATCACTATGTTGCGAAGGCCATCGCCACTATACCGCCAAAGACTTCTTAGAACATTATTCGTTAAAGTTAGTCTTGCATTACTATTCCTCTGTTGTGCTTACATTCCATTATGTTATACATGGCAAAACATCTAATGTACATTATGATATTGCTCATGAATATTCCATTATGTGTGCTATGATCGGGTTGGGAGCTAGGTTGGGAGCTAGGGTCGTGGAAATGAAAAAGATTTATGCTACTTTGAGGGCTTTGCTTGATGTTTTGGAAGTTCTTGTAGGAGAATCACCAACCGATAGACTTGGTAGGCAAATTCTAGAGGAGGTAATTGTTTGATCATGATGTAACTCCATCGATCCTACGACCCTTTTTTTTGTTCTTCTTTCACAACAATTCTCGTGATTTTTTCTTGCTTCATATGTGATTGTATCCCAAATATACTAATCTATCTTTGAAAGCCCGCAATGAATATATGTTTTGCTTGACACTTATGTCATATTGTAATGATATTCTTTTTCATTGGCTCTTTTCGATAAGGAGAATAAAACGATCCGATGCATTTCTTAGAGGCGAATCTTACGCAGTACAATATTGTACCCTTGATGCACCATCTGTGGCAAATATTGTTGTGTTTTTCCCCGAGGTATCCATTTTTATTTAATTTCTTCAATGAAATGGACAAAGGCAGATCAATGCATATCTATAATATGGTTATATGCTTCTCCTTGCTTTTTCACCAATTATATTTCACCAATTATATCATGTAGCATGCCGTTTCTATTTTCAAATTTGTCATATTGAGGAGATGTAGATATACGACGGGTATATCTTACCTCCTTGCTCTGCATTATAATGTTTTGGGGCTTTGCTTATTGCTAATAAATAGCGAGATAAGAGGTGGTACATATTACCATTTAGTTCTCTATGGTGGAACTCAAGGACACTTTCATTATCTAAGCATGCCTTGTCAAATCCAAAAATCTTTATGGTGCCGATCACGACTACAATTTCATGCAACTTTATTAGGTCGGGGCTTCCATAGCATAATTCAAAATCATGAGGACCGCCACTTGTTTCCTTATGACACGCCACGCCTAAGACAAAAGACATTTTTGACCTTCTCGCAATATGTATTTGGCTTCCGTGTTAGGAAACTTCCTATACCATATCCTTCTTTGATTTGCTCGCATTATGTTGGATCCTCTCGTTAAATGTTTTGAATGGTTTAATATTGTATCCGCAAGTTGACATATGTTACGCTTAAAAGCGCTACTTGTTCTCAAATCAGAACATAGTTTTTTCACTTGCAATCGCTAAAGATATATGGCAAAGAAAACGTGACTTGCATTCCATTGATTGATGAATATATATTACATGCGTTGTGTGAATACGAACAATGTATAAGCTAGATATCGTGATCGGCACTTGAATGCCGAAGTCTTGAGCTTGTAGTCGCGGGCGAATAGAGCGCACGCGACCGCATGTTTGTTGAGACGTTGAGTCGTCTAACACTTCGCTAGCCGCATCGCGTGGCCCTCGGCGATGCCGAGGCCGGTAATTAAACTCGTTGAAAGTCGCCGTCGGTAACCCTTTTGTAAAAATATCAACCGAGAGCTCGTTTAACATGTAAAACTCGTGACTTGGCCCAAGGCGACCTTTTCACGCACTGGCGAATGTCAATCTCGATGTGCTTCGTCCGGCGATGCTGAACAGGGTTGGCGGAGAGGTACACAGCGGACACGTTGTTGCAGTAGACGATGGTCGCTTGTATTGGTCACCGGAGCTCGCCAAGAGCCGCCAGAATCAAAGATGTCTCCGCCACGGCGTGTGCAACCGCCCGATATTCGGCCTCGGCGCTGGACCTGGAAACAGTAAGCTAACGCTTTGATGACCATGAAATGAGGTTGTCGCCCAAGAATATGCAGTAACCGGACGTGGAGCGACGAGTATCCGGACAACCCGCCTAATCCGCATCGGAGTATGCTGTCAAAGAAGTAGGAATGGAGGAATTTATGTGCAGACCGAAGGCAATGGTTCCTTTGATGTAGCAGAGGACACGTTTGACATGATGTAAGTGGTGGTCCTTTGGAGCATGCATGAACAAGCATGCCTGCTGAACAGCGAAAGCAATATCGGGGCAGGTAATTGTCAAATATTGAAGTGCACCGGTGATGCTGCGGTAGAAGGTTGGATCAGAAACATCAGTGCCGGTGGAAGAAAGTTTGGCACCAGTGTCGGCCGGAGTGCGACATGGGTGGCAATCAGCCATTCCTGCTTTGGCTAAAATAGCCAGAGCATACCGTTTTTGGGATAAGAATAGCCCGGAGGAGGATCGAGTGACGGAAATGCCGAGAAAGTGGTGAAGAGAACCGAGATCAGTCATAGAAAATTCGGCCTGAAGAGTAGAGATAATGTGTTGAAGGAAGGCAGTGGATGATGCAGTTACAACTATATCATCAACGTATAGCAAGAGGTATGCCTTGTGGACACCAGAATGGTAGATGAACAAGGAAGTATCAGACTTTGAAGAAATGAAGCCGACTGAATGGATGAAAGTGGCAAAGCGAGTGAACCAAGCTCGGGGTGCTTGTTTTAGACCGTAGAGGGATTTTTGAAGGAGACAAACGAAATCAGAGCGAGAGGGATCAATGAAACCATGAGGTTGTTGACATTACACCGTTTCTTGTAGAGAACCGTGAAGAAATGCATTCTTTACGTCGAGTTGATGAATCGGCCAAGAGGATGAATGCAGGCGTTTTCGAATTGGGAGTAGGCGAAACCGTTTTGGTTTCAGCCACAGTTTCCGAATTGGACTCGGCTGCTGTTGCTGATTTGACAACAGAGGAGTAGGCGCAGAATATTTCTTGCCGCAAGGATAGTAGACCCGGAGGACTATTTGCAGCAAGGAAAGATAGCTAGACCAGTTCCTCCTTCCGAGGATAGATAGAGTATGAGTTTGGTTCTCTTTCAGAGAACTTATCAGAGAACATGTTGGCTTAGTTTCCTATTCGGCTTATGCCTTTTAGTCTACTGAAATCCTGTGAGCTTAATCTATAAAAGCTACAGATGTAAAAGAGGAGGAGCTTAATCAATACAATAGATAAGTTTTGCCTCAAGCTTCCGACTAGATCAGAGCCTTGATTTCTACCGAACAAGTCATGCCAAACCCAAGGGCAACCTTGTCTCTGCCAATTTACTTACCCTGCCCTGTTTTCTTTCCTACCGATCCAATCCCATAACACTTGAGAGGAGGATTTTGCTATTCACAACTATGCATCTTATTCATTATTGAGAAGATATAATAGACATGATTAGTTGGGCCTCATGGGCTACATGGGCCAAGAGAGAGAGATACTACTAATATATACAAAACTCTTAACAGTACAAAGGAAATTAGATAAATGGTCGAGTTTGTGTTTTGTTATGCTTGGCTTGGTGATCTTATGTTATGTGACTTAGTTACTCATCAAGTAACTACACGCTGAGCTTGTTTTCTCGCTTTTTCTCACGATCCAGCTTATCGACATTACGATCCAATATATGTTATTGCCTTTGTATTGAGTATCTAATTCATTGAATTGTTGTTCCGGGATCTATAATGTTCTAATCGCCGTGAAAATGTTGTACTTACTTTAGCTAATGCTCGATCTTTACCACCGCCTAAATGGAATGTAACCGTTAGTTATTCCCTTTTCTAATTAGGCAACTTATCATCCGGATCTCGAACTAATAAGATCTTTTTCCCTCGCCGATATAATACTTCCTCCGTTACTAGATGTTGTTTTGGACATTGACACGGTTTCTAGTGTAGGAAAGAATTTATGAGCATGATCAAGAAGGTGTTTACCACAAGCTCGCCTTTGAAATGACCATCACCCCATCACCCCTTAGCTTGATGTTCCACATTTGTCGTGTTGATCTAATTTTCATAAATTGCCCGGTTGCTCGCATAGAATTCATGAAAATTAAGATTTTTTATAGAATGAAGAATATACATCCTCAATAGATAGGATATTTTGTGTGTGCACTAATTTTAATTTGATCTCAGAGACAATGTTAGAAGCCTATTACCTATCGATCTAGATCTCGCTAGTATAATTGCCTCGAGGAACCGAAGTTGTCAATTTTAAGTCGGAACTCGGGTTATGAATGAGGTATACATAACTATTAATCGGTAATGTCTAGGCCGATTGTCGTTTTGTTTTGTAAATATTCTTTGCGCCATTTATCAAGAAATTCTTGTTGTATATATGGATACTTTCTTTTGTCTTCGTCTCTGTGGCCATCACGCAAGAGGTGCAGTGGAGACCAAGCAGAGAGGCAAAGAACCACCGTGCGTTGGGAGCTGGGAGGTATCACGGATCGATCTTTGTCAAGAAAACGGCGAAGGAGCAGGTGCTGAAGCAGACAAGACAACTCAGATTCGAGCCACACCGCACCACGATGACGAAGTCTTTCAAAGACGCGACTTTTGCAGTGGGGCCTCCACCAAGCTTTCGACGACGGTGGCGAAGTCAGAGTCGAGCATGCAGCCTCGAACTCAGCCAAGACGCGTCGTAAAGTTGTAGAGACGGTGAGTCTCCCGTGAGTCTTGAGCCACACAACAGGATAGGTCCGCAGACATCCGCCCTAGAGAGTCAAGTTGACACCACACCTCGCATAGCTTTGGTAGAAGTCATCCACGGTGGCATCAAAGTGCCAAGAGAATGTGCCCGTGCACAACCGAGAGTCACATAGCATCACTTGCCTACCGGTAGTGAGCTCGAGGCGCCCCACATAAGCCGTGGTCGCCGCAGCCCGCCACATCCATGAGATGGCTATGGACATGCTACCCACCAGGATGGCGGTAGCACGAGCCTCGATATCCTGCCATCGCTCGTAGGCGTGCAACTCAGACCGGTAGATCTCCAAGGCCTCCTCCAATGCGGCATTGGCGGCCTCCTCAGCCGCCTGATCCGCACTAGTAGGAAAAGCGGGCAGAATTGGCGGTGTAGGGCGAGGCGGATAGGGGTGCTCGCCAGTGAGATGACCCCAGAGACGCTGGCTGTTGAGGTGAATCCTCAGTTGAACGGCCCACTCCCGGATGTTCATCCAATTGAAACGAACTGGGGGAGCGGGATGGCAAAAGAACCATCGGCGGTAGTACCGCGATGAGGTAGTACCGCACTTACAATGGTGGTAGTACCGATTCCTGAGATTTCTGCACAACTTTGTGTTCTTTGCTCCTGTGCTTTGGGGGTTTGATTAGGATTCAATACAAGGCTTCCGCTATACTTGTATATTGATCTTCATAGCTCTCATAGCTACTGGAGTGAAATTATTATTGGATCTAATCAAATTCGAAAAAGATTTTGAGCTCCTATTCACCCCCCTCTAGTCGCCGTTTCGGTCCAACACTAACCATTCATACAAGCCAAACTTCGTTTTAAAAGTTATTTTCCACTCATCTCCGTGTTTCATTCTTATTTGATGATATCCATTATGCAAATCAATCTTCGAAAATATAGTAGAGCCACTTAATTCATCAAGCATATCATCTAACTTAGGAATAGGATTACGATAACGAATGGTAATATTGTTGATAGCTCTATAGTCTATGCACATTCTCCATGTACCATCTTTCTTAGGAACAAGAATGACAGGATTGGCACAAGGACTAAGACTTTCGCATACATACCCTTTTTCCATGAGCGTTTGTACTTGCCACTGAATTTCTTTTGTCTCCTCCAGGTTTGTGCGGTACGGCGGCCAGTTGGGAAGTGGAGCTCTCAGTACCAACTCAATTTGATGTTCAATGCCTCGAATAGGCGGTAGACCAGCAGGTACCTCCTCCGGAGAGACATCCTCATAAGCCTGCAAAACTTGAGAAACCACGCTAGGAAGAGAGGTTAAGTCATTAGTAGAAAGTAAAACATCTTTGTACAACAGTACAAAGAGCATCACAGTAGGATCATCTATCATCTCTCACAAATCAGATTTAGTGGCTATCATGACTAACTTTTTCTCTCCCTCATTCTTTCTTTTTTCATTCAGTTTTAGCTTGTGTCTCACTCACCTTTTGTGGAATCACACTCTTTTACTTCTTCTCTCTCTCATTCTCTATGTTCATCGCAATCTTTTGTATGTTATCATTCACAAATTGAGAAGGAGTCAAAGGTCGCAATGTTATTTCTTTGTTATTCCACATGAACGTATATTGATTTGTTCTACCATCATGAATCACAGTGCTATCATATTGACATGGTCTTCCCAAAAGTAAGTGATAAACATCCATGAAAACAACATCACACTCCACAGTATCTCGGTAATTCCCAATCTGAAAACTAACATCAACAGTGTATCCAACATTCATGGAGCCATCATTATTCAACCATTGAATTTGATATGGATATGGATGTTTCTTGTATTTCACCCCAAGTTTAGTGCAAAGTTCTTTACTAGCTAAATTGTGGCAACTTCCACCATCAATAATAACTTTGCAACACTTACCATCTTTACTCACCTGAGCTCTTGTTTGGAAAAGATTGTAGCGCTGCTCATGAGTGGGTTTTGCTTACACACTCAACACCGTCGATGTACACACAAGGATAGGACCAGCCTCGGGGTCACAAAAACTATCTTCATGCGCCTCCTTCCCGTGTCCTTCCTCATGTACACCTCCAAATCTTTTAAAATCAGCAAGGACCTCACCTTCCTCTTCGCTAGTAAAGTCATATTCTCCATTCTCCATTAGCAACATAACCTTGTTATTTGAACAATCCCTTTGTATATGACCTCGTCCAAGGTATTTGAAGCATTGGGTGGCACTACTTCTTGCTGTAGAGCCCACTGAAGACGATGTCGAAGGTGCTAAACTTTTCTTGGCAATGGGTGTTGTTGTATTTTTTCCGCCTGGTACAACACTGGTAGTAGGAGCAAAACTTCCACTAGATTGATTAGTTTTAAAAGAATTAAAACGGGATGTGGGTTTACCTCCTGTAGGTGCTGAACGGGGTGTGTAGGATAATGTTCTTGTTGCTCTCATATCTTGTTGCACTTGCGTTGCTTGATGCACCAACTCCACCATGTTGTTGTAAGGCTGAAATTCGGTGATGCGTTTGATGGGAGGGTGCAACCCAGCAAGGAAGCGAGCCATTGTTTGTTCTTCTTGCTCAAATATATTAGCTCGAATCATGGTCATCTCCATCTCTTTATAATACTCCTCCACCGTGAGAGTTTCTTGTTTCATTTGCTGCAATTTATCAAATAAATCACGTTTGTAATGTTTAGGAATAAACCTCGCTCTCATGTGATACTTCATCTCTTCCCATGTAGTGATGGGAGGTTCGCAGATTTCTCCTTTGATTTTGAACTTGTTCTCACCATATGAGTGCCTATCTCACAAATTCAAGTGCTGACCATGTGTATTTTTTTTTCTCGGAGTAGTTGTGCATACTGAACACCTTGTCCACCTTGAGCTCCCAAGTGAGGTAATCTTGGGATCATGTGTACCTGAAAATGTTGGCATAGTAAATTTAAACTTACCAAATTTCTCTTCATTAGGTCGTTCATTGCTGTAGCGGTGTCGACGGTGGTATCCATCATCGTAGTGGTACAAGTCGTCGTCGTCGAAGTGAGGCGGTCCCCTACCCCGGCCACCATGCCCACGACCCCTCCCGGGTCCTTGGGCGCCTCCCCCACCTCCTCTCTCAGGTGGAGGTGGCCGTATGGCTTGTGCCACCACACGGTTTCGCCTTTGTTGCGCATCCTAGGCAACTCGTGCAACGACCTCCTCATCTCGTGGAGGCATGTGAGCCAGCAGATGCACACTATCTTCCTCAGGTTGTGGACGAAGTGCTCGCACAACATCATTAACGATGCTCATACGTAACATGTTCATTTGTTGATTGAGGTTAATGCGGAGGTCCTGCATATCCGCCTTCAGTTGTTCCCCCATTGCAGTGGTGCCAGCTACAAATTCTTGTTGCAATGTACCTCTCAATGCCTGATGTTGGAAGCGAGTCACCGAGGCATGAAGATCAACAACATGCTCCTCACCATAGTTATCTTCTCCACCTGACATGGTTAGATTGTGCAAAAGAAAACACAAACAACAAGAATGTATATGGATTAGTAAAATTCACTCAATCTCTCTTTTATCTCCCAAGTAAAGTTCTTACCCTTCCGAAGTGAATTAAGGCCAAAAGAAACTTACACTTGGTGGAAGCTACAATAGAAAAATGATGATCAAGCGAATTTAAAAGTGTTCACAATTGCACAACAACGGTTATTTGGTGAAGCTTGGTATGGAGGTGTATATCCTAGCAATCTAAAATTCTTGATGTTGTAAAGCTAAATAACAATTCAAGCTAGAATATTTTGCCTAAGTGCTGATCCAAAAGGTTGAAGTGAAATATATAAACATACATGCAATGATCAAATGTGACTCAATGCAACAAAGGAATGAGCTAGTGAGATGCAATCTGAAATTGAGATGAAAACTAACTCGTTTTTGCACCAAGTACTAGGAGAGACGCTAGCCAATTGCAATAATATGAATTGTAAGGGCACAAGATTGCTCAAATAAATTAAATACACAATCAGAAATTTTATGAACTAAGGTTATCTTTTTCCCAAGTTTCGGCCAATATCTTCTTTTCTTTTCTTTTCTTTTTACTTCACAGCCACGATTTTTTTTTGACTTGTGGCTTGTCTTTTCTTTCGTTCTGTCTTTCTTCCTCTTTTTTTTTCTTTTTTTTTTTGCCGAAACTAGGGTTTAAGCTCCTCTTGCACAAACTCAAATTTTCAGCAAGTGTAAATAATTCAATGAACAGCCCTAAGCAACTATCAAAGGCTAGTCTCAAAGATGAAAGGAAAATCAGCAATTTTTTCACGCACTGTTCACAGCGATGATGGACTTGGTGGCCGTGGGCATGGTGGCCAAGGTGGGGGGACCGCCTCACTTCGACGATGATGACTTGTACCACTACGATGATGGATACCACCGCTGACACTGCTACAGCAATGAACGACCTAATGAAGAGAAATTTGGTAAGTTTAAATTTACTATGCCAACATTTTCAGGTACACATGATACCGAAGATTACCTCACTTGGGAGCTCAAGGTGGATAAGGTGTTCCGTATGCACAACTACTCCGAGGCAAAGAAAATACACATGGCTGCAATTGAATTTGACAAATATACGCTCATGGTGGGAACAAGTTCAAAATCAAAGGAGATAGTATGATGAACCTCCCGTCACTACATGGGAAGAGATGAAGTATCACATGAGAGCGATGTTTGTTCCTAAACATTACAAACGTGATTTATTTGATAAATTGCAGCAAATGAAGCAAGGAACTCTCACGGTGGAGGAGTATTATAAAGAGATAGAGATGGCCATGATTCGAGCTAATATATTTGATCAAGAAGAATAAATAATGGCTCGCTTCCTTACTGGGTTGCACCCTTCCATCAAGCGCATCACCGAATTTCAGCCCTATAACAACATGGTGGAGTTAGTACATCAAACAACCAAGGCTGAAAGGCAAGTGCAACGAGATATGAGAGCAACAAGAACATCATCATACACACCCCGTCTAGCACCTACAGGAGGTAAATCCAAATCCCGTTTCGATTCTTTTCAAACTAATCAATCTAGTGGAAGTTTTGCTCCTAGTACTAGTGCTGCACCAGGCGGGAAAAATGCAACAACACCCATTACGAAGAAAAGTTCAGCACCTTCTACATTCAGTGGGCTCTACAACAAGAAGTAGTGTCACCCAATGCTTCAAATGCTTTGGACGAGGTCATATACAGAGGGATTGTCCAAATAGCAATGTTATTGTGCTAATGGAGAATGGAGAGTATGACTCTACTAGCGAAAAGGAAGGTGAGGCCCTTGCTGATTTTAGAAGATTTGGAGGTGTACATTAGGAAGGACAAGGGAAGAAAGCACATGAAGATAGTTTTTGTGACCCCGAGGCTGGTCCTATCCTTGTGTGTGCACCGACGGTGTTGAGTGTGCAAGCAAAACCCACTCATGAGCAAATACCGCAATCTTTTTCCAAACAAGAGCTCAGGTGAGTAAAGATGGTAAGTGTTGCAAAGTTATTATTGATGGTGGAAGTTGCCATAATTTAGCTAGTAAAGAACTTTGCACTAAACTTGTGGTGAAATACAAGAAACATCCACATCTATATCAAATTCAATGGTTGAATAATGATGGCTCCGTGAATGTTGGATACACTGTTGATGTTAGTTTTCAGATTGGGAATTACCGAGATACTGTGGAGTGTGATGTTGTTTCCATGGATGTTTGTCACTTACTTTTAGGAAGACCATGGTAGTATGATAGATCTGTGATTCATGATGGTAGAACAAATCAATATACGTTCATGTGGAATAACAAAGAAATAACATTGCGACCTTTGACTCCTTCTCAAATTGTGAATGATAACATACAAAAGATTGCGGTGAACGTAGAGAATGAGAGAGAGAGAGAGAATGAGTAAAAGAGTGTGATTCCACAAAAGGTGAGTGAGAGACACAAGCTAAAACTGAATGGAAAAAGAAAGAATGAGGGAGAGAAAAATTTAGTCATGATAGCCACTAAATCTGATTTGTGAGATATGATAGATGATCCCACTGTGATGCACTTTGTATTGCTGTACAAAAATATTTTGCTTTCTACTAATGACTTAACCTCTCTTCCTAGCGTGGTTTCTCAAGTTTTGCAGGCTTATGAGGATATCTTTCCGGAGGAGGTACCCGCTGGTCTACCGCCTATTCGAGGTATTGAACATCAAATTGACTATGCAGTAAGTACCACTTTTAATGTTGATGCTTTATCACCATTTTTTGGGCAAGACGATACAGAGTCGAGGACGACTCCTTTTCAAGAGGGGGAGGATGATGAGGGCATCCCTACTACTACTACATCTTCCACTCCAAGTGTGCATAAGGATGTTTATGAAGCACCAAAAGGTCCAATGACTAGAGTAATAGCTAAACTTCTAAATCAACATATTTGAACACACTGAAGATTTTAAAACCATAAGAGAGATGAAGGAAGCCAACACCTATTCAACTATCACGGCCTGCATGGCTCCACAACTCATAGCCTGCATGTTGATGCGCATGAAGGGAGCTAGCACCAATTAACTATCACGTAATGCTCTATGCATGCATGCACATGAGGTCATTATTGGGTCATGTAACGCTCCACGTGAGAAGGTCATTATTTATTCATTAGTTGGTCAATAGTGGGTCTTTGGTCTAGCTATCTGACTCCTAGCAACCACCGGCCCAAGGCCCATGTGCGTGCGTGAGAGGATGGTGCGGCTTAAGTAGCTGCCGCCTCCTATTGTAAAGGACAGACCATATTATTATGATAAAACAAAAACAGATTGCTGTTTCTTTTTGATGGCTGATTGCATCAATGGGGAAAATTGAGAGTTATTGCTAATTGAGATCGTTCAACCTTTTCGCTGGGAATTGGGAGCGCGATAGGGCTTCGCTTGGTGGTCGTGAAGTCCAGCGCATGTGTTCTTGCGAATTAAAGAGTCTTCGTTCTTGCATTGGCAACGGAGGATCACTACGATTCGAGAGGCTAGACGTGAGTATCTTGATCTTACGTCGAGAAGATCGGACGATCCCGTATCAGAGGAGGTGGCCGGGGAGGAGCTAGCTGCTGCGGGAGGAGGGTGAGCTCCAGATCCAGATCTGGATCTGGGCGATGCTAGCATGGGAGGAGGAGGTAGCCGGGCGGGGGAGAAGGAGGAGGAAGTAGCCGAGCGGGTGGACGGGGGAGGCAGCCAGCGAAGGTTATATGCGATGGCAATCAGTAGGTAATTATTTTCGAACTCCGGGGGTAATTTAGGAACGGAGACCGCGGGAAGCTGCGGAAGCGCCCTGTGAGCGGCTTCGGGTTTTTGGCTTTCGTACATTTAAACACAAAACGGCTTCGACAAAAAACGACCGTAAAAGGCTGGCAGTTTGAGACGATTTTTTGCTTTTTTTCCAACATAAGGTGACACTGAAGCCGGCCCAAACGGCGCCTACATCGATCGTTCACCGCCCAGTCGCCCACTGACACGCGAGACCAGTACTAGAAACCGCTAGACTATACGTTACCGCGTCCGCCATCTCATTTCTTTCTGATCTACCACGAGCAGTAGAGCAGGCCACCCCTGGCTTTTCAATCCGCACACCGCGCCGCACGCTTCCACTAGCTCGCTTCGCAGGCTCAGATCGCGCCCGTGGAGGCGGCGATGGCGTCGTCGCGGCGGAGGGGCGGCCCGGAGAGCTGGGAGCGCCTCGTGCGGGCGGCGCTCAAGCGCGACCGCCGCGCCGGGCCGTCCACGGCTGCGGGGTCGGCCTCGCCGCCGCCGTGCCCCCCTCGCTCGGCAGGACCACTAACATCGAGCAGATCCTGCAGGCCGCGGACGACATCGAGGAGGAGGACCCCAACGTCGCCCGGATCCGTACGCCCCCCTCTTCTCCTCCCGTATCTGCTTGTTTGTTTTGTTTAGTGTGGGGAATCCTCCGTGCTTGCTGGGAGGTTACTTCTCATGTGGCTGTTAGTGCCCGAGACGATTCAGAGCGTGCCACGGTCTCGCCCACGGGACTCAGTACTGTGTCTGTGTGCACACCATGTCGATGCGAAAACGTGTGGGTAATTCGGTCTCTTCGCAGGGGGTTTAGGGTTTTTCGGTACTCAATTCGCACTTGTTGGGTGCTCTCAGATGCTTGTCAGCCGGAGTAGGTTCACTTTGGGGATAACACTGCCGTGAATTGTGGCTAATTGGGCCTTTCTAGTAGGGTTTTAAGGTTTTCAGCACTGCGGCTTGTGATTTCAAGAGCTAGTGGCTTGAGATTCTGAGAATGTGTGGTTGATCCAGGGTTTGTGGGGGTTCTCAGGTGCTATGACGGTAAGAAACAACGCTTTTTTGGGTTTGTGGCTTCTGGCTGATTTTCGACTTCGGGTGTTCTGGTTTGTTGATCCAGAGAACCGCTGGTCAATCAAAGAGATAAGAACGAGAGATAAACTAGGTGAACTGCCCTGGGTAAAATACAATCTAGGCTTTTCAATTTTTGAATAACTTGGAGAAATCAGTGATAACTTTATTAATTCTATATGCGATAACCCACAAGGCCACAACCGAACCCTTGGCCATATACTTATAGCGTCATTAGCAGCCTGAACTAGAGCAGAAATCCTTAAACTCCAAAAAATGAATTAAACCTGTGTACTTGGCCGATACAGCTACAATCACTTGAGGGGGAAAAAAATGAAACAAGACATAAAAAGAGACGCTCCACACGGGCCATGCGGATCTAATCGGATTGTTTGCGGATGCCTGACTGTAGACAAATTTTGGAAGCTGACCTGAAGAAACTTATTACTCGTACTACTCCATTGCAAATCCTTTCTAGATTAATATCTTTCGATCCGTAACTCTGATTTAAAATCTTGGCATTCAGACAATTAGAGCCAATGCCTCTTGATCTTATATTGTCTTTCCAGATATACTATAGGTAGCCCCCCTCCCCCCTTAAGTCTTTAGTGTTTTGAATGATCAAGAGGAGAAGAACATGGGTGTGACAGTGTGCTTATGCATCCTCGCATCTGTTTATATGTTGATTTTTTTCCTGAGCTTTGAGGTAGTGGGAGCTATCTCAAGATACCATAATTTCACTTGTGCAAACTTCTTACCGATAATATTCTTGAAAGTCACAATTTTTTTGGTTGCCCTACAGTTTCTGAACAAGCATATACCATGGCTCAAAATCTTGATCCCAGCAGCGAGGGGAGAGGTGTTCTACAGTTCAAGACGGGTTTAATGTCTGTGATCAAGGTTTGCTTGTTCTCACTGAACCGCATAACTACACATATTAATTACTTCTATTGCTGTTCAATCTCCTTTTGAATTAATCGTATTTAACTTTCTGTGCCTATCATGGTATTCTGCAGCAAAAGTTTGCTAAGAAGGATGGGGTTTCACTTGACCGACAGAATGACCTTCCAGTCCTGTGGAACTTCTATTTGCAATACAAGAGTCGGCGCCGGATTGATGATATGCAGCGAGAGCAGGAGAGACTGAGGGAGTCAGGAACTTTTAGTACAGAGTATGTCCTCTCTTTGTTCATGCATCGTGGTGTTTTTTGTTGCACAAACACTAGGGCCATAACATCTTGGTGATGTGACCAGACTTTCGTCTGACAAATTTCTTTGCCAGCATTTTTTCTTTTTTGGCTGAGGAATCCATCTGTGTGTGATACATTGTGCAGCGAGTAGATGCTGATGAAGAATCAATGGCCTAACGATAAATATTGTCATGTTCTGCACATACAAATTGTGCACCCAATTTCAATAGATTGTCATTTGTGTAATAGTATATCCTGGAGCAATGCCAAGCTGACTTCTACCACTTGTCCACGTTATTGCACCAGAGGCAGTCTATTTTACCACCCATTACTTGCAAAAAACATATTGCCGATTATCTTCATAAGTTTAAAAGGGGACCATTGCCAATAAAATCCTTGTGTATGCTTTCATAGTTTACCATGTTTTATGAGGTGCTGTCACTGCCAATTCGCAGTTCTCTTTGATGGTATATGTCGCGAATCCATTCCATTATTGGAACAGAGCTGGTGCTACTAAAAAATCGACTAGTTATTTTAGTAAGATGATATTGGGGCAGGTTCACATGAGCCACGTTCAAAGGTGTAGCCTAGTTTGGGGGTAGGGCGGGTCCTGGCCCTCCCTTTCAGTTTTAAATTCCGTAAGTATTATTTGTTCCTAGTTATACACTAATTAAGTGCAAAGTTGCCTCCTTTCTTATGCTTTCCAAGCACAATTGTCAATTTGTTTGATTCTTTGATTGGCCTCTACACTTTTTATCAGGCTCTGTCTGCTACTGGCCAGGTTTTTAACAATGCCAGAGCAATGAATTTGACCTTATGTAAAGGGTAGATTCAATTTTTTAGTGTTCCAGAAGAGTTTGAAGTGCATGCCTATGCACCCTTTTTGACACGGATCAACGTGTAGTTGATGCACAAGTGGTCCGATCTTTCACGGTACAGCAGCAACAACTTGGTCTCTCCTTAATTCTCCTTGCGCAAAACCCCCTCCAAGCCGATCAGCAAGCTCTCTTCTTCCTTGGCCGAAGCAAGTAGCACTGCAAGCTTTCTTCTTCCTTAGGCCGAAGCAACAACAAGCTCTCGGTTTACAAAATCGAGTTGATTTAATGCAAACCGTGCACAACAACACACGAACCAATCTGCAAGAAAGAATCGTGTGGAAGATCCTTGAGGAATCACGTGGACTAAATGAGTAGCAGCCCCTCCAATCCTTTTCGCGGCACACAAACCCTAGATAGGTTCTTCCCCGTTCATACGCACACACATATGCGCCACAAAGCAACCATGGCTTTTCTGTATTTTCTCAATAATAAACTCATCCCCTTACATGGCCGCCGGCCCTAGGCTTTATATAGCCTCCACACATGCACACGATTGGCTGAAGCCGACTCCAACTCACACACACTACTCCCTTGGCCAAAACCGACTCCAACTCGCGCATATCACTCGGAATCAATTTGGACGTACACCCCGCTCAGACTCACTTAATCCATACGTTTATACAACACCTTATACAACTTAGACTCAACAAAACACAAGATTGACACAAACTCTACTTTTAAAAACGGAAAAGAAGCTAGGATTCGGACTATAATCCGATTGGGACCTCCATAGTTCCCACGTGGAATGTCCTTTTCGAGTTCCCACGTGGAATGTCCTTTCCGAGTTGAACTTGATTTCGGAATCTTCTCCTTGTGTGTGTACATCTTTCTAGCTCACGTGCACAACCAGCCCGGTTCCGCATGTTTTCTTGCTGGCTTCCTCCTGGCTCCTTGCACAGCTCCAACTCGCCACCGATGCCCACATGCCTTCCTTGTCTTCCTTGCGCCGCACACACTGGACCGCACACATGCGCTCACCCACGCGGTTTGCACGCCTGGCCTCCTCCTTGGCTCCGCATGTGCTGCATGTCCACACGCCGTGCGCTTGCCTGGCCTCCTTCCTCGCTCCGCATGTGCTGCATTCCTTCATGTGCCACAGCCTTGTTTCTATCGCACAAGGCAGGAACTACATAGGCTGGCGCATGGAGTAGCTTCCCTCTTTGGCCGGCCACCCCATCCTTCCTCTCGGCCTTAACAATCTCTTGCTTTCCTTCTTGTTGCAAAACAGCGCCAAATTGAGAATTAGCACTAGATTGTAATTTAGGAATACTCTCCAAACTAGTAGATGCACTTAGGGCCGTATCACTCTTTCTCTCTGTTTTCTGATATTTGTGACAACGGCATAAATATTTGTGACTGTCTGCTTGCTTACTCTCCCTACACATTTTAGTTTTGATGTGCACTAGGTAGCATATTTGCCTTCTTATTGTTGAATCACTATGCGCTGCAGTGGCCACTGGCCACTATACCGCTCAGCACTTCTTAGAACATTATTCGTTAAAGTTAGTACTGCATTACTATTCCTCTGTTGTGCTTACATTCCATTATGTTATACATGCAAAACATCTAATGTACATTATGATATTGCTCATGAATATTCCATTATGTGTGCTATGATCAGGTTGGGAGCTAGGTTGGGAGCTAGGGCTGTGGAAATGAAAAAGATTTATGCTACTTTGAGGGCTTTGCTTGATGTTTTGGAAGTTCTTGTAGGAGAATCACCAACTGATAGACTTGGTAGGCAAATTCTAGAGGAGGTAATTGTTTGATCATGACAGAACTACTGATCCTACGACCCTTTTTTTGTTCTTCTTTCACAACAATTCTCAGGATTTTTTTCTTGCTTCATATGTGATTGTATCCCAAATATACTAATCTATCTTTGAAAGCCTGCAACAGTCATATGTTTTGCTTGACACTTATGTCATATTGTAATGATATTCTTTTTCACTGGCTCTTTTCAGATAAGGAGAATAAAACGATCTGATGCAGCCCTTAGAGGCGAACTTACGCCGTACAATATTGTACCCCTTGATGCACCATCTGTGGCAAATATTGTTGTGTTTTTCCCTGAGGTATCCATTTTTTATTTAATTTCTTCAGTGAAATGGACAGTGCAGTCAATGCATATCTATAATATGGTTATATGCTTCTCACTGTTTTTCACCAATTATATTTCACCAATTATATCATGTAGCATGCCGTTTCTATTTTCAAATTTGTCATATTGAGGAGATGTAGATATACGACGGGGTATATCTTACCTCCTTGCTCGGGCATTATAATGTTTTGGGGCTTTGCTTATTGCTAATAAATAGCAGATAAGAGGTGGTACATATTACCATTTAGTTCTCTATGGTGGAACTCAAGGACACTTTCATTATCTAAGCATGCCTTGTCAAATCCAAAAATCTTTATGGTGCTGACTGCTGACTACAATTTCATGCAACTTTATTAGGTCAGGGCTTCCATAGCCGCAATTCAAAACTGCGAGGACCTGCCACGGTTTCCTTATGACACGCCACAGCTAAGACAAAAAGACATTTTTGACCTTCTGCAATATGTATTTGGCTTCCAGGTTAGGAAACTTCCTATACCATATCCTTCTTTGATTTGCTCGCATTATGTTGGATCCTCTGTTAAATGTTTTGAATGGTTTAATATTGTATCCTGCAAGTTGACATATGTTACAGTTAAAACTGCTACTTGTTCTGAAATCTGTAACATAGTTTTTTCACTTGCAACTGCTAAAGATATATGGCAGCAAAACGTGACTTGCATTCCATTGATTGATGAATATATATTACATGCGTTGTGTGAATACGTAACAATGAATAAGCTAGATATCGGGATCGCGACTTGAATGCCGAAGTCTCGAGCTTATAGTGCGTCGCGAATAGAGCCGACGACCGCATGTTTGTTGAGACGTTGAGTCGCCTAACACCCCCGTAGTCATAGCAAGATCCTCGGCGATATGCCGAGGCCGGTATTTAAACTCGTTGAAAGCTACCGCTTCAGAACCCTTTTGTAAAATATCAACCGAGAGCTCGTTTAACATGTAAACTCGCGACTTGGCCCAAGGCGACCTTTTCACGCACGGTGAATGTCAATCTCGATGTGCTTCGTCCGGCGATGCTGAACAGGGTTGGCGGAGAGGTACACAATGGACACGTTGTTGCAAGAGACGATGGTCGCTGTCAGATTACGGAGCTCGCCAAGAGTCGCCAGAATCAAAGATGTCTCGCCATTTGCTGCAGGTAACGCCCGATATTGACCTCGGCTACCGACTGAAACGAAGAAGTCGACGCTTGATGACCATGAAATGAGGTTGTCGCCCAAGAATATGCAAGAATCGGACGTGGAGCGACGAGTATCCGGACAACTCCGCTTAATCCGTGACGGAGTATGTCACAAAGAAGTAGGAATGGAGGAATTTATGTGCGCATCAAGGCAATGGTTCCTTTGATGTAGCAGAGGACATGTTTGACATGATGTAAGTGGTGGTCCTTTGGAGCATGCATGAACAAGCATGCTCACGAATAAATAAAGCAATATCAGGCGTGTAATTGTCAATATTGAAGTGCCGGTGATCTTTGCGGTAGAAGGTTGGATCGAAACATCGTCTTAGGTGGAAGAAAGTTTGGCACCGTTTCACGGAGCGCGACATGGGTGGCAATCACCATTCTCGCTTTGGCTAAAATAGCCGAGCATACCGCTTTTGGGATAAGAATAGCCCGGAGGAGGATCGAGTGACTAAATGCCGAGAAAGCGCGAAGAGAACCGAGATCACCATAGAAAATTCTACCAAGAGTAGAGATAATGTGTTGAAGGAAGGCGTTGGATGATGCGATTATAACTATATCATCAACGATAGCAAGAGGTATGCCTTGTGGACACCAGAATGGTAGATGAACAAGGAAGTATCAGACTTTGAAGAAATGAAGCCGACTGAATGGATGAAAGTGGCAAAGCGAGTGAACCAAGCTCGGAGTGCTTGTTTTAGACCGTAGAGGGATTTTTGAAGGAGACAAACGAAATCAGAGCGAGAGGGATCAATGAAACCATGAGGTTGTTGACATTACACCGTTTCTTGTAGAGAACCGTGAAGAAATGCATTCTTTACGTCGAGTTGATGAATCGGCCAAGAGGATGAAACAGCAAGACTAAGAACAACACGGATAGTGGTGGGCTTGACAACGGGACTAAAAGTCTCGTCGAAATCGATGCCGGGCTGCTGGGAGTAGCCATGGACAACCCATCTCGCTTTGTAACATGCAAGAGAGCCATCGGAATGGAATTTGTGACAAAAACCCATTTTCCAGAGATGACATTAGCATGATGTGGTCGAGGGACAAGTTTCCAAGTTTGGTTTTGGAGCAGTGCATCATATTCTTCACGCATGGCATGGGCCCAGTGCGGATCCAAAAGAGCCTGACGAGAAGATGATGGCAGGGGAGAAATATCAGAAGAGGCCAGGAGGTTGAGACGTTGAGTAGGGATACCAAAGCCAGACTTGGCTCTGGTTTGCATTGGGCGCAAGATTTGTTTGACGCAGATGCTGATGATCGCATTGCTCGGGAGTTGAGCGTAAGGAGGGTGGAGTCCGAGAGAGGCGCAGCGAGGGCCTGTGGAGGTATGGTGGTGGAGGGCCACGACTGCCGTTTTAGTGTGCTAACAGCATCGGACCATTCTAAGATGGTGCTAGACATGGACGGACGAGAGTACAGTGGAAGAATGTCAACGTTTATGGGCTGGTATGATGGTGCAGCGGAAAGAGGTGAACTGGAGTCGAGCTGCAAAAGGAAACTTGGTCTCGTCGAACACAACATGGCGTGAGATAATAACCCGCCTGGATGTAATGTCGAGGCATCGGTAGCCTTTGTGCTCCCCGAGGATAGCCAAGAAAGACATTGAGGGATGGAGCGTGGAGCCAATTTATGGGCGACGAGCCGCGAGGTTAGGGAAACAGAGACAACCGAAAACACGCAGATGTGTATAAGTCGGAGAGGAATGAAAGAGGGATTCATGAGGGGTTCTTAACTGAAGCGGTTTGGTTGGCCGAATGTTCAGAAGAGAGGTTGCTGTGCGTAATGCCTCCGCCCAATACAGAGGAGGCATGTGCGCTTGCAACAAGAGAGTGCGTAGGATGTCATTTAGAGTGCGAAGAGCGCATTCGGCCTTACCGTTTTGTTGAGAAGTGTAAGGGCATGAGAATCGAAGGAGGATCCCATGGGTGTGAAAGAAATCGCGATTACGCTGGTTGTCGAACTCTTTTCCGTTATCACACTGAATGGTCTTAACAGGTAAGTTGAAATGAGTAGCAACGTAGCGCTGGAAGTGGAGAAAGAGAATGCACATCTGATTTGTTCCGAATGGGAAAAGTCCAAATATAATGCGTGAAATCATCTAAAATAACAAGGTAGTATTTGTAGCCCGAAACACTGGGAATGGGTGACGTCCAAAGATCACAGTGTAAGAGCTCGAAAGGACTGGAAGTACATGTTATTGAAGATGAAAACGGGAGGCGAACATGTTTGCCCATTTGACAAGCTTCACAAAGAGCCGAATCATGGGTCTTATTATGATAGGGAATAGAAAAATTGCGAAGCAAATGAGAGAAGGTAAATTTATTGGGGTGTCCTAAACGCCGATGCCAGAGATCGACGGAGGCCATGGAGGTGACGAACGCCGCAGGGGATGGAGTGCCATCGGAACACAAGGGATATAAATCCCCCGTGCTATTGCACCGAAGAATCTCCGTCTTGGTTTGAAGATCCTTCACAGACAAGCCAAAGGGATCAAACTTGATGGAACAATGATTATCGAGGTGAAACAAATGTAATGAGATAAGATTTTAATAAGAGAAGGTGCAACAAGAACATTACGATTTGGAAAGAACAAGGAGAGAGAGATGTAGGATAGAGCAAAGGGCCGAGGTGAGAAACCGGATCGTGGAACCATTGCCAATGAAAATTGGAGGAAAAGAATGTGTGGAATGAAGAGATGACAGCATACCCGGATTAGCGGTCATGTGGGCAGACGCGCCGGAGTCGAAGACCCAATTGGAACTGCCGCCGCCTTGCATAGACAGGTTGGTGAGGGCATGGACGAGGGCGGACTGGTCCCACATCGGAGGTTGCGGTCTTGCACCTGACCGTTGTGGCGGTCCATGGAAGCGGTGGGCGAGAGATGGAAGGTTCGGTGGACGCTGCCAAGCACACCGCAGCAGTGTGGACGTTACATCAAGGCCAGTAGCGCTACGCCACGAGCGCCATATGACAAAGCACCTTGCCAGGGAGCATCGGGCGATGAAGCGTGAGACCACGGCATGGTCCATGGATTCTGGGGCGGGCGCCAGCTGTTCCCAGCAGTCATGGAGGACCCGTGCTTGTCTTGCTTGCCTTTGCTTTTGCCCTTCGTGGAGTTGTTCCAGCCACTGTTGGTGTTGCCGCGAATGCCGCTGCTCCAGGCACTAGAACTAGAATTGGTAGAGGTGGTCGGAGCGCGGCTAATAGAGAGCAGCGCCGTGGGATTTGCTTGATGGGTGGCCTGCTTCAGTTCTGCCAACAGGAGAGTGGAGCGAGCTTCGAGAAACGTTGGGAAGGGGCGCAGTAGCGGAATCATGGAGGCTTCGACGGAGAATTTCTCGTTGAGGCCACAGATGAGCGTCAAGACAAGGGTCTGATTCGAGACGGGGTGGTCGATGTCGCTGAGGGCGTCTGCCAACGACTTGAGTCTGACAGAACGCGGAGACGGAGAGATCGCCTTGACAGTTGCATGAAAGTCTGCCTCGAGGTAGAGGGCGCGTGTCGGCTGGTTGTGTGACGACCCAATCCTAGGGTTCCCGAGAGATCCTTCAGGACCTCTGGAAAGTCCAGCAGGACCTCCCAGGAGGTCCACAAAGGACCTCTCGCCGACCACCAAGACCGTCAGAGGTCCAAAGAAGACCTCCTAGAGGTCCAGAGATCACAACCCGAGAGAGGGTCTTAGAACCAGGAGCACCCGAGAACCTTTCCACAACCAAACAGAGGAGAACGAGGAGGTCTCGAGAGTGTTCCCAAGACCTCCCACGAGCCTCCAGTGAGGTCGTGGAGTTCGAGTCCACCTCAAGTTCTCGTGATACCCTCCCGGTGAGGACATGGAGGTCGGCTTACTCCCAAGTTCCTCAGGAAACCCGAGCCACCCCAAGGATCATGGCTAGCCCTTCACAAAGAAAATACACAATGGTGGTATCCCTAACACACCTTTATTGAAACATAATATTTAACAGAGTTGATTACAAGGTGGCCTTGGGCCAAGCACAAGTACACAAGAGCAGAAGAAAGCAAAGGGTCCATCAACAAGCCACAGCAAATGATTGGAGGCATAACCTAGTCATGCTTTGATCTCCATCACTACCAAAGTCTTCTCCGCAAAATTGTAATGAGCAAGAGTGAGCACTACCACTTGTGTTTCGCAAGTTGCACCGTGGATTAACAATATGACATGCATAAGGGATAATCAAGGATGGCATAATAGGTTATTTTGCACAAAGCAAATTTTCTTTTAAGTACCATTATTGAGTTTCAAAGGTGTCTTTCAATAGATAAAATTCATTTTACCAAAGCAATTTTTAGGTTGGATAGCATTCATCATTATTTGGTGAAGGATACCTCGACATTAGGCTCCTCGCCCAAACCCATGGGACTAGTCCCAAAACAGATTTGAAAATCATTTTAAATTTCCAAAGTCAACAACTAACTTCAAGTGGCCTTTGCCAAGACGCCCTTGACCGTGGACACGGCTATTCAATAGATTTAACTCTGCAGAGGTTGTGCACTTTACCCACACGACATACGAGTACTCTAGTTTGTCCCAAGATTCGTCAATACCACCTCTCACTTCCAAAGGTAAGAGATCTAGAGTTCATGACAAGGCCTTTACAATGCATTGCTCCACCACGACCTTTCCTTGCTAAGGTTTCACCCCTATGGATAGCCATCCGTGAAGCCCCTCTTGCACCAATGGGAACAATGGGTCATCAAAGACCACTAGCCAACAAGACCTCCCACACCACCAATGGAGCAAAGATGTAGTGGAGTTTTGCAAATTATTCACCAGTCCCACGCCCCACACGGAGACATGTGGTTGCACGATTTTGGCATCACCCATTATAGGCCTAGCATTGGTCGCTCAAAGACCGGTCCTCAACTCGACTAGGGCGATTTCCACAAACCCAAGGGTATCGATCTACCATAAAGGCACGATCCAGTGCATAAACTTGCACCAACCAAGCCAACCAATTCGCCCGCCTAAAATCCATTTTCATTTTCTTTGCTTCCCAAAGAATACTTTCATACCTCCATGACAACCCAATGCCATAGTGAAAACATTTAAAACATTATTTGGTTATGTTGGTAAAGATTTCCCCAAATCAACAGCTTTGGTCTAAGCATAACCGAGCATATGTTTTTCAAATGGTCTTGACTCATACTATCAGATAGCCAAGTTTGACCTAAAGGTGACAATGTGTTCTGTACCAAACCAACAGAGGTCATACAAAGGAACTGGGTATAACTATGAAGTTAAAACTGGTATTGAATTAACTTGGTAGAAATAAGCGTGCAATACATTTTAAAACTGGACATAATTAATTTGATATACTAGGTGCAATATGATCAAGAATGCAACTTGCCTTGCTCACTACTTAGAGATTCTTCTTCTTCAGAACTTTCGGATTCCCCGGAATCTTCACAATCTACATATATATAGAAGGCAAATTCAGAGAAGATTCAAACAGAGATCCAATAAAGATCCAAATAAAGAACCAGAGAACTCCAAAGAAAACTCCAAAAACCAATTCTGAGTAAAAGAATTATATTTAGATTAGGTTCTTTTGGAGAAGGTCTAGCTTACCAAAGGAAAAAGAGGTCTTTAGAGAAGGTCCCGAAGATATGACCTAGGCAGAGGGCAGAGAGGTTCCAGAGGCAGAGATGCTTGCACAAGGTCCAGAGAGGAGGTCCTCACACGAGCACCTCAGAGTTTCAAAAGAGGTCCACAGAAAGGAGGTCTGTGAAGGACATAACCTAGGTTCGAAGTAGTGGTAAACACAAGAGTAGAGCAAATCATCAAAGAACTTACCAAGGATAAGCAAAGAATGGGTGAAAGGGAAGGTCGTGAGAGCCAAAGCTTTCAGGGAAGAGTTCTTGGACGAGAGCCAAAGTAACAGAGTGTGGAGAAGGAGAAGGGTGATGTGTTAGAACGTTTCAGTCTATGTGTAGTCAAAGTGGTGAAGAAAACTAGGTACTTACGTGCCAAGGATAAGTATAGAGGTAAGTCAAAAGTTGGTGATTGTCAGGGCAGGTGTCACCACCACCCTGGGTGAAAGGTACATTAAAAGACACGAAGTCATGCTATGGGAAGGAACAAAGAAAAATATCCATGTACGGCTTAGTGACTCACTTCAAAGTAAATACCACGATGAGAACGTCTAAGGTGGCAAGTGGGCTTGGCCAAATTAACAACGGTCTGGTCAACCATAGGGAGGTCTTACCCCGCAGAGGAGGTTCTCGTGGAGGTCCGAGCGACCAGGAGGTCCTAAGCCCAGTGGACAGGAGGTCTAAAGGTTAAGGAGGTCCAGACAGGGAGGTCCCGACGAGGATCTCACCAAAGGAGGTCTAGCGAGGAGGTCTAAGCGGTTGGATCTCCGAGAGGAGGTCCAATGACCAAGAGCACATGGAGAGGAGGTCCTCAAAGAGAACAGACGCATGGGAGGTCTGGGCCGCTAGATCAAGTACAAAGGAGGATCCATGCGAGGCATTCCATAGAGGGGTTCTACCCGAGGGAGGTCTTCTCGGCCAAGAATAAAAGTTAAAATGGTTCAAATGATCTTAGGAAAAATCAAGGCACACAAGAGAGCCATTGGGATGCATAGAGGTCCGAATGAAAGGAGGTCTGGCATCAAAAGGTGTCCAGACGACAAGAAGTTTAGATCAAGAGAAGTGCGAAGCAGAAAAGAGGTTTGAACCCTAAGAGATTCAAACCAACAAAGAGGTCCAAATGACCAAGCTCAAAGGAAGGAAGGCCCGATCATACGAGTATCTCTGGTGAGACGAGGTCTAAGCTTTAGAGAAGTCTAAACCTACAAGACTCGAAGAGATAGGTTCTGAGGGAATTGTTGAGCTTTCCGGCAAGGAGGCACAACAACCCAAATCCTTCCAATAGAACCCAAATTTGAATTCTCACTAAAGCAAAAAATAGTTTTAATTTATTTTACACATTTTAAAAAGTATTTAGAAAATCAAGATGTTACAGGTTGTCACGGAACAGACCTTCAAGGCTGCGCCAAGTGCCATAAGCGGTGGTGTCGGGGCGCATAACCATGTCGAACAGTTCGGCAGAGATTGTGGTGTAGATCCATTGAAGAACAATGAAATCTTCTTGGGTCCACGCCAGATTGTCATGAGCCGGATCAGTACCGTCAACATGGTGACGCAATGAATACCTCCCGAGATGTACCAAGAAGAGGTGGCGCCATTGGGAGTAGTTCGGTTTCTGAAGATCCAAAAGTAATGGAATGAAGGCTTTGATGTTGCCAACTTGGAGAGCTAAGGTGGATGGGGCAAAAACGGATTCAGAGTGGGAGGAGGAGGAGGTGGTGGAAGACAGAGTGCTGCTCATGGTTGCAGCCGCGGACGGCGAGCCGTCGTGGTTCATGGTGGAGATAGGATCAAGCTTAAGTCTGCTCTGGTACCATGCTAAACATATATGGCAGCAAAACGTGACTTGCATTCCATTGATTGATGAATATATATTACATGCGTTGTGTTAATACAGAACAACAGAAGCAAGCTAGATATCGGGATCGGCACTTGAATGCCGAGTCTTCAGGCTTGTAGTGCGTGCGAATAGAGCGGCACGCACTGCATGTTTGTTGAGACGTTGAGCTGTCTAACAGCAACGTTGCATATTGCAATATTTTTAGCTAACACTGTTATAGTTGGAGGCATCCTGTGCCCAGATCCTGTTATAAATGAAACCTTTGGAAAAAACTTGTAAGTTGCTTAGTGCTTGTACTTTCCAAGTGTCAAATAATAAGAGCAACAAACTGGCAACAATACATATTCTTTTCCTTGCAACGTTACATATTGCAATATTTAGCTAATATTGTTATAGATGCCGGCATCATGTGCCCAGATCCTGGCATAAATGAAACCTTTAGAAAGAAAACTGTAAGTTGCTTAGTGCTTGTACTTTCCAAGTGTCAAATGCTAAGAGCAACAAACTGGCTTTGGCCTTTTAACAACTTTCCTATACTCGTTGACAAGCCATCTTGAGACACTGGGTTGGTGAATCACTCTATTATGATGTTATCTATAGTTTGGAATTGGATAGTTGACAGTTCAATGTTATGTGGGTGTTCTTACATCACGATTCATTTAAGGACCTTTTTCAGAAACAACTAAAGCCAAAGCTTATGATTAGTCTTACATTTGCTTTGCTGCCCTGTTAATGCTCTCTCGCTGTCAAGCAGCTGATATTGAGAAAATATTGGGATGCCTTGGAGCATCTTTAATGTGGAGTTTTGCCGGTACCAAGGGAGGAGAGAGAAGGTTTGGGTCCGGTACCCCACACTGCATGCTGCTGGTGCTAGATTTTTTTTTTGGTTGGAACCAGTACGGCAGTAACTCACCTGGTTCCCGGTACCAAGCAATAAAAAAGGGAGGGGGAGAGAGAGAGAGAGAGAGAGAGAGAGGGGGGTGGGACTGTGGGAGTGAGTCTGTTGATGGTAGAGATATGTGTGATATTTTATTTAGCTCTGGGTCCCACCTCAAGAGAAGTAGATGCTAAAACACCGGAGGGAAAAAGTAAACTTAGCACTGAGTGATGTGGCATTTCTTAATGCTAGTACGGGTACCCCACACTGTGGATGCCCTTAGCTGGATTTGTTATGAGCCCAACTCTTGTTTGTGCATCCATCTATGTTGGGCTTCGCTGGTCTGGGTGTGGCTAATCTAGCAAACTGTCCAATCTCTGAACCTTAGCTGTACATATGTCAGTAGCCAATCTGGGAGGTAGGTTGTAATTTGTTGCTGCCTCTTTTCAGTTTTGCATCCGTCATCCAAATCCTTGTGCAACTGTTTACACTTACTTTATAACGTAGTAATGTTTATTATTCCCTGTATTCTGTGTCCTCTCTTCATAATCAACAACCTTACTCAGTTATCTGCTGCTATGGCCAATTCTTTGATTCATTGATTGGTTTATGATGGTAAAGTAATATGCCCTTTAGCAATCCTTGCGCAATCTATTGCTACTTTTGAAAGCTTAAGTTGGCATTTTATGCTCTTAAGTCCTTTGGGGATCTGAAATTACATAAACATTCTTGATTTGTGTTGGAACTTGTGAACAAGGTTACAAGCGTCCGGATCCTAAGCGGTGTTGTTACGTGTTCACTTTGGTTATGGATCATGGGACCATAGCTTGAAAATCATGATTCTTATTGCTACAAGATCTAGACTATTATTATTTTTACAGCCCTACCTAAGGATCAAAGAACAGATTCTGGGGCAAAATCCGCTCGGGGTCGATAGCAGTTCTCCCGCCAAGAATCGAAAAACCTGCTAAAACCTAGCCAAAATTCGAAGGTCAAAATTTGAATTCAAAAAAAATCCAAGCAGAAGGAACAACCGATCGAAAACCTAAAACCTAAATGAAAAGAAATTTGGTAATTAGTTAATAACAATGCTAACTAGATAATGTTTTGTAACAATGATTATAGCTTGTATGAGTTAAGCCTGATTCAAGAAGGTATATACTATATAGTATGTATATACTCTAACCAAGAAGCTTTAGAATACAACTTCGAGCTTTAATTGAGTAAATCCAAGTTAAATTCCTTTCAACCAAGCAACGTTTAAATCACCTCCGCAATTGTAGAGTGTTTAATGAAGTAGCACATGCTCTGGACAAGAGGAAGGGGGTCACATGTTGTCAATGCAAAGAAGAGGGCAAGGGGGGTAGGAATCCAATGCAAAGAAGACTCGCACAAAGGGGTGCTAAATCAAGGCAAAAAACCAAAATCCACATTCAAACCGATTTCGTTCGGTTTTTTTCGTGACCCAGAACGGTTATCTTGGTAGGGATTTTGATCCCTGGTCCTACCTAATTAAGATCCTATGTAGGATCATGATTGGAACGGTCCCACAGGATCATTAGTATCCTACAATTCAGGTCGAGATCTTGATAACCTTGCTGGTGAAGAACTGAATGTTGTATATGTTAGATTCTGGAGAGGAGGATTTTGCTATTCACAGCTATGCATCTTATTCATTATTGAGAAGATATGTATAGACAGAGTTAGTTGGGCCTCATGGGCTACATAGGCCACATGAGCTACATGGGTCACATGGGTAAGAGAGACTACTAATATGTACAAGACTCCTAACGACCCTCTTCAAACTCAAGTTGGACTAGGAGGATCTGATGCACTGAGTTTGAGTAGATGAAGTCGATACTGTTCTCGAGTTTGAGCTTTAGTGAAGAAATTTGCAACTTGAAGCTCTGAGGGTACATACTGGAGGTCGATGGTCGACTGCTAACAATGAGACCGTGTGAATGATGCATCAACATTAATGTGCTTTGTCAACTCATGCTTGACCAGATCACTAGCAATCTGAATGACACTTGTATTGTCACAAAACAAATGTGTAGGATTATCACAAAGAACACCAAGATCAGCCAAAACCATCGAAGCTAAACAATCTCTGAGGTGGTAGCGGCAAGGGCTCGAAGCTCAGCCTCTGCACTAGAGCATGATCATAATCGCTTCTTGGACTTCGTGCAATGAGCGGTATCAAGAGAGCGAAGATAAATGATAGATCGGCGATCAATAAGATCACTCGCTCAAGTGGAGTTAGAGTAAGCCCAACTAGAGTTGACTTGAACTGGCATAGAATAGATGTCTGGATGCAGCCCCCCTCAAGTATCTCAACACACGAAAAATACGACCATAGTGGACTGAGGTGGGAGCACTAACAAACTGGCTGAGCACATGAACATCATGAGCAATGTCTGGCCTGGTAACAGTGAGATAAACAAGGCTCCCAACGAGCTGACGATAGCGAGAAGGATATGTCAGTGGTACACCGTCTGTAGGACGAAGCTGTAGGTGGAGCTCCATGGGTGTGGCAGCATTGCGAGTATCAGTCATACCAGAGCGAGCAAGCAGATCCTGAAAGTAGCGATGCTGAGAAAGGTAGTAGGCATTGCCATCAGAATGAACCTCAATCCCCAAAAAATAGCTCAATGATCCCAAATCTGACGTCATAAACTGTTCACTCAATTTCTTCTTGACAAAAGCCACATAGTCCATGTCATCTCCTGTGATCAGCATATCATTTACATATAACAGAAGCAAAGTATGACCCTACTGAGAAGTGTGAATAAACTAGGCAGAGTCATGCTCACTTGGAGTGAAACCAGTAGCTCGAATTACAGAACTAAAACGCTCGAACTAAGCACGATGAGCCCGCTTGAGATCATATAGAGTACGCCTAAGACGACAAACATAGTTTGTAGGAGTCTCAACACTTAGGGATGATTGCATATAGACCTCCTCATGTAGATCACCATGAAGAAAAACATTCTTGACATCCATATGAGATATAGTCCATAAGCGTACCGTTGCAACAACAATGAGAGTATGGACTAATCATACGAGCAACTGGAGCAAAATTCTAATCATAATCTCGACCATAAGCTTGTTGCGAACCTCTTGCAACAAGACGAGTCTTGTATCGCTCCACTGAACCACCTAACTTGGTTTTAACTTTGTACACCCACTTGCAAGCTATAGGAATAGCTCCAGATGGTAGCGGAATAAGATTCCAAGTGCTTGTACACTCTAATGTTGTAAACTTCTTAGTCATAGTCAACTGCCACTCAGATATAATGGCTGCCTCCTGATAGGTACTCGGCTCAGATACTGTATATGCACGAGAAAAACCTCATCTCTCTGGTGCTTGAATAGAGGAACGATCACGTAGAGCGTACTATGATGTAGTAGAACGATTGTCAGTCTGTGGTACTGGCTGGAGGAGAGGACTGAGGATCAGAAGGTTCAAGAGGATTGAAAGTCTGAGGATCAGAAGGAACTCTCTATCAGTGACTATAGCGGAAGGAAAAAGTGGAAGTGTCAGAAACTGGTGGAGCTGGTGGAGACACTAGAAGGTGAAATTGGTGGAGAAGGTGTATCTGGAGAAGACAAGTCTGGTGAACGAATGGGAGGTAGACACAAAAAGGAGGTGGAATCTGTGGAAGGAGTGGGGTGTGTAGAAGGATGATAAAAGAAGGGTCGACCCTCATCAAAGGTCACATCACGAGAGATGCGAATGCAATGTGCTGAAGGATTATAGCAACGATAGCCCTTATGCTCAGGACTATAACCCAAAAAAACACACTCAATCAATTGAGCGCTCAGCTTTGTGCGCTCATGAGGTGCTAGAAGGACATAACAGGCACAACAAAAAACACGAAGATAAACATAGCGAGCGAGTGCTCTGTACAGGACCTCACCAGGACACTTGCCCTGAAGCTTGGAAGAAGGTTGACGGTTGATGAGATAGACTACCATTGAGACCGCCCCCTCCCCCCGAATGGAACAAAGGAGGAAATGAGAAGAGTGCGAGCAGTCTCAATGATATGACGGTGCTTGCGCTCAGCAACACCATTCTAAGCATGAACACCAGGACACAAGAGCTGGAGAAGAGTACCCTAAGAAGAAAGGAACTGGTGAAAAGCTAATGAAAGATACTCTCCTGCAGAGTCAGAATGAAAAACACGAATGCAGAAGAGAACTGAGTATGAACCATGTAATTAAAGGACTAATAGATAGAAATTAACTACGAACGGTGTTTCATGAAGTAGATCCAAGTGTATCGAGTGTGGTCATCAATGAAGATACATAGTAACTGTGACCACCCTTCGAAACAAATGAAGGACCCCAAACATCCGAATGGACCAAATCAAAGGGACGATCAGATCTAGGAAAGTTGGAAGGATATGGAAGTTGTACTTGCTTCTCAAGTCTACAACCCTTACATTGAAAATTGGTGCCAACAGAAACAGGACCAAGAACACCTTGATGAATCAAGATAGAGAGGCGTGAGCCACATAAGTGCCCCAAGCGATGACGCCATTGAGGAAAAGACTCGCAAACAGAAGTAGATACAGAAGGGCAATGAGTAGATGGACAAACAACCGAGGATAAAGGAATAGGAGCAAGAGCAGTTCCAGAAATAGAGGATAAAGGGAGACTCAGACGATCAAGAACATAGAGCACTGTAGGACCCCTTACGATGATATGTATCGATGACAACTCTTGTTTGACGATTTTGCACAAAGCAGGAGCTATCATCAAACCAAACAAAAGCAGTATATATCATGAAGCGCCTCGACAAGAGCCAGTGCATGGCGCTCCATCACCGCCTAAATCTTGATACCTTTTGTAGCAGGACGACATGATGTGGGATGAGATGCATCAGATGTCATACGGAAAGAAGCCCCTAAATCCAACAACCATGGGAGTGAAGCACCAGACATAGGACACGATGGTACAGTAAAACCATTGGATCTACCCGAAGATGCCTTCAGTCGACACAACTAGGTTTGAAGGTTGCTCATCTGAGCCTATATATGACCAAACTGAGTTGCACAAGACTCCAAAGCATTAGCAATGACAGAAGAAGCAATAACAGCATCACCTTCGAACGCCATGATCTGGCGACAGCGCAGCAGAAGCAGAAGAGGTTACCGGTGACGGCTTAGAGCGGAGTAGCAGCGTTCGGTGGAGGAAGGCGATGAAGCAAAACTAGTCGGGCTTGAACTGACCGTCGAAGCTAAGGACGACGTCCTGAACGAAGTGGGAGTGGTCGGTGAGGCGGCAGAAGGGAACACCGTACTTAGTGGCAGCAGCGGGGTTGGCCGTGGATTAGACGGGGTTGCTGAGGTCCCACACCAGCACCGACTTGTTGCGGGAGGACCTTGCTGTCGCCGAGTTCGGTGCCGATGGTGTACTTGCACTCCCCGAGGGTGTTCCAGAGCTTGATGGTGCGATCGCAGGACACAGATGATCTGGCGGTTGTCGACGGAGAAGGCGACAACGGATCCGGAAGCAGAGGGCTAAGGCGGCGACGACGGGTCCGGCCGGGCGACGCGGCGGCGATGCCGGATCCAAAAGCAGAGGGCCGAGGTGGCGATCGCGAATCGAGCTCCTTCGCCGAAGCAGAGGAGCCAAGGTAGCAACGGCGACGACGGATCCGGAAGGAGAAGGCCGAGGCGACAATGAATATCAGCTCCTTCACGAGCAGAGTGAGTGGCCGATACAAGAACGCGAATTGACCTTCCCCAGCAGAGGAGGAGGCGGCCCATGGGGCGTCGAGGTAGCACGGAAGATTGGGTCAGCCTACGTGATATAGGAGGGTATTGATTGGCCAGAATGGGAAATAGGGTTAGGGTTTGGGTGGAGATGCTCTGATACCATGTTAGATTCTTGATGTTGTGGACGTAGTTGTGGGCAAGGCATATCAACAGAGCGACACAAGCGAGGTCGGCTCTACCAATTTGGAGGAGTCTCTTTGGGAGCATTCGGCGTTTGAATCGGGAGAGGCGAAACCGATTTGGTTTGACCCGAGCTTCCAATTGGACTCATTGCTTTGTTCGATCGACAACAGAGGAGAGGGCGAATATTTCTTGCCGCAAGGATAGTAGACCGGAGGACTATTTGCGAAGGAAAGATAGCTAGACCAGTTCCTCCTTCCGAGGATAGATAGAGTATGAGTTTGGTTCTCTTTCAGAGAACTTATCAGAGAACATGTTGGCTTAGTTTCCTATTCGGCTTATGCCTTTTAGTCTACTGAAATCCTGTGAGCTTAATCTATAAAAGCTACAGATGTAAAAGAGGAGGAACTTAATCAATACAATAGATAAGTTTTGCCTCAAGCTTCCGACTAGATCAGAGCCTTGGATTTTGGCCGGAACAAGTCCTGCCAAACCCAAGGGCGACCTTGTCTTTGCCAATTTACTTACCCTAGTCCGTTTTTTCCTACCGATCCAATCCCATAACATTTGGTATCAGAGCCTCACCACCACCCTTCGCCATGGAAAGCACCAAGACCATCGACGACGTACTGCAGCAACTATCTGTGATGATGGCAGAAATCAGCCACATCAAAACACAACAAGCGGCGCATGCTCACGTCATCGTTGACTAGAAGGCCGGCGGTTTAGCAGCACCTCATGCGCGACCTGGAGGGTTCGACAGCGGTGTACACGGCCGGGAACATGCGGCTGACAGCAGGGCACACAATGACGACGACCGGCACACCGCTCCTCGCTTTCACAAGCTGTCTAATACGGGGTCGCCCGATCTTCTCGACGTAGGATCAAGATACTCACGTGTAGCCTCGCGAATCGTAGTGATCCTCCGTTGCCAATGCAAGAACGAACACTCTTTAATTCAGATGAACACTTATTTGAACTTCACGACCACCAGCGAAGCCCTATCGCGCCCCAATTCCCAAATGGAAGGTTGAACGATCTTGATTTAGACGAAATCTCAATTTCCCTTCATGATGAATTGGTCACCATGGAAGAACTCTCCAAGCAATCTATTATAAAAATCTCGTCCGCTTTACAAGATGGCGGCGCTGCTGTTTTTATCCCTCGCACCCCTCTGGACATGCACACATATGGGCCACAATTCCTAAGTCGGTTTGGCCAAAGCCCATAAAAACCGAAACCAACTCATCTACTTTTTGGTTCAGACTCATCCACAGCCTAACGTGTACAACCGAATCAATATGGCCTAGATGCAATTCACGTATGGCTGGGTACGTAAATAGGAAACAACTCCAAGTCATGTATATGCTTTTCTTTTAGTATTGGTCTTGCATGCACCAGCCTATTATGCATCTTCCTTTGAATGTGGCAGCACCTCACGTACATGCTTTCCTTTTAGTGCTCGGTGGCCTCTTCGTCATACCTAAGAATGCACAAGAAACTAGCATAAGGTAGTATATTATTCTCATCAATAGAAGGCAAGGTATTAAGGAACAAATTCACCTGTTGATTTAAAAGCTTGGCTCGTGCTCTAGTTATTTGACCTTTTGGTACTTCATGAACACTTGGAGAACTTGGAGAGGTAGATGACATGGTAGTAGTGGGAATGTCCTCATCACTGTCTTTTCCAACCTACGATGGAGAAGAAGATCCTCTTCCGTGGCTCAATCGGTGCGAGCAGTTTTTCCGAGGGCATGATGCCATGGGTTCGTTTTGCAGAATTCGTCAACATGTGGTTCGGCAAATTTATCCAAGTAATTCCTTTGGGAAATCCACAATAACCGATGGACGATCGTAGTGGATGCTTATCAAAGAAGTTCTTGGCTCTTCAGGTTGCCTGTAACCGCTTCTCATGATCACAACAAGTGCAATTGTTTCTGATCGGGCTTGGGAAGCCATGATGATGATGTTGAATCGCAAAGATCCTACTCATCTGCATCGCTATGAGTTTGGCTAGGGCTTACGACAACGCTTGGAAGAAAAAACAATGGAGACGGTCGCCATTAAAACCCCATGATCGCCGCTTGACCACCTCTGGAGTACCTAAGCCGATCAGCGGTCGCGTCGCTTTCTTTGGACCAAAGAAGAAGAACTACGCGGGAGAGCGACTACAAAGTCGACAACCTGGCCGACCTCAGATTCTACCGTCTGTCAGTCGAAGAAATGTCCGACCGTCGTGCGAAGGGGTTATGTTTTAATTGTCCGGAGAAGTTTTCACGGAACCATCGTTGTGCTATGAAGGGCATATTTCTTTTGGAACTCGGCGACGCCGATAATCGAGGAGACCGATGACGGCCAAAGTTGAGATTTCTTTGCATGCTCACTGGCATTCGTACGGGTCGTACGATGCGCCTTTCGGTGGAGATCGATGGACGCGAAGTGATTGCCTTGGTGGATTCCGGCTCCACTCACACCTTGTCGAATCAATGACACATATCCTGGGTTTGTCCCCTACACCCCGGCCAGGCATAGGTGTCACCGTCGCCAATGGCGACTGTGTATCTAGCTTCGGCATTTGCACCAACGTTTGGTTTTCTATTGATCGTGAGGAGTTTGTTGCAGATTGCTATGTTATTCCGCTCGATGGATTTGATGTGGTCCTTGGCATTCAATGTTTACGGACTCTTGGTCCTATCTTATGGGATTTTATGAAGCTCACCATGTCCTTCTGGCGAGTGGATCATCGAGTTACTTGGATCGGCTTGAATGGCCAGCTGGCCGAAAGCCGCATCTACGCTCTCACGGGTCGTGAATTCCCCAATACTCTCCTCGAGTAGAATGATATTTTTTAGGAGCCGAAGGGACTCCCTCCATGACGGCGTCATGATCATCACATCCACCTTCCAGATGCGGTTCCTATGGCTGTTCGTCCATATCGCTACCCTCAACTCTTGAAGGATGAGATTGAAAAGCAATGTGATGAGATGTTGGCTCAAGGTATTATTCGAGAAAGTACTTCTGCATTTTTATCACCTGTTTTGCTTGTTAAAAAACAGGATGGATCATGGCGTTTCTGCGTGGACTATCGTGCGCTTAACGATAAGACCATCAAAGACAAATTTCCTATTCCCGTAGTTGATGAACTTTTGGATGAACTTAATGGAGCTCGCTTTTTCACCAAGTTGGATTTGCGCAGTGGTTATCATCAGGCTCTCATGCATGATTCAAATATTGAGAAGACAACCTTTCGTACACATCGCGGACGCTTTGAATTTTTGGTCATGCCGTTCGGTCTTACTAATGCTCCAACGACATTTCAAGCCCCGATGAACGATATTATCAAGCCTTTTATTCACCGTTTTGTTTTGGTTTTCTGTGATGACATTTTGGTCTACAGTTCATCGTGGGCCAAGCGTCGTCAACAGGTTCGTACGGTGCTTCAGCTGATGCATCATCATAAGTTGGCTCTCAAGCGCTCAAAATGTCTCTTTGGAGATGAATCGGTGGCGTATCTCGGCCACATTATTTCCGGACAAGGCGTGGCCATGGATTCTAACAGGTAGCTGCCGTTCAACTTTGGCCGACACCTCGTTCTGTACGTGCGCTCTGAGGGTTCCTTGGTCTTACAGGCTAGTACTGGAAATTTATTAAGGAGTATGGCGTCGTTGCCGCGCCTCACAAAATTACTAAAGGAGAAGGCTTTTTCTTGGAATTCGGATGCTGATGCCGCCTTCTCAGCTTTGAAGACTGCCCTTGTTTCGGCTCCGGTTTTGCATCTTCCTGACTTTGCTAAACGGTTTACAGTGGATTGTGATGCCTCGGGTGCCGGGTTTGGTGCGGTTCTACATCGAGGAGGACCGATTGCATTCTTCAGCCATGCAGTTGCTCCTCATCACGCAAAATTGGCAGCTTCATTGGCATCCATATCTTTGGGGACAACCATTTTTGGTTCGAACGGATCACTATAGCCTCAAAATCTTACTAGATTGACGGCTCTCGACGATTCCTCAACATACGTGGGTGAGCAAGTTTGGATATAGTTTTTCCCGTTGAGTATCGACCGGGCCATCAGAATATTGCAACTGATGCTTTATCTCGGCGTGATGACGATACTATGGCTGTACATGCCATCTCTAGGCCAACGTTTACTGACTAAACTTTTTCGCCTTACGGGAGTAAAACTTCACATGAGCTCGACCTTTCATCCCTAGTCTGATGGCCAATCAGAAGTTGTCAACCGCACTATTGCCATGTATTTGCGGTGTTTATCGGGTGATTGTCCTAAGCAATGGCTCCAATGGCTTCTTTGGGCGGAGTTTTGTTATAATACTTTCTGTCATTCTTCATTGCAAGCGACTCCTTTTCGGGTGGTTTATGGCCGTGACCCTCCGACTTTACTACAATATCAGCTGGGTTTGACCCGTGTGGTCGCAGTTGATCAACAGCTCCAAGATCGTGACGTCTTGCTGAAATTCGAGAGCGTCTTCTTCAAGCTCAAGACTATATGAAGCAACACCATGATAAGGGTCGTCGTGTCGTACACATTGCGGTTGGTGAGTGGGTTTGGCCGTCTTCCTCATCGCTCGGTAGTTGGAATTATCGATCCACAACGCCCAAGTTGGCTCCTGCTTTTTCTGACCCTTTCTCATCATCATCGAACGACGGCTCGTGGCATATTGATACGGGGTCGCCCGATCTTCTCGACATAGGATCAAGATACTCACGTGTGGCCTCTCGAATCGTAGTGATCCTCCGTTGCCAATGCAAGAACGAATACTCTTTAATTCGCAAGAACACACGCGCCGGACTTCACGATCACCAAGCGAAGCCCTATCGCGCTCCCAATTCCCAGCGGAAAGGTTGAACGATCTTGATTTAGACGAACTATCAATTTCCCCTCATGATGAATTGTTCACCATGGAAGAACTCTCAAGAAAGCAATCTATTAATCTCAAAATATCTGGTCCCCCTTTCATTGCGGCGCGGCCTGGCCTTTAATAGCCGAAAGTCAGCCGTGCGCACAAAAGGCAAGCAGAATCCTAAACCTATTCGGTTCAGTTGCATTAAACTAATTACATGGCCGAACGGACTCCAAATCCTACACGTCAAATACATGTAGCATCATCTCACGTGTAGGTGTGCAAGTCATACATGCATGTGCATGGGAACACATGCAAACCACACATGCACCATCTCACGTGTAGGTGCATGCATGTATGGACATGTTGGGACTCAACCCTTTAAACAAATTGACATAGCCACTGGACATGACCGAAGCCAGCTCCTCCTCTGTAGTTGACCGAAAGGTCTCATCCCAATATATAGCCTCATGTATTTGTGTATGCATACATGCATAATGAGCTGCTGGTCCGTATGACTTTTCTTTGGCATTCTCATCCTCCCGTATCTTCTGCTGGACACGTACTTTTAGGCAACAAATAATCTTCTCGGATCCCAAAGCCTCCTCACGCACAAAACTGAGAACAATTAAAATACTAGCATTAGGTAGTAACCGGTTCTCATATAAATTTAAACCAAAATCAACTAGGAGCGAGTTCACCTGTTGATTAATCTTTTTAGCCCGTGCTCGTGTAATCGGTCCAATCGGAATGTCCTCATCATCCTCCCCCTCTTGAAAAGGAGTCGTCCTCGACTCTGATTGTTCGGGTGCACAAGATGAATTTGATTGCTCCTTCCGCGGTTGAGCTCCGAATATAAGAAATGAAATATGTATTCCTTCAGGGCCTTTGAAGCGCATCTTCACTTTAGGCTTGTACAGATCATATGTACGACTACATATATATTAAATAAAATAGTAGTAGCTCTATGTCTCTAAGTATGATAATTAAAGACCGAATAAAAATAGAGTTCACCTGGTAATATTTAATGCGGCTCAATAATTCTTTTCAGTCAAATAATATATTTAACTGAAAAGTACTAAGGGCCTGTTTGGTTGCTTACCTGATATTGCCTGGCCTGGTCGGAGCCCTTCCTGGAATCTGCCTGGACCTTGTTTGGTTGGTTACCTGGGAGCTGGGTGCCAGGCGAGAGGTGCCAGGCGCACCCAGGCGCTCAAAATGGACGCCTGCGTTCCTCCCTGCGAGCCTGTGCGTTGCCTGGCTTCTTCTCAACCACCGCTGCTCCCCTCCCGATCCCTCCAGATCTGCTCGCCTCCGGCCTGTCGCCATCGTCCTCTCCTCCCTCCCGTCGGCCTCCTCCTCCTCCCTGGCCTCCTCGTCCTCCTCCCTCCCGGGCCTCTCCTCCTCACCGGAGGCCACGGCCTGGCCTCCTCCTGAGCCTCCATGGCCTCAGCCTCCTCCTCCTTGGGCCAGCCGGCCTCCCTCCTCCTTCCCCGAGCACCTCCTCCTCCTGGGAGCCTCGCCTCCGTGGGCCTCGCCTCCTCCTCCTTGGGCGTCCGCCGAGCCTCGACCTCGCCTCCTCTCTCATGGCCCTGGCCTCCCCCGAGCACCGGGCCGCCCTCCTCCTCTTGTCCGAGCCGTGTGGCCTCCTCCTTCTCAGAGCACTCTCCTCATGAGCCTCATGCTCCGTGGCCTCTCCTCCGCCGAAGGCCCACGACCTCGACCTCGCCCTCCGCTCCATGGCCCTCGCCCTCCATCTTCGCCGAAGCAACATGGCCCCTCAGACACCATTGCCTCCTCCTCTGGCTTTGAGAATTTGATCGCCTATACCAACACCAAACTCTCCTTTAGCGGTTGCATCCAACACATCGATCTTTGGCGACATCGATGGTACGTGATCGAGTTGGCACATTCCTCGCATATTATGAACCAAACGCATTGCGACTCTTGTATCTACTCGGGCATAGATCCGGGACACCAACCAAACACTACACCGCTTGCACATGTGCCCGACCAGGCAATTTAGCACAAAACACCGTGCAAGTCATAGGCGTGTAAAATACCCAGGCAACTTCTCCAGGACACCAACCAAACAGGCCCTAAGTGTGTCTGTATATGTATCATCCTCCCCTTCTTTAAGAAAAGCTATCCTCGGCTTTTGATAACCTGAAAATGTGCTTAACAAAGAAAACAACGTGTATGCATGGTATATGTATTCATTGTCAATTGTTATAGTGTTCCCCTTCTTTTGCACAATGTATTCAGCACAATAACCATAAGATGTATACAATATATTTATTGAACTATTCATATCAAATTGTTCTAGTATGGATGAGAAAATTTTTAGTATCTTCCATGCTTCAGCTGCGCTACTTTGATTTCTTATATATGTAAGAGGCAAACAAGTATGCGATATATTTTGTCTTAAACAGTAAGCACTATCATTTAAACTCATCTCAGAAAGATCACGCCATTGTACAAAAGATGGTATGTCCACTATGTAATTTCAATTTAGCAAGCTTATCACATGTAATGCATATTCGATAAACATAAAACTTGTTGTCTACACCATAGTCTCCAATCAAATTGAATTTATAAGTGGAGGTGTAGGTACTAACTAGTGATTTTGAACATGCAATTTCAGAAACTCTTTCAATCACACTAGATAGCTCTATGGGCTCATCGAACATGATATAGCATAAAGAATCATCAGGGTGTATTCTAGTAAGAACTTCATCATGAGTAATCAATTCCACATTACGTAAATTAAGCGCATTAAATTCAGTATATGGAATATTCAAAGGAATAAATTCAGTAAGTTGTTTTCTCAATTCCGGTTAATTAGCATGGAGGTTTCTAGTCGACTTGGACTTTGAGTCCGTGTGGGCCTGGGAGCCGTGGGTACGTGTGTTAGCACTATAAGTAGCTACGGCCGATGACCATGTAAAGGGGACAAGATTTTTGAGAATTAATATATTATTTGCTTGAGAGTTCTTCTATGATGATCAAATACATCATAAGGGGAAATTGATAGTTCGTCTAAATCAAGATTGTTCAACCTTTCCGCTGGGAATTGGGAGCGCGATAGGGCTTCGCTTGGTGGTCGTGAAGTTCGGCGCGTGTGTTCTTGCGAATTAAAGAGTGTTCGTTCTTGCATTGTCAACGGAGGATCACTACGATTCGAGAGGCTACACGTGAGTATCTTGATCCTACGTCGAGAAGATCGGGCGACCCCGTATCACATATCGTCTTCAATTGCCTCCTAAAGCTTGCATCCATTTTTTTTTCATGTGGCTCTTCTTAAACAGTATCAAGGCCCGATACCTCCAATCTCTGGTATTCTGCCAGATATTGTCCATGGTCGTGTGGTTCCATCACATTTGGCTATTGTTCGGGCGCACTTGAATCGGGGTACTTGGGAGTTATTGGCTCAGTGGACTGGTTGTTCTACCGTTGATGCTACATGGGAACTATTAGACAATTTTCAAATAAAATACCCTTTATTTCAGCTCGAGGACGAAAGTGTTTTGTGAGAATGTTGTGGACGCATTTGTGGGCAAGACGTATCAGCGTAGACGACGCAAGGAGGCTTGCTCTACTTTGGCTAGAGGAGTCTCGGCTGGGAGCACCGTAGGCGTTTCCGAATTGGGAGTTGGCGAAACCGTTTGGTTTGACCACGCTTTCGAATTGGACTCTGGCCTGTTAAAAACAGAGGAGTAGGCACAAAATATTTCTTATGCAAGGATAGCGGACTAGGAGGACTCTTTGCAAAGAAGGAAAGATAGCTAGACTAGTTCCTCCTTCCGAGGATAGATAGAGTATGAGTTTGGTTCTCCTTCAGAGAACGTATTAGAGTACATGTTGGCTTATTTTCCTATTCGGCTTATGCCTTTTAGTCTACCGAAATCCTGTGAGCTTAATCTATAAAAGCTACAGATGTAAAAGAGGAGGAGCTTAATCAATACAATAGATAAGTTTTGCCTCAAGCTTCCGACTAGATCAGAGCCTTGGATTTTGGCTGGAACAAGTCATGCCAAACCCAAGGGCAACCTTGTCTCTGCCAATTTACTTACCCTGCCCTGTTTTCTTTCCTACCGATCCAATCCCATAACACTTGAGAGGAGGATTTTGCTATTCACAACTATGCATCTTATTCATTATTGAGAAGATATAATAGACATGATTAGTTGGGCTACATGGGCCAAGAGAGAGAGATACTACTAATATATACAAAACTCTTAACAGTACAAAGGAAATTAGATAAATGGTCGAGTTTGTGTTTTGTTATGCTTGGCTTGGTGATCTTATGTTATGTGACTTAGTTACTCATCAAGTAACTACACGTACAGTTGTTTCTTTCTGTTTTTCTGCTGATCCAGTTATCGACATTACGATCCAATATATGTTATTGCCTTTGTATTGAGTATCTAATTCAGTTGAATTGTTGTTCCAGGACGATAATGTTCGGAATCAGCGTGAAAATGTTGTACTTACCTTAGCCAATGCTCAGTCCCGGCTCAGCCTGCCCAGTGGAACAGAACCGGTTAGTTATTCCCCTTTTCTAATTAGGCAACTTATCATCTGGATCTGGAACTAATAAGATCTTTTTTCCCCTGCTGATATAATACTTCCTCCGTTACTAGATGTTGTTTTGGACATTGACACGGTTTCTAGTGTAGGAAAGAATTTATGAGCATGATCAGTAAGGTGTTTACCACAAGCTCAGTCTTGAAACAGCCATCAGCCCATCACCCCTTAGCTTGATGTTCCACATTTGCCGTGTTGATCTAATTTTCATAAATTGCCTGGTTGCCTGCATAGAATTCATGAAAATTAAGATTTTTTTTATAGAATGAAGAATATACATCTGAATAGATAGGATATTTTGTGTGTGCACTAATTTTAATTTGATCTGTAGACAATGTTAGAAGCCTATTACCTATCGATCTAGATCTGCTAGTATAATTGCCTCAGGGAACTGAAGTTGTCAATTTTAAGTCGGAATCCTGAAGTTATGAATGAGGTATACATAACTATTAATCGGTAATGTCTAGGCTGATTGCTGTTTTGTTTTGTAAATATTCTTTTATGCCATTTATCAAGAAATTCTTGTTGTATATATGGATACTTTCTTTTGTCTTCTGTCCTGTGGCCATCACGCCGGGCAAGAGGGTGCGATGGAGACCAGCATGAGAGGCAACCTTTGGTCATCGTGCGCCGAGCCGTGAGGTATCACGATCGATCTTTCAAGAAAAGCAGCGAAGGCGAGTCTTTGAAGCGCATAAGACAACTCAGATCCCGAGCCACACCGCACCACGATGACGAAGTCTTCAAGACGCCACACCTGGGGCTCCTCTAAGCTTCGGAGACGGTGGCGAAGTCAGAGTCGAGCATGCCGATCTCGAACTCAGGCCGAAGACGCGTCAGAAAGTTGTAGAGACGGTGAGTCTCCTGGTGAGTGCGGAGCCACACACAGCAGGGATAGGTCCGGCAGACATCCGGCCCTAGAGAGTCAAGTTGACACCACACCTCAGACAGTTGCTGGTAGAAGTCATCCACGGTGGCATCAAGCTGCTGAAGAGAATGTGCCTGGTGCACAACTGAGAGTCACATAGCATCACTTGTCGGCTGGTAGTGAGCTCGGAGGCGCTCCCACATAAGCTGTGTCGTCGGCAGCTCCGTCACATCCATGAGATGGCTATGGACATGCTACCCACCAGGATGGCGGTAGCACGAGCCTCGATATCCTGCCATCGCTCGTAGGCGTGCAACTCAGACCGGTAGATCTCCAAGGCCTCCTCCAATGCGGCATTGGCGGCCTCCTGAGCCGCCTGATCCGCACTAGTAGGAAAAGCGGGCAGAATTGGCGGTGTAGGGCGAGGCGGATAGGGGTGCTCGCCAGTGAGATGACCCCAGAGACGCTGGCTGTTGAGGTGAATCCTCAGTTGAACGGCCCACTCCCGGATGTTCATCCAATTGAAACGAACTGGGGGAGCGGGATGGCAAAAGAACCATCGGCGGTAGCCATCCGGAAGTGGCCGAGGCGAGCGATGGCTGCTGATTAGGCCGGGAGTAGGGGAGAGGGGGCGAGGAGCTGCTCTGTGAAAACAGCCTCACGCTAAACCTGCCGCTTCAGGGGCAGAGAGGCCAAGACCTTCGCTAAAACACCTCCGCTCACGACGCAACTTGGAATGGGCAAAGCAAGACGACATGCGCCACGGGGCCCAAGCGAGGCGTCGGGGCCCAAGCACAAGCACCAAAGACAGAGCACAAGCGCCAAGACGATTATCGACGAGCACAAAGAAAGTGAAGTGTCGAGTGCGTCTTTGTGGAGGCGGCTTGTCGGGCGGCGAGCGTGGCAAAGACCGCGTCGAGGGAACAGATCCGGCTGGCAAGCGCGATGACGGCGGATCCGGCGCAGGAAGCGCAGATTCGGCTTGGGCGGTGTAGTGACGGCGGGATCCGGCGCAGGAGGGGCGGATCCGGCTCGGGTGGCGCGGTGACGGCGGGATCCGGCATGGATCTGACCCGGGAGCAAGGGAGGCGGTAGCGGTGGAAGCTTCGGTGGTGCTCCCACTGTGGCCGCCTGTGGAAAAGAAGGCAAAGGAGGTAGAGCATGGGGAGGACAGCGGCGGCGGCTGTAGAAAACCCTAACCCTAATCTTGCTCTGATACCATGTTGGAATGTGACTTGTTCTATTCCAATAGGCCAACGCCCAACAGGCCAATATATAACATGTACAGGGTTATCAATATGCAAAGAACACCCTACACTATCTACATATCTAACAACCTAAATGCAATATACAATAAACATGGACATGACTCTTGTAGAAAATTGATGAGAGGGCTGTCACAGAAGTTTTTTGCAAAGTTCTGGACAACTACATAAAATGGTGCAGGTACTTGGGCAAGCGTGTTGCATGGACCAGGTAATTTAACTACTTACGGGGAGCTTTCTTTGTGCATGCTATTAACTCGTTGGATGCTTACTGGTTACTACTTATTTTTTGGTAGCCTTGAAGCAGTAAATAAGAACAGAAAAGTCATATTGGTTGCTCTCTACTTTCTTATTTGGGGTGAAGCTGCAAATGTTCGTTTTCTTCCAGAATGCATATGCTACATTTTCCACAATGTGAGTCCCTTGCTGTCCTACCAAGTGCAGTTCCTGTTGTTTTGATCTGTTTAGCATAGGCTATACCTTTATGTAGATGGTCTGGTTAGTTTGTGACGATGACCAAAATGGTTAAATGCAATAATGCAGCAAACATTTGACAGCTAAATATCTTAGCTTTCTCCTTGGTAGTACTATCAGAATACCTGTTGCATCTTTGCACATTTCTAGTTAGTCAAATCATAATTCACAAAATTATTTGTGTAAATTGTTAATGATGATGTAGTTTTCTATCTTCTTCTTGAGCTGCCTTTCTTTCAGGGATCATTCATGTTTCCACATAGTGATTATTGTGCTATAAGATTCGTGGAAATTTGCTATATGCCAAAAAAAGATACAAATAGATCCTTTTTTTTTGTAGTACCTCATTTTCAGTAGGAAAGTAGACCATGAATTTGTTTTTGTTCGTCCAATGGAACAAGACACTCCTTTAGTAACCAATTTGGTGTTGTGGTTGAAATATTGAATATACCCCTATTAGGGGAACAGTTCTTCTGTATTTCTCTAGCAATGTGTGCTGTTGTACAATTTATCGAGCTTACTGATGCTGTTGGCATATTTTCAGATGGCAAAGGAACTTGATGGGATTCTTGATTCATCTGAAGCTGAACCTGCAAAGAGTTGTATTATTAGTGATGGTTCGCCGCCCTCATATCTGGAGAAAATAATTACTCCGATATATCAAACCATGGAAGCGGTTGGTTCATCTATTAAATTTCTATGCTGATTTACTTTTGTGTTTAACTGTTGCTTCTATTAGATCTAAATCAGTACTGTTTCCCCACTTGTATATCTTGCTGCATTTGGATTGACATGGATCTTCCCTAAATTCGGTATAAAATCCTATAGTCTGCTAGTACCGTTTGGTGCTTCAAGATCATGGCTTTACCGATTTTCTTTATTTGTTGAAATTGTTTACTCAATATTTTAGTTGCGTATATTTGGAATTGGATTGTTCTCGTGAGCCATGTGGTTTCTTTGATCCAATTTGTTTACTTGTCATCTGCGAATTAAGCTTTTTTATAGGTAAATTACTAACTTTAGCTAGTTACATAGCGACTGCTGTACTGTCTTTTGGATCTTTTACTACTGCATCGAAAGTTTTATGCGTTTTATACCTTCTGCAGGAGGCTAATAATAATAATAATGGAAAAGCTGCACATTCTGCTTGGCGGAATTATGATGACTTCAATGAATATTTCTGGTTTCTTCTCCAAACCATTGCCTTTGTGCTGTTTCCCCTTATATTCTTTGCTTCACCGTGTTTTACTTTGTTCTATTGCATATGTGTAGGTCACGTTCATGCTTTAAGCTTGGTTGGCCACCTGCTGAGGGTTCCAAATTTTTGCGCAAGCCTGCTAAGAGGAAGCGTGTAAGTTAATTGTGTATATTTTTCTGAAGAGACTAGTAGTTTTGTCAATATGTGAGGTGCAAACATATGAGAAATTCAGTCTAGAGTACTATCATTTGAGATTCATTCTTTTCTGTCAGCTAGTTTCAATCTAGGAGTGTTTTGTCAATGTTATAGTTGTTTTTTTGTCACTATTAGACAACATTTGAAAAACATATCTAGAAAACAGAAAAAAGTATGAAAAAAGGAGAAAAAATACTAGTTTTACTCCACCTTAGAAAACCTGGCAGCTTCTGGCTTCAAAATAATATGAATCTAATTTGAAATTGTGAATATTAAATCCAGTTGACTATAGATGTTTTTGTGACGATCCACTTTCCCGGTGTAGTATGATATCTGCAAAGAGGAATGAGCTGGAGGATATGCTTACATTTTTTTTAATATGGAACTACACTTCTATCTTACATTATTAAGTTTTGGACAAAAGTGTTAGGGACATGGGCCAGGGGGAGCCATGCCCCAGGGGAGCTGCAGCCACAGCCCATTATGAGGGGCTGCACTCAAGGAAACAGCAGCCGCACCTTTGATTATATTAGGAATAGTATCAACTTGATTAGCAAGTTGATATCTCTAGAATATAGAATAGTATCTATATTAGGTTGAGCGTTATCTCTGGTAGTTGGAAGGTTTAGATTGTGTTTGTTAGGGCTGGCTCTATACAAGCACGGTATTGTCATCTATTTTCATTAAGCAAGAAAGAAAGAACAAAGTTCATCCCAGTCTTAGTCTCCTCTCTCCCCAGCCACGCCAACACCGCCCGGCCATCTTCCCGGCGCTGCTTACCCGTTATGATCTAAGGGTAATAACTCATAACAAAAGAATATTAAGAAGGGCATGGAGTCTCTTGAGCAAACATGTAGCATTCATCCTCACCTATCTTTATTATGTGAAATATTGGGTGGTACTGGTGAGTGGTGACTCAGAGAGAGGCATTTTGACTTAAATGAAATAAATGGACTTTTTAATTGAATATTGGCACATGCCTTGTTTTGCATAATTATTGTTTTTTCTGTACTTACTATTTCTTCTTTTAATTCTTTATTTACAGACAGGAAAGACCAACTTTGTTGAGCATCGCACTTTTCTGCATTTGTACCGCAGTTTTCATCGCCTGTGGATTTTTCTAATATTAATGTTTCAGGTTAGTGGTTTGAGATTGTCATCAATCATGCATAAATATATCTAGAATTTATAATGCTAAAGATGCCTTTTTCTGAATGATGATGCAGTGCTTAGCTATTATAGCCTTTCACCATGGGAAGATAAACCTTGATACCATTAAAATATTACTTAGCGCTGGACCAGCCTTTTTCATACTGAACTTCATTGAGTGTACGCTCTCTATTTTTTTTGTTCATGATTTCCTTTTTACAACTTCCCTAGATCATTCTACCTTTTCTTTATGTTATCTGGATTGCCCTATATTTTCTATGATGGCTTTTTAATTCCTTTCCTAATTCATTCTACCTGTTCTTAAAATGTTTTCGGACTGGGGTCTGCTAATATTTTCTATGGTGGTTCATTGGTTCTTCTATGTTCCACGTTTTATGGCGCTTCTGTTCTTTTGTAGGTTGCTTGGATGTTATACTCATGTTTGGCGCGTATAAGACAGCTAGAGGCTTTGCTATCTCAAGATTAGTTATCCAGTTCCTTTGGTTAACTGCAGTTTCAACATGTGTAACCTATCTTTATTTGTGAGTATTCAGTTGGATTTTGTTATTACGTTCTCTTAATGTACACTAAGTTACCTATTTGCTAACAGGAAAGTCTTGGACGAGAAAAATGCAAGGAACTCTGATTCAACTTATTTCCGGATTTATGTTCTTGTTCTTGGTGGTTATGCTGCTGTTCGGCTTGTGTTTGCGTTAATGGCCAAGATTCCAGCTTGTCACAGGCTCTCCAGTTTTTCTGATCGGGCACAGTTTTTCCAATTTTTCAAGTGGATATACCAAGTATACATATCTTCATTCTACATCCTAGTCTCGGAACATATCTTCATTATGAAATATTGAAATTATGTACTCATCTTGTTTTTCCTTTTTGTACTTAGGAACGATATTATGTTGGACGTGGACTTTATGAGAGTATAAGTGACTATGCCAGGTTCTTTCCTTTCACTAAGAATTTTTGTACAATGTGTACGGAATCCTTAGTTTTTGTGATAATCATTCCAGATTAATATCTTGACTCTTGAGCATAACATTTCTTTCCTTTTCTTCTCTTAATTTTATTATCATGATACTAATATCCAGTTGCTGTCAATTCTCCTGGCTGATCATCATATTTCAAGCTATATTGTGGTTGTGATATTTTGTTATGTTACTTGCATTCTTATTGGGGGCAGATCCATATACACACTTAATATGAGTACATGAAGTCAGTTACTAGCAATAGCCTGAGATATACATGTGAGGGCACAATTACTGCCTGGCATTTGCAGCTGCTAGCAATAGCCTGAGATATACCCTCTGCTAGCTTCTTTACTAGTTGCCGGCCTGTCAAATTGAATAATTCAACAGCAGTTCTCTCATAGCTAACTGGTCTTCACTGCTTGTATTCGTCATGATGTGTTATTTACTTGTGACAAATTTTCTGATGCAGATACGTGGTGTTTTGGTTGGTCATACTGGCATGCAAATTTACTTTTGCTTATTTTCTTCAGGTGGTTATAATTGCGTCTTTCAGAGCTTTGATGTTTGCTCTACATTTTATGTGATCAAAATTTACTCTTGTTTATTGTGTCATTCACTTTTGCAGATTCGGCCTTTAGTTGAGCCAACCAATATAATTGTACAACTCCATAATTTGCAGTATTCCTGGCATGATCTTGTATCAAAGGGTTAGTAGATTTATACATATTACACTAAGATCATTGTTCATTTGCTGCCAGCCTGCCACATCATTAGTTCATTACTAAAAAAACTATTCTCTTCATATTTGTCTTATTACATTGTAGCAACGCAACTACCATGCTGATAATGTATTTTTCTAGGAAATAAAAATGCTTTGACCATCCTGAGTCTATGGGCACCAGTGTTAGCTGTAAGTTTCCTTTGTTAAGCTGTAAATTTCTTGGAGATTAAAGAAAAAATGAACTCTGCAAACGATACATTACATTTTAATTGCATTTTTAGATATACGCGATGGACATTCACATTTGGTACACTCTTTTATCTGCTCTTGTTGGTGGTGTTATGGGCGCTAGAGAACGCCTTGGGGAGGTACATTTTGCTCTTTTTATGTTCTAGTGCTGTTCATGGATCCAAGTACTATCAACTGTTTATACATTTCTTGTGATTTGCAAACTGGAGTATCATTCTGACTTGTGCTAATTTGATGCAGATTCGTTCAATACAAATGCTTCATAAACGTTTTGAGAGCTTTCCTGAAGCTTTCGCAAAAAAACTTTCCCCACAAAGGTCCTTAATCCTATTCTTTAAATTGTGTCATTTTGAGCACTATATGACTAAGAACATCTTGTTCAAATTGATTTGGATATTTAGGTCCTTGTTTCTAAATACTGTTTTTATTTGACACTGCAGGATATCTAGCAGACCAGTTACTCAGGTAAAGAAACACCTGTTCATTACATATTGGTTTTAATACTTCCTTTAAAAAGATTGGTTCCTACATTCTCTCTCTCTCTCTCTCTCTCTCTCTCGCTCGCTGGCTCGCTCACACACATCTAGATTCATCATTGTAGAAAGTTTACAATTAGTTTTTGTGATCCAATATGTTGCAAACAAGTTTATTCAAGTTAACCAAGCATGTCACTCAAGTTTAGCTTGTTGCCTCACTAGCTACTAGATTAATTCTTAACTTCTGAAGCCAGAATTACTGTATTCTTATTTCATTCTTGTTATTACCTCTCTATTAGGGTAGTAACCTAACAGCTTTGACGATGGCCTGAACATATTGTTGTTTTAATGGTTCCGTTTTTATTCATCGTACAAAAGTCGTGCTAGCTGATTTGACAGTCTTATTTTTGAAATTTCGATACAAGTGTATATCTGAATGTACTGAAGCTTTGATCACTCTCAACATTAGGACTCAGAAATTACTAAGATGTATGCCTCGATATTTTCCCCGTTCTGGAATGAGATTATCAAGAGCTTGCGTGAAGAGGACTATGTCAGCAACAGGTATGGTAAACCCAGCTTATTATATTATCTAATTACCCCATTTTCTTCAATATCATGACAAATTTTCTTTCAGGGAAATGGATTTGCTTATGATGCCAAGTAACTGTGGAAATTTAAGGCTTGTACAGTGGCCATTGTTTCTTCTGACTAGCAAGGTATCCTAATTGAAATTAACTAAATTGTTTTTTGCAAGAACAAATCTGCTACATATAAGGAAACCAACGATTTGGCTGCTATAAATCTGTTGGTTGCTTCTTTTGTAGATCATGTTAGCGAATGACTATGCTTCCGACTGTAAAGACTCGCAGTATGAGCTATGGTACAGAATATCGAAAGATGAATACATGGCCTATGCTGTCAAGGAATGCTACTACAGCGCAGAAAGAATTCTGATCTCTTTAGTTGATGGTGAAGGGCAGCGCTGGTATGCTTTCTTACTTGTAGAAAGATGAAGTTGGGGGCAATTAGCCACACTCTCAATGGGAGAGGGGCGCCTATATTATAGGGCAGCGGCTGCTGCTATATATGGCAGTTTACAAATACAAGGACAGGAATAAATCTCTGATCCTAATTGACCGGACTATCTCTAAACATGGCAGGTCTGATCCTAATTGACCGCCTTGCCTAAATATACAATATACAATCTCCTATTGCCTAATACCCCACCTTGGTAAAGCGGGAGGCTTATGACGCACAGTGGTTTCGAAATCAGAACTTGATGGCGTTGGGAGCCCTTTTGTCATAATGTCGTGGCCGATGAGACGAAGGAACATGAAGAACCCGAATCTCGCCAAAGGCCACCTTCGCGCACAAAGTGAATGTCAATCTCAATATGCTTCGTGCGCTTGTGGTGGACCGAATTGGCCGTCATGTAGACGGCGCTGACGTTGTCGCAGAAGACCACCGTAGCCTGGGGCAGCTGAAGATGGAGCTCCTGAAGGAGTTGCCGCAGCCAACAGCACTCGGCCACAACGTGAGCTACAAGACGCGATTCGCCTCAAGACTAGAAGCGGGAGACAAGTGGCTCGGCGTTTGGAGGACCAGGAGACCAGGTTGTCGCCGAGATAGACGCAGAAGCCAGAAGTGGACCGCCTGGAGTCAGGGCAACCAGCCCAGTCAGCATCAGAGTATGCGGTCAGCGTCTGGATGGAGCCGGTGCCAATGTGGAGACCGGAGGATAGCGTGCCCTTCACATACCGCAGAATGCGCTTGATCAGCGCACGGTGGGGCTCCCTCGGGGCGTGCATGAAGAGACACACTGTTGAATCGCATAAGCGATCAGACGCTGTCGAGTCAGTCTTGAAGAGCCCTCGCTAGGCTCTCAGACTGGAAATCCTTGTTCGACGCTTTGTTGCCTTCATGGGCGAAGAGCTTGGCCTGAGTGTCAACAGGGGTTGCCGTAGGATGACACTCAGCCATGCCCATTGGAGGAGATCGACGGCAGATTGTCGCCGCGCGACAGAACAGCCGTCGGAGGTGCGGGTGACGGCGACGCCGAGGAAGTGGTGAAGAGCACCCAAGTCGGTCATGGCGAACTCAGACTGGAGTCGGGCCATGAGTCGCTGCAGAAGAGCGGGAGTCGAGGCGGTGAGGATGATGTCGTCGACGTAGAGCAGCAAGTAGGCGAGACTCGTCCCCTCGGTGAGAACAAAGAGGACGGTGTCGGAGGTGGACGGCCGAGCCGTATTTGTTGAAGGCCGCGAACCGCCGGTACCAAGCTCGCATGGGCTCGCTTGATCCGTCTGAGGACTTCGCGGGAGGCATACGTGATCTGCAGCGGCGGGGTCGACGAAACCTGGTGGCTGCTGGCAGTAGACCGTCTCGTCGAGGTGGCCGTGAAGAAAGGCATTCTTCACGTCCAGCTGGTGGATCGGCCAGGCGCGGGCGACGGCAATGCTGAGAACGGTCCGAATGGTGGCCTGTTTGACCACCGGACTGAAGGTCTCGTCGTAGTCAATGCCTTCTCGTTGAGAAAACCCGCGGACCACCCAGCGGGCCTTGTGACGAGCGAGGACCCATCGGCATGGAATTTGTCTTGGGAAAATCCACTTGCCGTCACAACGTTCGCGCCAGAGGCACGGAACAAGACGCCAGTGTTGTTGTCGACGAGTGCTCGGTACTCATCCATCATCGCCGCCAGATTAGCATCGGCAGCAAGCTGCTGAGTTCGCCAGAGGCGATGGTGAAGCGAGGTGGCGGCGAGCCCTCGTAGCTCACACGCGGAGGCGCCGGTCTGTGCGCGTGAGTGGCGGAGATGGGGTTCTGACCACGGACTCACTGGGCGCCCGTCTTTGCAGGGCCGATGGCGCAGTAACGCATTGGGTCGTCGATCATGAGGTCGTGGGAACGAGCCACAGAAGGCCAAAGCAAGCACATGACCACACCCGCCGGTGGTGGAGAAGCCGAACGGGCTAGGGCACAGGCCGCACTTCAGTAGAGAAGAGCGGGTCCGGCCATCATCGGTACGCGACAACGGTGGGCGGACGAGCAACCGTGGTCGTTGAGGAGGACCTCCACCGCAGAACGAGAGAGCAAGGCACCGAAACCGAATCGTTGTCTAGAAGGAAATCCAGGGAGCGAGGGAATGGGATGACGCTCGTGGTGGAAAAGGGAAAAACAGTCTCATCGAACACAACATGACGAGAAATGATGATGCGTTGAGTTGTCAGGTTAAGACACCGATAACCCTTATGAGAGGATGGATACCCAAGGAAAATGCATGCCGCGGAGCGAGGTGCGAGCTTATGTGGGGAGGTGGCCTGTAGGTTTGGGTAGCATAGGCACCCAAAGACGCGAAGGTGGTCATGGGTGGGTGGTCATCCATGGAGGCGAGTGAAGGGAACTCGATGGGATATGGAGGAGGAAGGCGCTGTTGAGTAAGTAGCAAAGCGTGAAGAAGAGCTCTCACCAGTGTGTCTGGCGGCATGGAAGCGTGGAAGCGGCATGGTGCGAATTGAGTTGTTGAGGTGCGGATGGTGCGTTCGCCTTGCCATTTTGAGGAAGTGTATGGGCGGAGAGGCGGAGAAGTGTTCCCGCGCAAAAGAAGAAGGTGGTGGTGGTGTGTTGATGAATCGGTGCCATTGTCGGTTTGGAAGCATTTTACAGGAGGTTAAATTGGGTTTGTGCAAGAGTCATGAGCTCAACTAAGTGTTAGTGGACCTCGGATTTGCGTCGAGAGGAAAAACCCAACAATAGTGACTGTAATCATCCAGGCAGACTAAATAGTATGAAAAACCAGATATACTAGGGATGGGAGAGGTCCAAACATCACAATGAATTAGTTCAAACGGTGCATGAGTACAAGACCGAGAGGCACTGAAGGGTAGACGCGTATGCTTGCCTAGGTGACAAGAATGGCGAGAGGAGCGGTCTACTTTATTACTGAGAAGCAGCGTGTATTTTATTTAAATGTTCTAATGCAAAAGAAATTTGGATGGTCGAGACGCCGGTGCCACAGGTCGACGAAACGACCAGAGAGCATGTGAGGCGCCGTGATCGGAGGATAGCGGTATGGTGTAGAGATCGCGGTACTATTGCGGCGATGAATCACGCGTCCGTCTGGGTATCCTTAAGAAAAACCAAGAGCGTCAAATTCAAGAGAGCGGCGATTTTCACGGTGAATTGACGAGCGGATAAAAGATTACGAACGAGGAAGGCGGCGAGAATGTTATTGAGGAGAAGTTTCTTTGTGGCGGTGGGTAGGATGGAGTGACCTCTAGACGTGGCCAGGAATGCTAGTGCCATTGCCTCTTGTTATAGAGGAGGTGGAGGGTAGGCGCCGGAGGAGCATACCATCGGAAGACGTCATGTGGGATGAAGCGCCGAGTCAACAACCCGTGAGGGGCTGCTCGATGACCAGTCTTTGTAGAGGCGAGAATGAGGCCGCCGAGTCCCATGTCGATCCACCGGTGTTGGTGGAGAAGCTCGGACGAGGCGAACGCCGTGCGCGCGCTGAGGAGGGCACCGAGCACCCTGTTGGCGTGGGGCTGCCATGGGTGGTCGCCAGGCGCCGGAACCGCTCGTCGCGCCTCAGGGAGGTATATGCGCTTCCGGGGGTTGACACGCGTCGCCATCCAGGATCAAAACCCAGTGGTCGACGCTTGTTGTCGCGCCGAAGTGTTGTCGCGCATGCCGCCGTTCTTAAATCTTCTTCTTCTTCTTCCGCTGGCGCTGTCCGCTTCTGGCCGGGCCTTCTTCTTCTTGGACTCGGCCGTGGGGCGCCACCTGGGCGCCGTTGAAGGCGGCGGAGAAGGGGGCGGCGCGGACCTTGTCCTCGTTCTTGAGACGCAGCTCCTTGAGGAGGAGTTGGTTCCTGGCAACAGCAAAAGTGAGAGGTTCCTGGGCGGCGATGTTGTCGGCGACGGATTGGTATTTCTCGTTGAGGCCGCGGAGCAGGTTGAGGACGAGGTTGGGCTCGGTGATGGTCTGCCCGACGTCGCGAAGATTGTCGGGCACTTCCTTCATGCGCACGCGAAGCTTCGTCGATGGAGGAGCATACTGGGTCATCGAGTGGAACTCGTGACTCAGGAAGACGGCGCGGGGCGCCTTGTTAGCTTGGTACAGGTCGGCGATGGCCGTCCAGAGCTGGCCGGCGGTCTGCTGGGCGCCGGTCATAGCGAGGTTGAGGACGGAGTCGGAGGCGGTCTTGCCAAGATCCAATCTAGCGGATGCAAAAGTCACCGCACCCATGCGTCATCGGTGGGCGTGGCGAGACAACAACAAGGTCGCGAGAAAGGCCGAATTTGCCACACATGGCGTGGAAAGTCGTGGACCACTTGGTGTAGTTGGAGGTCGCACTCGAGGGTCATGGGGATGTGGGTCTTCACGTTTACCAGAGCATATGGGCAAACGGCTGGGTTGATGGCGTCAGCCATGGCTGGAGAGGTGGCGGAGGTGGTGGAGGGTTCTGTGGACATGATGGCGCGGCTGTTGGGCGGCGCAGCAAGGTTGGGCGGCACTCAGGGAGAGAGCGGCGCAGGTTTGGGGAAGGAGAGGGAGGGCCAAGATCAGATTGCTCTGATACCATGTAGAAAGATGAAGTTGGGGGCAATTAGCCACACTCTCAATGGGAGAGGGGCGCCTATATTATAGGGCAGCGGCTGCTGCTATATATGGCAGTTTACAAATACAAGGACAGGAATAAATCTCTGATCCTAATTGACCGGACTATCTCTAAACATGGCAGGTCTGATCCTAATTGACCGCCTTGCCTAAATATACAATATACAATCTCCTATTGCCTAATATTACTGAAAGATGAAGTATATGATGATAGCTTCAACGTTATTGTAATGCATAATTGATGCTAACATCAGTGTTTGTCCTAAATTATGTCTTCACAATCACATAATTGTGATGCATTCTCCAAATACATGTATAGGGTTGAAAGGCTTTTCCGAGATCTCAATGACAGTATAACACATGAATCACTTTTAGTGACTATAAACCTCAAGAAGTTGCAGTTAGTCCAGTCAAGGCTTACTGGTTTGACAGGCCTTCTGGTAAGATTGTTATCCAGTTACCCTTTATTTTGGATCTGGACAAATAAACCAGACCGAAGTGCTTTACTTGAATCATCCACATAATTTCTTCTGAACGAGGGTTCAACGGATGGACATTATGTCTTGGTTATTGTTGAAATACTTCCTATTTCATTTATGTTCCATAAATTTATCATGAAGGCATTTTATATGATAAACCAAATATCTATTAGATACGCGATGAGACTGCTGATCGTGCAGCTGGTGTTACAAAAGCTCTCCGTGAGCTTTATGAGGTTGTTACCCATGAGTTTCTTGCACCAAACCTGAGGTATGCACTAAAATTGCTATTTCAATTAGTAAAAGATATCCGTTCCACTTTATTTTCTATCACTAATATGTCCTTTCTTGCTGCAGGGAACAGTTTGATACATGGCAATTATTGTTAAGAGCTAGAAATGAAGGGCGTCTATTCTCAAAGATTTTCTGGCCAAAAGATCTGGAAATGGTACTTTTCTTACCCAACTAATTTAAAATTGCTTAGATATTTATGTTCTTACTAGAGCGATGTTTTTATGTGTGCCTGCAGAAAGAACAGGTCAAACGTCTGCACTTACTTTTGACTGTCAAAGACAATGCTGCCAACATCCCAAAAAATTTGGAAGCTCAGAGAAGATTGCAATTTTTCACCAACTCTCTATTCATGGACATGCCAGCAGCAAAGCCTGTCTCTGAAATGATACCATTCAGGTACTATAAATGCGTATGAACACCATCTCAAGGAATTGGATTATTAACACCTAATTATTTTGTGCAACAGTGTCTTTACCCCATACTACAGTGAAACTGTACTTTACAGCATGTCCGAGCTGCGCGTTGATAATGAAGATGGCATTTCTATACTTTTCTACCTTCAAAAAATCTATCCTGGTACTATTATCACACTTATTTTTTCAACTGTTTTTTTTCAACTTCTTATTGTTCATGAAGGTTCTTTAGCTTTTGAACAAAACTATGTTTTGACACCTTGTTTTAACGTGCTTTTCTTCAAGTGGCCACTTGCTCACCACAAGTAAATGGATAAGTGGATAACTTTGGGACTTGTGAATAGTTTTACCTCTTCTGAATTCAGATTATAAAAATATCTGTTAGGTGCGTGTCATATTGAGATGTTCTAGCTGATTGGGAGAATGTGTTTTTTTATACTGGCAAGGGGATGAGTAGAAAAACAATTAAGTCTTAGTGAATGGTAAAAAATGTGTCCGCCTCTGATTTTTTTCTTCTTTTTCATATGCTTTCTCTTACAACTTGTTGGTAAAATCCTAGTTCATTAGGGTTTGGTTCTATGTTGATATTCTTATGGCCGTGCTGCATGGTAAACTGTATTGATATCATGTTTTTAAAATGTTTTTTGGGGGAAATTAGAAGTCTTTCATAGTTATCAAAACTGGTCCCTTCTACTGTGTTTGTAGAATCAATTAGAAGTCTTTCATAGTTATCAAAACTGGTCCCTTCTACTGTGTTTGTAGAATCAATTTTTTAAACGAATACTGTTTTCTCAGTGGTGTCCCCCTAGAGGGCTATACAGTATTGGAAGTTTGGAACAATTGCAGTTGTTTTGTCGAGGAAAATGTTCTGTTACTTTATGTTGCATACATGGTATTTCCTTTTTTCTTTGACATTTCTTTTCACTAAAATTCCGTAGAGCAAGCCATCTTCACTAGATCATTGTAAATACAACTTCAATTATAACAAGTTTCTGACATATCAGAATGCGAGGTTTGCTTAGTGAAATGTCCCCGTTAGGTCAGTCACCAAAAAGAAGTGATGATCCTTTTTTTTTTGTTTCATTGTACCAAATTACTCGATAGTTCTACACTCTGACATGCTTAAATTTAGTTTGCATTAGTTATTAGTAATTCTAACTCATATTTTTGAAGTGCTTCTTAAAAAAGATTGTTGCTTTCATATAAAACATGCCCTTAGTTGTTACGGGCTAACGACACTGCTTTTCATTTGATTTGCAGATGAGTGGGCAAACTTCTTAGAACGAATTGGCATGGAGAATCATCAGAAGATGATTTCAAAGATAGTCCAAGCGACACCTTAGAATTGCGGTTTTGGGTATCGTATCGTGGCCAAACTTTGGCACGTACAGGTCAGTTTGTTGTTTCATTTCTTTTTTTTACAGCTAAATGCTCAAGTTATAGCAGTAGCTATCTGTAATTAGGCACGTGTAATTATTACATGTTCCATACTACACTCATCCATATGCTTTGTTCTGATGCCTAACTGCATGATGCCATGATGTTTGTCCTTTCTTTATTGCTAATCTGCTATATTCCACGACTCTGTATTTTGCTGAAGCAGTGCGTGGTATGATGTACTACAGAAGAGCCTTGATGTTGCAGAGTTACCTGGAGAAGAAATATCTTGGAGGTGCGTATATGGTTTTCTATTGGTGGTAAATTAATTCAACATATTTATTGGCTACCTCTTCATCCTTTTGTTTGTTCTACCAGACATTGAAGGTGGCTATTCTGCAGCTGAATATATTGACACTCATGGCTATGAGTTATATCCTGACGCACGGGCCCAGGCAGATCTTAAATTTACTTACGTTGTTTCATGTCAAATATATGGACAACAGAAGCAAAGGAAGGCTCCAGAGGCTGTGGATATTGCTCTCTTAATGCAAAGGTTAGTTGACTTTCTTGTATTTCTTGTTTACTGGATGGGTTGTAAATGGATTACAAGGACACTGGACACAACAATCCTAAATTATTGGCTTACCGGTTGTGTTCTTTTGTCTACTAGATGGGCTAGTTATTTTTTGTTTCGTTTTCTTTATTTGATGTTCCATAACATGTTTCTGATCTTGATTGTTGCTATATTAACTTTTAGACTGTTCCACTTTAGAATACTGATTGCCTTTTGTTATAATTTATAGAAATGAGGCTCTTCGGGTTGCTTTCATACATGAAGAGGATAGTGTATCAAGCGATGGACATGCTATAAAAGAGTATTATTCCAAGCTAGTAAAGGCTGATGTCCATGGAAAAGATCAAGTCAGTGTACTTCTGTAAATTTATTTGATTAATCTTTTACTAATGAATAGTGGTGTGGTGCATTCTTCTTACCTATTTGAAACCAATTATGAGTCTGTACGACTGTACCCATCCACTGTTCCCATCAAGTTCTGTAGTATATGGACAATAGTTTGTTGAATTATCATCTATCTGAGCCTCTATAGTGGTAAGGAATCAAGTGATAATTGCTACCTGATGTTGTACCCTTCCTTTTCCCTTTCTCGTGATCCCCAAACTTTTTGACATTATTCCTTTTAGATCACATGTTGCTCCTTAGTCTGGTAAAATTTTCCCCTTTTAGAATAAAACTGACAATACAGTTTTCTCATGTTCATATGTTGAATAAGAGGTCCTGAACAAATCATAGCTATTCTTCTCATCATTTCCCGTTTTCTTGCTTCTGCACTACCTCTTCTAGAGTCGCGCCTTTACCATTGCCAAGCTACTGAACAAACTCCACAGCCGTCAGCAACCACAATGTTACTGTAGTCTTAACTGTCCTAGTTTCTTGCAACCGCATTGCTAATATACCAACCTTGTTTTCTGTGTTTTTGCAAAAGCATTGCAGAGAAGACATCAACAAACTTTTGCAAAGTTTATAATAATGGTCTTTCACTATATCTTTCGACGACTTACCAATTCAAAAGAAAATTAATTATATATTGTAATGGTAGCAGTCTCACGCTAGCCAAAATTTTCCAAAATTTACCGATGTAGGCAAATATAGTACGCTTTGAATTGCAATATACTCTTGACTTAAGTTCTTGAGATTATTCCATTGCGTTTATTGTAATTCAGATGTATATGCTACCGATTTTATCGTATTTGCTATTTTGATGCAATTTAATTCCCCAAACTACAGAAGGAAATTTCGTTTGCTGCAATATTGTCAGGCATAATGTATTTTACTGATGTTGCTTTTGCTTGACCTCTTATGCTTTATTTTGCCATACTGTTGCACATATAGGAAATATACTCCATTAAACTGCCTGGGAACCCCAAGCTCGGTGAGGGTAAACCTGAAAATCAAAACCATGCTATAATCTTCACTCGAGGAGATGCAGTACAGACTATCGATATGAATCAGGTTTACTTTTTTTTTCCCTTTAATGCTAACAGTAGCCTTAACCTTTCCATTTTTAGATTCTCAATTCCTACAAAATGTATTACTGGTTATATTCTTACGCATCTTTTTTAGATTGTGTGTGCGTGTGTGTATGTGGGTCTTTTTCTCTTATTTGTTTACGAGAAACAGTAGGGGAGGCCCAGCATATTTTAAAATAGATTAAAAGGAGTTCATGTACAAGAAGAGGGGGGGGGGGGGGAGGGGGAGTTTACGCAACCTTACTGAGTGGGGTTAGACAAACACATCTTTAGGTGCTAACTTTTGTTAGAAAGATAAGGCTACGGTTTGCTATTCACAACTCTGCATCTTATTCATTAATGAAGGGGATATATATAGACAAAGATACATGGGCCAAGAGAGAGATAGAAAGTAGAATATACAATGCTCTTAACACCCCCCTTCAAACTCAAGGTGGATCAGGAGGATCTGATGCACTGAGTTTGAGTAGATGAAGTCGATGATGTTCTCTAGTCTGAGCTTTAGTGAAGAAATCTGCAACTTGAAGCTCTGAGGGAATATACTTGAGGGTGATGATCAACTGCTGACAATGAGATCGTGTGAAGGATGCATCAACACCAATGTGTTTTTGTCAGCTCATGCTTGACTGGATCATTGGCAATTTGAATGGCACTTGTATTGTCACAAAAGAGGGGTAGGATTGTCACAAGGGACACCAAGATCAGTCAAGAGCCATCGAAGCCAAATGATCTCTGATGTTGTAGCGGCAAGTGCTCGAAGCTCAGCCTCTGCACTAGAGCGTGAACACAAGAGATGAACTACCCCCAAACATTGAGTCGGATCTAACCATACCATAGCAGTACTAATCACAGTAGCAACAATAGCGGTCGGCAGATCAACGAGAGCAGATACCAATCACGATGTCTGAGCGGATCGAAGACTAATCACAGTGCAGAGCAACACAATGCTAAACAGGTGCATTCGTGCACTTAGAAGATACCAGAGGACCACCGGGCGGAGGACTCACGGGCGGCGTGGATCAAGAGGTCACCGGGCGCGCGAACTACCCTCGAGAGAGAGGTCGGGGCGTGGCAGCGTGGGCCTGGTGGCGGCGCCTTGGCGAGCGGAGAGAGACTTCGGCGTCCTGGCGGCGTCGCCAGCGACCAACCGGACTCGGCGTCCACGGCGGCATCCTCGGCAACCGGAGGAGGGCAGGAGAGGCGGGTCTGATCAGCAGCAGCGTCTTGTCCTTGGAGGAAGGAGGAGGGCGGAGCCTAGTCACCGCTGTGCATCAGCAGCGGCAGCAGATAAGCGGCGTCCTCGGCAACCAAGCGGAGGACGGGAGAGGTCGGGTCTGATCAGCAGCGTCTTGTCATGGTGGAGGACAGGAGGAGGCGGGCCTAGTCCGCAGCAGCGTCATGGCAGCAGAGAGGAGCACAGATCCGGCGAGCTCGAGGAGGAGCGCGAGGAAGATGGCGGCGTAGATGCGGCTCAAGCCCGTCGGCCCGAGCGAAGGACGATGAAGCAGAGGATGGCGGCAGTGGAATCAAGAAACAGTGCTAGGGTTAGGGTTGAATGGCTCTGATACTATGTTAGAAAGATAAAACTAGGGTTTGCTATTCACAACTCTGCATCTTATTCATTAATGAAGGGGATATATATAGACAAAGATACATAGGCCTCATAGGCTACAAGGGCCACATGGGCCAAGAGAGAGAGAGAGAGAGAGAAAGTAGAATATACAATACTCTTAACAACATTCTCACTCATCATGGACGGGTTAGATTCAAAGGGATGTGAGGATCACTAACCCCCTCACAGATGGAGAAATAAACAAGGGATCCCACCTCCTCATACCCATCTTATCCTGATCTGCCCATCATATCTCATCCAATGGTCTTGTGAGAGTTTATATCTTAGCACTTAAAGATGAGGTTGCAGACACGTCAGACAGTATAGAAGTTAAACAACCTTGACTGATAAAAATTCTTACATAGGATAACTACTTGGAGGAGGCAATGAAAATGCGAAATTTACTTGAAGAATTTCGTGGTAATCATGGTATCCGTCCTCCGACAATTCTTGGTGTGAGGGAACATGTGTTCACCGGAAGGTTATTCTTTGACTAATCTCAATTATTTTACCAGCTATTGGCTTCTTTTTATCTTTCTACGTCAGCCTGTTCTATTTTATTTCTTCTACAGTGTGTCTTCGCTGGCTTCATTTATGTCAAATCAGGAAACCTGTTTTGTTACTTTGGGGCAACGTGTTCTTGCTAACCTCAAGTGAGTAAATATTGTCATCAATACAGTAGCTAGCTGTAGGAAATAATTTCTGCACTTCCTTGCTACATTTTCTCGTTTTTGTAGCAAGGAACCTGTAACAATAGTTTCAGACCCTGGCAACTTAATTGTGTTTTGTTATCCTTCTCCAGGGTTCGAATGCACTATGGACATCCTGATGTTTTTGATCGGATATTTCATATAACCAGAGGTGGCATAAGCAAGGCATCCAGGGTGATTAATATAAGTGAAGATATATATGCTGGTTGGTATTTTGTATTCTCTACAGCTAAGTTACATCATGAACTTGACTTGGTGGCTTCAGTGTTCATTGGCAACCTCACATGGGCTCATGGCTATCTAGGTTGCTTGTGATGCTTTGAACAAGGACTTCCAGTCCTTGTAAAAAAAAATAAGAATTAGAACTAAAATGAGACCTTTTCCTTGCTGACCTATAAGCCTTTTCCGTTCTTTTCACTTTTTTTGAGCTTTTTCTTTTCTTTTTTGAGAGGTTTTGAGTTTGTGCTTCATGAGACAACCAATCAGTGTTCCTAAAATTGGGTGCCATTGTTCGAATGTACAAGATAAGTACTATTTTGAATTACCTAAAAAGTTTGATAAAACCATCTTCGTTAACTGTATCACACTAGACAGGATGGTGTAACACCCCGGCCCAACACTGAGGCACTGAGCCCAGAATGTCTCCTAAACCATTCTAACTACCAATTTAAACCTTAATTAATAATAATTCCAGCAAGGTTGCATGGAATAAAACCCCTCAATGGGCCACGGAATACAATATAAATGCATAAAGGATTAACTTTTACAGCTTGTCCACATGCGCCAAGAACGCTCAGGTTACACGCGCCTAAGAAACGCTCGAGTGACACGCTCGAGAAACGTTTGGGACGCGCCCAAGAAACGTCGGAAGTCGGGACCATGCTCCGGTACATAGGATGACGACAAGTAATAATAATCAAACTATTATTAAACCAACCACAGTTCCAATCATTAAACTAAATAATAACCAAGCCTAATAATAAAACCTAAAGGGAATTATCATGTCTCTATATTTAGTGAAAACAAACTAAATAAGAATGTCTATGATAGTTGCATGTGATGCGCATGTGCTACTCCATGCCATGCATGTCACCTTCAACGATCACCTAAAAGCAACAACAAAGCACGAGTGAGTTTAAGACTCAACAGATACATAATAGAACAATAAACAAACAACTTATCATTCAATAAAATCATTGTCATCATCATAAACATATCCAAATGTTATTCTCATCATCTATATAATCAATTCTCATCATTATCTTTTCATGTATGCAAACTTTATCAGCTGATACTGGTATAGCAGAGTGTTCACCCGTCGATGACACACTCTATCCTCCATCCCATGGAGTCCCTACTTCTGTAGGATTTTATCAAGAGCACTCCGGAATAGTCATGTAACATGTCATTTCTCACCGCCCTGGTCCTTATGCATATGCAAATGATGCAACAATGTTCATTATTCATCAACGTTATTCATTATCATCATTACCATGTCATCCCCATGTTTATGTCATCATCATGTCTTATCATCATTATCATGACATTTAAATAAGCATAAATAAACGTCATGCCAAGTTAATTGTAAAGGCATGGGCAAACAAACCGATGTCTACCACTCTACCTTGCACTTGTCTTTTAGCCACGAGAATTCGAACGATGCAACGGCAGCACCGAACTAGAAGCAATGCTCCCTGTACAACAATCAATAATACACCTCAAAAACATGCCATCACAGTACACGATCCACAAACAACTCAATATCACTCATACGTGCAAACTCGGCACAAAAACCCACTTTCACCGGACAACATATCGTTGTCTTAGTGATTAAACACTCATAACTTTTACTTATGGACTCCAAATATAGCAAACTCTATATAATCTGGAATCTACACAAAATTTTCTACAATTTTCTAGTTATGCAAATTCTCTGATTATGTCATCTAGTTCCCCGTTGTCAACCCCGAAGGTTAATTTGGAACTTCACAGAACAACAAACTTCACAATTTTATAACTATTGAAAAATAGCAAACCATACCACTTTTGAAAACTACAGAAAATTCTCTAGCTAAACCTAGTTATGACCACAATTTAAATCTAACATCTACGGCATGTAATAAAACAATCTACATAATTGCTGTTAATGGCGATAGGATTTTGGACAGCAGTACTCCAGAAGTCATAACTTTTTATCCGCTTATCCAAATCTAATGATCTTAAACTCTCTGGAAAGCTTAGGAAATTATCTACAACTTTCCTAACATGACAAAGTCATGAATCTGGACGAAGATACCCCAAAACTGCCCCGCAAGGTTCTGCAGTACATCTAATCGAACTAGGGCATCCTGAATTACCCAATTCCCGCGATCAATCTACTCCAAACTTTGAATAAACGACAATCTAAGATCAAAGCAAGGTTTTCTTGATCGTCACCCCCATGAATTTGGACGATGAACACGGATGGATCCCGAAGCCCTAATTTTTCTTCTCTTTCCTTCCTCTTCTCTTGCCTCTCTTTCCTTCCTCTGTTGTGGCAGCACACCATCCAGCAGTTTCTTCCTTTTCCTCTCTCCCTCTCTCTCTGTGTAGAAAGAATGCAGCTTCATCACTCATGCATAGCAGTAGCTTGCAGAGCTAGCAGCTAGGAGGACATGCAGAGCAGCGCATGTGCTAGGGAAAAGCATGCATGGTGCATGCAGGCAGGCGGCAGCACAGGGGTGCAGGAGGCTAGGCAAGCGCGGTAGCATGCATGGGTGCGGCAGAGGGAAGCAGGCTGCACAGGAGGCAGGGGCTGGCGTGGTGGTGGCGCAAGGAAGCAGCAGCTGGCTGGGGACAAAAACTAGGGCTTGGTTGACCCCTCCCCCTCCTTGCTTATAAAGGGTGGCCTGGCCCTCCGCTTGCCGAGTCCAAGGTGGACTCGGCTTGGGCTTGGGCTGGAAGCCCACTAGCTCCCTCTCCCCTCCTTTTTTTCCCTTTAATTACTCCTCTAAATCCTTTTCCATTTCTTTTTAATAAACGGAGTGTTACAGATAACTTTAAACATTAGTTTAGGATCACATATGTATAACTATTAACTAGATTCTGAAACTCTTTAAAGCTTGACTTGTTAGTTTTAACTAATCTGCAGGATTCAATTCGACTCTGCGCCAGGGTAATATCACACACCATGAATATATCCAGGTTAGTTCTCTTGTATTGCAAAAGCGTACAACATGGATAATATGCACTTTGGTGCATTTGCACCTATTATGGTTGGATCATGAGGATGCTCCTGAAAATTCCAAACTATTCGTGGCTGTTTCACATGATAGAACATGTGCCCTTGCAAAATTTTGTTCACAAAGATGTTTATATGTACATTATGGGAGATGTTAATATGAGCATTATAGAAAATGTTAATATGTGCATTATGGAAAAGTCAAGTGAAACCAACGCATACAAGGCATATACATCATTATGTTTTTTTGGGTATAGTGAACACATTTGCAAGTGTGCATGAGCTAACATGTCTTACATTCAATGAATTTTTGAAATTTATTTTTTCAAGTGCACATGTGTGTGCATTTTCTTAATGGGTGCATATGCCATTATGTGTATATTTGCATTTCCCACAAAGTGTATCCTTCTTATATCTTTTTTCCAAAAAAATGTAATAAAAGTTTTGCTTCTTTCCAGGTTGGGAAAGGACGGGATGTTGGTTTGAACCAAATCGCACTTTTTGAGGGGAAAGTAGCTGGAGGTAATGGCGAGCAAGTTCTCAGTCGAGATGTGTACCGTCTTGGGCAGCTGTTTGACTTCTTTAGGATGCTAACCTTCTTTTTCACCACCGTTGGTTATTATGTTTGCACAATGGTATCCCCCCACCTCTCTCTCTGCGCTCATGGGTTTGCATTACTTTGTCATTGCTTGATTGTGCCTAAAGCATCTTATATGGGTTTATGAATGCTGAACCAGCTTATCTTGAATATATGCATCTAAATGTGTTATTTGATTGCGTGAGTGTCCTGCTAGATGGGCTAAGATGGTGTCTGTTTGGCTTCGTTAGAGTTATTTTACATTTGCTGTGTGGGTACATGCAAAGTGCTGTTTGTTGATCATATATCATAAATTGGTTTTGATTGCATCACACCATCATAAATTGGTTTTGCACAGGGTTCTAGTCTTCTAGATACCTGGCGGTTTAGGGTTTTGAAAATTTCATATTCAATTTTTTGAAGATTTGTAGTATGGAACATCTACTAGAAACCTAAAAACACCCACCCATGTAACTCTCATAATCAAACAGCATACTGGACCCTCATTATGCATTCACCGAATGTGCATAATTGCATGCGGATCTTGAAGCAGCCCTTTGTATGCAGCAACACTTAGTGTTTACCTACAAACTTTATGGAATCTAAGATCCTGATATAAGCATTGTCGTGAAAAATGGATAATGCATGTGTATTTAGCTGCCTTTTTGCATACAGGATTTTGGACACACACACACAGAGATATATATATATATATATATATATATATAGGACGCCCGTTTCGTACTCCTGAGAGTATGTACTCCCACTTCTAATATACCACTTGAATAAACATATTATACTTCTTTTATCACTTTCAGTATACTTTGATACCAATTATATATACTCCAATACGACTTGATTGAAAAAAAATTAATTGGAGGCCTTTTTTTTCTATATACCTTTTTTATATATAAAAGAAGTATATACACAAATTTTGCTATAAAAAGTGAATTTTGATGAAATTTTTCGTGGAACTCACTTTGGGATTTCTTATAATCATTATTGGAGTTTGTTCCAATAGATAAAGATGTATCATCAAACGATTTAAGTGGTATATGAGAAGTGGAAATACGTACTCTGTATACCATACCATATATATATATATACGTGTATACATATACGTATGTATGTATGTACGTGTGTATGTGTATATATATATATATATATATGCGTATATATATACATATACATACATATATGTAATTATGATTTTATGTATTTGCCTTTTGCTCCCATGTTGATTACCATCAGTTGTCGACTTATTTATTTTTGTCTGCATGCAGATGACTGTTCTAACTGTGTACATCTTCTTGTATGGGAGGGTGTATCTGGTAAGTATTTAAAGTTTATAATGTGTTATACTTCTGGAGTTCTGGTTGATGCAAATATTTCCTATTAATGTTTCTTTTGTTGTGTTTTGTGTACTTTTACAATTGTGACTTGCTATTGTAATTTTCAGGCACTCTCTGGACTTGACTATTCAATTTCTCGCCAAGGTAGATATCTGGGAAGCACTGCACTTGACGCTGTTTTGAATGCTCAATTTTTGGTCCAGATTGGTATTTTTACAGCAGTGCCAATGATAATGAGTTTCATTTTGGAACAGGGGCTAGTGAAGGTGTGCTCTTTGTTTTCTAGAAAAAAAAGATGTGCTTTTTTACACGTTTACTCGTAATAACATCATAATTATAATCTTGTGCAGGCTATTTCCAATTTTATTACAATGCAACTACAGTTCTGCTCAGTATTTTTCACCTTTTCACTTGGAACTAGAACACATTATTTTGGCAGAACAATCCTTCATGGTGGTGCAAAGGTACAAAGGACGTGTTAATTTTTATAAATATTATTTTTTAGAATTCTGCTGACACATGATCCTCTATTCAGTATCGTGCTACTGGAAGAGGGTTTGTTGTGCGCCACATAAAGTTCGCTGAAAATTATAGGCTCTATTCTCGAAGCCACTTTGTCAAAGCGTAAGTTGCTACTTTCTAAAGCAGTCAAGTAAATTCTTAAAAGGAAGTTCAGCTGTATGAGTAATGGTCACACAAAGCCTTCTTTATCGAATGGAATAGAGCACACAACTGTCATGTTGATCATATTGCTTTTAGTATGTCATATTACTGTGTCCCATGCGTACTGGAATTAGTAGACAAGATTTATTGTTTGGAAGTGATAGGCGTGTCTTTATGCTAGTACAAAATGAAATCCAAAATCTGATTGTATCCCATCTGTTGACATTGGTGAGGAAATGACCGGATTGCTGTGCTTAAGAATATTCAGAAACCTACATGCAAACATTGGATTTCTGTTTTTTCTGGACATTGCAGCGATCTGATACAACAAATGGAATCTTCAATTTTACTTACAGTGTGCCTGCTACCATTATTTGGTGATCGAACTGATAGACATTTTGTATTGCAGGCTTGAGGTTGCTCTACTCCTTATTATCTACATTGCGTATGGCTACACGAAGAACGGTGCAACTTCCTTTATTCTGATAACTATCAGTAGTTGGGTCCTTGTTGTTTCGTGGCTTTTCGCACCATACATTTTCAACCCTTCTGGTTTCGAGTGGCAAAAGTATGTTCAGAACAATCCTATATTTGTCCCCCCCCCCCTAAATTAGTTGGCATTCAGGCAATATGACCAGTTGACCACTGATTGCGGAAATTGAAAGGTCGTTCGGTTTTTCATAATAGAAAAGAAACAGAACACTACCTCTGAAATATCTTGTCTAGAATTATAGGGTAATAATATATGCACACTCTTCATGTCAGTTTTCAACATATGTTGGTGCATGCATGAATATAAGATACATGCATGCTAGTTAACTAAATATTCATAGTAATCTTCAATGCATTTGGTTAATGCACAATGTAGTAGCTTGCATTTCTGGTATTTCTTTCCGCCCTTTTACTGACTTCCATTTTCAATGTAAGGACCGTTGAGGATTTCGATGATTGGACAAATTGGTTACTCTATAAAGGTGGAGTTGGTGTAAAGGGAGAATACAGCTGGGAATCTTGGTGGGATGAGGAACTGGTCAGTAAGACAGTAACCATGACTTCGAAATCTACGTTTAACCCTGTGTGGTTTGTTCTTTTCACTTATGCACTGTTTTATTACATTTATAATCTGTTTATACAGGCTCATATCCAGACATTAAGGGGACGTATCCTAGAGACTATCCTGAGCCTGAGATTTCTTATTTTCCAGTATGGCATTGTGTACAAGCTTAAAATTACGTCACATAATACGTCTCTTGCGGTAAGCCAAGAGCTCTCTCAATCAGTAGTTCTGTACTGTATAATTTTCAATTGCTTTAGCTGACTATTCACATGCATTAAATCTGTCATTTTTCAATCTCTTTCATGTTGACTAGTTATCCATTCTTCTGTTCATGTTGGTTACTTGGTTGCATAACTGACCGGTACCAGTAGTGTGGTAGCTCTTATGTCGTGACCTAAAAATGTTGCTTGAGTTTTTGATGATATGAAACACATAATTTGATCTCATAATTAGTCATTGGACCTCGCCATTTTTTCCATATAATTCTGTAATGAGTTTTGATGTTCAAATGGAATCGACCTGTTTGAATTTTGATGTTGTAGACATTTAATGCCTTCAGTGTTCTAACTAGGCAACAATAATTATAGTATCTAATGCACTTCTGTTGTTCCTATCATCTGTTGTACATAATTTGAACGGGATGCAAAAGGATTCCTATCTCTATCTCTAACAGTCCCTACCATCTGTCAAGTCTTTCTAACTTCTGTTGTATCTAATGCCTTTTGTTATTGGTCAGGTTTATGGTTTCTCATGGATTGTACTTGTTATTATGGTGCTCCTATCTAAGGTTTGTTATAAGAAGTCTTAATATTTTCGTCTATTTCATGGTTTTACATTATATGGACAACTTCGTGTAAGCTAAACTTTTGTTGTATTGTGTTTCAGCTTTTTACTGCAACTCCGAAGAAGTCAACTGCCTTGCCGACTTTTCTCCGGTTTCTACAGGGTGTCCTTGCACTTGGGATTATTGCAGGAATTGTCCTACTCATTGTACTTACAAAGTTTACAATTGCTGATTTATTTGCAAGCGCACTTGCTTTCATAGCAACTGGATGGTGTGTTCTGTGTGTAAGTACAACAGTCTTCTTGTTTCTTTCTCTTAAGTGTTATATCAATCTGCTACATTATTACAGCAAAAATAGTATTTTACACCAGATTTAGTTAAATCGCGAACTTGCCTAGTGCAATATCTGTTGCCCTTTTTACTGCCGCCAGAGTAAATCACAAATTTTTTTTATTAGCTTCACCAATTTTCTTCTGGTCTTCCTTTTAGTTGATTTTCCGTTTTTTCATGTTTTCCAACATTTTTGAAACAGTAGTTGTTGCTAGAAAAAATTATTCATGTTCTTACTAGTACCTAAAGATATCATTAAGACTTGTATGGATAGCTTGATTGGTTATTCACATGCCTGTGAATTCTCAGGTCTATCGTTAGACCAGATAGAAGGAACAAAGCCTACAGAATAACGTACATTTATAATTAGGAAAAGCACAATCATAGCATACGCAAGTACCTGTGCTTGAGTCTAGTTGTCACATTGCCTGCACTAACTTGTTACCTCTCATGGCAGCTGGCCGTCGCATGGAAGCCTCTAGTGAAAATCCTTGGGCTATGGGATTCTGTACGCGAGATTGCTCGGATGTACGACGCTGGAATGGGTGCCTTGATCTTTGTGCCCATCGTGTTCCTCTCATGGTTCCCCTTTGTGTCCACCTTTCAGTCACGTATCCTGTTCAACCAAGCATTCAGCCGTGGCCTGGAGATCTCCCTCATCTTGGCTGGAAACAAGGCAAATCAGGAGACATGAAAGCCCCATCTGCCCTCCAACGCCTGTGTGTGTTTTGTTGTACATTCTTGGGATTAATTAGGGATGCATGGTTTGAACAACACCCTATGTACATAACCGCCTCCGTTATTTAGAATTTTAGACGCCAATTGTGTGGACAAAGAGCTATTATGCCAGTCTAGATGTCAATATTCACCTATTGTTTGTAGTTTGAGCAGCGAACTGTAATTTGGACAGTCTGGTAATTTTGTTTTTTTTCTTTTCTTTGGATACCGTAATTTGGATTGCCTGGTAACGGTGCGTTGTAGTTTGAGTAACGAACTGCCATAATGAATCCTCCTCCCTCCGAGCTCGAAATCTTTGGTGCTGAAACGCTGCTCATACCTCCTATCCTATCCTGCCTATCCGTCATTTTGTGACTGACATGCTTCCGCTGCTGTTTCTTCACGTCTCGGAATAAGCTGTGTTCTGCTGACGGATCTGTCTAGAATCCATGTATGAAGACGGGAATCGCTTGAGGCGATAACACCGGCAAGATCTCACCTGTTGTGATTGCATTGAATTGCAACATCACGGGAGAGAGACATGCTTTTCAAGTACCCGTCAGGTAATTGTGGGGAGGGAGGAGGTGGCGTGGTCCATTGTCATTTTCTTCCTTATCTGCTTCCCTTGGTCGTTTTCTAAACCCTTTTCTGTTTCATTGGCACCTCAGGGATCCGTAAGCCACAGTTGTGTTGAGTGCACCTCACGTTACAGGCCATCAGCACGAGCCACGATCGAGAACATGTTATCATCACAAGGTCAGTAACTTGTACGGTTCCCTTCCCTCTACCATTTTAAATTCCCACGCATGCCTGCCCTACTTCTTGTATCTGTACCTGCCTCTGATCACCCTAGTGTTTTTTTTTTACTTGTACCACTAGAATCTGTAGAAGTGAGTGTCAGAGGGCAAATGCGTGTAAGCATAAGCAACCGACGCAGAGGACTAAAATATGCTGTACGGTACCTTATCCCTGTAGAGAGTAGGGAAAGGGGATCCAAGCCAACCTAGTAGATCCCAAGGAGGTCCTGCTTCAAAATCCGTATTTAAAACTATTCGAGATGCAGCCTACATGTCTACGAATGATCCATAAGTTGTTTCGTATTGTGTCCATATCAGATATCTCAAGATTGATTGCAGCTGCCTAATTAATCAGAAACCCTGGACCACGAGTGAGGACTGCATGCGTGTCATGTGCCGACACCGACGAGGCCGGTGGACCATTGGTGTCATTGTCACCACTTACGGTTCACCCCTCCGATCGGCAAAAGCCCCGTTCTGTTCAGTTTGATGGTCTCACCATCCTGGACAAACTTCAGGTTATTGAGAAACTGGCATACTGATCTAGCATGGCGCAGCATGTATTAATCACTGCGCTGACATGAACTGTTAGGATGTTAAAGGGCATTAGCGTTTTCTAATCGCATTTCGACAATTCTCAAATAAATTATGAATTTTTTTTGGGGGGAATAAATGTTAGCTACATGTCATTGATTTGTCCCCCGATCTGTCTCAGCATGCGTGCTGGTAGGCCCTTCTCCACATGCTCCCAACAAGCCGTTAAACTGAGTCACTAAGACAGGGACTGCCTAAATAGAAGCTGGTATAGTGACATGTTGATACGGTTTTGTCAGGTTTCAGACAGCCATCGTATATCCCCATATACGCCTTTACATCACGCACGTAGTCGCTGTAACTTATGCGGGTTGATGCTTCTATGCAAGCAACACTTGCCGACAAGCAAAGACAAGTCAACAGCAGTAGCACAGCTACATGTGATTAGAAACCACGACAGTATGCTTGGACGTATCAACCGTTTCGTCTTTGCCCCCACTTGCAGCCATCTTAGTCCAGTTTGGTAAAATTTCTGCTGAATTACGGCACCTTTTGATTAGGAACATAAAGAGAAGATTTGGTAAACGTGCATGCATGAAACTGGCTGTTTTACCTCGTGAAGGATTAAAATACCTTTTGATCAAGATGATGCACTGAATGATGGCTGTTGATCATTATCTGCTGCTGTTTACCTGATCCATTTTACCCCGTGCGGAACTAAAACACCTTTTCTTTTTCTCTGACCACTAATCTTACGATGATTATGGGTGCTGTTCTGCTACTAGTGAAATGTTTTGTAAAAGTAATGCATGATGCGATTTTATTAACTTCTCTTCAAGAAACCTGCTCATATTATAAAACAAATAAGGAGATTCTGGGCAGGAGCAAATCTAAGCCTCGGGCTAGGCTATAGCCCGAGGACTAGGACCAAAAGTCCATGGAAACCCCCTTAAGAAATTGTCAAAAATTTAAAGGAATAGAAGACTTAGACCAGCGAGAGTCGGTCCAGCCTGGGGCATGGCCCATCGCTGGCTCCGCCCCTGATACCAGATTTATCTGCACCAAATAAGATTTGTGTTTCTGTTAGGAGTTTCATGTAGTAACTATCGCATTTTTTTTCCCATGACTGACAATGTGTAACAAAATGCTGGAAATAATCTGTTTCAACAAAATAACATGCAGAGTGTTGCACAAAAGATTTTTATAAGGAAACTGTTTACTGGGCTTACAAATATGGAAAATGTAAAATACGGTAACTTGTATTTTCATCCGTTGTTGGATCAATAGAGAGCATTTTCAAAAGTGACATTTCTCGCTTTTCTTCATGGATGATGCAACGAGATTGAGAATGAGAGAGGGCTTTAGGTTGGAACACAGCATTATTCTTGCAAAAGGTAGGTATGTGGTTGTTCCTTTCTAGGTCCGTGGTTTACCTACTAAATATCTTGCCATCCCTCGTGGAGAAAGGCTTTTTTGCTTTGTGCTTATACTGCCACTCTGTTATCCTCTTGAGCACTCACGGGCATTACATTTAATTGCATGACAAATAGGATTCATACGAAGGTCAAACTTTATGATCTAGTAGTAGTAATAGTACGTGGATCAGTTCATTTTTCAGGGTAACTGGTGAAGACGTCGCCATTGAGACGCAAGTCTCCTGGGGAGACCGTGTGCTACCTTTCTTGCTAGATTTGCATATGTATTCATTCTAAGAGAGCAGTTGCAGACTGTGACACAAACCAGAGACAAATTCATAGAATTGGGGAGTTTTAACGTGATATATTTCCAGGTCAAATGGTTAGTTCGTGACTTGTTAAAGCAGATCGTATGCTTAATAGCTCTTCTGAAGTACTTCAGGTTGTGATTAAAGAGAACAATCAATTATCCACGTTTTTTTTTAATTCTGACAACAGCAAAAAAGGGTGTCTTTAGACTGTACAAAATCCATGATTTGATCAAAGTAGCTGGTCAAAGCAGTAAATCGTAACAATCACGTACATGGGTAATCACCTCTTTCTTGGTTCATGCAGGAGAGGAAGAGGTCACTACTGCTAACTGAGTAGACCAGATGCTTGAATTTTTTTTTTAAATAATCTATTTTTTATTCGGAAATACAGAAATAATACCGCTTAATTTTTTTTTACAGAAATAATCTCTAGTCGCCGTACGGTTGGGCGACTTACTGAAGTCGCCCAACCGAAGGGGCGACATTGAAGGTTTCGAGGCATAGTCACCATACCGTCACGGCGACTTAAGGTCGCCGCCATACCGTATGGCGACATGGTGGCAACTCAATCAAGTCGCCATACGGTATGGCGACTTGGTAACTATAAAATCATGCAACGAACTGTCGCCATTCCGGTATGAAATCGGCAGAGAAAAGAGGAGAGAGAGAGAGAGAGAGGAGAAAGAGAGGAAAAAAGAGGAGGAGAAGGAAAGAGGAGGGGAAGAAGAGGAGCGCGCGTAGGTCGGTAAGTTTTTGATATTACTTTGTATAAGTTTTTTTTCTAAACCATGGTAGGTTAGCAATCAACTTTATGTGTAATGACATATTGTTAGCAAATATCTAGAGATGGCATAATTAGTTAGTAACCATGGTGCGTTAGCAAATGTTGAGAGATAACATGAAGGAAAAATGAGTTAGTAAAAATAAATTTAGTTGTACTATTCTGCGTGCTGTGCTAATTGCGTATATGTTACTTTTCTAAATGCTAGTTTATAGAATGATAAACATGTCGATAACGCGTGCATTCGCAAATGCTAGTTTATAGAATGTTAAATACACGATACATGGTTCGAAACACGTAGGATTATCAAACATGTCAAATTTTAGTTGTACTGTTATGCGTGCTGCGCTAATTGCGTACGGGCTAGATGAATGATAACATGTTACTTTTAGAAATGCTAGTTTATAAAATGATAAACATGTCGATAACTCATGCATTCGCAAATACTAGTTTATAGAATGGTAAATACGCGATACATGGTTCCAAACACGTAGGATTATCAAACATGTGAAATTTTGTTTTTTTTCTCCGAAAGCTTCACGCATTATAAATACGCATAGTAACGATGATGTAATAAATATCTCGCAATCCATAGCAGTCGGTATAGGCGTTAACGTAATATAGCCTTTCGTAGGAAAAATTGTGTCATTGTGTTGGGGCAAAGTGTTTAGGTGGCACTACGAACATATCAAATATGATTTATTTCCCATTGGAATATAATTTAAATCGTAAGTAATATGAATGCTTTTAATTTCTTAATTTGCGGTATGGCTCAAGACCACGGTGGTTCGGATTGGCATTTGATTCCGCTAGACCGGTTCGTCGACGTCTTGACCGCCATGAAAGCCGTCGTGGTGTCGCGATCCGGTTGGCGCGGTGGCGGGGCCTTGGTGAGTTGGGGTGGTTCAGACGCGGACACCCGACGGGCTTGGAGACTAGACCCACGCTGGGTAGAGAGGTTTGTCCGTAAACTTTGTAACTTTTTTGTGTCGTATCGCACTTTGTACTTACGTCTTCGTGCTTTGTAGGGTGAGCCGTTCGGTCTTCTACGCGCCAGACGGATGGTTGAGGCCACCGAAGAGGACGGCGGTCCGGTCGTCGACGACGATGGGGAGGTTCGAGCGGTCCGAGCGGTCACGACGCTTCCGTTCGACCGGTCGCTCTGACCGCCTGGTGGATCGTTGGCGGCGACGCGACACCTTCCACCTCCCTTCGGGAGATGGCCCCGACTGGAGGATGTCGCGATCTTTGCTCGGCTTGCCTATCGCGGGAGCGGCGCATTCTCGCCGGACGTGGTGTGGATCGCGCGACGCCTGTTGGCGCTGTGTTTGTAGGCGTTCTTGGGCGGAGGTCGCACCTCCGTGCCGACTTCTCGGGCGGCAGCGGCATGGTGCGCCCTGCGGTGGCTTTCGCGAGCCCGGTAAGTATAATACCTATTTTCGTCGGGGTTAGCGATTCATTAAGGCCTAGCCATATGGCGGGCTTACTAATTATTCGTTTCTGCGAGGTCGGCGGATGGTCCCACTGACCACCGTCGACCGTGTTTCGCGACACCGAGGCGTATCTGTTGTGGGTCTACCGGTGATCGCTTATTTACCAGCGACCACGGTGACTCCGTTGACGCCCTCGTGGTACGCGAGGGCCATCGCGACGGCGAGGAGCGGAGATCGATTGGGGATCACCAGACTTGCCGCGACGCATCTGCCGCGGCTTTGGCGATCGTCTTTGTCGGACGAAGCCGCATCTATCCTCACAGTCCCCTCATCGCTGTTGTGGTCGTTCGAGCGCTTCTCTCGGGACGGCCCATGCCGATAGACTTCAGACCGTCTGGCGCGGACATGTACCATGGTGACGCGGTGGACCGGCCGACCGTAGGGTCCTTTGGTGCCGTGAGCGGGTACATATTTCCCTATATATTTCGTGGAAAGACATGCAAATGCGGCACTTCATGCGCCAACCCACAGACCCTATTGCTCGAAGATTAGTACATACATGCAAAGGCCAAGACCGAGAAGGCTCGATCGCACACGGTCTTCGTAATGGGCAACACTGAACATCGATTCGACGTGATCCTCCGAGACAGAGCCGGATTCGGAGCGGCTCGGTCTCTTGTTACCCATGAGGTATGCCTTGGAGACCATGTGAATGAACCTAGCTGCACATGCAACAAGCTAAAGCTTCTTCACAAGCCATGCTCTCATGTTCTCATGCGTGTGGGGACGATCCGCATGGACCCATTTAACTTTGTATCCGAGTACTTCATGAAGGAAAAGGTTCGGCGGTGTGGTGCGGCGAGCTAAGAGGCTTCGGGGTTGTCAGTAACTTCTCCACATTGGATATTGCAAATAGGACTTGGGTTCCAGATCTAGACCTATTGAGAGGGGAAGGGCTGTCGGCGAGTCGTCGCGATTCGAACGATATGGACGAAGGGAAGCCGCGGTGGCGGGTAGGCGTTGAGAGCCGCACGCCGCCAGAAGGGCTGCTTGTCGAGAACTTGCAAGGCGCTTTCACGACACGTAGGAACTTGTATTACATTTCCTACTCTGTTGTAACTTGTAGTTCGATCGAACTTTGGTTCTTGTAAGCAAATGCCGAACTAATTGTGTCGTAATTGTACTTTGGTTCTTGTAAGCAACTACCCAACTGCTAGTATGTTTTATCTTAATTCTATCGGATAATATGGAATAGCTTGGTTTTCAGAACTCGTTCATACATTGCATATTTCTTCGATGCATATAACTTAAAGCACGCGACACATCAATACAACATGTCAACTCAATAAAAGGCAACCGCAATAACGCGTCCACCATTTCGTTACATGCTTTAGGAGATTGAACATAAGGCAACCCACATAGAGTGTTCTCCAGCTTGGCGTCCTTATTACGTAAGGTTTCCCGGTACGGTGTACTTACATCCATCATACAATCGCGAGACATGGGCGACTTGACATACCGGCCCGACATGTACAGATCCGCGACAAAGGCAAGGAAAGGCTCATGCGGTGAACCCACGCCACAGGCGTATCCGATCGCCCGGCCAGTAATCCGTATCCACGACGTTAGTTATGAAGAAGTTAAATCCTTCTTACGATTCTCATTATACGGTGCACTTACATCATCGAATCGCAGGATATGGACGACTTGACATACCACCCGACGTGGGCGATCCGCGACAAGGGAAGGGAAGGCGGCGAGGAGTTCAACGCCGAGCTAGCAAGAAAGGGAAAATGGGCCCGGTCCACGATGAGGTCGGTCATTACGTAGTAGTACCCCGTCATACCCCTCTTGTTTTTTATTATCCCCTAAAGGCATGTATACTTATATGGTCCGGATGCTTCTGTCATGGTGTACCGTAGTAGTAGCGAGGATGACTAAAGCAATTACCCGAACCATCATGCCATGTCACTACGTGTAATGTGCTTCTGTCCGCGGACTTTAATGTACTTCTCGTTCCGTGTCTCCGCTAAGCCATGAAAGCAAGCCTATATTATTTCTGTATTTCCGAATATCACTTACCTATCTACTTACCATTCATTACTATCTGAATCGTCCTCACAAAATTCTCTGAAATTTGGACTACAACAATATCTGACGATCACAAAATGTTATTATGAGTCGACATATTTCGTACCCTTCATATTCTCTGAAAATAAGAAAGCAGACCAACCAACGTTGTCACCACACTTTTATCTTTACAAAAATAACATCATATAATACGATTTGCTAAATACAATACCTACAAAATGTAATATCTATTTTAACACAATTGTTCCAATTGGGTTTACATAATTGTGAGTTTAGGAGCTTAAATCGCCCACTGGTTGGGCGACTTTAACTAAGTCGCCCACTGGTTGGGCGACTTGCACTAATGTCGCACATCCGTTTGGCGACTATACCCATGAGGCTCTAGTCGCCCAATGGGACGGCGACTAGAGATTATTTCTGTAAAAAAAAAATTAAACAGTATTATTTCGTATTTTGAATAAAAATAGATTATTTACAAAAAAATTCCCAGATGCTTGGTTACCAGATTACATAGGTGGCATGCCAGGAACGGGTGTTCAATTCTAGTCCACTGTCATATCTGTTAGAATTTGAATCTTTTGTATTTTCTTATATATGTATGGCATATTCCTTTGTAATATCCCCTTATACTTCACACACACACACACACACACACACGCACACACACACACACACACATATATATATATATATAACATATTGGGCCTCATAAATACACAAACAATACTCATAACATGGTATCAGAGCTAGGATAATAATCTAGTTCTTTCCGCTGCCACATCCGTTGTGGTCGTCGAAGGCCGTCGCCCGCCGCCGTTGTCCTCCATTGTCAGAATCACCGACGCCGCTGTCCTCGACGCCGACGATGCGGCACGCTTTCTGACCGCCATCGCTGCATGCCGTCGGTCCACTAGGGAGAGGCGAGTTCGCAAGTGGGAGTCCACTCGAGGACCACACGAGCCGAGCGTCGCCCTCAGCACCGACGCCGCCCAACGTCGCCACCCGACTCGACGTCGTCACCCACCTGACACCCGACCCAAGGACGATGCAGGCCGAGCACCGCCCTCCGCCGATCGTCGCTAGAGCACCGTCGCTGCCAATAAGGGGAACCCTAGCTTCCCCCGCGCGCGCTTCCTTTTTTGGCCAGACTTCGCAGGCTGTTTTAGTGTGAGCCGGCTTGGACGCCTGACCCACAAGCCAAAAAAAAAAGACAGAACGTCGATCTAACCAACGCACTATCCAGCGTCGTCTGTTAGACTTTTTTTGCCTTGGTCGCCGTGCCATCTAGTGCCGTCTACCGATGGTTTCCATTCCATCAGCTGCGATCCCATTCTCGGGAACAAAGCTTTATGGGACGAACTACAGGTTGTGGTCTTCACTCATAGAGATCACGCTCGATGGTCTCTACCTCTGGGGACATGTCACTGGTGCTCGACCTTGTCCGGCAACGCCGTTTCAGCCTTCTCCTAGACAGCCTAGTTCTGCACCTCCTGCAGAAGATGAGACTGCCAAGAAGAAGGCAGAGGCTGCTGCCGCTGCTGCTACTGATGAAGCCTTTCAGTATGTCATAGACGTTTTTGATCGCTGGTGTGCTAATGAGGCCCGTATTCGAGCCATCCTGGTGGTCAGCGTCGACGACTCTATCCAGCCAGACATTGTTGGTCTACGTTCCACTCGTCAGATCTGGGAGTACTTGCGCGAGCGATACCAGTAGAGAAGCGATGCTCAGTTCTTTTCGCTTCAGCGTGAGTTGGAGGTACTTCACCAGGAGGACTCCTTCGTTGACGACCTCTTCCGAGCCCTGGCCAGTCTTTGGCGCTAGCTGGACGAGCTGGCTTCTCCACTCTGCCAAGAGTGTTATAAGGTGCAGAAGGCAGATCGTGACCGCCTTCGCCTTTATGACTTCGTCTACCGTCTTTGCCTAGAGTTTGAGCCTGTCAGAGCTCAACTACTGAGTCGCTCACCACGATCGACAGTCACTGAGGCTATTTCGATGCTTCGTGTTGAGGAGCTTCACCGCGGGTTAGCAGCACAGTTTGTTTCAGTTATGCTTGCTACCCCTTCTTCTTCAACTACACTGACGGTTTCTGCTTCGATTATAGTTCCTCCTCAGGTGTCTATTTCTGCTCCTGTTTTTGCACCAACTGGGGTTCAATGCAATTATTGCAAGAACTTTGGACACGACTACTAGAGTTGTGCGGTGCAAAAAAAAGCGGAACAAGGCGCGTGGGGATGAAAGATTCAAGGGGGGCAGGGAGGCCCTTCCTCGACAGGAGGATCAGGACCTTCTCAGCGAGGTGACTCATTCGCAGACTCTGCTAGGGCTCTACTTGATAGCTCTCTCACAGCTCGGCGAGTTACGCCATCTAGCTCGAGCGTCTCCTCTAGGTAATTCTTGGGTTCTGTATTATGGTGCCTCTTTCCACATGACACTGGACTCCACAGCTCTCACTTTAGTAGGACCTTCTGCATTTCCTATCTCTGTTCAGACAGCTGATGGTACTCATCTGTTTGTCAGCTGTCAGGACACTCTTTTGTCCACTGACTTTTTTGTTCCAGTTGTTTCTCATGTTCCCCAGCTTACCACGCAGCTTCTCTCGGTGGGTCAGCTCACAGATCTTGGCTGTAGAGTTGGTTTTTGACTCTCACACCTGTTTTGTCCAGGACCGTAGACAGGGACGATACTTGGGACTGGCCGGCGCCGTAGGGATTGTTAAGGTCTCTACATCATTGACCGCTTCCACCTTTCGTCCACTTCAGTTGCTTCTATCACCTCTATGTCTACCTCACAGCCACTATTGCCACCACCTTTGGAATTTTTTGTGCAGTGGCATCATCGTCTAGGTCACTTGTGTGGGTCTCGCCTTTCTTCATTAGTTCGTTAGGGCGTTCTTGGACGTGTTACTATTGACACGGCCATATTTTATCAGGGTTGTAAGCCGGGCAAGCAGCTATAACTTTCTTATCATTCTAGTGAGTCCTTGTCTTCTCATCATTTTGACTTAGTTCATTCAGGTGTATAGGGACCTACGCCTATTATCTCTAAAGGCGGACATAAGTTTTATGTGATCTTCATTGATGATTATTCCTGTTTTACATGGCTTTTCCCTATGTCTAATCATGGTCAGTTTCTTGCGATCTATTGTAGCTTTGCAATGATGGTTCATACTAAGTTTGATTCTTCCATCTGTACTTTTCGTTGTGATTCCACTAGTGAGTGGCGTTTTTAGACAATTTCTTTCTGAGCAGGGCACTCTTTATCAGTCTTCTTGTCCTGCTGCCCATGCTCAGAATGGGATTGTTGAGCGCAAACAACGCCATCTAATTGAGACTGCTCGCACTCTTCTTCTTGCCTCTCATGTTCCATTACAGTTCTAGGCTGAGGCTGTTTCTACGGCTGCATATCTCATCAATATGCAGCCTTCCACTGCTCTTAAGGGTGTCAGTCCTGTGTCTCTACTCTCGAGCCCCCCCCCCCCAGTACACTCACATTCATGTTTTTGGCTGCACTTGTTTTGTTCTGTTGCAGCCTCTCGTGAGCACACCAAACTATCAGATCAGTCAATTGAGTGTGTTTCTTGGTTATAGTTATGAGCATAAGGGTTATCACTGCTATGATTGTTCTGCCCGATGGATCAGGATCTCATGAGACGTTGTTTTTGACGAATCTCGACCTTTCTTCTTTCGAGATTCGGCTCCTTGTCCTATTTCCATCGTTGAGACGATTTCATGGTTGTCTCTTTCTAACTTTTCACCCATTTCTCCACTATCATAGTCTTCCCCTAGTCTATCTCCAGTGGTTCCTTCTGTACCTCCGCCTTCGGTGCTGCCGCCTGCAGCACCGCCTCTTGTTCCTGCAGCACCACCGTCTCATTTCTCTAGTATTCATTGCTTCAGATGTCCTCGCCCCACTACTATAAAAAGGCTAATACTGGACGTCTCATCACAGACGGTTGATCAAAACCGTCTGTATTAAATACAATCAAAGACGGTTTTGGTTTAGCGTCCGTCTATATTACTGGCTGCGCTAAAAACCGGCCGTGAAGAAGTAATATCACAAACGGTTCGTGTTGAAAACCGTCTGTGACTTCTCGTCCTCATCACAGATGGTTTGTATTAAAAACCGTCTGTGATAAGAATCTCTGATTTTACCATAGCTTGGAATCAGAGAGTTTGCGATAAGTATTTCCTGATTTTACCTGACTCTATGACTTGAAATGCCTAACTCTGTGATTTTACCATGGCTTAAAATGCCTAACTCTCTAATTTTATCATGGCTTGAAATAACCAACACTTTGATTTTACCATGGCTTGAAATCACTAACAATCTGATTTTACCATGGCTTGAAATCACTAATTAACTCTATGATTTTACCATGACTTGAAATCATGAACAGTCAGACTTTACAATGCCTTGAAATCACTAACTCTATGATTTTACCGTCATGGTAAAATAGACTATCACAGACGGTTCAGAACCGTCTGTGATAGCTTTTTTCACAGACGGTTCAAAAACCGTCGGTGATGATCTCATGTCATTACTGACCCATAAACTCAGATGGCTCACGAAACCGTCTGTGATGACGTTTTTCAGCCATTTGTGAAGACATTTTCTATAGTAGTGTCCTTCACCAATCTCCTCTCCTGGTATCTTGCCGACACCTACATCTGATCCTCTTGACGATGCTCCTTGTTACGTCCTTCGTGACCAGGCATCCCTTTGACCTTTTGATCGTCTTGGATTTGCTCCGATATTTTCATACTCTCTCTGTCACTAAGTCTAGTTCTTATCGTGAGGCCGCTCCTCATTCTGAGTGGCAGCTCGCTATGGCAGAGGAGCTTGATGCTCTTCGACGTACAAAGACTTGGGATATTGTACCGACACTTGTGCATACTCGTCCTATCACGTGCAAGTGGAGTGTACAAGATGAAGACCCGGTCTAATGGTACTATCGAGCACTACAAGGCTTGTCTTGTGGCTCGTGGCTTTCAACAGGAGTACGATCGCGACTACGATGAGACTTTTGCCCATGTTGCCTGTATGACCACTGTTCGCACTCTTGTTGCGGTTGCTTCTATTCGCCGGTGGTCTATCTCTCAGCTGGATGTTAGGAATGTATTTCTTAATGGTGTTTTGCATGAGGAGGTCTACATACAGCCACCACCTAGGTATTTTGTTCCCGATTGGCACGTCTGTCGTCTTCGTCATGCTCTTTATGGCCTCAAACAGGCGCGCGTTTTACCTCAGTGATTACCGATGTCGGTTTCACTATCAGTTCCCATGATCTTGCTCTTTTTTGTCCATGTCTCATCTCGGGGTAGGACACTGCTTGTTCTGTATATTGATGATATGCTCATCACTGGTGATGATTCGTCATTCATCACGTATGTGAATAAGCATCTCAATGAGCAATTTCTGATGACTGATCTTGGTTCTCTTACGTACATCCTTGGGATTGAGGTCTCTTCCACGCCTGAGGGCCACTACCTCTCTCAACAGAAGTATGTCTAGGATCTTCTTGATCGGTCTGGTCTGACTAACACTCGCACTGCCGAGACTCCTATGGAGCTATCTCTTCAGCTTCGTGCCACTGATGGTGATCTTCTTGAGGATCCTACTTAATATTGCCATCTTGTTGGGAGTTTGATGTATCTTGTGAGCACTCGTCCTGATATTGCTTATGTTGTTCATATCTTGAGTCAATTCATGGCTCGTCCTACCCATCTTCATTACAATCACCTTCTTCGTGTTCTTCGCTACTTGTGTGGGAGTATCTCTCGTCGTTTGTTTTTCCCTAGCTCCAACCCACTACAGCTTTAGGCATACTCCGATGCGACCTGAGCTAGTGATCCTTTTGATCGTTGTTCTCTTTCTGCTTACTGTGTTTTACTTGGCTCCTCCCTGATTGTCTGGAAGATAAAAAAGCATACTGCAGTTTTCCGTTGGAGTGCAACGGCTGAGTTAAGAGCTATGGTAGCAGTGACAGCAGAGGTTACTTGTTTGAGATGGCTACTTACTTGCGGATTTTGGAGTGCCTATGATGGGACCTATGACCAGGGATTTTTTTTATCGCCGGTTATCGGCCGATAACCGATAAAATTGGTTCTGCCATGGGGTCGGTTAGGATTCAAATCGGCTCAATTTGGTTGGTTTGAATGAATTTTGTCCAAAAAAATACAAATTTAATTGAATTTTGTTCAGTTGATGAATGAGTGTAATAATATAAGCCCATTTGAATCAATAGTCTATATGAACATCTTGCTAACTAGCTCAGTTGGTTATTTTTGTTTGAATTTGATTTTTTTTTAAATTTAAAATCCAAAAAATTCAAAAAAAAATTGAAAATTTCGGCCGAAATTTTCCGATTTTCGATTCAATCGGCCATACCGGCCTCCCCCGGTTATTTTTTTTTGCCTTTTATCAGTAACAATTTGTGCCATCAGAATTACAGATTACTGGCTTCTTTATGAAGCCACAGACCACGGTACAACATTTGTATTCTCTCCAAACTCAGTGTGTGTAATCCATCATGAGTTTGAGGGGGGGGGGGTAAGAATAGGAATTCCTTTGTATTTTCCTTATATGCCTTTTGTATTTCCTTATATATGTATGCCATATTCCTTTATAATACCTCATTGTACTCCCTATATATATTGCCCATTGGGCCTCATGAATACACACACAATGTTCATAACAATATCTTTCATGTAGTGCCAAAGAATAGGTCGCTACTTCTTCTAAACTATTCATGTGTTTGTCAGTTTGTCTGAAACAAAAGTTGAAGAATCTGAAGTGACAAATGCAATCCATACCATTTTGAAACTTTGAGATCAGAGAGCAAGTCTCACTTTGAAGATGGACAGATTAGCTGGTCAAATCATATCTTGTATGGTTGGTTAGCCTATGTCACAAACGCTTTGTTTCCTTATGAGTAGGAAGAGGTTGTCCCCCTTTTCACACATTTCAAAAGTTGCATAATTTCAGGAATTTTATAATTTTTAAAATTAAATTTCATTGTATACAACAAAAGTCTTAATTTGACATATTGGTAATCAAATGTCAAGTTGACCATGCACTCCAGCCATCGCATGCATTTCCTATTATTCTTTCCATCGGGTAGGTAAATCTGTGCATGTCACCATGCACTTGTGGACAGGATTGCATAGGTGGCATGCTAAGAATTCTTGCGATTCAGGTCTCCTGCCACTGCCACACATCTTTCCAGGTAGAAGCATAGAATTGGAAACTATTTCTAACTTTGCTTTTCTGTCTACACGTTAATTTAGCTGAAGCATAAAGTTTACGAGAATCTGAAAACAATAAACATATTAAAGCATTGATGCAATGTCACCTGCATTCTAACTACACCATTAATTGCTTGGCTTGTCAGATTGCTCTATATATCTGGAATTCTGGATGCTATGACTATGATAAAAGAGACTTCATGTCTGAAATAGCAGGTTCCTTCTACCTCTATGCATGCACTTATATTTGTAATCTGGTTAGTTCTCTGTTGATTAAATTTATGATCAAGTAAGCAGTAGTTAGAGTCATAATTCTTTCTTTTCTTCTATAAGTTGCCTAGAAACAAGCAGAAGTGTTGCATCTTTTCCTTACACTAATTCTTCCCTACAAGTAGTCGGTAGATACACCAGTACAACACATGAAAGTCACTGTGGACTTCCTGAAGCCGCCAAATCCCTGAGGCTATTGTGAATGTTAAAAAAGTGATAGGTCTTCCTGTTTAACAATTATCCGTAGTTCGTTTGTCCTTTGCCACAACATTGACATTTCAAAATCTTACCTGACTAGAAAGCGAGAGGAGAAATTTCTGGACACGTCAGATAAAAACTAATTGCACTAAAATATTTACACCACAGCTCTCTGAAGGTCGCCCTGAGAACAGTAAAAAGTGATGCAGCTGAAAAGCTATGGTAATGTTGACAATATATTTTATTAACTTTACTTTTCTCAACAAAACACTGTTAGACTGTTTACGAAAAAGGATACCAAATTGTTTACTAGCAGTGGATGAAAAATATCGAGCTCAGAAGGTTTCACTGTAATCATTTTGTCAAGCCCAAAGCTTGTAAGCTTATTTGATCATAAAATGGATTTGATAGGCACACGTAGGATAGATAGGGCTGCTAAAAGGATGCTAATTAAGCTTTTGAGCATCGAGGCCATATCAGACTTCAATGGTGCAAGGTGGGGCAGTCAATTGCTTGTGTTGTCGGGAAATGAGGCCTACCTACTTCTTAACTAATTGTATGACTTCTGTTCCAGGGCCGGAGAAAAAAGAAGAAGAAATGTTAAAGAGAATACTGATAGATTTGACAGCTTGTAACTGTGTATTGAGCCTCTTGGATGGCCACTCAGGATATCAAGCAGCTAATGATATTTCCACTGCTATTTTAAAGGAATCTAGAGAAGAATACATGCACAAGCAAACAAGGCATGTCAAAACAACCCTAACACATCGGAGACATGGATTCCTTTTTTGCTTGGTTGTTGAAATATAAGCACAACATAGATATATATACCCTATTATAATTAGGACTTAGAAGAGATTGTTTGTCTCTCCTATGAATCAAGCTGGATCAAATTAATTCCCATTATCTAGATTTGGAGCTTCAATAATTGGGGATTAACTTAAGCTAGCTCAACCTATGGCTGCCTTTTGACCTGATCAGTAATGATCAAGTAGGGAATGCATGCATCCAATTAACTTGGGAGTTCTAGAAGATTAGAGTAACTTTCTCTACTTTCACAATCTACCCACCCTTCTCCAACTCCAACTAACTATTTTTTTAAGTCTTATACCGTTTGCATGTTATCATATGCATCTACCAATTAGGGTTAGTGGTGTGTCTGCTAGTCAATTCTCCTCAAACAAGTAACCTCGTTTTGAAAAGACCTGAGAGGCTGGAGGGGAAGTTACATATCCATGCATGCAGGGTAGGGCTATCTGCATGCAGGTGGGCCATGTTGATATATACTGTTCCTTTTCTTTCTTTTTTTTCCTCTATACTATATATAGGAAATTGTCTAAAACATTATCTTAGAACATATGAAACACATATAATACCATCATGTCGTACTGTGAAATGAAAGATCTACAGTTTCGACTAAAATTGATTATTTATCTAAATTTCGTTTATATGATATATACAAATTAGCATATAGCTAGCCATATAGTTTTTGTTGCAAAGTATATATGGGGAGATTGAAACGGTCCATGGAAGCGACTCTCGACAACAATTTGAGAATTGTCTTAGGGAAGAATAATTTTGGACTGACAACAGCTAGTTCCAACAGAGGCGCATCTGCTAAAGCAGGGCAGTCTAATATTATTTCAATACCGTGACGACCTGGATTTAGCTTCATCACACAAGGAACATTAATAGTAAATCGTTTGTCAACAAGCACACATGAATAGTCACACTTGGGTTTGGAAAAGGAAAGTTCTTTTAATTTATGTCACAAGCTAATCATTACACATATGTTTTCCTCCTTGAAAAGGCCAAAAAGGAAACAACAAAAAAACTAAACATTGTAGTGAGTGTAGATATCCTTTTGTTGTTCTTTCTTTGTACAAAACTAAAAGTGGACCAAACCACCTTTTCTGCTATCAACAAACAAACTTCACACCTTCGAAATGTGCAACCAATCCAACAATTTCCTCTCTTTTAAAATTTTCATTCTTCAGTTATTATGAAGAAATATCTCCCCTTCTAGCTCCTCAGGGCTCATGTGAGTTCAACCATGACATTTGCCTGCATCGAAATAATAATCATGTAGTGAGATAAGTAAGCAATAAGAGTTCTCTTTGTTTGCCAAATTTTGCAGGTTTTGTTCCTGCCAGGGTGTTTAGATTAATCAATATTTAATAAAAAAAACATACCTAGCTAATACTGTTTCTCTATAGATTGAAATTCTTAAAACAGGTGGTGCGCATGTCTTAATATTATATGTTTACATGTTAGTAGAATTTGATTGTCTGTATTTTTATTATACCCAAGGCCAAGTGAACTATATATAATCAGAAATTAAGTTCAAAGAAAATAAAAACCACTCGAACTGGATGGAAAACTTGTTATTTATATATATATATATAGAAAGTTGATGGGAGAAGTACTCACTCTAGCAAATCCTTCCAACCAGCATCGGTGTTGAGGTCATCCAGGTTCAGGCTCTCCAGCCCCTCGAACGGGCTTGACGCCGGCGTCACCTCGCACGACATGCCGCCGCCGCCACTGGTGCCACCGGTATTACACTCGTCTACCGCTACCAATGGTGGCGCCACCGCGGCCGTCATATTGCTCCCGCTCGCCCCGCCGTGCCCGAGCTCCGTCGAGCTCAGCCCGTCCCCGGCGAGGGCGCTCCCTCCACTGCCACCGCCGAGGCCGTTGAACAGCCCGGCGAGGGAGACGCCCGGCATGGCCGGCGCGCTGGTAAACGCCGGCAGGCTGAGCAGGCCATCGTACTGGAGCCTACTCTTTTCAACGCCGGCGCCGGCGGGTTGTCCGACATGTACTCCTCCACTGCTGGCGGCGATGAGGGCCATCAGGTCGACGCTAGGCGCGGTGGCGGTGGCGGTGGTGAGCGCGCGGACGAGGCCCTGGAGGAGCTGGAACTTGGCGGCGTCGGCCTGGAGCCTGAGGGCGTTGATGTCCCAGTCCCAGGTGTGCGCGGCGGCCATGGTGCCGCCCAGGTTGGCGGCGGCGAGGAGGTTAGGGAGGCCGGCGAGGAGGTTGAGGTCGGTGCGCGGGCGGTGGGTCACCGGGTCGATGCCCATGCCGAGGAGCTTCTTGCGGAGGTGCGTGTTCCAGTAGTTCTTGATCTCGTTGTCCGTCCGCCCCGGTAGCTTGGTCGCTATAGACGACCACCTGCGGCGGATTCGGAGGAAAGCTTAAGCTGTTAGAGAAAGGTGCACGGACGTGTCGTTGCGCACACGGCTAAGCTAAGACGTATGCATGGTATGGTATATATGGCACGTACTTGTTGCCGAGCATGGAGTGGAGGTGGATGATGAGCTTCTCCTCGTCGTCGGTGAAGCGGCCGCGCTTGATGTCGGGGCGGAGGTAGTTGGTCCACCGGAGGCGGCAGCTCTTGCCGCAGCGGTTGAGGCCGGCCAGCTTGGGGAGGCGGCGCCAGCTGCCATGGCCGTTCTTCTGGATGTAGTCGACCAGCAGGTTGTCCTCCTCCGGCGTCCAGGGGCCCTTCTTCACGCCGGCCTCCTGGTCGCAGCACGGTGACCTCCCCATCGGCCGATGGATCGATCGTTGTATTCTATTTCTAGCTCGTAGCTGCCTAGCTAGCTAGAGGAAGCACGTACGTACGAAGGAAAGCTAGCTAGGAAGACGAGAGAGAGAGAGAGGAGTTTTTCCGGTTTGTTGTGCGGATAGGAGACTGGTTTTATAGAGGTTTTGGTACTTACTTGGTAGCATGCATCGTCAGGCCGGCGGCATAGCGTGCGTACGTGACCTACTCGATCATCGACCAACCTAACCTACAGGGTCTCTGTAACCGGTTTGGAACATTTTCAAATCAAAATTTGATTTGTTTCTTCAAAGCTAACATGAAAAAAAGATAAAATTGAAGCAAAATTCAATGGACAACAGTTTTTTTTTTTTGAATTTTACCGATAATCGGTTGATTATCGGCCGATTATCTAACCCAAACCCTAGCAACCTAGAGGCTAAAGCAAGCAAGCCTCTTTCTCTCTCTCTCTCTCTGACTTTAGAGTTTAACTAGTCCAAGACATGCTGGGGCTTGCTTAACTTAAGCACGTTGTTTAGTTAGACATGCTGCTGTACATACATGTTTACTTGCGTTATTTGTTATTGTCCGTACGTACTCCGATTTTCATATTGCATGCTGGCCGCAAGTGGAGTCCGTGTATAAAATAACGTAGAGTCTATTAGCTAGCTACCTAGCTAATTAGGTAGTATACTGTATGGAAATTTTAAGGCCGCGCGTAACGAAGCTTCCCACGCAGAAGCTTTGCCAGTGGATATGATCGATGATGTATATTGAGTACGTGGTTGCTGTGGATGTGAAAGCTGGTGTAAATAGGAATATAGCTAGCTAGGATTATTGGATCAGTACATATAGATGCATATATATTTTGGTACCCTCGGTTCACAAAAATAAATCGTTTTGGACATCGATAGAGTCCCCAAAATGTAAGTTTGACCGCTAACTATTATCATAACATATTTATAAAACCCAATAAAATTATAATATTATGAAATTGCTTTTCGAGATGGATCTACACATATGATTTTCATATAGCTAATCTAAATATTTAAAAAGATACTGATAGCCAAAGTTTTCAAAGTTTGAGCGCACACGTTCCAAAACGACTTGTTTTTGTGAATTAGAGGGAGCAATTAGCTAGCTTTTGCATATACTAGTAGGTGACCCGCACCATTGACACGTCGCCCTTTGGCGCGGGACGAGCGGGCGTAGGCGCGTGGGGACATTGGGCCGAAGTAGCGAGGACATGGGCCAAAGGAGGCGTGGAAAGGCCCACGAGGCAGCGGACGTGCGGTGAAGCGAGCAGGTTCGCGAAGGGCGTTCTCACGAAGCGCTTCGTGTGGATCGGACGGGCGCGGATGCTAGCGAGGCGTGATCGGACGGCGAGCGTGGAGGGGACGACGTGGCCGCGCGGCGGAGGCGAAAGCCACTAGCTGTTAAATAAGGCAATGTGCTCTTTATATATATACACGTACGTACGTATGTATGTATATATATACACACACACATACATACATACATATGTATATATACGTATATGTATGTGTGTGTGTATATATATATATATATATATATATATATAGAGAGAGAGAGAGAGAGAGAGAGAGAGAGAGAGGGGGTGAGATGGTAATCACTTTAGGACAGATGGAGCAAAAGCCTTTAATTTCCATGATATAGACATGGATGTACACGTGTACGAAGTATATATGTTGATCAATCCATAAATCCATTCTACATTACAGACAGATATATATGCACCGATGTATCCTGCACAGCTGATATAGCTAGGTGCTTAATTAGGTGTTGAAATCAGACACGTGAATGAACAGGGCCAGCAAGGATCGGTACCTGATCGCTGCTTAGGTTGAAATGAGACACGTGAATGAACAGGGCCAGCGTAGGCAGGGGGCAGAGGAGAATTAGGTTCGTGTGATCTGACACGTGTTGGGCTGTTTCCTCCCAACAGAAGCAACGAAGGAACCACCTGTTGCCTTTGCCACAGGCACACGATATAATTTGGTAGTCTCACTTGATACGGGGACAGACAAAACTGTTAAAAAAACTCTTATACTTTAAGGGTCGATGAACATAATATCGAAACTATCTTATGTGAGTTTTAGTCTATAAATATGAGGAACCCTATGTACAAGTGACATACAGATGAATAAAGATAACGGATCCTGCTCTAGGCTTTCTCTCTCTCTCTCTCTCTCTCTCTCTCTGTGTGTGTGTGTGTGTGTTCATTGTGTGATTGGATTGATTGTCTCCCGACTACGGTATCGATTATTTAACACGTTATCAGCACGAATTGTTCTTCAGGTAAATCGGTATGTCGTTCGGAATTCCATCTTTTCAATCCTTAGTTTGCTACTAGATTAATCTGGTAGACTAATACGTGAACATGAGATTAGATCAGTTTACTGTTCATCGTAATTTGTGACCACTGTTCATCACCATGAAAATTATTGTTCATACATGAAAACAATTGGCGATCTCTGTTGGCTCGAAGCCGCCACCGCCGTCGGACGCTTCGTGCCATTGTCGCGCACCGCTGACGTCCGCAGCGCCCGGCCGAGTCGGCCCGACGCCACCTAGTCTTTGTCTTGGGACCGTGTACGCCGCCATCGCGTCGCCGCCATGCTCGTGCACCCATGAGCTGCTGCGCCGAGAGGTCACACGCGCACCACGAGTGCTACGCCGCAACAAAGGCGTCTGAGCTCGAAAACCTGACGCGGCGCATCCTTGCCGTCGCTTTGCCTGGCGCCCGGCCACCACTTCCGTCGGCCGACCGCCTCGTCGCCGCCGCAGCGTCTTGCATTGCTGCTCGATCGCCGCCAGTAGGCTCTGGTGCCATGTCACCCCACCGCCGATGCCACGCCTACATCGCCGCAGATGCGAAGCGCCCATCAGGCGCCGTTGCCACTACTTGATGGGCACTAGGGAAACCTTAGCGCCCATCTCTAATACCCTGAATATCAATTAGGGAGAATATTATTCGGAGAGGGAATTTACTCAATATTCGTTAGCAAATGCAATAAAGAAAAGAGAGAATAATCAATTGAAAATAGTTTTTTTTGCAAAGAATCGCCAACCTAGGCTTGGGCCTTGGCCCAAAAGGCCCATGTTGGGCCGGCCAAGAGGGAGGGGCGCCCTCCCCACCTCCTAACCCTAACCGGCCTCCTCCTCTCCCCCTTGCGCCTCCACCTCTCCCCTTTCCCTCTCCAAGCCGCCACCTCCACCTTCCTCCTCTCCAAGCCGCCGCCCCCTCTGGCCATTGGTGCCACCCCATCTCCCCTTGGTGCTGCCCCTGCCATTGGTGCCTCCCCTCCTCGTCATCGGTGCTCCCTGCTGCCGGCCAAAGCGAAGGGAGGAGAGGCCGGCACCGGCAAGACCGACGAAGAGGCAGTGGAGGTGGCGCTCTGCCCACATTACCGAGCGGCGGCAGCAGCGCCAGGAGAAGAAGAGCCGGAGAAAAGCGAGATCCAAATCCATCAAGCGGAAAAGGGGGGAGTAAGGCCGGGGAAGAAGGAGGCTTCGGGTCTTCTTGGCGGGATCGTGGGTGAGGAGGCCGGCACCGGCAAGGCCGACGAAGAGGCCGAGGAGGTGGCACCCTGGCCACATTAGCAAGCAGCGGCAGCAGCGCCAGGAGAAGAAGAGCGTAGAAAAGCGAGGGGGAAATCGGGCCTGGCGGCGCAGGGGCTCAGGTGATGCTTGTATCTCATGAGGCCGAGGTGGCAAGGGGCGAGGGGGGCGAGGGGGGAAGGAGGAGGGGCGGCGGAGAAAGCGTGGAGAGCTGGAGGGGATGAGGGGCGTTGCGCCAAAGCGAGGAGAACGACAAAGGCGTCAAAGTGAGCGGACGCGAAGGTTCTCGCGAACCTGTGAAGCAAAAAATGTCGGACGGCGGAACCCACTGTAGATGGATCGAATGGCCAGCGAAAAAAGGGTGACGTGGCCAGGCTCTCCCCAGCTGAGTTCCGTCTCCTTTTATATATAAAGATACTTGCTTTCACCCTTTAAAAAAATACTTGATTTCTTTTTCCTTTTTTTTCTTCTTGTGTCTGCAACTCACACAGTTGGTTGATATTTACCAAACACACAACTACCGTCCCCCACATGAAGGAGTTATATTGCGGTAAAATTGCATACTTTGAAGTTTGAATTGTACATATATATAACGCACCTCATTGGAAGCTTCCTGTCTAAATTGCTATTGTCATCCTTGGTAAATACTGATACACAATCTAATATTTTTCCCAAAAAGACGAGTAGTTCCAAAAGTTAAGTGCCAGCCAAATGAACAGGACACTCTGATTGGCATGTGTCTTTTGAAGTTTGAACTTTGAACTGCAAGGACGAGAAGAAATATAAACAGAATGCATTTTTCACTTGGTCTACTGCATATAGCCATATACTCCCATCCAATTTGTATGTACCTTCCCCCTAACATGTCCTGAATTCAATGCTCAAATAACCAACTCTTATATATATCGGGTGGCTATATTCCCATCCAATTTGTATGTACCTTCCCCCTAACATGTGCTGAATTCAATGATCAAATAACCAACTCTTATATATATCGGGCTCAATATTGTACTAGGCACCTGCTATAGCTTCACTTTGTGTTGTGGTAGTTGTTTAGGTGCAGGTCCGATGATCGAGGATAAAACACTCGTCCTTGAACGATTGGCTATGTCACTGTCAAGGCTCTAAGGTTTAGTTGAAGAGGAATGAGATAAACTAAAAACTTTGTTTATTCATTGTTTAATTGATAATGGATACATATGTTATCTTTTTTATTGGGACAACCCGATTTGACGTCTAAGAAATAATCTATAAGGAAACCTATCAATCACATCTAATCTTTTCAACTATTAAAAATAACATTCCTAATAGATAAGATCTTATTCCTAATAATAACTTGATAGATAAGGAATTCCAAAATAACCTACCTAACCAGCTATTCTTTATCCTAGGAAACCTATCAACCATGTATTGAAAATAACGGTGATGCAGTACCAACGGGACTATTCACGTGATGCTACAGTCTCGGTACTATTCATGCAGCGTTGCGGTCCCGCAGTGCTGTTTGCGCGCCTGCTGCAATGCATCGCGTCTTGCTCCATAACATTACACCCCTTGCGGCTAGGCAGCTCATCCTCGAGCTGCAGTGGTGGCCATGGTTGAAGTACTTGATAGCCCCATATTGACAAGAGTATCCGGTACCGGCGTAGGTTCGCTTGAGAGTAGATCGGCGACACTCCAACATATGGCGCCCAAGGAAGAAGCGTCTTAGCATGTCGTGCCGTTGAGGAAGACGTCAGCGGCATAGGCAACCGACATGGGGGAGCAGTTACACCCTTACTAACATGGAGCGTGACGATGGCGGGAAGGACACGATGGCAGCGCTGACCCCTCAGTCGTTGCGCTCTGCATTGCCTATGACACAGTGTTGGTCGGTCATGTGGAAAATATCGCCGCTGGACAGCGGCATCCTTCCTCCAGCGGTGCCACACCGGGGGTGCAACCAAGGGTAGCGATGCCCACTGGGGTGGTATTGGTGGCATCATTGAGGAAGGTGATGGTAGCGCCGCCATTGTAATGACATGCGATGCCTCCTCCCGCTCCTTCAACTTGACCATCAATGCCCACGTTTCTTGGAGGATGACCATCATGTTGTCACTTGAGGCTATTATTTTTTCGTTGCCAGCCTTCAACATCGCGAAGGGAGATAGTTTGGCAACGAAAGCCATGGTGGGTGGCTCTGATACCAAATGTTGTGCAGTTGTTGGGGTACGGGTCCGAGGATCGAGGGTAGGACACTCGTCTTTGAACGATTGGCTATGCCACCGTCAAGGCTCTGAGTCTTAGTATGCCACCGTCAAGGCTCTGAGTCTTAGTTGAAGAGGAATGGGAGAAACTAAAAACTTTGTTTATTCATTGCTTACTAATAATGGATACATATTATCCCTTTTATAAGGACAACGCGACTTAACGCCTAAGAAATAATCTATAAGAGAACCTATCAATCCAATATAATCTTTACAACTATTAAAAATAACCTTCCTAATAGATACGATTTTATTCTTAATAATAACTTGATAGATAAGGATCCCAAAATAACCTACCTAATCAACTATTCTTTACCCTAGGAAACCCATCAACCATGTATGAAAATTAACGGTGCTACAGTCCACAGTGTTATCCGCGTGCCTGTTGCAATGCACCGCGTCTTGCTCCATAACACTTTGTGAAAATTAGCGTGCTTGAAGCCTAACACAAATGATATATTGGGAGAGACACTAGTGCAGAGTACAATTCCTCCCTCTTATTGTGACTTCACCGTCACCAGCCACCCAATATTGTTACAACCAAAACGGTTATGGTGGGTTGATCAGCATACAGCCATACATGCATGCACTTCTGTAGAAGTTTCAGGTCTTGTGCAGCTAGCCAGGTTTTAGTCAGTATGGACTAATCATTTTTTTAGACAATAGAAGTATAACTCCCGGTCTCTACATCAACTAGAGATGCACACATTCATTACACCACCATCAGCTAAAAGCTTAAAACAAAAAAGGGCTAAAAGCCAACAATGACAAATAGTCATGTAAAGGCTAGTCTTAAAAAAGACCACCTCTAGGACCATCCAGGAGATTGTTCACACGCAAACAGCAGCTGCGCAGCAAAGAGGTGATGATGGGCCAGTCTCCATAGCGACGCCTCTAAGAAGGGATACGAATCACGTCGTCGTCGTCGGATCCAACCAGCGAAGGTCAGATCAAGAGTTTTCACTCCGGAGCTCACATACCGGTTCTCCAAAGCAACACCTTCAAGAAAGTAACATCGCTCAGGTCGACGTCGTTGCTGGATCCAACCAGCGAAGGCCAGAGCAAGAGTTTTCACCCCGAATCGAATGTACCAGCGCTCCAAGACCACACCACAGCACGTCCTCGTCACTGGATCCAACCAATGAGGCCAGATCGCCAAACGACGTCTGCAACATCCCCAACGGCCAACCGCCGCCAGCACCAAAGGAAGGCGACGTCCACCGCAGCCCACACGTCGGCCGGTTAAAAGCTGTCTACCGGGAAAGAGTCAAGCGCCGCACAAACCACTGCCATGAGCCTTCGCAATCTCTACCAACCGCGCCAAATCTAGATCTGCACCGCGCCCCCTCCGTCGTCATGCCATCGACAAAGCCACGCCACCAAAAGAAGCCAGCGAAGAAGGGCCCTGGATCGCCACGCCCGAAGACGAACCGGTGGAGAAGGGCTCCAGATTCAATCCCGACGAAAGTCCACACCGTTGGAAATCAGCAAACATACGTCAGGCGTAGGGAGTGTGATGCAGATCAGGTGCTACCACCGAGGAGAAGAAGCCCCGCCGTCGCCGCTGGCCGGCCAGGGGCCGCCGACGGCGAGGAGAAAGAGAGGTGGAGAGGGGGGCCTCGTATGAACTAATCATGCAGACTACAATGTGATCTATGCTTGAATAGTATATACATATATCAATAGATCTTGTTTGTTCTCGTCCTCGTTCGTCGTCACGACAATCACTATCACTGTGAAGAGGGCCGATTAAACCATGTGCATCTGTCCTGATTTCCATTAGCATTGCTGCATGAAACATCCTAATTGGTTAGACTTCCCTTCAACAACCTGGTTGTTTTATAATTGATTCTCTGGTTTAAACAAACTAAGTAATAAGATTTGGTGCAATTACCAACATGAAATTGTGAAATCGGTAAAGTTCTGATGAAGGGGGCAAACTAGTATGTCCCCATTGGCCATTAACTTACGCAGCAAGACGAACACACATACAGTAAGGTTCAGAAGTAGCACATCGGTGAGCACCTCCAGTATTCTTGTACTCAGATCATATGTTCATGTGAATAATTGAATATACATAGCATATTTCGTGGTGTTCAATAGTGTGAGTAGACGTGACAGAAATAAACTTTGTTTTCATTTTGGTAGCTTCTGCAAGTAATCTAGCTAATGGATGATTGGCAAGCATGCCCCTGTAGAATACAGATATACAAGTAACTAGCTTAGACATCTAGCTACTAGGATAAGGACACCAATGGTTGTGACCTTGCCGTTGTTAGTATCATTGACACGCCAATATGTCCTTTTCAGTAACTTCTATGTGGAGCCTAGGAGGGTGACATGATGAATCTGAAGGCTACTGGCGAATTCAAATCATCCATGATTATAGCAGGATTGTTGAATAATCCTTGATACTGTTAGTGGTTTCAGTTTCTTGTTTTGCATGTTAATTTGAGTCTACTAATTAGTTGCATTTAGTTTTTGTGTTGTAGTTGAAACGTTCGGACGTGGGAACGTGCACGTAGGAATTGTATGTAACGTATTAGTGGCGCATCACTGATAGTAACGTATTGTAGCACTAATTGCATGTAACGTAGTGGGTTGTGCATCAAAATAAAAGGAGAAGAAAGAAACTTGAAAAGCTGCTTGAGTTCAACAGCACCAAAATCTCAGTCTCGCGTTTGCAAACTCGTTCTTTGCGTTCTAGAGTGTGTGTGTGTGTGCACGCGCTCTGCAGCTCTCAGGGCCAACAATTGGTATCAGAGCTTCGTACTCTCCTGCCTGTGAAGATGTCGCGCGACGGCTCGGAGTCTCCATCGGATATCAGGATCTGCGTCGAGGACGGCGCGAGCGGCAACGCGCCGGCCGTGCGCTGGTGGTACCGTCGGCAAGAGAGGGAGTTGTGACTCTCCAATACCCTATGCTCACGGAGAGCAATTACGGGGTGTGGATGGTAAAGATGAAGATCATCACACGTGCGCAAGAAGTGTGGGTGGCAGTGGAAGGCGAAGAATTGGTCGATGAGAAGAAAGACCAAATGGCTCTCGCCGTCATAGTCCAAGTCATGGTGGAGGCCGTTGTAATGGCCATACCCTAGAAGGAGATGACAAAGGAGGCTTGGGACGCACTCAAGGAGATGCACGTCGGCGAAGAACGTGTCAAGAAGGCGCGCATTCAAACTCTCAAGAGAAAGTTTGAGCGTATCTACATGAGGGACTCGGAGACAATCATTGAGTTCACCTTGATACTCATCACCATGGTCAACGAGATACGTGCTCTCGGTACTAAGGTGGAGGAGAGCGCCGTCGTGGAGAAGTTTCTACGCTCCGTCCCTGACAAATTCCTACCCATTGTCGGCACCATTGAGCAATGGGGCGATGTATCAGTGATGGAGGCCATCGGACGCTTGAGGGCATACGAGGAGAGCTTGAAGTGGCGTCGGCGTGACAAGGAAGAAGGAGAGCACCTGTTGCTCACACGCGCCAAGTGGGAGGCCAAAGCCGCCGAAGAGAAGAGGAGCGGCAAGGGCTCTGACAGCAGCACAAAGAATAATGGTGGGCGTGGCGGTGGCGGTGGCCAAGACGGCGACAAGAAGATGCACCGCGGAAAATTCGACAAGTCGAAAATCTAGTGTTTCAATTGTCGGGAGTTCGGCCATCTTGCGTCCAAGTGTGATGAGCCGAAGAAAGAACGGGTGTATCTCACCAACGCCCAAGAGGACGACAAGCCGGGTCTCCTAATGGCTATGGCATGCGAGCATGCCGCGAACGTAGTTATGCTGAAGAAGGAGGAGGACGGTGATGAGGGCTTGCTGCTTGACGACACCGGTGAGGCTAACATGAAGCTCGTCCCAGTGGTGGCGATGGGCAACCAGGACCTCGTGCTCACGGGGGTGCAACGTGACACCAGCCTCATTGCCGAAGGGGACATCTTCGTGTCAGTAGGAGAGGACGAGCTCGCTGGACTCACCAAGGCTGACAAGCGTGGGGTGGTTGCCGTCGTGGCCAACCAGGCCATCGACAGCGAGGGCGCCGACAGCAGGTGGCTCGAGGACGTGGTCATGTTGCCCATGGAGGAGTTCTAGGTGGCCGTCGAGGCCATGCGTGTGCACTTCGCGCACGACTACGACCTCATATACACCATCATCGAGAACCACAGGGAAAAGCTATCAGAGGGGGAGATGAGTCCCATCTGGTACCTCGACACAGGTGCATCCAATCACATGACCGGGTGCCGTGAGCTATTCTCCGACCTGGACATGTCGGTTCGAGGGGCAGTGAGATTTGGCGATGGATCTCACGTGGAAATCAGCGGCCATGGCATGGTGCCGTTCAAGTGCCAAACTGGTGAGTACAAAGTCTTAGCTGATGTTTATTACATACCTAAGTTAAGGAGTAATATAATCAGTTTGGGGCACCTCGATGAGCATGCCTACAAAACGGTGTTGGAAGATTACGTTCTGAGCATTTATGATCAAGAGAGAAAATTGCTGTCCAGGGCAAATAAGTCACGGAATCAATTGTTGTCCAGGGCAAATAAGTCACGGAATCAACTGTACTTGCTTTGGCTAGGCCGCACCCAGCCGGTTTTGTCCTGACAAAATATGGTGTGAAGGAAGACGAGCTGCGCACAAGGATCGGTATCGTTGAGATCAAAAAAGCACATCAAGGATTAGGGGGTATTTGGTGAATAATCCTTGATGCTGGTTAGTGGTTTCAGTTTCTTGTTTTGCATGTTAATTTGAATCTACTAATTAGTTGCATTTAGTTTGTGTTGTAGTTGAAACGTTCGGACGTGGGAACGTGCACGTAGGAATTGCATGTAACGTATTAGTGGCGCATCACTGATAGTAACGTATTGTAGCACTAATTACATGTAACGTAGTAGGTTGTGCATCTGAATGAAAGGAGAAGAAAGAAACTTGAAAAGCTGCTTGAGTTCACCAAAATCTGTGTCTCACGTTTGCAAACTCATTCTTTGCGTTCCAGAGTGTGTGCGCGCTGAGCTCTCAGGGCCAACAAGCATATCTTAATGTAGAATCTGTGGCATAATACACTAACATTACTGAAAATTTGTGATAGATAATAACATGTCCTCCTACACAATGGTCGTCAGTTCATACAAATTATGTTTCTACTAGTCAGAGGAAAGAATGTAGTATCTAGAGATTCAGAACTGCGGGATAAACATTTCGTCAGACCTGTTTGTGCAAGAGCTTTACAGTCTCGCTCGACCGAAGAGTAACTCATTCTGATAAGAAATCTGATATGGACATCTTGTGCTGTCATATGTTTATTAGTGGAACAATCGTTTTCCGCCCATCATTAATGTGTATCACTGGAAGCAACAATGTTGCAAATATGACAGAACAACTTTGTTTTTTTTTTGACGTAAAACAACTTTGTCAATTATGTATATCATACACCGAGCTAATAATTCCTGCCTTTCGCTGTTTTCTTATGCTCCATCATTGGACGCGTCGGTTTCTGGTTTGTTCTATCATAACCAAAACTCCAAAAGTACACAGGAATATAGAGAAAGATATGTTCTTGCTGAATTTTGCTATATACACAATTGAAGGCTTCAACTTGCAAAGCCTAATCAAGTAATTCATGACGCGATATGTGATGAGTTGTGGAAGCAAACAAGGATCCAAACGGTTAAGTCAACCAATGGAAACACAAAAGAGGACTCCTTAAACAGTTGCACAGCCTTGGGGATCTTTAAGTTAATTAGGATCTTAACTTAGTCTAATGCAACCTAAACATATCTGAAGAGATTTGCTACCACATCTTTCATATGATGGCTGCATTGCGAATTAATCTGGATCAACAGGGAAGAGCTTAATTTACTGCAACATGCATCAGACTGCATCCATTATATAATAGCAGTAGTTAGTAAACAGAATCTGATAAAGAACTGGCACCAAATCTTTGCGTAATCCAATTACCCACCACATGTCACTGTTAGGCCGTAGTTGTTACAATTTGGTGTGGCTTCTGACCAAGTTTCTACGTTGATTTTAATTAGCACTTCACGTGCATCTCCACGCATATTACATCGATCTAGGTCAGTTCTATTAACGGTACACTGTTCTAATGCAGACGTGTAGAAAGCCGTTAATATGATATGATAATATGAGTGAGTCAACAAGGACTGTTTCGAGACTGAATTCGCTGCCCTGAATAGCAGTAATGAAAATTTTGCTTCCTCAATTGGATCGGATCACATGTCATAGATAGCAGTAAAATCATATCTGTAATTATCTCTGGTTTCAGGTAAGAAATATAGATCTTGATGAATGGATATAAACTATATTTATCCATGTTGTCTAAATAACAACAGATTTGACCTAGGCCATATGTTGTTCACTTCCTCTCCAGATATTCAACTTGCAATGCATTATGCATAGGTGGTTTCCACGGTGTCATGGTATAGTAATAAACCGACAAGTGCTGTGACCTGAAAACTTCTGTAATCTTAGTATTTACAATTTGTTTGCATAATCTAATCTAGTTAGTTAGGAGAAAGCGGGCTGTGTTGCAACCATGCATGCATCAGTTGACTTTACCTCGCTGAAACCCGGGGCCTGAAGATGTTTTGCCGCATCCAGTCACGGCCTGGTCCATGTTCATGCAAATCTAAGACGACGTAAATTTTCAGTAAACGTATATATATTGTTCGTACGAGGTTTGGATTTTTCATTGCACATTTGCCATCATCACACATCAATGTTTGGGTTAAAAAGAGGGTTCCTCTGTGGACAAATGAATACAACATATGCATCTAGTCAGATAAATCCTTGTAAATCTACATGTCTTTGAGTGAGCAATGCAATTTCAGTGTAAAACAACTTCTTTTTTCTGTGCATGCCAAGTCAACTAGATGCTTATGCGTGTAGATTAAGCAAAACTGTGCTGCCGAGATTGAAATTTTTTTTAACTATTTTTGTTTCAGAACATGTCTGTACTGTTGGCAACAAGAGTTTTTAGAAATAACATGGAAGGAATTCAACCTGTTGTAAGAACATGTTTGAACCCTGAACCTGTGAGTCTGTGCCTGCACCTGAAAACAAGCACAAGCTACCTGCTATCCAAAACTAGCAAGTAACAGTATGAAACTGAAATGGTCTTGAACAGCTTTCGAGATACCAAAAGAATATTGTAACAGCCCAATTTTTGAATAGTTTAAAACTTGCATGGATTTCTTGGATTTCAAAAACTTTTGTTGCATTTGGAGAAATTCCAAAAGCTCGACTTGCAATTCAAAAAGATAAATCAATTCTCCTTTCTCCAAATTGAAATTATAACAATCTACAAGTTAAATGGTGTGCTAAATCTCCTCAGAATTTGAATTTTGAATTCAAATTCAATTCTAAAAATCCAAACTAAAAGTTTAAACCCTTTTTCTCCCTCCTCTCTCTCTCTCGGGCCAAATCCTCCCCGTCGGCCCAGCCCTCACCTCTCCCCCGCAGCCCGCCAGCACGCTCCCGGCCCAGCGCCACCCCCTCGCTCTCCTTCCCTCGCCACCCAGCCCAGCCAACCAGGCCCAACTCCGCGCGCACCACACCGCAGCCCACCGCTGGCTCGCTCCGCTGACACGTGGGCCCTGGCCCCACCTGTCAAGTTCATCTCACCATCTCCCCTCGCTATTTAAGCCTCGACCAAGTGCATCAACGTGCTCGCCAACCTCTCCGCTGCATCTCCCCCAACTTTCCCCTCTTCTCCGCCTCGGGTGGACGAGAACTCACCGTCTTCCCCAATTCTGGCCATCGGCTTCACCGTTGGATTCCGGCTACTAGAGTGAGTTTCCGCCCTCATCTTCTTACGCAATGTGATCGCCTTGACTTCCTCTTCCTCACGCTCGTCTCCTCTGTGTTTGTTTCCTCATAGAGAAGGACACTATCGTCGTCCACGAAGCTAGCCGGAGTACGTCACATCATCGCCGCCGCCTCCCGCCTTGCTCGGTGAGCTTTTTCCTCCGTTGTCTTGAGCTTATTGGTTGCCTTGACCCCCTCTCTCTAATGTGTGCATCCTTTTTTCCTTTCTACGCACCAGAGACACCGACAAGCCTTTCATCCCTGTTGCCGGCCTAGAGCACGCAACTTCATCACCGCACCCGATCTCCTTCCTCACTTTGTTTCCAGGTGAGCCCTTCCGTTTCCGTAGACTTCATCATAACGTAAAACTTTTAGGCTAGGCTGACGTATGTAGATGGCCATAGCGTAGCCGCACCGCTGACCTCACCGAGCCACCGCAAGTCATCATGGAAGAACTCGTGTGCCGCCGCATTTTGAGCACCGAGCGCACGTTTAGCAAGGTTATAGTCTGTAGATGGTAGTCTAGGCTTCGATTTCCAGTTTTTAGCCGTGTTGGGTAGTTGCCCCTAACGACAGTACCATCGCCGCCTTGGTCCATCTCCCGCCGCACCGCCATAGCCGTTAGAGCCGCCGTGGACCCCCCACGTTCCATTTTGTTAGTCGCGGGTGGTCACCCGAGACACCTCCGCCGCCGCCGAGATCACACCTGAGCCATGGCTGCCTCCTTTTAGTCCCCGTGTAGAGGAAGAAGACGACGTGGAGCACTGACACATGGACCTAGGTAATTAGATTAACCGGTAATTAGTTCATGTTAATTAATTAGGTAATGTTTGTATGACATGTGAGCCCTCGGTAATTAGGAAAACTAATTAAACTGTAGATTAAAGTTCGAGTCTATGACACGCGGCCCCACCCCTACTTTATCCATGCGTAGACTTAATATGTAGACCAAGCTACTGACAAGTGGGCCCCTTGGCTCTATGCACCGTTGGGTGGACCGTGGTCCCACCTGTTAGTCTCTCGGGTTTTCCCAAATAAAAATAAATAAATAAGAACTTTAAAACCCGGCTGGACCCCACTTGTCAGTCAGAGAAATTTTCCTTATAAAAATAAAATAAAATAAAAATAAAAATTCAGCTTGACCCACCTATCAGAAACTTCAGAATTTCTCTTGGGTCAAACTTTGGAGAGCTTGTTCTCCATCGTTTTAAATCCAAAGGTTTTGATTATTGTTTCTAAATTCAAGATCTTTCCATCAGTACCAAAAACATAATTTTTGGAGTTCATTTGAATTTATTGGAGTTATGTGCATTTATTTGAAGTCGTCATTTTATACTTAATTAGATTCCCACGTCGTCGAAGACTTCACCACTACTTCAAGATAAGACCAAGACCCAGTAATATCCACAGTTGAGCAAGGCAAGTTATTACAATTGATCACGTTGAACCTACTTTTTAAATGCAAATTATTTTGTTTCAAAGTATTACTTGCATGCATAATATTATTTATGAAATGCTATGTTAAAGGTTGATACCTAGCTATGTCAAATGTTATTATTACAATTCCCCTCCTTGATTGTTGATAACCCCTCATACCTTGTCACCATAAGTTAATTATTACATTAGTAAATTACCCTTGGTTAATCAATAATAACTATTGGTTGTGTTCAGACACTGGTTAGTGGTTGAATTGAATATGACACAAACATTGCCATTACAAGAACTTAGGATATATTTTGAATTGTAGTGTGGTAACATAGGTTACCATTGAAAATAGAAAAATGTTACATAAAATGGTGTAGACTTGGACGAGTGGTTGGTATGAGATTGGTGCAGAGGCATGCATGAGAGTTGGGTTTGTGGATTACTTCGTCTGAGTCGATTAAGGACCAAATCATGTGCTGCATTTCTAAACTAATGAACCGTGCAACCACAAGTCTAGTATGGGATAGACATGGACAATTACTTTGTTCAGTTTCTAGCATAAACCCCGCGCATAGTGGTAGGTTTGGAAATTGAGAATGGCGAGCGACTCCCTAACAATGGAGGATCCCTCATTAAAAATGTGTCCCACAATGGAGCATTCTGGGGGTGCTCCGTAACAGTCACTGTCCTAGTGTTGAGTGGTTCCCCGCCGGAGCGGGTCGAGTGTCGGGACTAGGTATTAGAAAAACCCTGTTATGATTGTCTCGGTCGCACGTCCAAGGAAACGTGTCATGGCCGACATTATGAGTTGATCATATCTTGTGAGTAAAGTTGTACAACCTCTACAGAGTGTATAATATAAGAGAAAATTGGCTACATGACACTGCAATTTTGCGTCCTTTGCCAATGGACATCCAAAAAACGTGGTTTCGCCAAAAGACACTAACATTTTGTGGTATTTTGTTGTTAGACACTCCTCTCATTAAAATAATATATCCGAGTGATTAGGAGAGAGAAACTTTGTAAAATACCCTTAATGCGCAGTGCCTACCTCGGTCGGCCTGGTTGAGCCAACCCAATTCTAATGGTTTTGGACCCACATGTCATACAAAATACTAATGAATTATTAATGGCTAACTAATTGCACTTAACACTAATTAATTTCCTCACTAACCTAACTACTGTGCTGCAATTGATCTTCCCCCCCAAATCCACAGAAACGACAGCGAAAGCAAAGGAGAAGAAGAGGGAGGCGGAGGCGGAGGAGGAGGCAATGGCTTCGAACCGCGCTCAGGCGGCGTGGAGAAGGCTCGGGGCGGCACGGAGCTCAGGGTAGCGCAGAGAAACTCGAGGCGGCGCGGAGAAGGGGCCACGCCCGTGTGCGGCTCAGAGCCGGCCAGAGGAGCATGGGCTTGGGGTGGAGAAGATCGAGGTGGCACGAAGAAGGCTCGGGGTGGCATGGAGAGGCTCGGGGCAGCGCGGAGAAGCTCGAGGCAAGTGAGGCGCAGGCCTGAATGCGACATGAGTGTGCCAGAGATGGGGAGAGGAACTCCGTCGCCGGGCTTGCCATGAACGACGATGATGGCACCTCCCTCAACCGCGGAGTTGACGGAGACGGCGACGTGCGGTTGCGGCAGCTTCCTGAGGGAGGCGGCGACGTGAGCGCCGATGGTGGCCTGAGGTGGGACGTCGACGACCGGATTCGGGCCAGTTCGACTGGGTAGGAAGAGAAGAGGATAGAAGAGGAAGAAAGAGGAGAAAAAGGAAGAAGAAGAGGAGAGCAGAAGGAGAAAGAAGAGAAAAGGGCAAAATAGACAATTCACATGCTTTCTCTCTCCCCTCTGACCCAAAAGTAATCAAATAGTTACATCGATGTCCTACGGCAAAATTACACGTTTTTACAATGTATTCTGATGAAACCACGTTTTTTGGATATCCATTGGCAAAGGACGCAGATCTGCAGTGCCATGTAGCTAATTATCCCATAATATATTCGAATAGTCTGCGCCCCACGTGGCGTTATGGGCATTGTGCAGAAAGCCACACTTGATTGGTTTTAATAAAATATGGATGGAGACTTGTTAACGTAAATCTCGTTGTAGCGATGATATAGGTGGATGGAACCTTGCTTATAATCAACACTTTGGTTTGAAGTTAAAAATAACTAAGTCAAAAGGTTTGAAAAATAATTATGGTATTTGAGCAAAACTTGTTTTGTGCTAAAATAACCATAAGACCACTCCTTTGGTAAGTCTTGCATCTATATAATTGTATTTTGGTGTGAGGACTTGCTGAGTACCTTCGTACTCATTATTGCTCAAATATGTGGATTCAGACTAAGAAGTTGAAAATCTGGTGTATAGATACTTCTATGCATCCGGTTATGGAAATAAAGATGATGGTGATATCTAGGCCGTAGTCCCAATCAATTGACTGTGGCAAACTCATGGAGGCCCCCTTTTTGGTTTATGTATCCTTCGTTGCTATTTACTCTCTAAACTCATTGGCCCATCGGTTTGTTATATAAAAACTTGGCCCTAAGGCTTATTTACGTTGGATTCTGTAATATTGAGTACTCTTTTACTTATACAGGTGGATGGGTGTGATATTCCCCGATAATTGTACTATATGAGCTAGTTACTGATCATGGACTAGCTTGTGATACACAAAGGGTCTGAATACAAATCCGGGCTCGACAAATATACAATTTGCTGTACTTTATATGCTCCATTTGGCTTGTGTACTTTGATGAAATGGATCATTTCCGGTTATTTCATTTGTCCTCTAATTGTCCTTGTCACATCTTAGTTCCTGTACTTGTAAGCATAGGATGTTAGAGTTGAAACTTGAAATGTGAGTAGTTTATGGTTGCTTGCTATACTCAAATCATTGGAGTCACGTGAGGTGCTTCTGTTAGGCACTTTTTGTTAGGAAACAAAACAACATGCCAAAATATTCAACCCAAGAACACAACTCCGTGGGAATGGGATCATACAAGCATTATATAATGCCAACCTGCAGGTAAACTCGTTGCTGCATACTAATCGGATCACTATTTTTGTTACCTGTTTTCATTTCAGTTAGAGAAATCTCGGCGAAAATGCCTTCTTATTACCAATGAAGTTCTTTCTTAGAAATCCAAATATATTTTTCTGAGATTAGAAATCCAAATAGTTGGGAGGTTCTAATTCTGCGGTATTAAGGACAGCATTTTTATCAATTGCATTTGTTACACTAGTACCTCAGCAGAAGCACGTGTGCACGACACAGATGAGAACCGTTATTCACAAGTCAGAATAGGAGACTTGAAATTGCAAGTAAATAATGTTGTCAACTGAACTGCAGCCAATGAACAGTGTGGCTTCTGAATTCGGTCCTTGAGATCATACACTCTTGAATGGATACATACACAGGGATGTGACCAATTTAGCAGGAAGCAACTCGCTTTTTTTAGGCAGAAGCCTTGGTCAAATGCATAGTTGAGAAGCATGGGAAAGCCATTAACACAGACACAGTGGCATGACAATGATGTGGACCATGCATATAGATACCCATCACCAGAAACAGTCCTTGATTCCTATTGGGGCACAAAATTTGTTTAAAACATTCCAGCTTGAGCAAACTGGTTTAAGGGATCAATGAGACACTTGATTAATTGTTCGATTAGAAGCATTCTCCCCTTGTGTTGCGATTGACGGGCCACTCTTGAGCAGGAACAGAGTACAGTGGACTGAGTAGGTAGCTAGCTAGCTAGTTGATTGTGGATGAAGGCAATGGAAGAACAAGAGGCTTGCCCGCATCCGACACATGATATGCTAATTTCAAAGGGACAAGCTAGCGTACGTCGTAGGTTGCGGCATGGCTGGGTGATGCCATGTGTGTAGCTTGGCAAGGGAAAGCTTGAGCTGACACTTTTAGTGGTGGAGCTCTTCTTGTGACCACAACAATAGCAACATCATCTGTGTCCAAGCTTGGGGAAAAAAACTCATCTATGTGGTGGCTTGAGATTTTCTTAAGAAATACAATGCCAGTGACCTGTTCTATAAGGAGCCTTTTTTATTTTTAAATTCTTTTTAAAAAAATATTTTAAAGGTAGTATCTTCATAACTTTATTTTCAATTCTGACCCCTTTGGTCACGCCATGATCTGTGGCATAACTAAACTGTGCTATCACGCTACTAACCTCTTTGGACGCGTCCGTTTTTAAACTAAGTCCTGTCACGCCAAGAGGAATGACGTGACAGCACTCGCTTGCCACGTCAAGGTCTATGGCATGACCAAATGGGTCGGAATTAGAAATAAAGTTTGGAAGAGACTATCTTTAGAATAATTTTTTTAAAATGATTAAATAATAAAAAGAGTTCTTCTATGGGCAAGAAGAATATGCTAAAATGACAAAATGACAAAAAAAAATCGTTCGCCGTTGCCGGGGATCGAACCCGGGTCACCCGCGTGACAGGCGGGAATACTCACCACTATACTACAACGACGTTGTTGGGTGTGCCCTGGTACTTCATATTGTAACGTAAGAAGTCTGCAAGAACAGAGGTAGCTTATGCACCCCACAGCTTGGCACCTTAACTCGATTAACGTCTTCACCCAAGAGTCACTGACAATGATGATTGAACCGAGCCAAGAACATGCTGATTCGGCCGAACACCACAAACAATTCCAGGAAACAAGACTAGCATATTATTAAAGCAACTTTCCACATCTTTACCAAAGGTGCATGCCAATTCCAACTAGTACAAGATTGAACATCAAACCATATAAACCCCCAGAATACATTGTGATCACCAGCGTGTTTCCTGCTCTACCAGAAAACAAAATTCCTGCGACGCGAAAGTTCACAGATGGAAGATTGATTGGACATATGGCAGGAGGGTTTGATCTGTTCTATATCTATGTTTTACATGCATCCACCGATACAACACGTTGAAGCACATAAGAGCACGGTAGGCAACTAATCAATGGATGGGTGTGTATGAGTGTCCCCCAGAAGGACCGGAACCCTTCTGCTGTTCCTCAGCTGCCATTTTCTCCTTTGTCATTGTCCCGACATCGGTAGCGGCCTTGGCAACTTTGTTGAATGCATTGGTGACCCACGACGCCCTGGTGAAGACATATCTGTTCTTCATGATAGCAGACCCAGCGCTGCCCGCCTTCTGTTCAGCAGCAGCGAATGCAGACTTGGTCTTGTCAGACACCCGGAACTTCTGATCCACCTTCTTGACCTTCTCATTGGCCATGGAAGTGCCCATAATGATCTTCTCGCTAAGCCCAATCTTCTTGTCAATGGAGGCCAACTTGGCACCAGCAGTGGATGTGAAGCCATGCTTCTCATCAAAAGCTTTTGCCTTGCCAATGGAGTCTTTGCCCAGGACGAAGCCCTTAGCAAGCATAGTACTGACAATATCCTCAGCCTTGTGGACAGCATTGTCTCCACCGACTGGGACTCTGATTCCACCCATCTGAAAATGGAATATAACATTCGATTCATATTATCCATAAGATTAAAACAAAATACTGCAACTGTGGTGCCTATGTTACTGCTAAAAATAAGGAATGCATTTTTCATTGCCAGTACACCTCTGGAGAAACATAAACCTAGCTCAGGTGCATGAACACCAGCGCAACTCTAGCACTACATGACTCTCAAAAGTTGGGAGCATCTGGATGTCAAAGAGACAAACAAGCAGTTGACCATAATATTTGGCATGAAGGATCTTAATTCTAAGCAAAGCAGAATACCAGTATATTCTAGTTTGACGCTAATAGGGCACTGCCAAACTTCTTATTGAGTGTGCCTTCAAAACTAGTTTATCAAGAAGACCACCTACTAATGGAACCTAAGGAAATTGTCACAGGTTTTGCTTGTCATTTGTCAACTAGACAAGGTATGAACCTACATTGCAACTATCAATTTCACTTATGGTTAAGAAACAGGAATATGCGAAAGTACATGATATCCAACAAAACCACAGTGGTACGGTCTCAATGAAATTAAACAAAAAAACATACATTTCCATATCCACATACATGATACATGCATACAGAATAATCATACATGCCATATTCAATTCAGGATGCAACCCCACTCAAGCAGCATACTAAAAAAAGTAAAAAAAGTAAATAGGTAAACGTACAAAATCGAAACAACGCATACCATTGGTGGAGCAGAGGCAGTAGGGGGCGGTTGATATTCTGGAGCAGGTGCAATGATGACAGAAAGACCAACTATTGTTGCACCCTGTTACAATGAAATAGGAAGCCATCTTTCTAGAACAAAACAATATTGCAAGGATGTCAAATCCCTATGAGAAATGGAAATGCCGCTAAAAAAATCCTCCTCGTTTTTGCTTTCTTTTTTTGGCAAAAGCATCTAGTAGAAGCTCCAAGGTGACCGACCATCATTAGCAAACATAAGGATTAACAAGGAAATTATAAATTGACAACTTGTAACAGAAGCTGGACTTTACAAAACATTAAGCATGTCAAAATGTAGATACTTCCAAATTGAGATGATAAGTATAGGAAACAAGATATAGCATCAGAAACATCAGACGGCTACACTTGACATACACATGTGACAATGAAGGAAGTAAAAGTTCAATTAAGGACAAACGATTGAAGAATAGCGAGCAATGGGAGAATCAAAGATTGGAACAACAACACTGAATCATACAAAGGCCTTCAGTCACTCACCGAAAGAAGAAGTGCAGTCTCTGCTCCTTGCGCGTCTTTAAAAGTAACATATGCAACTTGAGACCACTCATCACCACTGCCAAGAAAAAGGGAAATGAATATCTGAGAATGCTTAGTAAAAGGCCTTCTTGGAAAAGCAAAAAAAAAAACAATCTTGTTGGGTACACATTGCAAATTTTACGAACCTTTGCATCTCCAGATGTTCGATGTCTCCTGCAAAGGAAAAGAACTCCTTAATGTCTTGCACAGTTGCACTCAGGGAGACATTGGTAACCTTCACAGTCCTCACCTGTAATGAATAAAACATTAAAGTTTCGGAATGAGTATATTAGGAAATAAAGCAGGGAAGCAAACATCCAACAAAGTCAACAGCACACAATTACTGAGATCAATGCATCTGGACACACATCAGCAAGCAAAAAAACATTTAAGTGGGGCTTCGCTTGACCTACTTACTTACCTTGTTCAAGCTTGAGCTTTTCACTCATGTAAACGTAAAATGCCAGTTAAGCTTATTGAATATGTAAAGCTTTTATCACTCATAAACCAGGATCGTCGAGTAAGCCAGCTTAGGGGGCTTGCAGCACTCACAAACTTACAAAGCTCTGTTACTGTGAGCCACCCCAATCAGCTTGAGCTTCTACATGGAAGTAAAGCTTGTGGGCAATTTAGGCCCAACAACAAACCGGCTATTTTGCCCTAACTCACACATGCTTACTATGGCGAGAAATCTAATGTTAACCTAAACCAGACAGGCGCCAACTTTGTCGAGAGAGCGACACACAACCTACCTCACAAAGCGGACTGGTACCGTTAAACCCAACGAACTAGCTAAGGAAACAAGCGTAAGGTAGTCCAAACTCTGAACAAAATCAGGATTTCAAGGTACAAATCTTAGAGATTTCAAGTCAGAATCACTAGTAAACAGCTTTCATAGCCTATCTTCTAAGCATGATTCCACATTTCAGCCAAGAAGAGAGAAACACGCATGCTTGCTTGCTTCCGGTTCCAAATTGCGATGGTTTGCGCATCAAGATCACATCATATGAATGAGCATACACAGATCACCCCCCAGATCTAACCAAACCCTAGCCCTAATCAGCAGCAAAGCTTATCTCACAAACCGCGGCAATCCACAGACTCACGAAGCGAAGGCGATCAACTACACGAAATCGCACCAACACTAGGGCCGGGCGTCTCGCTGGGGCCGGCCAGATCCAGTAACACCAACTACATGAAGAAAAAACAGAGAGGGGAAGGGAGAGAAGGAAGCGGGGCACTCACCGGCGCCGCCATCGCGTGAACAGCTTGGTTGACAGCCAAGGGACGAAGGGAATGGTTGGAAGACTACAAGTACTAGGCGGAACGACGAGCACAGTGACACCCATTTCACACAGTGATTGTCTGCAGCGCTGAATCTGGTACGGAGAGAGGACGACAGAAATGGGAAGAAAGCGTGGGGTTTTTCTCCTACATGGACATTTCTTTAGAGGATTTTCCAACATGAAAATTGGTGCTAGGACTTAGCAGGGATCAAAATTTGGTGAAACCGGATTTACCCGTGAGGGCCGGTAGAAAAACAAATCAGCCCCCTAAAAAATCGGTTTTGATGAATTTAATCCAAAAAAATCGAATTTGCTTGAATTTTGTTCGAATTTGTTTTTTTTAATTTAAAATCCGAAAATTTCAAAAAACAAGATTAGAAAATCTAGGCTGGAATTTTCCGATTTTCGGCCTTACCAGCCATCCCCGGTTAAAAAATCCCTGGACTTAGGATGATGCGCGATTGGTTATCAGGTTACTCTTGATCACACTTTATTCCTCAGTTCTAGATGGGTCGTATCATCATCCTACCGGTTAAATAGAGGGGGTTTTGGGGCGAGGCCACGTCGCCCCGAATTCCCTCCCCCAACGGATCCCACGCACCTCCGCGTTGCCTCCGTCCGATTTTATTTTCGTTTTGCGTGCCTCAGTTTCCTTCGCGTCGATCCTTCCTCATCCTTCCTTCGTGGCTTTCGGTCTTATCTCCTCACTTGGATCCGTCGCCCTTGCTTCCTCTCCTTCTGCTCCTTCCTATCGATTCTCGTTGTCTCCCTTCCCCACGGCCCACTTCCACCGTCGATGGGCGGCGATGCCCTCGGCGCGTCGCCCACTCTTCCCCACCGTCCCTCTCCACTAGGGCCGCCGTTCACTCTCTCTTCCTCCCCCGTCGCCCCCTCTATTTCCCTCCCCACTCGGCGCCTCCCCTCCCGTCTATCCCCTCGCTATGCATCCTCCGCCGCCACTCCTCCCTCCAACGTCGCATGCGTTGGTTGGTTGGATCCGATTCAGCTTCAGCGCGATGGCCGGTTACCGGATTTCTCGAAAAAAATCCGGACAAAGTTCGGTTGAATTTGCTTAAAAGCCAGTCGAAATTCAAAAATTAGAATTTGAATTTGCTAAACCGGGGAAAACCGGCCAGTTTTTCCGTTCTCGATCCTCACCGGTAAGACCGGTTACCGCCGGTAACCGGCCGGTTTTTTCCCCTGGTCTTGACTACTAGCAGCAGATAAATTTTTGTTTCCTTTGTTTTTTTCACTTCATAAGATGACATTTCGAAATATGAATTTGTATCCTTCGATTCCTCGTGTTGGTTTTTCAATATAAGACCAAACTAAATAGCATACGAAAGGACCTTTTTTGTAGTGATATCAGCCCTATTCATCTTCACCATCAGCTACTGATGTAGTTAGTTTCTGTTTGATCAGGGCCTTGGCAAGTCATCCATAGGCAGCCTGATGGTTCTTACGCATGTGTTACAGAAAAGTGCAGCTCGGTTCACTTTGGGGCAGGTCATACAACATATTACTTTCATGAATTCAGTTAACTTCTTTTGGAATTGTCGAAATATAATGTGTCGTGTTATTCATTTAGGGTAAGGAAGAATTATTGACAGTTCTTAGTTTGCAAGAATAACAAGGAAGCTCACTTCAATTTCTCATAAAAAGATACAGAATCTGCATCTCATCTCATTTAGTCGATAGGTTTAATCGCTTCAATGTTTTTTTAAAAAAAAATACTATCAGCCACAACAGCTTCAGGTCATCATACTGATTTCAAACAATTTATTTCACATTATCACCTCTTCTACAAAGTCAGTAGCATGCCTCATGTTGTCTTGGTGTAATATCCCAAATTTCGTTAAGAGAGAAACTCGTTTGGGAGAGGGAAATTAAAATAAATTCAGGAATTTCATTGGAAATTGGGAACTTGGGCCTACGACCCAAGCTAGGGCTGCTTTGTGGCCAGCCATGAAGCGGGCTAGTAAGGGGGGAGGCACCCCAAAGGCCCATGGCCCAAGCCGCCCCCTTCTCCCCTTAACCCTAACCTAAACCTCCTCCTCCCTCCTCTTGTCCACCCAAGCCGCCACCCCTCTCCCTACCATGGCCGCCACCTCCCCTGCCCCCTTATCACCCTTGGTGCCTCCCTCTCCATCCCTCAAGACCGAGCCTTCCATTGCTGCCATCTCCGAAGGTTTCTCCCGCAGCAGTCGGCCACAAGGAGGAAGACAAGAGAAGGGAGAAGAGGGGAAAAAGGAGAAGAGGGAGGAGATCTTCTTCGTGGGTTTTGTCTATAATCTTCCTGGGGTTCTACAAGGGTAACGAAAGTCATTCCTCGCTGTTTAATTCAGAATAGATGTGAAATCGATTAAGATTGATTGGATCGAATTGCTGCTGCTAATAGTTCGGTTCTGTCCAGAATGTTGCGCGGCTGATATCATATTCTTAGAGGCCGAATTTGAGATGTCCATCTCCTAGAGTTGTTTAGTAATTGTTCTTAGATTTCCGTAGCCGCCAAAAACACTAAATTCCGATTTATGGTTCAAAAGATATGGTAGAATCTTTCCTGCTGTCCTGAATTCCTGACGTGAATTAACTGTCAGTTTGTCTTTTAAGATATGATTAAGTTAAGGGCAATTTCAGGGTTTTCACTCAACTAGGTTGTTGTATAATTTTTGTTAAAATTTCCAGAATGATAAAGAACACTCAATTTGGAGTTGTAAAACAAAAGATATGATTATTTCTCTCTTTGCTATGTAGTTACGTCGAATGATTCGATGTTCGACTTTCAGAGGATTATTAACGTAGGTTTTTGGCCGAATTGGGAGATCCCGCCAGCTAGACTTTTGTGTAGGATATTGTTATCTTTCCATAGGATCTGAGAGCACTCCATTACGAGTCTCAGATTATTAGTTATGATTTATTTTGTACTTGTTGTCCAGATTGTAGTTCTGCTAGACTGTCGGTTTATTTGAGTAGATCGATTTTGTGATCCTTGGGTTAGGATGATGCGATTAGACGTTTCGAGCGACGTACTGTTCACGTGGTTCTTTATTCAAGTATTTAATTTGTGTAAGAGGGGGAATTTCGATTGTAGCAGCTTCCGTCTTGCCTCATAACGCTTCACAAAGCGGAAGACAAGTACATTGTAATTCTAAATGTTGGTGAATGTTGAGTGTTTGTATTCATACTGTTGTTTCTATGATCCATGAATAGATTCAATACTTCATGTTCCATTCATATCCGTTAATCCATGTTTAAAGAGATGATGTCTTTTATTATTCATGATTCATTCCATTCATACATTTGTTCATATTTCTTCCACGGGAGTGAAAAAGAAAGACCCATCAATTCCAGTATGGGCACGTAAGACCCACCATTCCAATGTGAGCAGATTTGGATCCCCGTATAAAACGTTCTTCATACGGGTCTTGGATCCCCATATTTTGTTAAATGCGGGCCTAAGTGAACACTGACAGGTGTGTCACTAGCTATACCGGTATAAGCAGAAGTGTAGTCCATTCATTCCATCTATTCATATGTTTCTTTCAGTTCTATGTTTCTATTCGTTGTAGTTCTTATTATTCTTTGTACTTGCTGAGTCTTGGACTCATTCTTGCCCGTGTTTGTTTATTTTAGGTGATCGCTGATGAGAGCATTCCTGGGAGGGAGTAGACACACATAATTCATTCACTTCACAATATTCAAGTTCCAATAATATGATTTTGTCCCTGTCTTTTTTTCGTTAGATGATGAATTGTAATAAATATAGTTTATTGATGGATGTTATCTTTCTCTATGTTAAGGTTGATTATATAACTGCTTGTGATCCTTGATTACTCCTTTGATATAATTATCTTAGTGGATTCAGTAGACTTGAACAATTGGAGTTTGTGAACTGTTGATGGGTTTTGATTATTCGTGCATGCGTGTTATATTGTTGATCTTTTTGTGCTTTTAGTTGAGATATTTGTGAAGATTACCCGTATTATTGTTGTATGTTAGTCCTTTAAGTAATATTTTGGCTTTCGAATAGACAGGGTATTATACTTGGATTGAGTCAATGCACTTTCAAAGTGTCATCTTGCGTATCTGCATTTCATAAGCGCGTCGGCCTTTTTTTCCCGCCTGAGGGGGAATCTGTGATGTAGAATGCTACTTAGTGGGAAGAGAATGTTGCTCAGGAAAAGCCGCCCGCATGGCGAGCTTGAGGCGCTGCTGCTTGTTGGGGTGCTGATTTCATCGGCGAATGGAGGTCTATAGGCCAACCAACTGTCCATGTTCATGAATCATGAGCTGATGATGCGACTCAGATTACAGAAAGCAACCCACGCACCAAAGATATAGTAAGCAGTACAGTGTGACATTTCCTGTGCTGCAGCTGTACTATGTGAAGTGAGTTCTGAACGTATCTTTCCTTTCGTTTTTGATGATTGTATGTTGAGTTTGGGCTGTAAAACCTGAAAGTGCAGGTGGAATGCAATGTTTCCCAATCTTGCTATGAATCTTATGACCTAAGTTTTTCCCTACCATGAAAAATGTTCTTTTATTTTTTTTCCTGGCTAGTTTTTGTTAATTAGTTGTAGTAGTTTCTCAAGCAGCGTTCTGCAGGTGGTATGACTGGAAACTTCCGACCTGATCCACATGTGCTCCGAGTATCTCAGGTTTTTATTCCCTATTGATTTTTGCTGAAGGTCTATGCTACGTTACACGGACACGTCAGGAATGGTGCCGACACGAATACGGCTTCGACACGTATTTCAGATGTATCCTAAATTAGCACCACGAAAAAGAATTAAAATAAAGTTCGGACACGTAACGGACACTTAGGCTCAGTACATTTGGCCCAAACTGTTTGCCCAGCCCATTTCGGCGCAGTACATTCGGCTAACCCTAGCGCACCTGATCTCCTCGTCTTCAATCTGATTCTGATTCTCACGAAGAGCTGTCTTAAAAATAAACTAACAACGAGGAGCAGAATTCCTATAGATTCTCGTGAGAATCAATATTGCAGAAAAAAAAATAACCCTTGAAGTTGAGCGATTTTACCCGCAATTTCCAGTGAACTACCCCGCAACAAATCCCGCGCGGCCCCCGCCCGTACCGCTTCGCCTTTTCCCCTCGCGTTCTCTTCCCGTCTCGCGACAAGGCGATTCCGCCGCCGGCTCCCGTGTGCGCCCCCGGTGGTCGTCGACTGCGCCCCCTCCGGCCCCCGTGTGCGCCCCCGGTGGTCGTCGACTGCGCCGCCGCAGGGACTGGAGTGCGCCGCTGCGAGCACACGAGAGCCGCCCACCTCGGAAACCCTAGGGGACCTTTGGTTCGCCGCCTTCGTCGCCGCCGCCGTTTCCCGAGCACCACCGGCCGGTTCCTGTGAAGGTAAGGTCATCATCCGGCCGTCCCCCTTGTCCTCCCTACTCCCTTTGTCTTCTTCCTCTTCGCCGGCCGCCCTAGGGTGGATCCATTTGTTGTTTTCTTCTGTTTGGAATGTGTAGACTATTGTGTACATCTGTGACATTTGTGAATGTAGTTCGAAAATTGTGTATAAGTGAATCTGTGATGGATCAAGAACTCTTGTGTCTGTGTATCTATCTCTGGAATGTGTACAGTCTTGTTTGGTGCTTGATCTGGTAGTTTTTTTCGGGAATTGTCTATTGTGTATCTGTGATGAAAAATATCTGTGAATTGTATCTGTTCTGGAATGCTTGACCTGAACATGTTCGGGTGCTTGATCTGGAATGTGTATAGTCTTGATTGGTGCTTGATCTTGACCTGAAATGGTTGTTCTGCAGTCATAAGTCATAACCAAGATAGAAAAGTGGATCAGTTGGTCTTTAAGGCACATATACCATTCTCTTTGAAGTGTTCTTTGTTTAACTAATAGTATAATCTGGGGATTCATCATGCAAGATGAAAAGAAAGAGGGGTCTAGCATTTATCCCAAGTTCCCATAATATTAAACCATAGTTATACCTTGTTACTGGACCTTCTTTCTTTTCTTTTTGTGGGTGCCAAACTGCCAATGTACCATTTTAATTCTTTGATGTAAATTAATTAGGACCACGTAATCCATCTTAGTTCAATTTGTCTGTTACATGTCATTTTCCATATCTCTGCAGGGCCATGAGGGTAGATACACTACAGTATACTTTTGTTAGGTTTCATGAATCCTGAACTTGTTCTGATATCTGTATAATCTTTGTTATGCTGATATCTCTGATATCTGTATAATCTTTGTTATGCAAAGTGGTGGCTAGTCTTAGGCTCTTAGCAGTTGGCATGTGCCTTGATTTGCAGTGTGTTGGGATGGGAGCTCATATGACTAAAAGTCTAAAACCGACAATCTGTTATGTCGGAAGTTGCTACGATGCTCGTGGAGACGTGTAGTCATGTTACATAAATTTGTTCTACCGAGATTTGTCGCAAAAGTTGTAGGATATTCACATTCGATCGAATTGAGTACATATTCGATTCGAATTCGTATTCGTCACGACATTCGATTCGTATTCGAGAGTATTTGAATTTGTATTCATATTCGTTTTAAAAATATGGATTCGTATTCGTATTCGAGACTATTCGATTCGTATTTGATCCGTTTCCATCGCAGGCTCCATAAACCCAAGGTAGGAAGGAAGCCGCCGCCGCCACCGCGCGCCGTCTCCATGGCCTCCGCTCGCGCCGCCCTCCTCCGCCGCCACTGCGCCGCTGCCGCCAACCCCGTCCTCTTCTCCGGCCATGGACTCCGCTACCGCAAGCTCGAGGTCATCCTCACCACGGTAACGACCCACCCACCCCTTCCGATCCGCTCTTGGCCCACCTCTTTGATGCGCCGGGGTTACTGAGGAATGTGGGAATGCTTGCGGTATTGCCGTGGATGGTTTGAGTCGACATTTGTGGCTCCATTGTCGAGTCAACTTTTGCTTTGGGGCAATTTGAGTGAAATGTTATCGATCCAGTGAGTAATATTGGTTTGGATGAGCTAGATGATACATCTGATGTGCCCTTCTCGATGCAAAACAACCTGGCGGCGCGCGTCGCCTTTACGAGAATTTGATAAGTGGGGGAAAAAACTTCGCTGTTTTTCACTCCTTGTCCGCTGCAGACGATCGACAAGCTGGGGAAAGCCAGGGAGGTGGTGAAGGTGGCGCCAGGGCACTTCCGCAACCACCTTATGCCCAAGATGCTCGCTGTCCCAAACATCGACAAGTTCGCCATACTCATCCGTGAGCAGCGCAAGGTTCGATTTGTTCATTCTGTCCTTAAATGAACTGCAAACGTGTAATTGGTATGTTCCATCGTGGTCCACAAGCATGTTTACTACTTTAGTCGCTTTGACTTTTGAGGCCTGCTTTTCAGTGTTTCATAAACCAAATGTGTCTTCTTTCTCTACGGATATATGGATTGTACTATGGACTATGCATTCACATTCTCCATGCACCAATTCTTCGAATAGTTGCTGCCTTGTAGCTGTTCGATGAAACAGCCTTATATAGTTATTCGATGCACAAATAGTGTTGAAGTTATTGTGGTTCCACTAGTTCATCGCTACTGAAGTTTGCTTCTTGTAATGCAGTTATTTTGCAGTGTAAAATGTTAATTTCCAGCCTTACAAGTCACTATCATTTGTTTGATCAGCTTTACCAACGAGAAGAGGAGGAGGTGGTGAAAGAAGTCACACAGGAAGATGATGATGCTCGGGTAGGTTGTGCACTGGCTGGATATATTCTTTTTTATTATTATCTCATGATCTACAGTGTTGATGAGAGACCTTAGTAGACAACTAACTGATCTCTTCTATTCATTTTCTGAAAGGCTTGTTGCTACTTAGTCCTCTCCTAGTCCAGAGTTGGCTTTGAAACTTCCTGTTTGGACTAGTGGTTTATTTTGACGCTGTCAACTACATGTAGTACAGCATGCTGATGAGTGATGAAGTTAGATATCATAACAGCACTATGTCAGCATACGAACATGCTGTTGGTTTCTGTTCTGTAAAGTTATGTTTTGGATTTCCATGTTGAAAAGAATGGCTACGATCCTGTAGCTAGTTTACCTCCAAGCCCATTTGAACCATCAGATATTTAATAGATTGTACACATTGTCTTGAGAAGATATTCTTTTACCTCTCACCTCCTATGATATTTAGATAGTGATTCTTAAGTTTCTTCCTTAATGCAGTCAACATATTCTGTTCGAAGGGAAAACACTGTTCTGATACGGTCTTCAGTGATTAAATATGAGTACAGTAGCTTTCCCCTGGCTCTGAAATGTGCACATTTTTGCTGTCTATAGAAAGCCACTTTGATGGATACTCGAAACCACATTTTTTACTATCTGTAAGATCATATTTATCGTTAAGTTTAGCTCTGAATATTTCCGATTCTGGTTAAAAGTAGATTTTGTGTGCGCTTTCCCAGTCATGCGTACTTTTGTTTTCAAACGTTACTCATTTACTTCTCAACTCAATCATTTGAACAGCAACAAGAAGAGAAACTGAAGGAGTATCAAACGGCAGCAAAACGGCTCGATAACGCTCTCTTGGTTAGTATAATTCCACCAAAATAGTGAATCCTGCTGCAGCGCATTTGTTTTCATGTTCCAATCACAAAACCTTGTTTTCGTGTAGGGTGCTATTCACATGTGGCAACTGGCATGATCTAGTCCATGGAAGAGCACTGATTATCACTGATGTTTTGATAGGTGCTGAGGCGGTTCATCTCTGTTGGGAACGAGCTGCGTACTCCTGTAACGAAGGATGAAATTGTTTCCGAGGTGCTTTTCGAGCTCAGCCACCCTCCTTATTCCAAAATTTCAAATTTTTATTAACATCTCTACTTTACCAACAGGTGGCAAGGCAACTCAATATCAATATCCACCCAGACAATCTGCACCTGCAGTCACCATTGGCATCCCTGGGGGAATTTGAGCTGCCCCTCCGCTTACCGAGGGACATACCGCGCCCAGAAGGCAAGCTACAGTGGACTCTCAAGATTAAGATCAGGAGAAAATAAGTACAGGCCCTGGGATATCAAACCATCTCATCCTTCGGATCAAGAGACCTGTGAAACGTATTTTTGGAATCGAAGTCTGACGCATGTCTCTTATTATGCACCCAGATGTATTAGCACTGCAAACTCTCTTTCCATTTTGAAAGTGAAGTGTTGCCTTTTCACCTTGTGAACTTGCTTCATGCCATTATTGGCCCTCCTTTGAGCAAGATGGTATGGTTGTCAGTTCGTTCTTAAATAGTTGAAACAGTGGATAATGTGTTTTGAATAGGTTGCAACTACTGCCTAGTCTTCTCAAAACCCTGTGAACTTGCAACATGCTACTGCTCATAATGCATTGAATTTGCTATTTACCAAACCATTCCAATCACAAAATTGATTCAAGTAAGTTCACCGTGAGAGGACTCTGCCCCCGAAATTATACCACAAAACTTTTAACATCTTCCATCCAACATGTGCTGGAAATCTGTAGAGACACATGGATCATCAGAGAATGAACACAGCACAGAGACACCAAAAGCTCCTGGTCGCTCCTGCTGCAACAGGTCCTAGTGTCCTACTTGTTCTAGTCCGCAATGGCCATGGGCTCGTCGGAGTATCTGCACCTGGAACGTCATCCCCTCCTCCTTGCTGTTGCTTTCACTCCCAGTGTCCATCATCAGCTCGAAGGCGCAGGGGTTTTCGACGGCGAAGTCCATCCACGCCGTGTCGAACCTCTTCAGTTTCAGGTCACCGCAGTAGTTCACCGTCCATGACTTGCACGGCAGAAGAGGACGGTGGCCGTGCGCGCCTTCGGGAGGCGATGATGGAAACAAACTGGAATGCACTGCACACGAAGAACAGGAGGCGTTGGTCAGTCTAACAAATATGCATTGCTGTCTTGCAGATGCTACACCTGCCTTAGCAATCAAGATGATCATACCTTACCAGTTTAACCATTTGGGCTCGAGTTCGGTAAATGGTAATCAGTTTAGCGAAAGGATGAAGAGAAATGAAACAGCAGCAAAAGAGAGGCCATTCTGTTAGAGTAATTGCGTTTCATTCGGAGATGTTACCACCTACCAGCATAAACGGCTTCTGAACTCGAGTCCTCGACATGACGATGGTGAAGAAGGGGTTACCGGAGAGCGGGGTGGTCTCCCAGTGCTCAGCAACATCTGAAGCCGGCGGCGGCAAGTCCTCGCAGGGCTCTTGTTTTGGTTTGATGTATACATCCGGCAGCCGCTTTGATTCTGGCAAGATCAACGGAGGGAACTTGCCACAGTAAATATGAAGCCGATGCAAGGAAAGCATGGAATTTTTTACAGCTGTTGGTTTCCTTCAGACGAAATTCCCATTGTGTAATGCAACTCTTTCTATTCATTATGTCATAGAGGAAAATCTTTCTATTCAGATGTATTAGAGGAAAAGCTTTGCAACTTATTAAAATCTGCAACTCATCCTCATTTCAGCAAACACGAGTGAAAAGGAGTAGTACTTATTCCTCTTCACATGATTTTAACCCCACACGGCCACACCCTCCTCCTTCCTAAAACTCTACCAACTACTATTTTTCTTGCACAAATTGCGAGAATCTGCATGGTTTCTAAGAGCAAGATTCGCATCAAACGTGCTTGATAAGATCGCAAGACGCAGGCCAAGAAAACGGCAGAGAAGCTGGCCGAACAAAAAGGAGATTGCTACTGAAAAGAATGGGGAAAGCAATAGGTCGCAAAATTGCAGTGAAAGATAATAATTGGGGAAACAGTTCACCAGTACCTGAGCAGGCAAATAAGAGGGCGAGGCTCACATTGGCGACGCCAGGACTAAATTTAATGAAAATTCATATTTCACAATCCTAAATTTCAGGTTGAAGCCGAGCGGAACAGTAGTTTTATCCAATAACAAAGCAACTCATACATAAATAATACTGCAATCACTCCGCTAAGAGCATACGGCAGTAAATAAAACCAAGAATACAATCTGCATACGAACATATAAAGATGTAGGTATGACATAAAAGGTGGTACCTCTCGAATAAATGAAGCGTACACAGTAATTTGCCACCAAGTTATTAAACATACAACAAAAGATAAAGTAGCAACATGTCAAAAGTAGATGGATTAGTGAGTGTTATGATTAAATGATCATATATCATAAAAATTTCTAAACATTGTCAAGCCAATCACAAACCACAATCCATTCCAATTTCAACTAATTTAACTCTGAAGATCCCGACGCCCTGGCTCTGCTGCTCTCCTACTTGCCGCTTACTGCGCCACCGTTCCACTCGCAGGCTCACCATAGCCGCTCGCCTTGCCTCCCGCAGGCTGCAGCTCGCCCGCACCGGCCGTGCGGCCATGCCCGTGACACCGCCCTCGCCCTCGCCCCTTGAACCGTACACCGGTGCCGTCGAGGTTCCGCTGTGCCCGTGCACTCGCGGTGGCAACTGAGTTTTAGGTCACTCGTGCATGTGCATCTGCCAATGGAAAATTGGCAACGAGTCGATCAATTTCTGAGAGATAATATACTCCGCTGCTCAGTGTTTTGAGTGTTCAGCCGACTTCAGTTCTCTGAACCTGTACGATGATAAAAGCAGGAGAACCTACCAACCAATCGGTCAGTGGCAGAGCCAGAATTTTGACGATAAAGATGTGAACTTAAAACACATCCGTTTCAACACAAGTTCAAATAACATAATATATAAATTTAAATGTGTCAAATTACATGCTTACACTATAACCAACATCACAAAATATTTTAAAAAATTACAACTTGATATGGCGTTCCTTCGTGCTATAAGAGCAATATTACAATAAAAAATCATTACAAGGGAGGTCAAGCCAACACTAGACCTTAAAGGAGCCAAGAAGGGGGGTGGGCGGGCGGTCCTCGGGGTCGAGAATCGAGGGACGCGACCGGCCGCCAGCGCGTCGAGGCCGAGATCGTTGGCGTAGAAGCCAGAACGGTGCTAGAGCGCCGTGATACGCAGATGCCGCGATGAGTTGCCGGCTGCGGCGCTGATGCCACGATGAGCTGCCGGCTGTGGCGCTGCGTCCCTGTATTGCTGCCAGAGTGCCTGGATAGGCATATGGCACTTAAGTCCGAGGCAGTTGATTTGGACTTGATTCTTATATTCTGTTGGGCCTAATGCTAAATGGGCTGTTAGGAGTTGAGAAGTATGTTGTTAGTTGTGTAGTGTATACTTTATGTATTAAGGAAGGTATATATCAATTTTTGTACAAAAATTTTAGGGGTACGATTGTACCCGTAAACCTATACTGCCTCTGCCCCTGCAATCAGTACACGAGAATTAATTGGTTCTAGTGTTCTACAGAGAGAGAGAGAGAGAGAGAGACTAACGTAGCAAGTAGTGGCACACTGTCGCAAACCAAAGTGATGATTGGTTAGAGCTGGGTCCTGGCTCCTGGGTGTTCCAAGTGGGAATTGTTTAACAAGAGACTGACAGTTCAACCAACCAAGAACCAACAGTTCAAGAGAGTTCAAGATTGGCACCACAATTCACTGCACTCACGCACAGCTTACAATCAAAACTGAGCTACGAGACAGATCTTTGACAAGTTGGCAAGGTGCATCATACAATCTTTTCCTCTGCTAATTCCATGGAACTCCAGTGCCGGTCAATTATTTCTGTTTAATAATACATCACCTTATTTAGCTTCATTACACTGCACACTTTGAAAATATTCTACATAATTCCATACTATGGCTCCAAGTATTTGCCAAGAGTTTTGTACATAGGGGATTAAAAGAATGTATAATATCGTGTACGAAACCCCTCGAAAAAATCACGGCCAGCAATGAATTATAGTGTAGTGCACTGAAGCAGGGGAACTTGGATTTTGATGAACATATTAAGCTTCCTCCATTTGCGGAACACGGAACAGCATGGCACGCTTGGTCTTTCAAAGATCAGAGATGCATTTCCCGCTGATGAAGTCAACCACTTCGGTAACTGCCTGGTCCAGCGCTGCTGTCACGGCAATCAGGTTTTGCAGAAACTCCTCTGATGTTGGCTTCTCCCCGTCAACAATATCAGTCACAGCTTTGACAAAGATTGCTGGTGTTGAAAACATGTCAGCAACATATGCCACTGCTGCTCCCTGGAAAGGTAAATGAGGAAAACGGAAAATCAGTTTGAGGTGTACAAATTACAATTTATTGTTAGCAAGTAACGGGAAAGCAGGGCGGTAGATAAAAAGCAGCACAGTTGCCTGCTAAACTTCATAGACTGTTATTAAGTCGCGCGACTAGTCGCGACTAGTCGACGATTAGTCGACAAGTCGGTACACAACCTCCGACTAGAGTCATCGACTCGACTAGGAGAGCTAGTCGCCCGACTTGCCGACTAGTCGGCGCCTAGTCGCGACTAATCGAGATTTGCTAGCCGCCCGACATCAATTTCAAAGAAAGTCACTCATCAAGAAAGATTTGTTACGATCAAAACGATTAAGTCATCAACTCATCATCGTGATTATGTTGTTCTTCTATTTATTTCATGATTTACAATATGTATATGTGTTTAATTATTATACAACTTAGTATATTACATGCCCTGTTTAAATACTTTCTAGTCTGTGGACTAGTCGTGACTAGTCGGTCGACTAGTCGGCCAAGTCGCCCCTCTTGCGACTCGACTCGACTTTACGACTTAATAACCTTCATAATGAATACCGGTCTACAGAAAATAGTATCTCCTTGTCACGTGCAGGAATGACTGGTCACGAGCGTGAGTGCTAGCACTGCAGCAGCAGTGCACTGTTCATGCCAGGCCACGGGTGCAATAGTAGTTAGGAAATAGAGATAAAAATAATTAGTTTCCTTGTTAGTTGGGTCTACTTCCTTAAAGATATATTCCATCTAGTTGAGATATGTTTACTTAGAAATAGAGATTGTTTCTTATGGCTAAGTCATCTCTATAAAAGGGAAAGCATGTACGCATTATCAATCAAGCAAAAAGATGAATTAATCTAATCTCTCTCCCAATGTTCTATCATCTCAGTCTAAAGTCTAATCTCTCATCCCACCAAACCGACGCCGCCCAGCCTTCTTCCGGCGGTGTTCACCTCGTTATGAAGTGAGATTTGTGACACTCCTTAATGATGGTCAATTCAACTTGAACTCTGGTATTAACTACTAAAACTACAGAGATCAGTAAACAGCTACTCTGATAAAAATAAGCTTTGTATAAGACTATAAGTAGCTGCCCACTTCAACACAACGACTACCGACAAAATGCAATATTAGTAAAAGTTGTCCTAGAGTTTCATGAAAATTCTTTCGAAGAGAGAATTATAGGTTTCCAAAACTCCATTTGCTTGCTATCTGCCTGTGTTCATAAGCTGAATGCTTCAACAAAAGTATATACCTCCATATCCTTGACTGTAGCATCGTTGTTCAGTATTGCTGACTCATCCTGGGGAGACATATCCAGAGAATCACCAGTTGACAGCTTCCCAACCTGAAACAAATAAAGTGCAGTGAGTTTTGAGAAGTGAGACGCTAAGATACCCTGCTGGGTCTATACAATGCTACAGGTCACCCAATGAAAACCACAAATTCAATTCAGAAAAGACACCAACTAAATGGAAATTGCAAGATATACACGTCTTCAAGCACTACACATCAGAAAATTATTCCAGCAGTTTGCCAATAACTAACGTAGCCCTACAGCTTACCTTCAAATTGAGTTCCTTCAGTATATTAGGGGTTGCAAATGTTTTTCGTGCTCCAATTCCGTACATGTCAAAGACCTACAAATAAACAAAGAAAGTCCATGTTAATATCAGTCAAGTTTGAACAAAGAATCACACGAGAAAATGTGTCTAGAGAAGAAACAACATAAAGACAAAAGGACTGATCTAACCACAAGCATGAGCGAGTAATACACACTGTAAGTCTAAAATCTAAGTAGTTAGCCATGATGATGCATGAAGGTAGTCAGAGCAAAATGTATAGAATTATGAAATTCAATAGATATAAGTATAACTAGCTATTTATTGTTTGGCACATATATGACTTCCTATTTTTCTAACAACAATGAAGCATATCAATGAAGCCCTGTTACAGCAAAATGGATGTAATACGACCACAAAACATAGACTAGAAACGTGAGACAAGACTCACAGGAATTGGTATTCTCCTGTCATGGAATGCAACATCTGACACTAAGAAGACGTCTCCAATCCCTGCTCCTTTGGCCTAAAACACAAGATGCAAACATCAGAAACATTCGAGTATACAGAATTACAGATAGTTCCATCAAACATGTTGAAGCACTACCTTGAAGCCACCAGCAGTGCCAGCATTGATGATAAGGTCTGGTTTCAATGCTTGTATGGAAGCACAAGTCACAAGAGCTGCCGATACTGTACCAACACTATCAACTCCTGAAAGAAAGCAGTTCTCGATAAGAAATAAAGTTGGTTGACGAAGAATTGTCTCAAAGAACATTACATTGAGTGGAGAAGAGAAAGAAAGATATTGATGAAAGTTATTTCTACTCTAATCCACTGAGAATATGTCTTGGAAACCAGCACATGGATCCGAACTTACCGAGAACAGGATCTTTTCCAGGCCATACCAGGTCAATGTGGAGGCCTTTGTAGTTGCCGTGGAACCTAGTCCATGGGGCACCTTTAGGAAATCTGTTAGGTGTGTGTGTGTGTGTGTGCCACAATTCAGAAAGAAAGGAGTCAGATTCAGAGTATCAGATTATTAGCAAAGCAAGCTAAGGACAATAGGTTCGAGCTTAATTCATCTATCGTGGGCTCAAGCGGGAATTGTTAAAATGGAGTGTGCCGGCAATCACTGAGCACAGAAATGCGTAAAGCAAGAGAGGACAAAACATCATCTTCGAAGTTGCAACGACAGTCTACATTCCCACACAGAACAGCATGATAACTAATTATCGAACAGACCTGTGAAATGAAGACTGCCTGCCACTAAATTTGCCATCTCATTATCCCTTTTGGCAACAAATGCAAACATTCGAATGACAAAATAAGAAATTTGGGTATACAGTTGTATCTTCACTCCATTATGCACCGAGCTATGTGTATTGCAACTGCAGAAGTAGTTACATCTCACCACCCACAAGAAAATGGTGGAATGTAACTAACAGACCTAATCACCCACTAGCTGCTATCGGTTTCAAAGTCCCAATTCTAACCGCCAGATTTGCGCATTGAGCGTGACTTGGAAGGCGAACCAAAGAGGGGGGAAAAGAATACTAACACTGATTCGTCGGCGGGCGCCTCGACGAGCTGCAACTTGTTGACGAGCGGGAGCGCCTCCGTCTGCATCGCTGAAGCGAAACCCCCAAATGAAGCCAACAACAGAACGAGCAAAGCGAGAAAGCAGCCTTAAGGAAGGGGAGGGTACCTATGACGACGAGGACCTTGGAGATCGCGCCGGCTCCGGCTGGGGCCGGCTGGTCGGACGGCGCCATGGGCGGAGCTGTGAAGCAAAACCCTAGGCGGCGGCGGCTGCCGGACGGGAGGAATTGCAGCAGTACTACGCAGGCAGCAGGGGATTCGGCGAAAGGCGAACCAGTTTCCTTCCTTATATACACCGTCCAATACGGCGGCACGGCATGATTGGCGCCGCTTCTCCGACTCTGTCATCGCCACGACTCTATTGGCTTGCGCTCGCGACAATCTTTTTTTCTTTTCTTTTTTTTTTTGGTCAGAGTAACACTTACATGATCGGATCCCTTACAATTTTTTATTATTTGTAAGAGTAAGTATAAATCAAGAGCAAGATAAAATAGCGCCAGGAATTCCCCCCTTTTTCTATTTTTTTTATTCACCATACTTTTTTTCTCCAAATAATTGGCACCGAAAGATAACGAGTTTAGCAAAATACATCGAACTTGTCTGGTACACTATAAGGCCATCCAATGTTTCCTTCGTTCCCTATTTTACCATTTTTCGTTCGGTTGAGATGTTCGGCCTCTCCTCCGCCTCCCTCTACGTTACCACACGTCTCATCCTTGCTCTGCACATGACGGTGTTGTTCCTTCCCTGGAGATGACGGTGTCCGTCGGCGTTGGGGCGACAAGATCCAATGACGGCGGGCCGAGTGCATAGAGATCTGTAGGTGGCGGTCCTGAGGCAATGGCTGAGGGTTGGGACGATGAAATCCGTAGGTGGGAGGTCGAGGGTGGCGAGAATCGGCGTTGGCTGGGAGGAAGAGAATTGCGCTTGGCCGGCTTGGAGGAAGATGACATTGTGCGAAGACGATGAACGCCGCGATTGTCATCCTGGTCCCCGGTCGTCGGTGAGAGAGGGCATAGGGGGTGAGAGTTAGATCTGTTCAAAAGCCGGGCCGATCTCAAACGGGCAGGCTCGGCCCGAAATTTGAATTTTCGATTTAAATATATTATTTTAATCATTTTTCAAAATAAAAAAGTAATTTTTAATTCGTTTCCAGATTTTATATATATATATATATATATATATATATTCATTTTTTAATCACTTTTTTCGGGCTTGCAGGCCAACATTTCAGTTCCAAGCCCGGCCCGAACAGTATGAGACTTGGGCCGGGTCGCTCGTAAACAGTGCAGGATGAGAGGGGATGATGGAAGAAAAATAATGCAGGGTATTAGTGGAATTTCATAAAGTGGTTTTTTGCCCAAGAGAAGAAAAAAAAAAGGAGAGAATTTCAAAACACTAACGGTAGTGGTATAAAAAGGAACCGAGTGACGGTAATAAAGTGTACCTTTCGGTGGTATATATCTAAACATGTGATGTGATCTTTCCATGCCACGAAACCATTTGTTTTTGTTTTTATAGAAAGACCAGCAGCAGTTGACTATTGGATGTCACATGTGACTGCCAGTGTGGGCCTTTCAAACGAGCAAAGCCCATTGTGCACTGGGCTCTAGGAAAAATAGTAGGCCTGGGCCTTCATTTCCCAGCCTTAATGTTGCAAGCGCTCTCCAGCTGAAATGGTTCTTAATTAATTACAGGTAGTAATCACTGTCGCGTTATATTTACTTAACACTAGTTAAATGTCCGTGTATTGCTACGAAATATCTCATGAATGTAATAGTTTATTAATTAAAGTAAATATAATATATCTTAATTTGTCAAGGCGCGTGGAGCAGAGCATTGCGGAAGAGCAAGGGTGGAGAGGAGGAAGCGAGACCCGTCCAGATCCGGCCAATGGAAGCGGCGACGGGGAGGGGTGGAGGTGAGCACAGGCGGCGTCACAGATGATGCTGGGAGAGGAGGAGTAGGGAACTCACAATGCGAAGAGATAATTTGTTGATAACGTGGCCCACATGTCAGTAGAGAGAGACAGGAGTGGGAGGGTGGGAAAGACGGACAACTACCAACTTCAATTTTTAAGTAGTAGAGATTATGTTCCTCTAAATACTTAAATTAAAATGCAACTGATTCCTTTTGTGCTGTGGTCCCCCACAAATACAAAAATTACCACACATTCCACTTTTCCTTCCTTGCGTAGTGCTGGCGAGTGCATATACAGACGCAAACTTGCAAATTAAACAACTCGAATCTGTTCATCTGTAAATCATGTATTCTAGCGAGAATACAATTAATTGCGCTGGGTCGAAATATCCATTAATAAAGTTAGTTCCAAGTGGAGCCGTGGAGGAAATGAAGTTAACAGTGCTACTAAATTTTTTTGTGGAGCTACAAATACCAAATCACACTAGTAGTAGGTAAACATATTTCTGGAGTGGAAACTGAAGATAAGCTGTAAGCACAAGCACGGGTGATAAGAACATAATTTTGCATCAACCATCCCACACTTGGAACTCACTCCTTAACAAAACATCTGCTATTCTGAATATTTCAGTTCAAATGATTGAAAGAGTCATCAACAGAACTAAGCTTTGGAGAATGTAACGTCCCGGATGGAGGAGAGAACCTGCTAGGATCTCTGAAATTCAGAAATGAGGAGCTGTACTCAGTGGGTAAGCCTATGGAAGAAGTTTTCTGGTTACCTGTAGATCCAGCATGGTTCGAAATCGCACAAGAGCTTAAGGTGAGAGACACACTGCATTTCAGTAGCGTAAAAATTGTATTGATTGTGAAATTTCTGTAGGTCAAACTTGAAAGATGTAATGACACTTTATGCTTACCAACAACTCCACAAGTGGTCTATGGGCTACCAGGATCGTCGGCCGGCATCATTTCTAGACAATGCAGAATACACCGAGTTGCAGGTTTGTGAAAATCTCGTGCGCTAACCTTGCAGCGGAGTGAATTAGATTGCCTCACAGAGGTGCATCAAACTGATAGTTTGGCCAAGTAAAGTTGAAATTTACTCAAGAATATTTGTGTCAGATGTAGCCGATCACACATGTCTCCTACATACATGTGACAAGCATAAATTAAGTTCCGATCCACTGCAGTATAGATGTTTCCCATGCTTTTTTCTCTCATTTGGTCAACACAAGCTAGGCATATATATGTATGGTTTGGATTGTACTAGTTTTTTTTTGCCTTAGCTAATCACACTTAGCTTGATGATACATGCATGATATCCTAATTAACATGGATCAAAATGTAATGCATTCATGGGTATGACTTCATAGTAGTTTCTTCACCAGATAAGAACGTGCTCGATCGATTGGTAGACTTTTTCGACGAACTCCTTTTGAAAGGATCGATCAGAAAGATGATTTGATCCAGCAAATGAAAGTTTGCTTGCTTCTAGACTTCTAGTCCTTGGTTGATTTCTAGAGTGATGGCAAGCTAGCTAGCTGCCTATCTAGTGAATCTCATTACGTATTCAGGACTGTAGTTGTGCTGGCCAGTTTAATTAATTAGTATGTATGTGAGTAATGATGATTAACTCACACATATACAGATTCGATCCATGCATGTATGCTACGTTCGTGTGTGTTGATTAATTGACCGTAGGAGATTAAAATAATGAAAACTTGACGGCAGCAAATATACACGCCGATCAAGCTAACATTGTACTCCACTAAACTACTGAGCAAAATGTGTGTAGGTACACCAGAAGTTATTGTTTTCCCCCGGATTGCGATTTATACTATTGTTCGATGTTTCGTCTCTTGCGAGAAATGGATTGGAGTCGCATGGTTTCAAAATTTTCTGACGGACCGTAAGAAACCGACAGGAAAGTTTATTATTGTGACGGGTTTACAATGTCGTCAGGAAAAACACGTAATTAATTTCCTGTCGGTTGTGCAAATAATCATCGGAAAAATACATGTAATTCACTGAGTCCAAATCCCTAACCTTATTCCTCCCAAATCTCTCTATTCCCACATGCCCTCAACTTTCTATCGGCGTTGCCTTCTCCACCCTGACCCCAGCCGCCGTCTGCACCTCCACCCCCCGCTCCTCCTGCACCAAATCAACCCAGGTGTTGTGGCAGTGGCCGGAGAGGAGAGAGAGAGGTGGCGGCAGCTAGAGGCAGGGTTTTTGCTACCGGTGTTACCAAAAAAAATTCGGAGGGCAGCGATAGGCCCAGTTACCAGCGGTTATCGGGTTTTTCGGACGAAATTTTCGAATCAGGCTTTGAAATTCAGTTTTTTTCGGCCGCAAACAGCCGAAATTTGACCAAAATTTCTCCGAAATTTCGGGAAATGCGTTTAACTCAACAGCAAGCAATGGGTTGGCGATCGGGATCGGTTTACTCTCGCGCGTGAGAAACTGAGAATCCCATCTGCCCAAACGAAGTACAAAAAAGAACTTGTAATTTTGTAAACGACGGAAGAAGCATCCGAGAATGAGAGGCAGATGTTGAACAAGCTATTGCGAAAAAAAACAAACACATGTTCTCACGAGGTTGAAGTTGAACAATCAGAATGAGAGGCCGGAGTCACCTCACAGAGTGGAGGCGCCGCCGACTCCGCCGCTGCCGAATCCGCCGCATGCCGAAGGACCTCACGGCCGGGGGGAAGAGGAGTCGCCGAAGGACCTCATGGTCGGGGGGAGAGGAGCCGTCGATGGAACTCACGACCAGGGGGAGAGGCGCCGCCCAAGGACCTCACGGCCGGGGGAAGAGGAGCCGCCGGAGGCCGTGCGCGTCGGTGGGAGGAGAGGAGCCGCCGGAGGCTGCATGCGTCTCCCCAGTCTCCCCAATCCTCCACGCCGAAATCACTTCGCATCTTGTGAGACGAGTTGGAGTTAGGGCAAACGACGGGAGAGGAAGCGAGGAGAAGAAGGTTAATTTACCGGTCTACTGGGCTTTTGAAACGAAATAAAAATTTTTGTCTGTACAAGATTTTATCTGGGTCACTGAAACCCGAATTTACCAGAATCACCAAATTTTGGCTAAAAGTTTTTCACTGGCTAGATGTGAGGACTGAGGAAGAGAGGCGGCAGCGGCAAGCGGGCGAGGATGCGAGGGAGGTAAAAAGGAACTTCCAGATTGATGGTACCTCTTTAGTTTTTGCTACTTTCTTCATATAGCTATAGTTATATATTTGATTTATATTGATTTAGATTTGTAACATAGCTTTCCTTTGCTTTACGGGTAAAAAGGAACATCCAGTTTGATGGTATCTCTTTAGTTTTTGGAAGAGGCTAGCAACCGAGTCAACAACTCAGTTCAACAGAAAGTGCATGATTACAGAGCCCTTCAGCTTCGAGCTCTGTTAGGATTCCATCTAGCTCCTTTCTAATATGTTCTATCAGCTTTGGGTGCTTATTAATGTACCCTATATGTTCTTTTCTAAAAGAAATTAACTAAAATGAATGTGTAGTGTCGGCTTAAATGCATCAAGTTTTGATTGAATGATACTTATATGCATGCAATGATGCAAAGAGGTACCAAGCATATTTAATATGTCTTTTAAATGAGTAAATTTATGTATTTATTTTTTGGTTTTATTACTGAGATTTTATTGTTTTTTTCTGTAATTTCCTTTTTCATGACGGTGTGCCATCCCGACAACAAAATAACACATACCCTCACGGAACTAACTGACATGAACAATATCTACAATGGTTTTTCTGTAACATCCCAAAATTTTAAAATCAGATATATTATTTTGAAAATAATATTCATTTCAGTATTTTTTTTTCAAAATTTTCTGCATTTATTTAAAAAGGTTTTTTCTAATTTCTAGCAATTTTTTTAATATTCGAAAATAATCAAAGCTTGATCAGAACCTAAAATTGGGTTCCTAATAATCTAAATTACCTCCCAAAAAATTCATAATTTTTGGAGTTGGTGTGCTAATATTAAAAATTTAAATTGGATTTCTGGAATAAAATCAAATCGGAAAAGATTTGAAAATCTAAATATCCTTGCCGGGCCTATTCCTTCCCTCTCAACCAAGCTCGTTACTATTTTGGCTCATTTTTTGCCTGTGCACCGTCCCGGCCGAAGCCATTTCCTTCTTCCGTCTTCTTTGTGCAATGACGCCATTTCCGGAGTGCGCATTCAATCACGCGCTCTTCCCTGCGGCCACTAACGCGTGGGCCCGGGACCCACCCATCATAACCCTTCTTCCACCTTCATTTGCCGCTATAGTGCCCATGAAGCTCTACAAAGCCGCAATGCCCGCTGACCTCCTCGAGCTCTCTTCTCCACGCTTCACACCGCGTCAACCCTTCCTCGATCCATCCCATCGTTGCCAAGCCTCGAGCTCATTGCAAGCGCACGCCATCCTAAGAGAATTCACATGCACCGCATGACAAATCTCGGAGGAGCGCCATCATCTCGCCATATAAGCCTTAGCAAATCGTGTCATGAAACTCAACACTCCACACCGTCTCCATTTCTCCCTTGTTCTGTGTCTTTCGTCCACTGGTTCGCCTAGAACGCCGCCTTCATCTTCGACTCCGGCGCGCACCCCTGTCACAATTGACCCCATTGTTATCTCCCCTACTCACCATCATTCTGCCACTTGAGACCCCCACTGTCGTCACCGACCTTGCCGAAATACTCTTGGTGAGCTCCTAACCATTTTGCGCTACTTACCGATGCGTGTCGTCATCATTTTTCTAGTCACCGCCATAGCAGTGCTAGCGTCGCCGTTGGCTCAATTCTGGTGACCATTGGTCCCCAAGCCACCCCTGTTCACCTCACCTTATCTCCCTAGAGCCTATGTGCCTGCTGTTTTGGCTCGAGTTCACCCCCTCCGAAATTGCCTTCACGACAATCGTGTTGTCTTCTTTATTCCTCACCACTGGCAGCGTCCCCATGCACCTCTCCGGCCACCATCACCACCACCGATGGGCTCGCCAAGAACCCCTCTCCCCATTTCTGAGCATGTCAAGGCTGTTTGCCCCTTCTCTCATTGTCGGCGAGCTCGCCAACGAGCTTGGCCATGCCCTCCTCTTCTCTCCCCTATTCGCTCACGCAAACAGGCGAGCCCCACAAATGAATGATTAGTTTTAGTATTAATCATGTAGTTAAGGTTAAGTATTCACATAAGATTCAGAACTAAATTTTTGGGTCTAACATTTTCCTGACGGATAGCTGTCACAAATATTCCTACCAAAACTTGACGTGGGAGAAATTTCCATGTCAGTGACCATCAGGGAATGTCGTCGGGAATAATTTTCCTGTCAGGTAACTGCTAGGCAATTTCTTTTCCTCGTGCTCATTCTCCTCACTGTTATTTCCTGGCGGTTCCCCGACTGAAAATTATTCCCAACGGTGATCCATATTTTCCTGATGATTTTTCCCATCGCGAAATATCGCCATCCTGGTAGTGGCATAGTACGACGCCACTTGATCTATATAGTGTTTTCTTGTTCAGCAATCCTCTTCAAGAATTTTTTTTTTCAGGTTTCTAAAATTTTGTACATTATTTTTCATGACTTGGTTATTCCTTACTTCGCTTTGGAACAAGAGGAAGCAAGAAATGTTGGCATATCGTTATGACATTGATGCTTCAATCATTGGCAGACATTAACATCTAAACCTCCATATGCTCTTCTTTGAAACAAAAACACTAGTATATTGGATAAGTAGATTCCTTTTAGTTTCAGTTGGTTGAACGTCGAACTTAATTTTGGAAGAATATATAATATAGATCTTCATTTGTTTAGTATATAGGGAGAAGATGCCAAGCAGATCGATGACCATTGCATTGCATGTAGGTTGATCTTGTCAACAGTCAACCACAGCACAACTGCACAGGACACAAGACACAAGACTCTCTTCTCTTCTCAACCCCCTCATTATATATAGTTTCTAGTTCTTTATATGCAGTTCACTGTACACAGATCAAGATTCCATTTCGATGCATGGTCCCTCCTTTAAGACAAATGGTCGATCTAGGGAAGCACGCATGCATGAACACATTCTTCAATGCCCATTCAATTTATCTTAATCTAGTTTACTATGCTAGCTAGTCACACAACCCTTAAAAATGCTTTAAATTTCACACTTGATCTGTTAATTCCTCAGCATTTGAATAGCTCCAGCCTCTGAAGTATTTTGGCAACAAGAATTAACAAGCACTCTCTCTATATATAGGCTTAGTAGCTGACAATTCACTATATTATACATCACAAGATACAATGCAAGTTATATATACACACACAAATGATGTGAGCTATTACTGTAATTAATCCACGTTTACGCATAAGGAGATCACAAATATATATTGGTTATGACCGAAATCTCGGAGGTTCGAGGGATGCTATGCAGCTTCATCAAGACGGAGATCATTAACGCCAATGGAGAGTTTCACTCCATCGACACCGTTGAACGATTTTCAAACAATTGATTCAATTGTAATTCACTTCGAGTAGTTGTAATTCAATTGTAACTCTAAAGACAATACTTGAACATATTCTTTTGTAATTGATTTTGAGTTGTAAATGATCACTTTGAGTTATCAACAATTAATTCATATGTGATTTATCTGTTTTCCGCTTACTTGTTTTCAGAGGGCATGGCTAGCAATTCCTGAGGCTAGCCGAGAATCAGAAAAATTTTACGGTTTGTAAATAAACCGTCTGTGATATCCTACATATCACAGACGGTTGTTGGTGGAAACCGTATGTGATAGACAGACGATTTCAACAAAAAACCGTCTGTGTTGTGACTTATCACAAACGGTTCAAAAACTGTCTGTAATTAGCGTCTGTTATTACAAACACATAAATTCAGACGGTTCAAAAACCGTCTGTGATGACGGTTTAGAGCCGCCTGTGATGACCCACTCTGTAGTGTGTATAATACGAGTCTCTAACTCCTACGTGCGTACAAATATTGGCGAACCGTCTGTGATAACCGTCTGTTATCACAGACACATAAATTTAGACGGTTCAAAAACCGTCTGTGATGACGGTTTAAAGTTGTCTATGATGACCCACTCTGTAGTAGTGTATAATACGAGTCTCTAACTCCTACGTGCGTACAAATATTGGCCTGAGTGCATCTTGAGCCCATAAACTCATCTCTTAGGTAATTAAGGACAATTTGAGCCATCACTTCTGACTTGTTGCATGGTGCCCATATATGCAGCTTGCCAATTGTCACTGATGATGCGACGTTCGCCCAACCATATTAAACAAACTTAATTTCTGGGCAGTAGTGTAGCATTAGCATAGGGCACATATATAGATCGACAGAGTACAGGCATTAATATTGCACTGGTGACATTTAGTTCCATGGAAGACTAAGTTAATTTACTAAAAAAATCTATTCTGTAGAGATTGATTTGGTGCTTCCTATCAAGAATATATGTATGCAACTCTCTACAAGCAACCCTTTTCCATGGATATTGCACTCGTGACATTTAGTTCCATATGGAAGTCTAAGTTAATTTACTAAGAAATGACTCAGGTATGTATGCAACTCTCCACAAGCAACCCTTTTCCAATTTCCTTTAATTTGTATGCATGCATTGTTCAATATTCATAATTTGAAAAATTCGGCCGAATTTAGCAAAAATTTTCTGATTTTCGGCCATTACGGGGCTACCAATGACCTCCGGTAAAAAAAAATTGGTAACCAAAACCTTGGGTGTGGGACGTTAGTCATATGTATATAGCAAGTTAGTATATAATTTACAGGTCAATACAAGCTTATCTAGGATGAATGCTCTATATATGGGTATGCACAGTGTTGATGTCTACGTGTTAACTTAAAAAGGATGGCTTATCACTTTTTGACAACTCGTAGCAACCATCAATGAAACATGTCAGGCCTAGATGGACGTCTATCTCTCTATATATATATATGAAAAATATTTTCTAATATATATATATATATATATATATATATATATATATATATATATATATATATATATATATATCATGAAGCAATGCAACCACAACACATTTGATTCCTTTTAAGTAGAGAATTGAAGGAATTGTAGCGAGCAAGCGAGTTGGGTTAGCCATAGTACAGTGACAAGACATGAATGCCCTGGCTCTAGCTGTGTGTGCCATAATCTTTAATTTTTGCTACATTGCATGCTATAGAATGCAAAGGACAGGGAAATGAATGGACAGCTTGGGGGACCAATTAAGCAAAAAAGAAAGACAAACTGAGGGAGAGGAGGCAACATCATGTGTGGAGAGAGAAGGAAAAAGGCTGGAGGAGTCTGCTGAGGAACTAAACACTAAACAGATCTATAGTCATGTTTCACTTTCAGAAAAATAAGTTTGACACATGACTGAAAGCCCCCCAACCAGAGTGAGGTGATGTGTTGTGCAGTGTTTGCTCTCCCTACAATTATCCACCTGTCTCGCTACTACAAAAAGACTAATACAGGACGTCTCATCATAGACGATTGACTAAAACCGTCTGTATTATATACAATTACAGACGGTTTATATTAAAAACCGTCTGTGAAGAGGTAATATCACAGACGGTTCACATTGAATTAAAACCGTTTATGAAGGATCACAAACGGTTCTAAACACGAACCGTCTGTGATAATTGCAGACTTCACATACAGTTTTTAATTATAAACGTCTATGATAATATCGCTACAGCTCCCCGTTGAGTTTCTTCGTCGCCCGATGAGTTTCTTCGTCGCCGATGCGTCTCTTCGTCACATTAATGCCGCTTCGACTCTCCAATGCGTCTCTTTGTCTTACGCGCCGAATTTATTCCTTATTTTATAAAAAGGATCATCCGACATCGAAGATAATCATCCTTACATATAACTCTACTACTTCTAAAAAAAGCAGAAATGGCTCCTTCTTTTGTTTCCTTGTCACCGGCATTGATGGCCTACCTACCGTACTGTACGAGCACCTCTCCGACCGTACGTTGGCGGATGCTGCGGAAGAACAATGTTTCAACATTTTCTTCACTCCTCTGTCTAAGGATTTGCCGGAGCAGGTGACGGCCACCTTCCGCCGTCTTGACATCCTCCTCCGCCGTGTCTTCCAGGTGATCTCCCACTTCCAGCGAGTTTACCGCGTCATCGACGTGGTCCTCCGCAACGACGTTGCACGTCTCCAAGAGGCTTGCCGTCAGTTGGACTGCTTAATCGAGGCGGCGGGCGACCGAGTTGACCAGGCTGAGACCCCTCAAGCAAGGGAAGAGAGGCTATGGGCTCAATTCTTCTTGATTCAATAGCCCGAGGGTCTTCGGGAGACACTCGAACGAGCGCGTCAGTGGGTGGACACATTTCGGGATTCGTTCGATCACGAACCGTCCGATGCCGCCGCCACCTACAAAGTTTTGAAGACAGAGATAGCAGCCTACCTCCGCTACTAGAAAAACTTTATTTATTTAGGTTTCTACTTTTTTTTAATCTTTGTAAGAAGCGATCTACTGGCCACCTGTTTGGCCATATGTAAATTCCAAAATAAAAAAAATCTAGTTTGGATGTTAAGTTAATTACTATATTATATGTTGACCTATATATCACAGACGGTTTAGTGGGATAAATATCAGTCTGTTATATGTATCATAGTTAAAGCATATTTTTAGCAGTACTTAAATGACAAAATTGACATATAAACATGTAATTTCTTCATGTCATGTAAATGTATACATCTCAAAACATAGACGGTTCTATAATAGAGCCGTCCATGATATAGTATCATATCACAGACGGTTCCATAATACCATATCATTATGGAACCGTCTGTGATAAGTATTACTCTTTATTAGTAGGAGCCTGCTAGGGTTTGCGCCCTAACTCGTCACTCCCCAGCGCCCTTACTCTCATCCATTCCCCTCCCCACCCGAGTGCCCCCGACCTCGACGCCGCGCCGACCCGTCTGTCCGCCGGCTAGACACCACTTGCAGCACTTGACACGACCTCCCCCGGCTACCTCTGTGCCTCCTTGCGCTCGGCTCTGACCCGGCTATGGTTTGAGGCCCGAAGAACAAGCCGTTTCTCTCTGATCTTGATTCAATCTACTTACTTTCCCATTGGTTTTGGGTTTTGGAGTTTCCTGGAGTATTGAGTTAGAATCTGATTCTTGCTCTTCTCGTTGGTTCTTCTTGCGCAGGTTTCGTTGGAGGATACTCTACCGAGGGAACCCTCTGGATCTGGAAACCAGTGGAAGAAGTGTGGCTTGATCTTATTTCTGATGCTCTGTGTGTTGCCTCTGGTCGAAGCAACATCTTGGAGATCTTGTACGACAAATCTTCCTGTCCCTCCACTTTGTTCTTCGGTGGGTTCCGAAATACAAAGAGGGGCCTTGCCTGGTTGCATCTTGGTGGTTTTGAGTACCATTGAATCTGTGAGTATCCCTGAAAATCTTTTGTGCATCACTTTGTGGATATATGTGATGTACTGGTTCATATCTGGAATTGGTACTGAGAGATATTACAAAGTGGTGACAGTGGGCTCGGTTTATCTGCTCAATGATGATAAAAGTCTTGAACTGAAATTTATTAAGATATCTAGTTCAGTCTTGAGCTCTAATAGAGTCGCTTACTGCTGTCATATTATCTCTAGTGTTTCAGATTCTTTCTGTGGAGATTAATCTAATCATATTGATTAGCAATCTTTTTCCTCTGGTGGCCGAAAGGCTATACAATTGATCCTTGTAGTTTTATTTTATATGTCATTTTGGTCAATTATTTTCAGCTGCAATTATGCTTTATTTGTTGTTTATTATGCTGGAATTATCTTTGATTGTTTGCTAAAACCGCACTATTTACAACAATTGATGCCGGTTCTTTGTGCTTGGTTGGCTTACATGGGATGTGGTTTGGATGGGGTAAAACATCAGTCTGTACACATATAAATTTTTGTACATGTAACTAATCTTATGGTATGTAACTAAATGGTATTCTGCTTTTGAAAGCTGCAATTAACTTTTCAGATTTGTAAAGGTTAGGCTAATTTGTAAAGCTGCAATTAACATACAAATTTCTGAAATTTTTACCTAATTTGTGCCTCTGATCATCAATTATTTATTAATTGGTATGTATTTTATTCCAAAACAAGACCAAATGAGTCAAAAACTACTACAACACCTCTTCACCTGTCTCTCACCATTTATTTCACCTTTGTCTGTGTAACCGTGTTTATGCTGGTCAAGTTCTCCTCCCTTGCGTCCCAGGTACGTCCTACTATTCTATTTCTGATCTCTTCTCTATAAAGTCTCCAAGCAGTGGCTACTTGTGTCTTTAAAACCGGCTTCATATATATATTGTTCGTAGTCTCCAGCCACTTTCAGGGGGGGGGTCGTGAGGAGGATGAGATAGTAACCACGGGCAACCTCATTGAGTCTGCAAGTTCAAGAAGCATGGCTGCCAGGAGAGTGTGTGGACATTCAGTTACCTAGATGTTGTCGATATGTAATTGGACTTAACATTAAGGAATGGTTGGTTGCTGATACATTAAGCCACTTCCCAATCAGAGTACCTGCGCGTCCACGCCATGTTCGAAAAGTGGCCTGGACGCGCAGGTACTCCGACTGGGAAGTGACTTCATATATCAGCAACCAACCATTCCTTGATGCCAAGTCCAATTGTATGTCCACGCACTCTCCTGGCAATCATGCTTCTTGAACTTGCAGACTCATCCACAAACCGTCTATGATACATTAGCTATCACAGACGGTTTCATCCACAAACGTCTGTGATAGTCATCCATCACAGATGATTTCATCTACAAACCGCCTGTGATAGTATGCATCACAGGCGGTTTTCGAACCGTCTGTGATGACCTCATGTCATTACTAACCCATAAACTCAGACGGCTCACGAAACCGTCTGTGATGACGTTTTTGAACCGTCTGTGAAGACCTTTTCTGTAGTAGTGTCTAGATCCCTCTCTTTGTTTATCTCTCTTGATCATCTTAATTTTGTGTGGGTGAGGATCATGTTGAGCTCTTCAAACTTCAGATATGATTCTAGCAACAAATGACTTACATGGGGTAATTAAGGAATATAGGAGAGGAAGCATAGGACCATCAAAATGTAACAATCATATAAAAAATATCTACAATATGATGCTTAGCATTCTTCATCAAACATATGCAACCACTGCCAATTATAATGCATGTTTTGTATTAGGGTATATTACCTCATGCATGCATGGCAGGTTAACCTAAGCTGTAGAAAGTTACAAAAGAAGACAAATGAGCACTAGAGGAATTGAGGCCTAAGATGTTCTAAGTTTGTGCTTCGCCGCCCTCGGTGTCACTTTTGCTCTCATTAATTTGTAGCCACAAACAATTCCGGCCCCCCATGCATGAGGCAGCCTTTTTCACCACCTCAAACACAAACATTGCTAGATCTGGGAATATATTATATTAGTTATTTATTAATGGCCATATCCCTGCCTTTTTTTCCTAATCTTTTGGGGAAAAAATTATTACCTGCGTAGGATTTATATAAGCACATATAGACAGACAAATAGAAAGAAAAATTAAGCAATAGCTAGAGCAAGAAAGTAAGAAGCATCCCCTTTCTCTGTCTGTCTGTCTCTCTCTCTCACTCACACACAAGCAAGTAGGCAAGTAGCAACATCAGCAAAGCACATTTCGTTCCCATTAATTCCCAGCTCTCTCACACACACAGCACGACAGTCTCACACTCTACCCACCTCACCAAACCCCTCCCCTTCATCCCTAGCTTGCATCCTGCCTGCACCTCCTCTCTCATCAAACAAGCAAGATCCGGCAACAACAAGGAGAAGAAGAAACTACATGCATCTTCTTCCACCTCGATCCTATCATCAAACAAGCAAGATCCACTAGCTAGAGTAGAGGTGAGATCCATACATATAAGCACGCATAATTATACACCGCACGCGCACATGGAGTTGTTCCCACGGCAGCCGGACCTATCCCTCAATATCAGCACCCCCAGCTCCTCCTCGCCGTCACCGGCGCCGGCGCCCGCACCGGCAACCGCTAGCTGGACGTGGAGGATGCTGCCGGATGCCACCGCCACAACATCCGCAAGGGCACCACCAGGACTGCCGGCCAACTCCGACGTCGTGAATTTGCGTCATCATCGGCGCCACAACCAGGAGCAGCTCAAGGCGGCGATGCAGCTGCAGCCGATACACGGAGTCCCAGTGTACCAGCAGCAGCAGTTGCATCGGCAGATGCAACCGTACACGGTGATGGCCCCACGAAGCAACGGCGGCAGCAGTCGTCTCTTCTCCCATGCGGGGGATGGGTTTGCTCCAAGGACGTCGTCGTCGTCGAGGTTCTTGGCGAGGCTCCCGCCGGGGAGAAGGGCCGTGAGGGCGCCGAGGATGCGGTGGACGACGACGCTGCACACGCGCTTCGTCCACGCCGTCGAGCTCCTCGGCGGCCACGAGAGTAAGTAGGATCGATCAACCGAAGAATTGATATATGTATATGACAAATTAATTGATGAATTAATTTCTAATTAATTGTTTGGTGCCAATGGATCGATACATGTATCATCGATCAGGGGCGACGCCCAAGTCGGTGCTAGAGCTGATGGATGTGAAAGATCTCACGCTGGCTCATGTCAAGTCTCACTTGCAGGTCATAATTAAAACCATTATAATTGATTAATCATCTAGTCATCTCTCTCTCTCTCTCTCTCTCTCTCTCTCTCTCTCTCTCTCTCTCTCTCTCTCTCGTGTTCTGGAAAACGCCTCTAGTGCTTAACTAGATGCATGCATATGTTTATCTGACGAGTACTTGCAGGCTTTCTTTTTAGTCGATAGTCATGAACGCTGATCTTGTGTGTTCGTGCGTGTGTTAATTTATTTTTGTTCTTTCATTTGGATTAATGTGGACGCGTACTCCTTAGATCATATCATTGCAAGAAGAAAGGCAACACAAACATCGATATCCAGTCTTCTCTCTGAATATATGTAACTGTAAGAGCAGCTTTCACAAGGGGAAAGCGTAGGGCTTCAAAGCTGAAAGAAGTGTGTGTGTGACACACACACACACACACACACACACACAGAGAGTATGAAGTGTTTGTCATTTTTTTTAGATGAGGTGTTGTCATGGCATGGAACCAATTCTTTTAGTCATGGTGGTAGAAAAAGAAATTGTAGAGTGCAGCACTAGTTGATGACTTCAATTTTAGAAGTCTGGTAGCGTTAGTAGGAAACTATAGAGATAAGTGTGCATTATATTATTTGTACACAACATCGCTTCCATTTAATTGCAGAAAACACGTACGTAACTAATCTCCTGAGTTTATATTTCATTCACGCAGATGTATCGCACAATAAAAAATACGGATAAGCCGGTCTCATCTGGTATGTACTATATGTACATGCAAATGCACATATTTACTGACGTAAAGGAGAATCAAGTGATCAGGACACACAGTTTTTATTTCATCTTTATTTGCTTCATCTTTCCAATTTTAGGACAAAATGACGGATTTGACAATGCATCGGCTGGTGATATCTCCAACGACAGTTTGCCCGACGGTTCTGTGGGAGTACAAAATAAAAGAATAGCATCTGATCAGAATGACGCCAATTACAGTGGTTTATGGAGCAACAACTCTTCAAGGTAGTTCTATCTTTCCTGCTCGATCATTGGTACCTACTATACCCCTGCATGTTGCCGCTTGCATGCCTAGCCCCAGTACTGAACTACTTACTGGTCAATCATGAATGCATGCATGGATGTCAACATTCATGTACCACAATGCTTGGATGTCAGTACTACCAGTACAATGCAGAGAGAGAGAGAGAGAGAGAGAGAGAGAGAGAGAGAGTTCTGCAAAGGTGTGTGCAATTCCCAAGGCCTTTAGCCCTGTCAAGCCCAAGGACCATTTAGCAGGAGCAAGAGCTCACTCTCTCTCTCTCTCTCTCTATCTGAGTGTTCATGCAAGAAAACAGAACCGGGATCGAGGTAAATCTTGGCTTTGTTCCATTTGTCCAGTGTAGGGTAGGCATTTGAAACCTCATGATGATGCAATGATTTCATTGAGTTCTAAACTAGGAGCACTCACTACAACTTGTATGCATGATCCATTTATCTCTACATGAGCACACACATATGCCAAGAAAAGGCAAGTTCAGGTGTCGGGAAAAGGTAGATATACATGCATATATATTCAAAATCACTTTTTTGGATTATGTGGAGAGGACAAAAAATAAACAAATCAACGGTAGGCAATATAATTTTGATAAAAGTTAGATACAAAATAGTATGAACTAATGACAAAGCTTGGAACTTCTTTGGGAATAATTGCTACTCTGTGCCCTAAGGAGAAGCCAATTTTCCGTGACATTAGTTATTGCACAAATTGCAATTAATTAATGGTCCCCCAGTTGTACTGTTATAATTAAGTATGTATGATCCATGTCCAAATGCTAATTAATTAGGTGGATATAGATCTACTTGTAGTCTAATTTTGATACACTTCATTTTTCTTATTGGAATTAATCTTTTCATTTCTGTCTGATGGGCTATCTGCAGCAAGGTAGACTGGCTTGATCCCGGTTTACCAGGTGAACAAGCCAATGAAACCTGCAGGGAATATCTCAAGGTAACATATATACCTACGAAATGTATATCCTTCATGTCAGGGTTACACATGCATCAGTACTTATTTGTTCAACGTGGAATTAATTAATTAAACTCGATCCCATTCTTCATGAAGACATTACAATTCAAGCATACGATGATAGGAATACATAGCTCGTAATTTGAGTTGATCTTACCAAACCTAGCTTAATTATACAATTGGTGCAGGATGTGGAGCCGAAGATGGGCTTAGAGACATCCATGTTGAGGCTACCGGGGAGGCTGAACCTTGAGTTTACGCTTGGGATTGGGAGGGCTCCACAGTGATCAGACTGTGAATTAAGTAGTCCATGCTTGCTAGCTTGAGTGATTTGACACAATCAGTAGTGTCATTAACCCAAAATGGCTAGCTAGCTAGAGGCCAAGAGTAATGTGAAGGCACACAAAGAAAAGCAACAAGAAAAGAGAAGGGAAACCACTGTATTCTTTCTTACACCTGCATGAATGAATTCTGATCAAGGCCAGATGTGAAGAGATAGAGAGAGATGCTATAGTATGCCAGAAGTACCATGCATATATATATATACACATGTGACATCCAGATCCAGTGTGTTTGTATGTGTGTGTGAGAGAAGAGAGGTACTACTGGTGTAGTACGTAGCTTATGATTTGGCTTTATGAAAAGTCATATGTTGTCTAAAGCGAGTGCATGGAACGCAGCAAGGGCGACAGGCAGGGGTTCATATTTTACTGCCAACAAAGAAGGGAAAATGGTGCAGAGATTCATCAGGAACGCACGTGCAGTTCCCAATTAGACCCAGCTTTTCAAAACCGCCAAAAGCATGAAAATTTGTGCATGAAGGATCCAGAGTGCATGATTATGCCTAGGTTGTTTTCAATTTCATGCGACAAATGTAGTATGTGATGCCATTTCTTGAAAATATGTCATGTTTTGGGAACGACAACTAATCCATCTATATATATATATATATATATATATATATGAAAATGGTATTATACTACTGGGAGTACGTACTCCCAGTCTGTCCACCGTTCATCGTCCTTGGATCCTCGAGGGTGGTGGACATTGTGCTAACGGGTTTCCCCCTTGGTCAAACCCGGTTCAAGGATTTGTTTAACTGTCCCTCAAAAATATCCAGCTCCATTTCGTATTTTCTAAAAGGCAATTCAGATTTTCATCGCACGCTGTGGCCGACTGAGACAACACACACCATACGATCGAGACGTTCGCCGCCACTGGCTAATTGGGGGAATTAACGAGGTGAATTACGAGATGACGACTTCAGCCTTCCTGCATCCATCTGGTACTTGTCTCTTAATTTCTTCTAATTCTGTAATCGATTCTTTGCTCTACTGATTGATTGACCACCGGAAGGAATGATGGTGAATACGAGGTGTTATTGTCCCTAGCGGCTGGGTAAAGATCAACACAAGCATGGAAAGGTCATCATGTGGGCTGGATCGACATGCATGCCATGGCCGGGAAGTGAATGTACTTTGTTTTGGTGTGCAATAACCAGTATACTCCTCGTATTGACATATATATACCTTCCACGGTTTGATCTTGTTTAGGAGCTTAGTCCTCATGATACGATCTAAGGATGAAGCTTATGCTTCTCTGGACGTCGTCGATCGATTGGGCTTTTTGGTAGCACGAGGATGGTATTGCAATATTCGATCCATTTCTTGGTGTGTTGTCTTGGGTTTTTTTTTTCAGAGATGCATAATTTCTATCATCTTCCGTGGATTTGGTAGTTCTGTCCTAATTTCATCCAAGATGCATCCCGTTTGCAGAATTCTCATGTGTTGACGCCTCCACGTAACATGCCAGGGAACCAAGAACACATGCTATGGGCACGGCCATAATTAAGCTCTAATGAGAATCTGTATTCCTTCGATGAGCCATGTCCCGTAGGTGGGGAAAAATATACGTCCTGTTGGTTTGTCAATACACACCTTTTTGTACTTAACAATATCCTTGAATTATGTTCATCTGATTTTTTTTGTTCCTGATGCTGTCATTCTTCATATTTGCCCTTTCATATAACTCAGCACCAAATTTCCGTTTTGTGCTCTGATTCAGCAAGTTATCTCACATCAGGTCACTTAAAATTATTTCAATCTGGTGCGCTTGTATACCACTGTAAGAGGAAATATCCAGCAGCTAGTCAATAGTTCTTTTCTCTCTCTTCTTTTTGCCTGTGGATGACATGTATTGGGTTCAGTCAATTGACATACTATTTTTCTGTTTCTAATATGCCCATTAATTGGAGTTCCATTCGTAATCGATGGTGTTATACTTCCTGGCATTATTGCTTCAATTTATTTTGGACATTTCTCTTTAGGTAAAGGGTATATGCAGTAAGAAAATAGGGTGTACCTATAAAGTAGAACTAAGCTTGTTGATCAGCTATACTTTTGTCTTTGGAATGTAATGGCTACATCATTTTCCAGTTTGTATAGATATCGACATGACATACAAGCAATTTCATAAATAGATTATAATCTTCTAGAATAAATTCAGTATTATATTGACAATTGTCCTCCGAACCATACTTGCAATTACTTACTAATGGTTATAATACCCTTGCTGTTTAGAAAAATGTAGCAAGTTTGTCATGATCCACATCTAGAAGGGGCACATGGCACCTGCATCAGCGGCAGTGCTTTCCAGGCAGCTCGGTGGAGATTGCTGAGACTGGGCTTATTGATTTAAGGAGCATACTTCCTCAACGGAAACACAACAGCTGCAACATTGGGCAATTTGCAAGCACCTGACAAGGGGCACTCACTTAAATTCCACCTAGGCTAATTAGCTTTGTAGAAACAAAGCTCCAAAAGTTGTACCATTGTACTAATTAACTATACAACCTAGTACCATTGTACTAACTACATTTCTTGTGTATCAACGCTGGAGGGTTTTTTTTTCAATAAAAAGAAGTCTTGTTCTCATTTGTACTATGTAATTTTGTGAATATACCTCTTTTTTATACTGCTCGACAGCTCCACACACAACGTATATTTGTATCTGCTATACAACACTGTAGGACGTATATTTGTATCTGCTATACAACACTGTAGGATAAAAGCATGATTTTTAACTCTTTTGAATGACGAGCAACAACATACCGATAACCATATACTTATCTGAATTAGTTGTACTCCTTTTTTTTATTCTGTACAAAGTAATTTCTAGCATTAGAACCATACGTAGGCACATGTTTTAATACTATACTCTTTTATCGTGTAGTATATACTACATCACACATATACTGCTTCCTCTAGTATATCAAAACTATGGAATCCCTAGAAGTACACTGATTTCTCACCAAGAATATACTACTTAATTACTTCCCGTGCGAAGAGGGTATGCCAAGTATACCTCTTTCCCCATGTGTATTCAGTTGAAGTCGTCTTTGGAAAATAGGTATATTCAGCAAGAGAAGAGGGTATGCCGAGTATACCTCTTTACCCATGCACAACGCAACAAACAACATGCACTGCACCTTATTCGGATGCATGATCCGCTAATGGGTATATCCAATACGTACGGAAGACCCCATTTAGATGGTGGACATCGCAAAGTTGATCAACGGTAGTGAAGGATGGGAGTATGTACTCCCAGGAGTACAAAACAAAAATGGACGTAACATACTACTAATATATGCCCACAGAGAAAGAGAGGACATTTTGTGGGTGAAACCTAAAACCTAAAACTAACAAGCGAATACATCAACAATAGAATGGGGATTTACACTGAACATGCAGGTAGATGAAAAGGTATCAACGCACTCGACCCAGGTGAGTGGGTGAATGATAGAAGTGCTAGCTCCCCTTTCTTTTTCTTTTTAAAACCTCAGTGAGCTTTTATTGAAGCGCTGCCATTGTTTGCCATCTTTCAGCTTTTATAGACTGTGAAAGTATGAATGCATGCAGCTGGGAGCAGGCTGCAGAACAAACCAAAAGAACAGGTTGAGGTCATTTTCCTAATCACCTTTTACCATGTGTCTGACATTGACCCAAGCAACCAGAAGTAAGAGTGCAAGAGCAGCAGATACAGTAGCCATAGTATTAAGTTGTAAGACGAGAGGTTCTGTTTCGCTCCTGCTGCGAATGCAAATGCAAATGCAAATGCAAATGAGTTTCCAGTGCAATGGTACACCATTTTAATGATTTAAGAAGGGGGTTTTACTTTGCACCGAAAGCACGGTGAGCTTTTCAGCCTGGAGGCTGGAGCAGCAACAGCAAGCGGAACGAAAGCGACCCATCAGAGCGTCCAAAGATATGTGTACGGCGTGTCGCTGCCAGGTGGGGCCCGGTAGAGAACGGGACGAAGGAACACGACGACCGACGCATGTAAATCACCGTAAAATGTATGTAGGAATGGTGATTTGGCATTCCATTGGTGCATGATTGGATCTAAAGTGACTGGAGCATGCATGCATGTAGCATGTGCGATGCGATGCGATGCTGACAGGACGTACGTCCCTCCCTCTGCGGATCGATTACCCATCAATCCATTCATCTACTCCTGCTAGTCTACTAGTACCGAATTTTTTTATTATTTAATCCTTATTTAATTTTATTTTAAAGCTAATTCCTCGCGAAATTTATTTTCAATGCCGACTCTTTGGTCACGCCATTACCCGTAGCGTGACAAATACTGTCACACCACTCACCTCGGCGTGACAAAACATACCATACAAGTCCTTACCCACCCGCAATGCCAGTGTGAAGGCTTGTGTGGTAGTAGTCATGTCAGATACCATGGCCCAAAATGAATGTTCGGACAGTCTGATCGGAGCCAGGATTGCTGTTTTAACTTCAAACCCCTCAAGTTTGACCAGGCTAAAAAATAGAAAATAAATTTCTAAAATTATAAAAAAAATTCAGAGGTGTTCCTGGAATGATCTAGTACCCATATAAAATTTCTAACCTTGTTGTTCAAGATTTATTCTTCTTATTTTAATTCATTAACAGTAAGGGCTTTTAGAACTTGGTTTGAATTTTTACAAGGTTGGATAAAAATCTAAAAAAAAATAGAAAAAAACTATATTTATTCATGATAAATATTATAGTATTTAAATAAATTATTTCCCAGAGATGATCACAGGTTTTTATGCTAAAAAAATTGTGGTGTGACAGGGGCTAACGTGATTCGCTTTTGCATGCGTGATTGCATTTGGTTTCTAAATTATGAATCGAGGTCATGGTTGAATTTAGTTCGGACTTGATTTATAGATTTGGAACCTTAGGATTTGGTGGTAAGATGGTAACAAAGGGACTTCTTTTTGAAAGATAAAAAACAATTGAAGGTACGGTGATAAATAACATTATGTACATGTAACATTTAACAATCCATAACTTAAAAATAGAGAATCTATATGTGAACCAAATATAACATCAACCTTTTAACTGAGAGTATATATCGACACTTCAACGTATATATCCATCATAACATTTGACACTTCAGCGTATATATCCATCATAAACATCCGCACAATATTCCTAGGCCGTGTCCCAAAAGGCAGGCACCCAAAAAAGACAAATATTAGAACATCGACAACATAGGGCATGGCATATATGTAGGAAGAAAATATAGGGCACGGCATAGAAACGTATTCGGTAGAAGTGATACATATTGCATCCTGAAAAAAATGACTAATATGTGGACTGTGTGGTACAACATGAGGCACAAGGATGGACATATGGTAAACAGTACTGCTGATGAAAGATGTGTAGACATCCTACTGGAATGATAGGTGGTGCTCTTCGTCACTTTGTGGTCGTAGACCATTTCGTGCCTACTTTCAGAACTCGTTTTTTATGTTGTCGGATGCCTTGCTACGCGAAAAATCGAATGCGAAAAGACAACGAGATTTGAATTTGCGAATTAAAATAGATTTTATAATAAAGCTGGGAATTACACGGCGCACAACGTTTGGTTACGTGCATAAGAAACAACATCATGCACGATACAATAAACCCAAGTACTCCTACGATACATATATGCCTTTTTGGAATGGAAATAAATTCGACCTTCGGGGGACTAGTACGGAATGGCCCGACCTACTGCATGGACTGAGGCCATTTTCCCTTCCTTGCGAGCTCAGCGTTGAACTCCTCGTCGGCCTCTTTGGTCTTGGCCGCCATTTCCCTCTTTTTTCGCTCTCCCTGCGCCTGCACGCCTCGAGATGAGCTTTTGTCTCCTGACGTATACGCTCGTTTTGCTCGTCGTTGCGGCGCTCCTCCTCCTGAATCTCGCGGGCCCTTTTGACATCCCACTCCTCGTAGTCGAGAGTCCACTGGTCATGTGGGTGGATCTCTAGGTCAATCCACTTGCGGTAGCCATATAGCGAATTCGGGGACTACGGGTGGACGGGAGAGTGAAGAATCTAGACCCGCCATTATGCGTTAATGGAGTATTTTGGTAATTAATGACAAATCCAGTTGTGAGACTAACACTTTCTTTAATATACTTATTGCTTAGTCTCAGTTGGATAAAAAGGTGAAAATCAAAGAGGTATGCATTCAACACCATATTCTTATATATTTTTGCATTCCTCGGATCCAAAATATAGGTTGAACTCCACAAATAGTCTAACTTGAACATGTGCATATTCATGTATGCACACATCTAGGGGAGTTCACTCTCTGTTTTGTGGTTTCATTAGTATTGATCCATATTCCTTTATCCACATACATTAAGGATCTTTACTTTGAAACATATCATATGAGTATACAAAACTTGTGTAGTTTATACATACTCATATTTATCTACATTCAATTACTTGTATTTATGATGGTTGTCATCAATTACCAAAGAGGGAAAGATTGGAGTATCTTGTCCCACCGTTATGAGTTAATGTATCTTGTAGTAATTAATGACAATCACATTGTGAAACTAACATTTTTCATTAATTGGATGAATAGGTTATGTTCCATAGTGATGAAGACTTTGGATGAAATCATGAGTTGATCATCATCGAGTCAAGAGCTTGGAGTAAAAGATGCATCATGTGTTGATGTGTATCAAGAACTCGAAGAAAAGGAAATCATAATGTGTTGATGATGTTCAAGAAGAGGAGATGATCATGAGTTGATCATCAAGTCAAGAGAAGATCTATCATGTGTTGATGGAGGTCAAGTAAAGAATGCATCATAAGTCGATGCATATCAAGTCAAGAACCCGAACTTGAAGTGAAGATGTGCGTCATCAAGCTTCAAGTGTTTGTGCAAGGCAAAGGTATGACTAGCTAGGGCTAAGGATTTGTTTCTAGTCTTTTACCGGTCTTGGTGTTTAGTTGGAAAACCGGATTGCTAGTATAGGTTGCCGTACTATTAAGAGAGGTCTTGACTAGTAGCTTGAGTTAGTCGTGTGCTGATAGCTCATTGTGTTTGCTCTAGCTCTCGTTAGCATGTTGCCAATATTTGCGAATGTGCTTTGCAAATAGTTGGAGCTCATGCATAATCCTTGTAGCATGTGATTTTAGTTTGCGAATGTGTTTTGTAAATGGTTTAAGTCTATGTACCTTATTCCTTAATGGCATTGATTCTAAAAGTTGGCAAATGTGTTTTGCAACTTGTTGAGAATCTTGCCTTTGAACCCTTGTTTGCATCTTTCATCAATTGTCAAATGTGTTTTGCAATTGAGTTTGTTTTGGATGCAAACTGCTGTTTTCTCAGGAAGATCGGTAGTACCGATGTTTTGTCGGCGGTACTACCGCTCAGCGGTATGACCGAGGTTTTGGTGCGGAACTACCGCAACCCGGTCGGTCCGAAAAATTGTTGATGGTATGTATTTTCCAGAGAGACACCATTTTGGTTCGGTGCCTCACCCTAGGTGCGGTAGTTCCGGGATGTACTCGGCGGTACTACCACAGCGCGGTATAACCGCGTTGTTCAGCGGAACTACCGCTCCACGGCTGTTCTGAAAATGAAGTGGCGATACGTTATTTCCAGTGAGTGTCTTTCGAACCTCAAAGGAAGCAGTAGTACCGCAGTGCTTTGAGCGGAACTACCGCGTATTGGTTGGCGGTAGTACCGCGCCACATTTCCAACGGCTACTTCAGACTTCTGATATAGCCATTACTATGTGTCAGTAGCGGTGCGGTAGTACCGGCCATTGAACGGCAGTACTACCGCTCGTGCTGATTTTTCAGCAGACTTTGTCCTAACGGCTAGTTTTTGTGTGTGGGCTATAAATACCCACCTTGGCCAGTTGTGGGAGAGTTGTTGAGCCCCCATTCTATTCCCTTGAGCTAAGAGCAAGCTCTCTACACTCTTTTGTGCATGTGTTGCACTTAGTGAGCTTTGAGAGGCAAACCCTAATTGCATGTGTTGCATTAGGTAGTGGATTGTATATCCACTTGAGCTTAGACACTTGATTAGTTCAAGTGAAAGTCTTCGGCTTATTACTCTTGGTGTTTGCCGACACCTAGACAGCATGGAGGCATCGTGGTCCGGTGGTCTTCTCAAGAAGCTTGTGAGAAGGCCCGGCGTTTGTGAGTAGCTTGGTGCTCACCATCTCCAGAGTGGAGGAAGAGCAACCTTAGTGGATCGAGGTGTTAGTTCGGTTTGAAACCGGTCCAAGTGATTGGACTTACCTCGGAGGTGTTGGCTTAATTCGTGGAGCCTGTCCAATTTGTTTGGGCTTACCTCAACGTGGATTAGGGGAGACCGGCAAGTCTCCGATCACCACGGTAAAACATCGTTGTGTCATTGTGGTTTGATTTCTTGTGCTTTACTATATTGCAATTTACATTCCTTATATTAAATTGCTTACTTGAATATGTATAATTGTTATCTTTTATATAGTCTCATATTGTTGGTGCACTTAGTAAAGACTAGTTGATTTAGGCTTTAATTGTACTAAACCGAATTCATTTAAAATTCCGCATAAAAGTCGGTTTTAGCCTAAGAAGTTTTTAAAACTACCTATTCACCCCCCCTCTAATCGGCCTTCTCGATCTTACAGAGAGGTTGTTAGTGCGTACTTTGAAAGAGAAATAGTAGGGGAACACATTGTAACTGGTCCTTATCGGTTGCCGATAGCTGCTTGTGTCCCAATGGTGGTCGAGATAGTTACAGGAGTAGCTCGCGCAACCCCAGTAACGCATGCTCACGCTGAGTCGCTGCTTGGACTTGAAGAACTTGCATGGGTCCCTACACCAATAGAGGAGCGGCGTCTTCCCCTCAGGTGGGTGTTGTGGCGAACGCTCGATTGGAACATTCAGGATGGGGTTGCTACTACGAGGGGCATCATTGCGGGGAGGTGACCTCCTGGCATGCTTTGCCTGTTCGTCGCGGGCCGCAACAGCCCTTGCTTGTTCGTCGCGGGCCGTAGCAAATCTTGCTTGTTCGCGGGTCTCGTCCCATTACTTCTTTATCTTGTCACATTGCTTCTTCTGCATCTTGTCCATCCCGACGTGGTGAAGTAAGCTCTGGTGTAGTGTTGGGTTTGATTGTGTAGTGTTCTCTCCCAGATCTTTTCCACCTCCTTTTGTAAGCTACAGGGTTGGCATGGTGTTGTTAATTTCACAGTGTTTCCTTGTCTTTCTGAAAAGCTGCTGGTGAGGCAGAGTATTATCACGTCCTACATTGCAGGGAGCTGTCACGTCCTGCTTTGCAGAGTCTTGTTTTTTCGGTCTGAAAAGTTGAGGAGGTATATTGTTGTTATATCGATCTGAAAAGCTGGCTAGGCAGAGTATTGTCACGTCTTACTTTGCAGGGAGCTGTCACGTCATGCTTTGCATAGTCCTGTCTTTTTGGTTTGAAAAGCTGAGGATGTAGAGTGTTGTCATGTCGATCTGAAAAGCTGAACCTAAAACCCTAAATTGTAAACTCTAGAACCCTAAACCCTAAAACATTGGGACCATGCAAGTACAGTCTCCCGCTGTCAGGTTGACTATGGTTTCGGCCACCATAACACTCACCCCCAATTGATGTGCCTCCGGCTGCCCTAACGGCGTATATATGCAAAGTGGGATTGTATTCCTCCGATTCTTAATTACATGACTCTGCCTCCGCGATAGCAAGGTGCTTGGCAGCAGCCACACCCCCACGGTGGCCGGTGTTGTACGCATCCCTTGCATGGGTCCACCGATCCACAAAGTATGAGTTGGTCTTCTGAAATGAGTAATCCAAAATAGCCGATACTGGCATAGCACGGATGCCCTTAATAACGTTGTTGAATACTTCCGAGATGTTCGTTGTCATCATACCATACCGACGACCACCTTCATCGTATGCTTGTGCCCACTTCGTCTTCTGCTGCAAGACCTCATCCAACCACTTATTACCCCGTTCGTTGATCAGTCCCCTAAGCTCCGTCAACTTGACCTCGAAGTCCCTCTTCTCCAAACATCCCACAACAGCTTGAACTTTTTTGTGATATCTTCCCTACTACATTGCTTAAAGAAATTAGCAGCTAGGTGACACATACACCACCTATGCTGCACATCGGGGTGTCCGTCAAGTATTGCACCATCTATACACGTACAACTTTATTCATCTACATCCAACAAAATATTGCAAAGTTAGCACCGCATGTCATATGTACGAAATATCACAATCAACATTGTACATAACAAAAGTTGCATTTCAGTTGACACATGCTAGCAGTTTGAAGATACAAACGTATGGTTAATTACAGCTTTATTGTAGTTTTGTACTGTGACAGTACTATGTTGTAGTTAAAATATCGAGCATGATGGTTTACAGTCAACATAAAACAATTCGTCTTGTTAAATGAAGTTTTCGAGTTGTTTAACCATGATTGAGAAAGAGATACTCCATTATCAATTTTGAATAGGAGGCAATTGTGATCTGTAACTCTTATATTTCTCTGGCAGAGACTAATCCTTTATTGAGGTGTGCTAGGCCATACACAGTTGATAAATAACACCAATAAATAATGAGATGCAAAAAGATCCAAATCCTACACTATCTCAGTCTCTCGTGATCAATCACGCTTGAGATCCCGTTCTCGAGACCATCTAAACCACGTGTTTGGGACCGCTCAAAGCTTGCCTCTGAGTGCGACCTACACTACCCTAGATCTACGTGCCCAAGTATGCTCGAGATCCCATTCTCGAGACAGCCCAAACCACGTGTTTGGGACCTCTTAGGGCTCATTCCTGAGTACGCTCAGGACTTCGCTCCTGGGTACGCCAGAGCTACACGCTCGGAGTGCCACGAACCACTCGTTCAGGAAATCTGATATGTAGAAAGGAGATAAGTCACAATTTTTTCGCCTATATTTCAATTCTATAGAGGTCCTTTCATAATTTACTTTTGGTAAACTAATTCTGTAGGACATGAGGTCAGAGCTTGAGCAAAATGTGAATTACTTCTTTATAGTGGCTCGTTATATCTTGAATTACTCGAGTAACATTAACATAGGAGAAACTTATCAACTCCTGCTCTGTAGAGGTCCTTTCATTATTTATTTTCGGTAAATTAATTCTATAGGACATGAGGTGAGAGCTTGAGCTGCGGATTACTTCTTTTCAGTGGCCCGTTATATCTTCAATTACTTGAGTAACATTAACATAAGAGATCTTATTTACATAGAATGGAGTTATTGATCGAACGGGGTTATGAATTGTAAAGAGCCATTTGTCCCATTAGATCATGTGGATCGAACCTATATATAGGGGTGGGCGTGAGGCGGATCGGTCCAACCCTGAGGTCACCCCACATGACCCATTTACATAGAATGGAGTTATGTATCAAACAGGGTTATGAATTTTAAAGAACCATTTGTCCCATTGGATCATGTGGATCGAACCTATATATACATGCCGTTGTTGCTCGTTGAGCTACACTATACATGTTGCTCACCTGTTGCTACTAGTATAGTAACCCCCCACACCAAAAAAAAAAGGAAAGGCTATCACTGGAGGCCGATGAACATTTGAACACTATACCATGAACTTTAATTTGACTCCTAACCATCGTGACTATTAATCTGGAATAGTATACTAACTAACAAAAAGAAAAGGCTACAGAGTAATATATCCTTTGAATCAAAATGATGTTCTTCGATTACCAGCTATACCATTCAAGCACCGGCGTGGGGAGAGGACCGCGCGAGGGACGTAGTGCTGTGTTGACTTAGTTAGACTAACTACTACCCAAAGTAGGTTCTACCAAGACAAGCTAGCTGAAGTGGATATATTACCAAGAGAAATGTCACTGGTGTTTTGAAAGGGAGAAAACAATAATTCAAGTAACCAAGCTGTCAGCATTTCTTGATCGCATTCAATCAGGACCTTTTTTGGTTTTAGTTGAGCGGTCGATTCTCAATTAAAATTTATCAGACATCAAGTGTGCATCATTGCATCCCAATCAAACGAAACCTAGCAAGCTCTACTGGAAGCAGTCGTAGTACTAACGAGGTAAGCCACCTTTTTACGCCTTCAACATTTATTTGATTTCTATAGAGATTCTTTCATAATTTATTTTCGCTAAACTAATTTTATAGGACATGAGGTGACAGCTTGAGCAAAATACGGATTACTTCATTTCAGTGGTATTGTCTAGTGGTCATGAGGCATGCATGCCACATGATCCATACTAGAGCTTATTTTCTCCTGTGGGACATTAACAACTTTATAGCATCACTACTATCAGTTAGAAATGTGTAAGTACAACATGAAGTTTCTCCATCCTCCATCAAATGCAAATACACAATACCTCAACTCTAACGTCATTATATAAGTAACATAATAATCCGGACCAGCATTCACGAAATACAATCTAGAAATTCTACAAATTTTTCAACATCAAAAACTAAATACATTGTGCATAGAAGTGGATTGCACATTAACTCTCTATCCAATTTCTGATTGCTCACAACATCAAATCGCTTGTTCTTTGAAGTCCTCACTGGCTAGAAGCATTGAGATACTGAAATATATCTTCATGTGCATAGAAATGGATTATGTGCTCATTACTAACTACAAGCATTGACTTTATTTTTAATGATTCACTTATATATTGAGATACTGAAAAATATCTTTATGTTTCGCATACATCAATACAAAATGCATTGCAATTACAGAGAAACATTTGAAAATTGTCTATAGTTTAACTGATGCCCGCTGTCAGGTATGCATCGCCCCTAGTTTGGAGATTACTTAGTACCCCTAAGACACATTTACATGACACAAGATTTGTTCCAAATTTCAATACAATCTATATCGGCATTTTCTCTAAAAGATCCACCAAAATCTGGAGAAACAATCTCCAAGCAGAATCTCCCGTTGAACATTAACACCACCACCAATCCATACAAAAAGTAATTAGGGAGAACAAAGAGTAGGTTCTTACCTTTGGCTGGGCGCAGAGGAGGAGGAGATGGTGCGGCCAGGCGTCCAGGATAAGGTCGGGCGCACAGGAGTCGGCCGAGCATGGAGGTGAAGGCCAGGAGCCGAAACGGGTGCAGAGGAGGAGGTGCCCGCGGCGGCCGGGTGCAGAGACGGACAAGGGAAAGGCCGAGAGCGACACCGGGAGCGGAGGGGGGACGACGGCCGACAGCGGGAGGAGAGCCGGCGACGGGAGTACAAGCGGCGACTAGGGTTGGGCACAGGAGAGGAGAGGAGAGGGCTGAAGAGGGCGAAGACAAGGAAAAATGACAAACGGTTTGGGCTGCGCGAGCTAAGTCGCCACTGTCATGCCATGGGATTTGGCGTGACAAATGCGACGCAAGCCTCCACGCAGGCAAGACGCGTGGACGAGGGCTTGTGTGGCATGTTTGATCACGCCAAGACATGTGATGTGATAGAACGCTTTGGCCACGCCACAGGTGCTGGCGTGACCAAAAGAGTCAGAATTGGAAATAAAGTTACTGAGTAGTTATTTTTAAAATATTAATAAATAATAATAAATAATAAAAAGAAATTCACTAGTACCACAGACTACAGTACCTGCCATCTCTTGCAGAGTTTGTAGTTGCAGGCGATCGTACGGTCCGGTCTCTGCAGTGCCCTCAGATGCCTACCAAGAATAGCAGGCAGCTCCAGCCCAGCGCGTCCTTCTGACCTTTAGCTCAGATGCGCAGTGCCACCAAGAGAAAATGGACGATATACTAATCCAGGTTTAGTAGAAGATTTCAGCTCAAGCAGTTGTCTGTGCAAGAAATTCTCTCTTGGCTTGTTCAGAAACTGATACGACTGCACATGCTTCTACTTCTACTTCACCAGCTTAATTTCTGCTCGTAGGAAGGATCACCCAGCGCAGATTTTCTTCAACCAATCGAGCCGACACTGATCGCAGACACCAAACCACTGCCACTTGCAGCTCCTTCCTTGAAAACGTGAACTTGTTTAATCACCCCGAAACTTGTATAAAATTGGAGCACGCGAACCACGCTCGCCATCAAGCCAACCAACTCCGAGTCCCATTCTCCAGACGAGTGCAGACTGCAGACCAACGAACCTGCTCCTCTCCCGACCCCTGAGCCTTTTTTAAGCTTGCTATTTAATTCCTCGCTCCAAGGCTCGAATTGAAGCACAGACAGAACACCAATCCATTCCAGCCATGGCCATGGATCTCTCCACTCTGACAAGGTGCCCAACACTGCAAATACTGCCGCTGCTCCTGCTCTGCTTGCTCGCAGGCTCCTCCATGGCCTTACCCGCGCTGCCTGCGATGGACCGGGTGCGTTGGCAGGTCGACAAGGCCAACCGGCGCGGCCCGTCCATCGGGCTCGTCATGTCGTACATCGATGAGGCCACCGCTCTCCAGTCCTCCGGCTTCTTCAGCCCTTGGCCCGTCCTCCCCTTCGTTGACCTCTACGGTAAATCTGGGCCTTCAATTTCCAATCCACATGCTTACCTGTAGATTGTGCACATAAAGACTGGATAAGTTACTGTTCGTAGTTGACTTCCTTTGGTATTTCCAATAGCTAGTAACCAGTACTAAACTGCTAAGTGAACCCAGAGTCCCAGACACCAACATGTACAGGACAAAAGGGAGGTGGGGCCGTGGGGGAATGCACAAATAAATTTATACTGCTATAGATGTCAAAGGATGTGATATCCGCATCAGTACCCAATAGATAGTATAATGGTATTTCAACATTTAAGGATAAATAATAAAAACTTTAGAGATACCTGAAGCTGTGCGTGTGTGATTAAGCTTACTAGCTCTGCAAATTTGCATGATCTGCACTCGGTCAAGACCTGGAACCCCTTCAACATGAGATGTTTTCAACTATCAATTCACAACTACAAAACTTAGATTGCCCCATTTGCTCGTGTTGGATAAAAGCTTTAAAAAGGGGGCCCAGAAAGACTTAACTAGAAGCCACACCAACCTCATCTTTAGCCTTAAAACATGGTAATAGATGCACAAGAAAATAGCACACTCGTCAGAAAGAGAAAAGAAAAGGGAAGATACAATCATAAACCAAGTTTTCCGCTGTACTGTAATATTTTTGTTACTGGTTTATTGATTTTGATGCTCTGCTGATATATGGTGTTCCCATTCAAATTCAAGACATAATGTTTCATATAGTCCTTTAGTGCATATTTTGGTCATCTTCCCATATATAGCCTTTCAAGAATACAGTCTGACCTCGTAGGATTTCAGGAAGAAGGTTCCACATCGGGAGTATTCGAGGTGTGAATGTTATATACGCGTTGACAGGCCAACGCAGGGTACTAAAATCATAACTTCTATGCATTTACATTCTTTTTTTTTTTTACTATATGGAGAAACTCCTTTTGATATATCATAAGAAATGCCAATAGAAACTACTGAGGCGCTGGAATCAACAAAGTAGGAATTTAAATACAAATTGTGCTATGCTTACCCATTACCGTTATTTCTTTGTTCGTCCAGTTAAACGCAGCTATCACTGTACAGACTCTCCTCGATGTCTTTAGTGTGTCTGGCATTGTTCATTATGGCACAGCAGGAAGTTCTAATGATTCCATGTCGTTTGGCGATGTCAGTGTCCCCAAGTTTGTTGCTTACACGGGTGCTTGGACATGGAAGGTACTAGCTTTTATTCCCAACCTCAAGATGTAATGCTGGTGAGCAGGGATAAAAGAACCGGAACCGGGCAATTTCCCGGTCGCTACTCGGAAACCGTAACCGGCCAGTTACCGGAATTCTCGGAAAAAATCCGATTGAAATTCGCTTGAACTTGATTAAAAACCAGCCGAAATTCGAAATTTGGAATTTGAATTTGCAAAAACTGGAAAAATCGGCCAGTTTTTCCGTTCCCGGGACCGACCGGTAAATCCGGTAACCGGCCGGTTATTTTTTCCCTGCTGGTGAGTGCATATATAGATGCAAACTTGCAAAACAACTTGAATCTGGTCATCTGTAAATCATGTATTCTAGCGAGAACAAAATTAATTGCGCTAGGTCAAAATATCCATTAATAAAGTTAGTTCCAAGTGGAGCCGTGGAGGAAATGAAGTTTACAGTGCTACTAAAAAAATTGAGTTACAAACTGTGTGGTGCCCTCAAATACCAAATCACACTAGTAGTAGGTAAACATATTTCTGGAGTGGAAACTGAAGATAAGTTGTAAGCACAAGCACGGGTGATTAGAACATAATTTTGCATCAACCATCCCACACTTCAAACTCACTCCTTAACAAAACATCTGCTATTCTGATTATTTCAGAAGTTCAAATCATTGAAAGAGTCATCAACAGAACTAAGCTTTGGAGAATATAACGTCCCGAATGGAGGAGAGAACCTGCTAGGATCTCTGAAATTCAGAAATGAGGAGCTATACTCAGTGGGTAAGCCTATGGAAGAAGTTTTCTGGTTACCTGTAGATTCAGCATGGTTCAAAATCGCAGAAGAACTTAAGGTGAGAGATACACACTACATTTCAGTAGCATAAAAATTGTACTAATTGTGAAATTTCTGTAGGTCAAACTTGAAAGATGTAATGACACTTTCTGTTTACCAACAACTCCACAAGTGGTCTATGGGCTAAAAGGATCGTCAGCCGACATGTTTCTAGACAATGCAGAATACAGGAAATTCCTTTTCAGAGAATTTGGGGTGTCAACAGTAGATGAGGAGAGCGCAGCAGTGGTGATGGTGAGTTTTATATCTTATATATCCTAGTTATTTTTAAAGGTCTGCAGATATTTGCATTCCATCACTTTAATTCAATCATGCAAATTAAGATAGCCCTACAATTAAGAGAGCTTCTAATTCAACAGACAACAACGTCTCCTGGCATACCTGTGATTGTATTCCGGGGAGTATCTGATTTGGCCGGAGGGGAACCAACATGGTCATCAACAAGCCTGATGAACCTGGCATCTATTAATGCACTCAAAGTGGCAGTGGAGTTCATCACTACAGTTGGCAAGCAGACGTCAACACCGTCAGCATAAAGTATGAATAACTGAAGAAAAGATGGCTGCCATGCTCACCCACCAACACTCTGAAACAATTTTACAATCATAATTGGAAACCACATTCAGACTGAGACGCAATCCTGAGCTTCAAGTTACATGTAACATGTCCTCTCCAATACAATATAAGTGTTCTAAATGTATAGCTAAATTTAAGCATGACTATGTCAATCCTTTTTTGATGGAATTTTGGGATCATGCTGGAACAAAATGGCGAATATATATTTCTTTTATATAAAAAGAATACCAGATGTTGTTACATTCTTTGATTTTCATCAAGAATACCAGATGTTACATACTCAGACTGCAATAGAGTACACTAAAAAGTAAAAACAAAGATTCTTTTATTCAGTTATCAACAGTTTCGTCTCATCGTGTACATTTTATCTCAGACAAGACAAGAATAGCAGTGTTTGCTATGGACAAAAGCTTCCATGTGCACCACTTTGAAATGAAGGTAGAAACATTTTAAATTTTAAAATGTATTAAGGTACCAAACCAAACTGAATGGGCTGAAATCTGCAGTATTTTTCCCTGAAATGGTGAAGTGATCATAAGAGCTGCCAGGTACTTCACAAGCTTAGCCATGTAGCACTGATACAAAAGGCAGCTGCACGACCTATAGTAAAAAGTGGTGCAAACGCGTTCAGATTTCAAGAACTTTTTTTATTAGTTAACCTTTTTTTGAATTTTATTTTAAAGTTAACCCTCGGCGCACTTTATTTCTAATTCTGACCCCTTTGGTCACGCCACGGGTGGTGGCGTGACAAAACAACTTCGCCACGCCAGATAAGCCCCAAAATAGCACTTTTGTCACGTCGCTGGTTGTGACGTGACCAATATCATCTACGCCACTTCCAAAGGGCGTGACAAGAGTTTGACCAGAAATAGGCTGACGTGACAGTGTTGTTTTGTCACGCCACGGGTGGTGGCATGATCAAAGGGGTCAGAATTAGAAATAAAGTACGTCGGGGGTTAACTTTAAAATAAAATTCAAAAAAAGGTTAATTAATAAAAAAATTTCAGATTTCAATGGCGGTTCTAAATGTCTGACCATCAAGAATAGAAAATCAAATATAAAGAATGGTATGATCACATGATGTGGGCCACAGATAAAATCCAGCAATTGCCTTAAGGTCTGTGCCGATTAGTTAAGTTCACCTGATAGTCTGATCTTATATTCTTCTCTGTATACCAGCTGTGAAGTTCCCTCATCTCAAAACGCATATTCAGACTGCCTTCAACACTTTCACTACCAGTAGTCTCCACAAGAACATTTGCCGCCCTTAAAATGGTGAAATCGTTGAATATCCCTCATGATTATTTCCCGTCCTGTCACTAGAGATATTAACTTGGTTGCATTATGACAATCGTTGCAAACTCGGAGGTTCTTCTTTATCTGAATTGTTGTACCAGGGGCTGTGCGAATGAGCCCATATGCAATGGCAAGCTTCTCACTGTGGGTGTTGAGCAGCTGTGCCATGACGTCATCTTCCACATCATGTATTGAATCAGTGTCTGGCACATATCCCACAGCTTTAATCTCTTCTATTAGCTTAGACAACCTTGCATATATCTGCTTTGCCTGCTGGTGATTTGTGCTTCCAGAGTAGAAGGTATGGACCTCATTCTTAAGCTGAATAATACTCCATCCAGGAGCCTTTTGGAGGCCTTTCTTCTCCATAGCAGTTCTCACCCTTGCAACATCCTTCCACAATGAAGCATTTGCATAAATGTTTGCCAGGAGGACATGATACACCCCCTCTTCTGGCCCTAGCTCAAAGATCCTCCGTGCTGATTCTTCTGCCAATTCCACATTCTTGTGCAACTTGCAAGCGCCTAACATTGCACCATAAACACTAATGCCAGGGTCTGTAGGCATCTTTTGGATGAAAGACCATGCTTCATCTAGCCTCCCAGCTCGACCAAGAAGATCCACCATGGTACCATAGTGCTCCATCCCAGGTTCAAGACCATAGTCCTCCTTCATGCTCGTAAAATATTTCTGTCCTTCATCAACCAAACCAGCGTGACTGCATGCCGAGAGGACCGAGAGGAATGTTGTCTCGCTGGGCACTCTGCCAGTGCTCTTCATCTCTTCAAACAGCTCAACTGCGACCTTGCCAAAACCATGTGAGCCATACCCGTGGATCATCGCATTCCATGTGACAACATGCCTCTCCCTTGCCGAATTGAAGAGACTTCTAGCTATGCTAACGCGGCCAGATTTTGCGTACATGTCAATAAGGGCTGTCAGAACAAACACATCCTGATCTAGGTGCAGCCTGATAGAATATCCATGGACCCATCTTGCCTGCAGCGGATCTGAAATGTCTGCAAGCGCAGGAATGACACTGACGAGAGTGAACGAATCAGGTTTCACATTTTCCAACTGCATCCTAGAGAAAAGCCTCACTGCATCATCCGAACTTCCATTCTGTGTGCACCCGAGGATCATGGCATTCCATGAGACCCTTGTCTTGTTATCCAACTCATCGAACACCTGGGCAGCAAGGTCGGTCCTCTTGCACTTGGAGTACATGGTGATCAGCGCATTCATCACCGACACATTGGACTCCAACCCAATCCTCACAAGTAGCTCATGGACACGCCTGCCCTCATCAAGATACCCAAGCTCCCCACAAGCATGCAACGCTGCCAATACAGACACATCCGTCACATCCACGCCCTCTCCAAGCATCCTCTTGAACAGTGCCAGAGCCTCTGTGGCATCCCCATTCTCTGCATATCCATCGATCATGGCGTTCCAAGACACGGAGTTCTTGACTGGCATCCGGTCAAAGACCGCCCTTGCTGCCTCGACCGCCCCACACTTGCAGTACGCGTCAAGGATCGCCGTGGAGACGTTCACAAGGCCATCGAGGCCCGCACGGACCGCAAACGCGTGGACCTCTCGGCACGCAGAGAGCGCCTGGGCATTGGCGCAGGCTGGCAGCAGCGACACGAGCGTGACGTAGTCGGGACGCTCCCCTTCCTCCTGCATCCTGAATACCATCTCCATGGCCATCTCAGCGAGGCCGTTCCGCGCGTACCCGGCGACGAGCGCGTTCCAGGCGACGCGGTCCCTGACGGGCATTCGGTCGAACACCCTGCGGGCGTCTGCGGGGCGGCGGCACTTGGCGTACATGTTGGCGAGGGCGGTGGCAGCGAGGGCCTCGGAGGCGAGGCCCCGCGCGGCGAGCTGGGCGTGGATGGCGCGGCCGTTGGCGAGGTCAGCGCGGGCGGCGCAGAGCTTGAGGAGGGAGGTGAAAGTGCGGAGGACGGGGCGCGCGCCCGCGGAGGACATGGCGACGAAGGCGGCGAGCGCGCCCGGCAGGTCGGAGCGCGCGGCCGCCACCCTCAGGCGCGCGTGGTGGTCGGAAGCGGCATGTGAGGGGTTGCGGTTGCCTTTGGCGGGAGGAGACGGGACGGAGGCGCTCGCGACAGAGCACAGCATCGGCATTTGGGAGTGGTGCATGCACTCTCACTGCCACGCTGTCAGTGTGTGGTATTTTCCCGAGTTTTGGCTGAATTGGCCACATTTTTTATTTGTTTGTAATTGCAAAAGTAATTAAGTTGTCCGTCGGTGATTAAGTTGTTTGTCTGTTAGGGCATCTCTAATAATTAGAGATAACATTGTCTCTAACATATGCTACATCACCATTAAGAGCATCTTTAGTGTATTGAACTGACGTCGATTCAAAGTCATACCACGTAAGCATTTTAGGAACTGAACTTGTTTTTCTTCAATGCATTGAACCAATTCCTACTAATAACTGGGACCCACGTTACATTAAAAAACCACAAAATAATAATATCTTCTCTCAAACGCACTCTCTTCTATTTAATTATTTAATGCTCATATGAGTTGTTTAATGCTTTGAATCGATTCATAAGTAGAGTTCGGTTCCATGCGTTTTTTGGTTGGAATCGACCCCTCTAATGTATTGAATCGATTCAATGCCTTCTCTCTCCCCATTTGAACCGGCTAAAACACAACATTGGAGATGGTCTTAGAGACAACATCTCCACTAGATAGTCTCTAACACACTCTTCAACATTTATATTTTATAATTTTTCTTTAAAATTGGCCTACATGTCAACTAGAGCAGATTAATGTATTATATCTTGTTTCATGTGCCCGACAGTCTCTTCAGGAAGAGACAACCTATGCTCTCTCTCCTCTCCCTCTCTCCTCCACGTATGATTTTTTTGACGTGGCATAGCTAAGAGACGACAATAAATACACTATTGGAGATACCCTTAGTGGTTAAGTGATTAAGCATGCGTGCAGCACTTCCTTTCGTGGTTCCGATCCGCGGTACGTTGGTTCCACGGACTTAAAGCGTGGCATCTGGCTTCCGTGGATTGGAGCGCAGTATATAGTCTTCCTAATCTGTTACGGTACTATTTTTAAAATTTGGTGCGAGTGAGGGTTATTTTTTCTATTGCCGATAAAAAGCCGTGACAATTTAGCCAAAAACTTGTATTTTCCCTTTTCGGTTGGCCCATTTAAAATGCAGCAATTTCACAGGAAGGATCCGTGGCAAAAAGCTCAATTCATACCGGAATAGAGGAAAAAAATTCTACCTGAATGGATTACTCTCTCCTTTTCTCGCTCCTTCCTTTCTTAGCCAAATGAGGATGGATTGCGACTGCGAAGACGTTATTTTTGCTATTGTCGCTCTAAATAGTGCTATTTAGACTAAAAACTCGAGGTTAAAATGTATTCTCCGTATGCATGTCTCATGTACTGATTGATGTACATGATTTCTCTCTCTCTCTCTCCCTTGCATTGCTTTTGCCAACAGTCGGCATATGGCAGAAAGGTGGTGTGATCATTTATCTCAACATGTTAGGCATGCATGCATGTTGTGGTTGTTGGGATCATTTGTCTCAAATCAATTTCACGAGATATTTCTGCATGGAAGATCTTCATATATTATTAAGGAGAAAATCCAAAAACCCCTAGAAGCCGATCTCTTTGTTACTTAACCCTCTACAAGTCATTTACGTCATTGGCATCCCGCACAAGTCTTTTTGCCGTTCAAAGACACCCATGTGAGTCCATTTTGCCCATATTATCGGCAATTCCTTGTGTGTGTGTTTTGTCAAATTGTGACACATCGGAGGCCATGCAATCATACACATATCATATAGCACATGGGACCAACTAGACACGCATATACCAGCTAAAGAAAGACGGAGGCTGCCGGCAGGGGCGAAGGTGGCTACGGACTAAGTCTTGGACCGGTTCAGTTGCTTTTGGTTTAAAATCGTATTTTACAGATTTTTCAAGAAATTTAATATGAGTTTTTGATCTTAGGCCTTAGACCATTGCCCAGAGGCCCGAGGTCTAGCACCGTCTTTAGCTACGGGTGAGGAAGGGGGCGGGGGAGAGAGAGACCGACACAATCTGCCTATAGTGAATCCAGTGTGTTTATGACTACGTGTGATGATTTCAGAAGAAATTCACTATAACATAGTGTAAACACGATTGATATGACCCTTCAACTTTCGATCAAACGGTGAAGATCGGCCCTAATGACATACATTGTAGATCCTCTGCTTTGATAGTTTTAATGCAAATGATCACAATCCGTCCAAACTCTGTCTGGTCATTTCAAATCTGACGAGCCAACTCATCTGCACGTGCACTAAAATGGAAAGAGGTACGGACATGTGTGTATGATCGCCGTAGTGTGCTTTCCTTAATCCTCTGAAGAAAGAAGTGCGTTTCCTTCAAAGAAAATCACGAAATACATACACCATCAGTTCGTCAAGCAGACGAATTCTGCAACCGTAATCGGCATCTCAACATAAAAGCAACCGCCTCGGTACTTCCCGTGAAACTGCTGAATCTGGACCGCGAAATATGGGATCAGACGGCTCTCAGACGCTCCCCGGTTCTGCTCGCTGAACGAGCAGACGACACGCCGGGTCACGGTGTACGGCCGCCGCCGCCCGCCGGAGAGCCAAGAGGTGGAGAGGGAGGAGACGAAATGGAGAATTCCTCTTCTTGCTCCAAAAGACCACTGCCATGGCACCAGCTGTCAAGCTCCAGAAGCCCTTGACAAAGAGGAGCATATATAGGAGTAATATTCCTCTTCTTGCCCCAAAAGATTTGAGATCCGTAGACCATTGGCTCGAGCTCTAAGGCTTTAATTAAGCAGAAATCAAATCTAGTTCCGTAGTAAAAGCTAGTAGCCACAAGATCACTAGGTAAGATGACGAAGAACAGATATAGCCCCTATGCTTTGGCCATTTTGTATCCTCAGGTACAGTGTGCCAATGCTGCCGAGCCCTACTCACCGGTTGATCCACAGAAGATTCAAGAGCTCCTCCTTTCCCGGCAACGGAAGCAGGCCGCCCGGACACCTGAAGAGCCTCCACATGTCCATGAAGCGCACGTCCGATCTACAACCGACGACGGTCCAGCAGGATGCGGAGGCAGGCTTCACGGGTTCTGGAGAGTGCCGTGAGATCACCATGGCTGCTAGCTCGGCGGAGCAACACCTGTCTCTTTCCCGAGGCCTCCTATCCCCACATGTTCCATCTTCACGGTCGCTTCGTTCTTCCTCTCAGCCTCGAGCTCTCCAGTGTTTCGGTGTTGATTGACACCTATTTGCTACGTACGCTGCAATGTTCAAAGGAAAGATCGAGTGGGTGATAGCAAAGTGTCAAGTGCGACAGACGAAAATGATGGAACTTGCTGCCATGCATGTTCAGTATATGCAGGAGGAAGGGGAAGCCTTATCTACACAGGTGAGTCATAATGTAAGGGGCCAAAATGGATACAATTAATCTTGTAAGTACATTGCTGTCAGTCAGATCAAACCATGGAACTAGGCAACTATAGCTTATGCATGGTCGCAAGGCATGCGAAAATGAAGATGCCTTGTATACTGCAGCAATAGTAATTAACGTGATAATAAGAGAAACCCCAGCTTATCATCCCTTCAGCACGGTCAGCTTCCTAGTGTGCAGATCAATTCGATGGACAGAGAGAACCCACGCCTAGCGACTTTGTGAAGGCCACGGTTTAGTTTAGGTGAGGAACAGATCATCTCTATCCTGATGTCTCCTGTTCCCTGGTATATATTCTCCTCTTCTTCTCCAGTCCTCCTCCATGAATAGGAGAATGTGAATGATATAAAAGAGGAGATGAAACGACCCTCTCGTACATAAAGCACTGCACGAGGAAGTTTGATACTCCCTTTTTTTCTTCATAAATGTACGACGTTTTGGAAAACAAGCGGTCAAACTTCTCTAATTCTGACTAACAATATAGCAAAAACTATTTAGATTGGTTACGGGAGAATAACACTATTAGATTTGTCAGGATAAATATTTACATAATATAATAATTTTGTATATTCTTAGTAGCATAATTATATAAAAAGTAACCATCAAGGCTGGATATTGGAGACGGTACTTATGTCTAAAACAACGCCGTACATTCTTGAAGAGAGGAGTAGTTGGGAGCATTCATTCTTCAGTATCAGTATTCAGTACTATTTCGCATCAGAGCTTTCACTTCTCGATCGTAGATGTTACGAGATAATGCTGTATCCTTTTCTGTACCCCTTTCCTTGTACGAGATTGTTGTAAACAATCGGCACGGACACGGACGAAGACACGCTGTGTCTGTGTCTCAGCGAAGGGCGAACCCGATGAATCCAGTCTTCGATGACGCCGGCTCGAGAACGGACGGAAAGCGATCCAAAATAAAAATTGATGCAGGATCCACGGACGAAGATCGCGAAGACAAAGCAAATAAAAAAAATTCAATGGACGAGCCTTCACGCGCGTTGATGACGAAGGATCGTAGCGAACACTCGCAATTCACAGCGACCCGAGACAGCGACGTGCAGAAGACTTGGCTTGACTTCGGACGAGACGTCATCGACGTGGATCAGCTTCGGACATGAAAGATCACCGTGATGAGAGGCCGCCCTAGGAGCGGAGAAGCTCCCCCAGGGGCAGCGGGTAGCGGAAGACGAGCGACGGCTAGGAGACAGTGGAGGTTGATGCCGAAGAAGATGACAATGCTGTTGCTAGATGGATACAACTAAGATTAATGTGGTCGCTCTCGGAGCGGAGATTGCTGCTCCCGAGCAGCAGGCAGACCGAGACCGTCCGCGCGCGTCGAAATGTCGTGTGCTGTCTACACTGAGCCAGTGATTGACCATCCGAACGCGCTACACAGGACACAGCAGAAAGACCAATTCTAATTACTTCTCGCTTAACACGCGTACTAGTATAAATTACCCATTACGTACGTGAATATGTAATACTTCGTACAACAAATAATCTTCCGAACTCAACTCAACTGCATGCATATGCTATTGAGTTACATACACCAAACAATCCACCCAAAAGTCTAAACTGATTAGAAAAAACGGACAAATCACTTATACTTCAATACTTTTTCTTACGTGTAGACCCCCTCATACCTATGATGTTGAATAGAAATGTGCTTCAATTAATATTTTTAATTGCGCCGGCCGAGTCTTGAACTCAAGATCTCTTAACTTTGATACTATATTAATTTGCATGCACCAATTAATTAACCCAAAAGCCTAAACTGACGAGAAAAAACAGACAATTCACTTGTACTTAACATATGTACTCGGTTGCATGACATAACCCACAGCTGCGCTTGCATGGAAAATGTGGTCGACCAACGCCTTGTTGGAACTAATTTACGACGTACTCCCTCTAGTTCATAAAAACAAGTCGTTTTGGACATCGACACGGTCCTAAAAATGCAATTTTGACCACTAATTACTATTGAAATATATTTGTAAAACCCAATAAAATTATAATACTATGAAAGTACTTTTCGAGATGAATCTACACATATAATTTTCATGCAGCTAATCTAAGTGTTTAAAAAGATATTGATAGCCAAAATTTCTAAAGTTTGACTTCACGTATTCCAAAAGACTTGTTTTCGTGTTCCGGATGGAGTAACTGCGGAATTTTTTGGCGGATACGGCGTTTTTCCATCGCGTATTTGCGGATCTAACCACAGCAACGATGTATTTGCAGATTTGGCACTGCTGGCGCACGACCACCGTGCGCCAACGCCGACGCATGGCCGCCACCTGACACCACCCCCGCCACCTTAGCCGCCACCTTGTAAGATCGAGAAGGCCGACCAAAGGAGGGTGAACAGACGGTTTTAAAAACTTTTTTGGCTAAAACCGATTTCTAATGCGGAATTGTAAATCAAATCAGTTTTTCACAATTAAAACCTAAATCATCTAGTCTCGACTAAGTGCACCAACAAAGACTATTGATAAAGAAAGCAATCTAACAAAGACAAGATAAGCAATTTAATACAAAGAATGTAAATTGCACAACGTAAAGCACAAGAATGCAAACCACGATGATACGATGATGTTTTACCGTGGTGATCGGAGGCTTGCCGGTCTCCCCTAATCCACGTTGAGGTAAGCCCAACCACGTTGGACCGGCTCCACGACTTGAGCCAACACCTCCGAGGTAAGTCCAACCACTTATACTGGCTCACAACTTGAACCAACACCTCGATCCACTCGGGGTTGCTCTTCCTCCACTCCGAAGATGGCGAGCACCAAACCACTCACAAACCGTCCAGATCTTCTCACAACCTTCTTGAAGAAGATCACCGCCACAACACCTCCAAGCCGTCTAGGTGTCGGCAAACACCAAGAGTAACAAGTCGGAGACACTCACTTGAACGAATCAAGTGTCTAAGCTCAATGGATACACAATCCACTACCTAAGACAACACATGCACTTAGGGTTTGCTCTCTAAGATCACTAGATGCAACACATGCACAAATGAGAGGAGAGGACTTGCACTAGCTCAAGAGAATAGAATGGGGCATCAGCATCCCTCCCACAATCGGCCAAGGTGGGTATTTATAGCCCACACACAAAAACTAGCCGTTATAAAAAGATCATGTCGAAATCAGCTAGGCCCGGTCAGACCGCAGGCACAGGGCCGGTCAGACCGGCCAAGCTCCAACGACTATAAAACTAGCCGTTGGACCAAGTCCGGACTAACCGCCAACCAAAGTGCGGTCAGACCGCGCCAACCGGGTCTAACCGGCCAACACATGGCGGTCAGACCGGCCAGCTGAAAACGGGATTTCTAGAAAAACACACTCTTTGGAAAAAGCTGACCAGGTCTTCGACCCGGAGGTCCGATCAGACCGAACCAACAACTGCAGTCAAACTGCACTTGCTAAAACCAGAAAAACACATCTTTTGGAAAAGGCTAATCGCGCGACCCTGACCAGGGGTCCGATCAGACTGGCCAATACATGGCGGTTAGACCGGGTCCATCAGTCAGTCCGGCCAACAGCCTACGGTCAGACCACCAGAGCTGATTTTTGCAATCTTGCTTCAACTCAATTGCAAAACACATTTGCCAATTGATACAAGATGCAAACAATGGTTAAAGGCGAGATTCTTAACAAGTTGCAAAACACATTTGCCAGCTTTTAGAATCAACACCACAAGGAATAAGGTACATGGGCTTAAACCATTTGCAAAACACATTTGTAAACTAAAGTCACATGCTACAAGGATTATGCATGAGTCTCAACTATTTGCAAAATACATTCGCAAATATTGGCGACATGCTAAAGAGAGCTAGAGCAAGCACAATGAGCTGTCAACACATGACTAACTCAAGCTACTAATCAAGACCCCTCTTAATAGTACGACAACCTATACTAGCAACTCGGTCTTTCAACCAAACACCAAGACCGGTAAAAGACTATGAACACATCCTTAGCTCTAGCTAGTCATACCTTTGCCTTCAACATCCTCTTAAAGCTTAATGACGTACATCTTCACTTCAAGACTCCATCAACACATGATGGACCTTCTCTTGACTTCAATATCATTAACACATGATGATCTTCTTTACTTCGGGATCTTGACTTGAACATCATCAACACATGATGATTTCCTTCATCTCGAGTCTTGACTTGATGACGATCAACTCATGATGACATACAAAGTCTTCATCAACAAGGAACATAACATATTCATCCAACTCATGGAAAATGTTAGTTCCAAAAGATGATTTTCATTAATTACCAAAATATACTATTAACTCATAATAGCGGGTCTAGATTCTTCACACCTAACGCCACCCCCGCTACCTCAACCAGCCATTAGGGTTAATTAGTTAGTTAGTGTTAGGCTAAAATTTAGAAGAATTTTAAAATATAGCAAATGAGTCCGAAAAATTATAAAAAATTTTGTTGAGCCTCTCGACACCGTGTACTTGATTGTGTAAATTTTTCATAATTTTATTCGTTCATAATTGTTATCGCTATTTCGTATAAGTGTCATGTTCGTATGAATCAATAAATGTAAAACATGAGCTCCAAAAATTATGAATTTTATTTTGAAGGGTCCTCACGCAGTGAACTTGATTGTATAATATTTCAGCAATTTTATATGTGTTCTGGTATTGTCTCAAAAAATTAGGATTTAGGTCGCGAAAATTTCGATTTTAGGTTTCGAAAATTAGGGTTTCATGATTTCATGTGACTTGAAATGTATAAAAAAAAGCTACATTGTGACTCCATTGGAGATGTCAATATACAATATGGCGCTGGAGTACACACGTAACAACCAAAATACGCGTACAAATATAGCAAAACAAAATATGAATACAAATATACCCAAACATAATCGCATAACACGGGATATACCAAAGTTTAGATAAGCTTGTGCATGAACCAGGATGAAGGAGGAGGGGTATTATCACATGTAACTCGATCAAATAGGATACTCTTTGTTTATTTATCGGTTTAGTGTGGATGATGTTCTTTAATACTGTATTGTATGACAGGCTAGATAAGGTTGTGCATGAACCAACTGAGGGAAATACGTAGTGTGGATATCATGGGGATATGTGCACGATCTTAGGATGATGTTACAATTGGCAATGGTGTTGAAGGTTTGTCGAAATACGTGTTTTCGCCAAAGCTTAACTTCTTTGTCATCAGTAGGCGGTCGGCCGGCGTTGTGGACGCGATCCGGCCGACCTCGTCGACCGGCGTTGTGGACGCATCATCGCCAATCGATGGCGGTCTAACGGGTTCTCATCGTTCTTGACCAAAAGGTGGCGATGATTGTTGAATTAGGTCATATTCATGGGTTTTAGTGCATATGTGTTGCATGATGTATGTTTTGACTAACGTGGGTCAAGTTGCGAAAAACTTATTCCCGGAATCGATTTCTTTGTCTATTGTTGTGTAGGTTGCTTGGAGGTCAACGACGGTCAACGACGATGATGATCGGGACTAAGCTTGGAGAGCTGAGGTCTAGAACGATCGGGGATGCTGGGTGAAGTCAATGGAGTCAAACATAGCGCAAATTGGACAAGGATGACCAAACGGACAATTCGGTGCGACGAGTTGAATCAAGTAGCACGGGGGTCGATGCAAGTGCCATGGTGGTTTCGGTGGGAGCCGGATGGGAGAGACTTGCCGACATGATGAGAGCCGTTGATCAACCTACATGTGGCGAAGCATGAGAAGTGCTTCACGAAGATGAGACTCGGTCTTTGCAAAAAGATCGAGAAGGGGTATTTTGGTAATTTCACCTAAATACCACCTTGGTGACCTTTTGACAACCCGCGGTGCAAGACGGCGCAAGGAGAAGCGGATTAGGTCAAGAGGAGATGAAGATGGCACTTTAAAATGCGTGCGTGAGTTAAACCCGTTTGTTTGTAGGCCTAACGGGTGCCCATTAAGGTTTTTCTTCTAGAAGCTAAGCCTCCACTATAAATAGGAGAGGGTGCTAGTCAGCACCTCTCAACCCTTTGGCTAAGTGAAACTCTAGTTTTGTTCCTAGGGCTTAGAGAGGAAAGTGGAATGTTAGGGTTCTAGAGATTTTTGATTGATTGTGTGCTCCTGTGTTGAGCTTTGTCCTCTTGGATGGAGTGGCTGTAAACCGACAACAATCACAAATCAATCTATGCATGATTTCTCAAAGATGAGCCTCTTTGTGTTCTTTCTCTATTTGGTGATTTTTAGTCTTTCTTTGATCCACGAGTTTTCTCTTAGTTTTTTTGCTTTGATCTAGCTTGTTGTGATATGTGGGAACACATCTAGGATCATCTTGATCATCAATCACCCACGAGCAAGTCTTTAGATCATATTTCGATTTTGACTCGGTTTTGGAGCATCCTTCACTCAAACGGAAAAAGGTCGAGACTTTGATAATGATATTCACGATCGTTGATTGAAATAGGTTCCTGACATCCTAGAGAAGGTATGTCTCAAGTTTGGTAAGGTTTGGAGTCACGAATCAAAAGTTAGACTATTTTGTGTTTTGGAAGTTCGGGCTGATTTCACTGTTCATCAGGCTGGAGGTCAGACCGCCCATTTGAGAGGTCAGACCGCCCTATGGAGCGGTCAGACCGCTAGGCTGAGAGGTTTGACCGCCCAACTCATTATAAATTGAGTTTTTGGTAATTTTGGTTGTTTTACTTCGGGGTTTCGATTGGATTCAATACAAGTCTTCCGCTGTGCTTGTACTTTGATCTCTATAGCTTCCATAGCTATTGAAGTGAAAATGTGTTGAATCTGATCTAGGAAAAAAAGTGATCGTGCTCCTATTCACCCCCCTCTAGTCGCATTTTCGGTCCAACACGTAGCATACAGATCATATAACGATGTACCGTAACCTCCGACTCGTGTGCGTTTCGAAGGCTACGGTACATCATTATATGATCTGCACACCACGTATTTCCCTCAGTTGGTTCATGCACAATCTTATGTAGCATGTGGTACAATACAGATCATCCACGACAAACTGATAATTTGACAAAGAGTATCTTATTTAACGATGTGTGCAACTAGTCTCCGCGACGCCATAGCGAGTGCCCCTTATAGAGGCCCTGGTATCATCAGGGTTTCCCGGCGCTCTATGTACGAAATTCACGTACACTATAGGCTTCGCGTGAATGGCCGCCTCGGGTTGGGAGACAATCTCCATGTACTGTCTCCATGCTATGCTTCTATTCATGTTTACGAGCTCCCACACATAATTCGTGCAGGTGATCGTCTCGATCATAACTTTCTTCGTCGTTGGCTCCGTGGCGAACTCCCTCCGGATGCAGCTTCGCAGCTCATGAACATTCATCGTGTGGAGTCCCTCCGCCTAGACCACCTTGTACTGGCATCTCGACAGGTCCAACCCATTGTGTCCGGCCCGTACGAGACCATCGTCATACAACACAAATAAGTCTTGCATGTTCGAAAATAACTAAAGCCACAACAACCACTAAATAATTACGAATAAGTTATGCCTAACTAATTCCTACTTAGCTAATTACGACTGATTAATTACCACTGCACTAATTCATTACCACTTATTCAATATGTCGTAATGATGACTACTAAACTATTTCATTACTAGTGAATTAACTAATTACGACTAATTAATTAGCTCTAAACTAACTAATTATGATTGATTAATTACCACTAAAAAAATACTAGTACTTCATTTCCACTTACTTAATACTAATTTGTAATGATGACTACTAAACTAATTACAACTAATTAATTACCACTAAACTAATTCATTACTAGTGAATTAACTAATTACGACTAATTAATTACCTCTAAACTAACTAATTACGATTGATTAATTACCACTAAAAATTACCATTACTTCATTTTCACTTACTTAATATGTCATAATGATGACTACTAAACTAATCACGACTAATTAATTACCACTAAACTAATCCATTACTAGTGAACTAACTAATTATGACTAATTAATTACCCTAAACTATCTAATTACAACTAGCTGACTAAGACTGACTAATTACGACTACAGTAATAACGGCAAAAGCATCCGACAACTTACATGCCCTTCGGCGGAAACTAATCAATCAAGGCGAGCGAGCTTATTTAGAAGTAAGAAAACAGTTAACCCCCCAATAAAAGTAATTATGTTACGTTCTCTGAGTTCTCAGTGACGAGTACAAGAATGAGAATCAAAAATACAAATGAGATGAGCGAAGTGCGAGTGCCAGAGTTCGGTATTTATAGTCGAGCGGAGGAAGAGTCGCGGCGTTGGCGTCAGGAATTCCGTAAGCATTAGCGCCGAAATTTACGGGCGCGGCGACAATGTGCGGAGGAGAGGAGGACGGTGGGAAAGATGGCCACCATGAGGTTTTTAATTCTCCAGTAGAAACGGTCCCGAGTGCGTGGCGAGGCAGAGGAGGCCGAGGAGGCGCGAGTCGGGAGGGTGTTGTGAGAACAATTCTAAGCGAATAAAATTATGAAAAATTTACACAAGTAAGTACAAGATGTCGGGAGACTCCATAAAAAATTTCATAATTTTTTAGACTTATTTGCTATATTTTAAAATTCCTCTGAACTAACCTAACACTAACCAATTATCTAACCTAACTAACTAATGAACCTAATTAACCCCTAATCACACTGTTTTTGCTGACACATGGTGGCCATACGTCAGCGGTTGAGGTGGCGGCCACGCGTCGGCGGCGGCGGTGGCGCCGTGGCGTTCCGAGGTTTCCACCGTTGGCGCACGGTGGTCGTGCGTTAATGATGTCAAATTTACAAATACCTTCTCGTCGTGGTCAGATCCACAAATACACAATGAAAAAACGCCGTATGTGTCAAAAACTCGTAACTGCGCTACTCCCGTACGTACGCTGCAGCCAGCAATTGAACATCCATGTGCACATGCACTTTCCTAACTACCAAACATGCAGGAGCAGCTTAATTAGCTAGCTTTGGGCGTGATATCGATCCATTTACTGATAGAAGGGAAGATGCATGTGAGGAAACGCACATGTTAATGAGTGTTATCGATGCAATTAACAACTCCAATTAGCATTAGCATTAGCTAGCTGGGTCAAACACCACCAGTTTTTCTTATTTTATTTTACTGAAACCAGCTAGCTGGGACGACCAGGGTTTCTGTTTCATTGGAGGGTTTCCTCACTCTGCACACATACTCCAGGATTAGTTGTGCGCCATTCAGTTCAGCTGGTTTACAACCAAACTGGAGTATCAATTGCGAAACAAATGGAGTGCCAATCGATAAGTAGTAGTGGTAGTCCGCCGTGCTTGCTGTCTGTTTCTGAATCTGAATTACGATGGAGGGATTCAGCTGGTTCACAACCAAACTGAAGTATCAATTGCGAAACAAATGGGAGTGCTAATCGACAAGTAGTAGTGGTAGTCCGTGCTTGCTGTCTGCTTCTGAATCTGAATTACGATGGAGGGATTGCAGGCTGAGGATGCTTTTCACACTAGCACCAGTCCATCTTCAGTTCATCAGTAGGATCCAGCTGCTGGGATGGACGTTGAATCTTCCCGACTTACTCGGACTTAATAAATGACTTGCAGCTTGTGCTGTAACTAATACGCGGGTTCGGTCTGTGAAGACTGGCTGGGTCAAACACCACCGGTTTTACTGAGTTTATTTTACTGAAACCAGCTAGCTGGGACGACCAGACTGACCAGGGTTTCTGTTTCATTGATGGTCTCCTCCTCTGCATCAGGGACAAAGGCTATACGCGATGTCTTCGTTTATACATTTGTGTCTGCGGGGGGCATCGGTATGCACCGAGGCCAAAAGCTATACGCGTTGTCTTTATTTATACACTCGTACCTGCGAGGGTATCGGTATGCACCGGGACCGAATGCCATGCGCACTGTCTTCTTTTATACACACGTGTCTACGGGAGGCATCGGTGTGACCCTTTTGCCCGCTTTATTGGACGGGGGCAAAGTGCCAAAAGGTCGTACACTTGATTCTGTACATGCCCCTACCGTTTATGAACTGTGGGTGACAATTTTTCGGGCGCAACTGATTTTTACATGGCCCTAACGGGTGGGGATTTTCTGGGCGCAGCCGGATTTTACATAGCCCTAAGGATATAACTTTACGAGGTTTTTAGTGTTCCAAGTGTGGTTAAGTTGTTGCCCTTCGGGTGTCGCGATGTAGTAGGAGCATGCTCTTGTGCTGCGAGTGATGGTGTATGATTCTTTCCACTTGGACTCCAACTTACCTAGCGTCGTTGGATTAGCGGCTTGCTTGAGGAAAGATAATATCACAAAATTCCTAGGTTCCACACGGGGGGCCTTTAGCGAGAAGGCATGGATCCATTATCCTAGCAGGAAAGAAGTAACACACTTGGAAAGGACATCTTGCTTATACCTCATCCAGATCTCTGCATAGAAATTTCAGATCGCAGCGAGCTTGCCCCTTCACTTAAAAAGATCACGCAGGTTAGCTAGCCGGGTCAAACACCACCAGTTTTTTTTTTTTTTTTGAAAGTTCGGATGAACTTAGTAGTATACAGAGTTCTGGGATGAGCTCCCTCTGTAAGGATTTCTTTTGGAGTTTATTTTTGGAAATGCATCTATAAGAGTGTAATTATTACCTACATTTCACACCAGAAAATAAATTTTACGGCCAAAGTTTCTGCATAACCACCACCAAAAAATCCTAACAGTTCATATGTACTTTTGCAGATTCACCCTCTAAAAACAGGACTGTAAAACTTACGAGACCATGCATGCCAAATGGAACTTACTTGATGTGCCAGTGAGTTACCAGACACGAATTGTTTCTTTCGTTTTTTAACACAAAAAAAGCAAGGAAAAAAAAATCCTAGAGCAAAGAGAAGGCACGGACTCGGTGCTGATCGTCACCACACCAGCTGCCTGCCTTGGACGCGCTTCCTTGGACAGCTTTTGCTTTTTTCCATGCATCCAAAAGAGAGCTTTTTTATTTTTATTTTTTAAAAATATTTAAAGATAACGTCTCCTGACTTATACCATGACTTGTAGCGTGATTCCGTCATACCGCCGATCATGGCGTGGTCTAATCTATTACGATAACCCTTCGAGTCAACACGTATTTATTTTTGGGCTAAGTCTTGTCACGCCAAAAGTAGTAGCGTGATATTACTCGTTTGCCACGTCGAGGTCCGTGATATGACAACATACTTTTGCTACGCCACACGTTGTGAGGTGGCTAAAGAGGTAAAAATTGAAAATAAAGTTAGTGAGATGTTATTTTTAAAATATTTTTTAAAAAATAGATTAAATAATAATAAAATTTTTCAAAACAAGCTTTAAATAAAAGCCTTAAATAAACAAAGAAATAATAATCCTACTAGTAAACAAATAATCCCACATAATAAACAAATAAAAATTCCTTGCCTTTTGTTTGAAATTTTTCTTGGCACTCCTCCCTCTCATGGTCCCATCCCATGTGAATGTGCGTGTTGTGCCCCTTGCTCTCGTGTTCTTCTTCAGTTCTTCTTGCTGCTGCTTCTTGTGGACTTCGTCTTCTCTTCCCCACTCGGAGCTCACCAAACCCACCCTTGCAATTCCTACTAGTACCAGCACTCGCCTCTTCCTCTCCCAAACCTTCCCTATTAGTACCACTAATAGCCTCCCCTTCCATTCATACCAAAACAAGTACGCACGCCATTACTCCAACCTCTGTGCGCTCCTTCCTGGGTTTGAATCGTCCTCGATTCTGAGCGGGATGGTAAGAAGAATCCACCCGTACTTGTTCCTCTGTTCTCAATCCTGTGGCCGCGCGGGGTGGTTCTTGATTCGGTGATCTGGGAGAGTGTGCGTCACGGCCGCGTTGGGTTCGGGTAGATCGATGGGATTTTGAGGTTAAATGCGTGATTTTTGGGTGTGCCAGGATGTCCTGGAACATAGTTTTGTGTTCATGTCTTTCTTGCCTCGGATTGTGGGCAAAGGCGACAACTTTTTTTGGGTTAGATCTGTTCGTTTCCGCCGTCATTTCGGTGTGTCGTGTTGCTCACAAAGTTTGAACCTTGGTTGGACCCGGGATTTCAGCCTGATCTTTTGTTCGCTGTCTGATTTGCTTAAGGGAAGTGCTTGCCGTGTGTAAAAGTTGTAATCTTTGAGCAGAAACCTGCCATTTTCAATTCTCATATGTGAAAAATAGGATTATGATTTGTTCTTGGATTTGCTCCGCAGATCAGCCAGTGATCGATCCATAGCTCGCATCGCTACCGCCTTAGAAGGACGCCATGGCTTCCAACGGCGGCGGCGTCCTTCGCCACAGCAACAGCAGCCGCCTCTCGCGCATGCCCTACTCCGGTGAGGACGCCCGTGCCCAGGACCCCGGCGCCGGCGCCGGCGCCGGCGCTGGCGTCGACCGACCGATGGTGACCTTCGCCCGCCGCACCCACTCCGGGCGCTACGTCAACTACTCCCGCGACGACCACGACAGCGAGGTCGGCAACAGCGGCGACTTCTCGCCGGACCGGCAGGAGTTCCTCAACTACCACGTCCACATCCCGGCCACCCCGGACAACCGGCCCCTGGAGGTGGCCATGGAGCCGGCCATATCCGCCCGGGTGGAGGAGCAGTACGTCTCCAACTCGCTCTTCACCGGCGGCTTCAACAGCGTCACGCGCGCCCACCTCATGGACAAGGTGATCGAATCGGAGGCCAGCCACCCGCAGATGGCCGGCGCCAAGGGCTCCTCCTGCGCCATTAACGGCTGCGACAGCAAGGTAATGAGCGACGAGCGCGGCGAGGACATACTGCCCTGCGAGTGCGACTTCAAGATCTGCACCGAGTGCTTCGGCGACGCCGTCAAGAACGGCGGCGGCGTGTGCCCTGGCTGCAAGGAGCCGTACAAAGCCACGGAGCTGGAGGATTTGGTCGGTGGCGCCGCCGCGGCGGGGGCGAGGCCGACGCTGTCGCTGCCTCCGCCGCCCGGCGGCGTTGCTGCGTCGAGGATGGAGAGGCGGCTGTCGATAATGCGGTCGCAGAAGGCCATGACCAGGAGCCAGACCGGCGACTGGGATCACAACCGGTGGCTGTTTGAGACCAAGGGCACTTATGGGTATGGCAATGCCATATGGCCAAAGGAGAATGAGGTGGAAAGCGGCGGCGGAGGTGGGCTGAGTGGAGCCGACGGGCAGCCGGCAGAGTTCACGAGCAAGCCATGGAGGCCGCTCACTCGGAAGCTGAAGATCCCACCTGGCATCCTTAGCCCATACAGGTATGACTCCGTTTATTTTTTTAACTAAATACAGGTATATGGCTTGCATTGCATATCTGTTCAAATTCTGATTCATGTGCGTGAGCATATTAGACTGGTTTGGTCCATTGGTCGCATAGGAAATGTATTGTTTTGTGATGCATTTGACTTTATTAATCTTAGATGCATTTAAAGTCAAACTTTGGTTCAACCTGAATTTGTAGATTAGTCCCAGTTGTTGTGGTTTAGTCTCTGTTCAATAAAGTAGTACGTTAGGTGAGTTGTTAGATCTGTGCTGCTTCTTCTGATCTCTTCCTAACGTCCAAACAAATATGATGGCATCATATTTATATTTTTAGATAATGGAAGAGTAAAAACTCTCCCGGTCTCTGCATCAAAGATACACACAGCCTAATTTATTAAAAAGTTTAAAGTACCAAAGTAGCCAAACTGTTAAAACTGGCATAAGCCTTACAAGCAAATCTTGACTGAAATGTAAACTCAATCATTACAAATTCTTTTCTATGACTAAATATTTTCTCCCCATCACTTCTCTATTAAATTTGTGCACTTAATTTTTATTTAGTATTAAAGCTCATGCTGTTTAGATGGCATCTATTTGATCTTGGCACAAGAGCCACCTACATTGGCAGTGGCACACATGTTAAATGTTGTCTCATCATCCTTGGAGTTTGGTGATAGAAGACCTGACTCTGCAATTTCTATAACGATGTCCTGTGCATTAACCTTGGTTTCTCGGTGCTTCCCACAGGCTTCTCATTCTTATCCGCATGGCTGCTCTTGGTATGTTCCTTGAATGGAGAATTAGAAACAAGAATGGGGATGCAATGTGGCTATGGGGGATGTCGGTTGTTTGTGAACTCTGGTTTGCCTTTTCTTGGCTGATGGACCAGCTGCCAAAGTTGTGCCCTGTTAACCGAGCAACTGACCTCGCTGTCCTGAAAGACAAGTTTGAGACCCCAACACCGTCGAACCCTACTGGAAGATCTGATTTGCCGGGGCTCGATATATTTGTGTCCACTGCAGATCCAGAGAAAGAACCTCCATTGGTCACAGCAAACACTATTCTATCCATCCTCGCTGCTGATTATCCTGTCGAGAAGCTTTCTTGCTATGTTTCTGATGATGGAGGCGCTCTCCTGACATTTGAAGCAATGGCTGAAGCTGCTAGCTTCGCTAACATGTGGGTTCCTTTTTGTCGCAAACACGACATTGAGCCTCGCAATCCGGAGAGCTACTTCAATCTGAAGAAGGACCCATACAAAAACAAGGTCCGTCCGGATTTTGTCAAGGACAGAAGGAGGGTCAAGAGAGAGTATGACGAGTTCAAGGTCAGGATCAATGGGTTGCCTGACTCGATTCGCCGCCGCTCCGACGCATACCATGCCAGAGAGGAAATCAAGGCCATGAAGAGGCAGCGAGAGGCTGCTCTTGACGATGCGGTGGAACCTGTTAAAATTGCTAAAGCTACCTGGATGGCTGATGGCACACATTGGCCTGGTACCTGGATTCAACCATCTGCTGAGCATACTCGGGGTGACCATGCTGGAATAATTCAGGTATACATGTTCATATCACCTTTCTTCTCCTTGCAGCCCTTCTATATCGGTTGAAATGTGGCCTCTGTACATAAAGAGAATGCATTATACTTGAGAGAGGTCAACCATCTTTGGTGCTGAAGTATGGTGCTTCAGTAGTGGTAATGAACAAGATAGGTAGCTGCATATAGGCAGTAGGACAAGTTTTCACGAGTAATTACAAATTTCCCTTTGAACAGAAATATACACATGGTTTTCGGTGTTCGTATGTTATATGTAACAACATGTCATCAATCTGCTGTGTCTCATCCAGTAGTGAACAAGGAAAAATGCACCCTTTTGATCACTGTTGTTCTGTGCTTCAGGTAATGCTGAAACCTCCTAGCGATGATCCCTTGTACGGCAGCAGCAGCAAAGAAGGCGGACCTCTTGACTTCACTGATGTCGACATCCGTTTGCCAATGTTGGTCTATGTGTCCCGAGAGAAGCGCCCAGGATATGACCACAACAAGAAGGCCGGTGCAATGAACGCCCTGGTCCGTTCATCCGCCGTCATGTCGAATGGGCCTTTCATCCTCAACCTTGATTGTGACCACTACGTTTACAACTCGCAAGCTTTCCGTGAAGGCATGTGCTTCATGATGGACCGTGGTGGCGACCGTATTGGCTATGTCCAGTTCCCGCAGCGCTTTGAGGGCATTGATCCGTCGGATCGCTATGCTAACCACAACACCGTCTTCTTCGATGTCAACATGCGCGCGCTAGATGGTATCATGGGGCCGGTCTACGTCGGCACCGGCTGCCTGTTCCGCCGCATTGCTCTATATGGATTTGACCCCCCACGCTCCAAGGAACATAGTGGCTGCTGCAGCTGTTGCTTCCCCCAGAGGCGCAAGATCAAGACTACCTCAGTTGCATCGGAAGAGACACGGGCTCTGCGAATGGCGGATTTTGATGATGAGGAGATGAACCTGTCAACATTTCCCAAGAAGTTTGGTAACTCGAGCTTCCTCGTCAACTCTATTCCTATTGCCGAATTCCAAGGGCGTCCGCTTGCTGATCACCCTGGTGTCAAGAATGGCCGTCCCCCTGGTGCTCTCACTGTCCCTCGTGACCTTCTTGATGCTTCCACAGTTGCCGAGGCTATCAGCGTCATCTCATGCTGGTACGAAGACAAGACTGAGTGGGGTCAGCGTGTTGGATGGATTTATGGTTCAGTCACTGAGGATGTTGTCACGGGTTACCGGATGCACAACCGTGGATGGAAGTCAGTCTACTGTGTCACCAAGCGTGATGCTTTCCGTGGCACTGCACCGATCAACCTTACCGACCGTCTCCACCAGGTGCTACGGTGGGCTACTGGTTCAGTGGAAATCTTCTTCTCCCGCAACAACGCGCTGCTCGCAAGCCGAAGGATGAAATTTCTTCAGAGGATTGCCTACCTGAATGTTGGCATCTACCCCTTCACATCGATCTTCCTCATCGTCTACTGCTTCCTGCCGGCGCTGTCCCTCTTTTCCGGGCAGTTCATTGTGCAGTCGCTCAATGTGGCCTTCCTCACCTATCTGCTCATCATCACTCTAACGCTGTCCATGCTTGCGGTGCTCGAGATCAAGTGGTCAGGCATCAGTTTGGAGGAATGGTGGAGGAATGAGCAGTTCTGGCTTATCGGAGGAACCAGTGCTCACCTTGCTGCTGTGCTTCAGGGTCTTCTCAAGGTGATTGCTGGTATTGAGATCTCCTTCACGCTGACCTCCAAATCTGGTGGAGACGATGCAGACGACGAGTTTGCTGACCTCTACATCGTCAAGTGGACGTCGCTCATGATCCCACCGATCGTCATCATGATGGTGAACCTGATTGCCATCGCCGTCGGGTTCAGCCGGACAATATACAGCGAGATCCCTCAGTGGAGCAAGCTCCTTGGTGGTGTGTTCTTCAGCTTCTGGGTGCTGGCTCACCTGTACCCGTTCGCCAAGGGGCTCATGGGGAGGAGAGGACGGACGCCGACCATCGTCTTCGTCTGGTCTGGCCTTCTCGCCATCACCATCTCGCTCCTGTGGGTCGCCATCAACCCACCGTCCCAGAACTCTCAGATCGGTGGATCCTTCACATTCCCCTGAGCTCCTTCTTTCAACTTATCATATGAATCTTCTTATATCACTGGTTCCGGCAGCATTCATACTCAGAGCTGATGGTTTTGGTTGTAAATGCTACCATGATGGATCGTAGTAGTTCATTTGTTCGTTCGTTTTTATTTCAAGATGAGAACTGGTTCTGTTTGGACCTGGACATCAAGTACAAAAATTCAGAAGTTTTTGGAAGTTCCGAGTTTTCATTCTTGCCGCTCGTTGAGATGTATGCATTCGCTTGCCGTTTTCTGTGCCGCCTTAGAGCATCTTTAGTGTATTGAACCGATGCCGATTCAAAGTCATGCTACGTAAGCATTCTAGGAACTGAGTTTGTTTTTCTCTAATATATTATACTGATTTCTACTAATAACTGGGACTCACGTTACATTAAAAAACCACAAAATAATAATAGCATCTATCAACCGCACTCTCTTTTATGTAGTTGTTTAATGCTTATATGAGTTATTTAATGCTTTGAATCGACTCCTAAGTAAAATCCGATTTCAAATATTTTTTTTTTTGAAATTGACCCCTCCAATGTATTAAATCGATTTATTGTCTTCTCTCTCCTCATTTGAACCGGCTAAAACACAATATTGGAGGTGGTGTTAGTAAGTTCGTTCGTTTGTTCGTGGCATTGTGCTCGATTACTGACCTGTGTTGCATTGCCTTCTCTGAGTACTAACACAAGGCATGCTTTTTTGTACTGTTCTTGTTGCATTTAGCCATTACACTCTCGGCCTGGACGAACAGGTGAAAATTGCCCGTTTTTTCAACACGGATTTCTCTGACCATGTAATGTAGTCGTGCACCGGCATGGCATGACGCGGTCAGAGCTTGTGCTGTCTGCATGACCAATTCAGGCTTCAGCGTTTGTTGGTAGGTAGTATTGACTTGGTTGTTTTGATTGTGGGGATGATACAATGATACTTTCAGTTTTATCTACCATTGACTGACGGTCATCGACACTGATGGATGGATGGTTGTTCAGATGGACTAGGAATCTAGGATTCCGAGCTGAAACAAATGAACATACACGCTCCCGGTTTAATGTAAGGCAACAGGCCAACAGCAACTGATTGAGAAAGATGCAATGGAAAGAAAGATCTCTAGGGACTTGGGAGACTCAGAGAACCGTTTGATGTTGGCCACGGATGGATCAGATTAATCCAAGGATCATCTAGAAGCCACATGTTTGGCCAGATCATTTTACTTTCTTATGAACCGGAAACTTACTGGATTCAGTTTTTTTCCCAGTCTACAGGCGTTTGGAATTCATGAATAGAAGAAATACGGGAAGTTGACGTATCGAGCAACTTTTTTTCCGCTAGTGATTACTTACTGATCATCTAGTGTAGAACAAAAGAAACATCTTCATGAGGTGATAGTAAGCACAAAAAATCACTAGAATCATCAGACAAGTGTCACAAGTGGTACATGATAGCGGGGATCACCTATTGGTGCGTGTAGTGGAGTTGTGGGTGTACGATTTTACCTAACAAATCAATAGAGTTTTTTGAGGTTGCGGATGTATCCTAGCCTCTGTCTTTATAGGTGTGTGCTAAGGGGGCGTATATATGTGTGTGTCTTCTTTGTAATTGCAAAAAAAAGTCATACATGATAGTGCATTAGTGATGAAAAAGGTGATTTTTCATGGGAGGTGAAGAACAAACGAGTCATGGAGGGTTGGGGTGAAGCAGGGAGAGTACGGTCCTGGGAGTGAAGAGAGATGGCGGCGAGGACCATGTCGTTTTTCTTCGGAAGCCGCCTCCGTCTTCGTCGGCGTCGGTGGCTTCCCTCCCCCATACTCTCCCGTCCCCTCATGGCACCGGGTTTGGGTGCACATAGAACTGTGAGAGGTGGCCGGAGATGGGAGGTGACTAGGCGAGACGAGGGAGTTGGGCAGTGACGGAGGAGGGCGGTGGATTGGATTAGCACGAGAGATGGGACACTGACAGGGTGGGCCCGACAAATGATACGCTGGATCGGTCGTTCTGAATCGCACATTTTAGGCCCTGTTTGGTACAGCTCCAACTCCCAGCTTCTTAGTTGGAGTAGATGGAGCTGTGCCAAACGGGGTAACTCCACAAAACTTTTGAAGTTGGAGTAACATGGAGTGGAGCAGCCTCTAGTACAAAATTTGAGAGCAGGTGAAACCATGCTCCAAGTGGGGAGTTGTGGACCAGTAAAATAAAATACCCATTGAAGTTGAGAGTATTTACCCACAAATTGCCACTGATATACCCAGACTACGCACCCGGCACCCCAACCCGTAGCCCCAAATCCTTGCACCTAACCCCGGCCTCCTCTCCTGTTCGCCAGGTCAAGACTCCAAATTTGACCCAGCACAGAACTCCTTCGCCTCCATCTCCCGTTCGCCGCCATTAGCCCATTCGCCGCCCCCAGCCCCTTCGCCGCCTTCTCCCGTTCGTCGCCCCCAGCCCCTTCGCCTCCCTTGCCCGTTCGCCACCCCCAGCCCCTTCGCCGCCCTCGGCAGCTCCTCCTCCCTCGGCGACTCTTCCTCCCCCGACCCTCGGCGGCTCCTCCTCCTTCGGCGGCTCTTCCTCCCCGGGCCCTCAGCATCTTCCTCCCCCAGCCCTGGGCATCTTCCTCCGCAACAGCGGTCCACCTTCGGCATCTTCAAGGTAAGCCTGGGTTGGGATTGTGTTCATCACAAATATTGTTCTGAAATTTGGAATGTGATGCCAGTGATTGTGGCAATTTGTTCTGAAATTTGGAATGTGATGTCAGTGATTGTGTTCATCACAAATATTGTCAGATTAATGTGATGTCAGTGATTGGGATTGATTCTCTAGATTAATGGAAATAAGATTAATGAATAATCATTGATTTTGCATTATTGTCAGATTAATGTGACATCAGTGATTGTGTTCATCAACTTTCACTTGAACTCTGGGTGTATTGTCAGAATTCTGGGTGTATTACATGAGAAAGCACATGGTTCTATAGGATACAAAGGTAATTCAGGCATCCAGCTATACAATAGGTGGAATTACAATTTGTTGGAAGAGAGTCAGAATCACATTGGCTAGTTATGCATATTTATGAATTTGAATGAAGTGATTGCATGTATTGCTCATAACAAATATTCAAGTGAAAGAGCTAACTGCAAATCTGTTGAATTGAGCTATTATTTAGGTTGCTGTGATTTGTAGTCATTGTTCATTCAGATGCTCACAAATGATAAATGGCCGAACTCTGCAGATGAATGTGCTGCCCGGAAGAGGAGTTGCAGATCTTGTATGACTTGCAGAGTGGAAGAATCAGTCACTGAAATGTTCGACAGATTGTTTCTATGAAATGCTAATGTGTAGATTCAAACTAGAAGCCAAGATGTTTGTTCATGATATATGGCTTGCATGAAGAACTGATACGCTCACTCTAATTAACGTGAAGACTGAAAAACCAATAGTGAACCGTTTTTGATACAGCAGTGTTGTTTTGCCGGCCATTGTCATCTTATCCTTGCACCCTTGTCTCACTCTGTTTAGGAAACCCTGATGCAAAGTGTTGTTTTGCCAGCCATTGATTTTGTACGACTGCTATCATTGCTGATTATTCATGATACATGCCTTTAGATTGCATCTAAGGGTCTCAAGCTTATAGAAAGATCAGACTTCGTGCAAAGGATGTAAAAGGAAAGAATGTTTTTGTAATAGTTGTAGAAGGTGAATTGGGCGAGCTACCCTTGGATGTTTTTTCTTTTCATTTCATTGTTGTCGTTTGATGTAGTGGTATTCATACATATAATAGTAGCTTTGATTAATAAAGATGAACTTTGTTGAATTAGAAACTTTGTTATGAACTTTGTATGTTTATGTATGTTTTATTTAATTTTTTCAAGTAAAAAATTTCGAATGTGAGCGAAAAAGATGGCACAACAGGGTACAACATGGCAAAAAATTAAAAAAAGCACAGCATGACTGAAATCAACTTATTAAACTTTTATAAGTTAAGCAATATAAAAAAAGATTACAAGTCACAAAACAATGGTAGTGCAATCTTTTTACGATGATCCTTCTCATTTCTGGAGCATGAGTCAATTTTCTAACCAAGCACCTTCTCAGACTACTCTAACTTCTCATAGGAGTGAATCCAAAAGTGAAGCTGGAGTTGGAGCTGCAAAAACTTAAAACAGAGTTGTACCAAACAGGCCCTTATTTGCAACCTAGTTTTTGGATGGGCTAATCTGGATCACACTAGTGGGCCTAAACAACAACCGAACATGTAGGCCCAAGTACATACATACATGGATAAAATTTCCCAAATAGAACAACTTTAGGGAAAGAAGTAGACATGTTCATGGATAGCTCGGCTCGATGGCTCGGCTCGAGTCCGGCCTGCTTTTTTCTGGGCTAGGCTTGGGCTGGAATTTTCGACCGAAAAATAGCTCGGCCTGGCCCAAACCATAGCCGCCATAAGTTATAACCCTAGCTGCCACGACAATATGAAAAACAAAACCCCAACCCTTGGCTCTCCCTCTTCCTCTCCAAAACCGTTATGAGTTTCCACCTCTACCTCTTGGCCTCCTCCCTCGTTCGGTGGCACTCCCCTCAGGCGATGTGGTGGCGCTCCCCGCAGGCAACGGCGCTCCCTGCTCGTCTCGTCGCCCTCACCTTCTTCGGGTCATCCTCCTCGTTGAGCTTAGGGAGTATGGCTAGACTTGGAAGTTAGAAGTTAGAACTTGTATGTGATAATATGTGTTGTGGTCTCGTGGAGAAGTATTTGCAGATAAGCTGATTGTGGTGCATTGTTGTGATTTTGAGTTAAAATGACCGTCTTCGATAACCTGTGAAATGATGTGATATTGTTGCGCTGTATTAGACCTGTTTAAACCTCGAGCTGGGCCGGGCTTTGAGCTAGGCTTCGAAAAGCTAGTCTTGAATGGGCAGGCCGAGCCTAACCCAAAAATTATTTTCCCCATAAAATAATATTGTTGTAATTCTTTTTTGAAATATAAATTAATATCTAATCTATTTTGAGAATTAAAAATAGTTTTATTATTATTTTTATTTCCATTGTCGGGCTTTTTCAGGATTCGAATCGAAAATCAAGGCCTAAGCCCGTCAAATCAGGTCGAGCTGCTCGTGAACAGTTCTTTGCTGTAGATACTTCCAGGCTTCAGGTTGGGCCCTTTTCAGGCCTAACCCGACCAGACGTGCCTGAAAAATGCATAGCTGTCAGGCCTCAGGCTGGGCTCGAACTTGGTGCTGGGACACCGAGCTTTTTCAGGCCTAGCCCGACACGACATGCCTGGAAGACGCATAGCGGTCGGGCCTCGGGCCGGGCTCGGACTTGGTGTTGTGACACCGAGCCGGCCCGGCGTTTGAGCAGGTGAAGTACTGAGCAAGCTCAGCTCGCATCGCGCAAGTCGCAGCAAGTGCGTGCGCGTGCATCGTCTTCTCTCCCAGCACAGGTGAGTCCCCTCCCCTTCCACAAACCTCTCTCTAGGGCTTATGCTGATCTAGATCCTTCTAGAATCTTACACGTCCCGCACGGCCCCTCCTCCAACTCTTCCTCCGGGCCCCGTCCCCCGTCGCGGCGTGGTTTGGCCCTCCCACCCGACGGATCTGGTCCGTCTGGACCCTTCTAAATCCTTCCAGAACCTCCCGGGAAGCAATACTGCAAATTCTAGATTAGATCACCATCTACTAGCTGGTACGACGTGTGTGGTGAGGTTATGGCCTTGTTTGGTCTTGTTTGCCTTAGATCCATGGCGGATTTTGTGGTAATTTTGGGGTAGGCCGCCGTCTTTGGTGCGATGCCAGTGCGGGTTTCAGAGTTGTGCAAAATATTTACCACAACTGTTGCGTTTTTTACTTTAAGGTGATTATGCCGCGCCCCAACTGCATCTTTTCGTTGTTAGGACTTGGAAGATCGCTGGCATGATTTTAAAATGTACAATTTAACAATTTGGTTCTTATAATATTTCCGAATCGCACTAACAAATTAAAATCTAACACCTTGCTCTAGGTGCTATATTATGTCACAATTTGAGAGCAACACATCTTGAATTGCACATTCTTGGTTGAGTTATACCTCAGGAATTTCAGATATTTCGTAAGACTTACAATGTAGAAACTGTTTGTCACGATCTATAATATTCTAATAACTGCGTGTTAGCTATTTGGGGTTTGCACATTTGATCCAGCTTGCTACAGTCCAGGCAATCTGATTATGACTTGCTTCCTTCCTGGTTAACTTGATGTAGAAGACACAAGTTTTTGAGGATGCCGAGGGCCACGAGCGATGCAAAGCTTTTGATCCAATCCCTGAGCAAGGCCTATGCTGCCACACCAACAAATCTTAAGGTGACCTGATTTGATCTTTTTCTCTTCTCTATTACCTGAGGTCATAAGCTATTGGTCTATTGCTGATCCTGTTCTCTGTGTGGTGATATTTCTGCAGATTATCGACCTGTATGTGGTTTTCGCTGTGGCTACTGCCCTTATTCAGGCAAGTTTTAGCACTTTCCTCTTTGTTGAGGATATCGTGAAAATGGAAGTTGAAAATTTACCTGAACAACTTGGACTCTTGGAGCATATGTTATCTTCAAGATGTTTCATGTTGGGAATTTTCACTAAAGCAAATGTAGAATAGGGTTGTGGTATCTGTGGCGTTATGAGTTATTTTGTTCTAGTATAACATGTGAAAAGGTATGCTGTACACACCATACATGGGGTTGTCCGAAAGCTATCTACTGATTTGCTAGATGACAGATATCATATTTGTTTATGGTACTGCATCTCGCAGTTTTGAATAGGAACAGGCTATCAACTTGCAAAAATCTGCTCTACCTTGCATCTGGCAGCCACTTTGTGTAGGTGTAGGTGTCGTGGATTGTTATGCAACTCTATGTCCCTCAATGTTTCATTTGACAGATGAAAGTATTTGCTGCGATTTCTAAGATGGTGTGATATAGTGGGTTCTAGCCAGATTTGTTGGTTCAGTGCAAGTTTTCTTTAAGCACTTGTCTTACTAACTGAACATTAGTCTTGTGTTCAGCTCATAAGTCTTCTCTTTGATGGTTGTTTCAAAATAGGCCTTGGTGTGGTATTTCAGAGCTGTTTGCAAACTACTAATGTGCTCTCTTATGTTGAAAAACAGGTTGTTTACATGGGAATAGTTGGGTCATTTCCCTTCAACTCTTTCCTCTCTGGTGTCCTTTCATGCATAGGAACTGCAGTGCTTGCTGGTAGGAATTTCTTACCCCTTGTCAATCCTGCTTACCCTTCCTTGGTTGCATGATATATAAGTGCCAATGTTTATGCAGTTTGCCTCCGTATTCAAGTCAACAAAGATAACAAGGAATTTAAGGTAACTCTACTTTCACTGTTATTTGCTAGGATCATTTATTCTTTGGATTCCGGCATAATGCTGCATGTCAAAACATTGTCTGCAGGATCTTCCCCCGGAAAGGGCTTTTGCCGATTTTGTTCTGTGCAATCTGGTGCTCCACTTGGTGATCATGAACTTCCTTGGATAAGCAATTGCCCTACAAGTGATTAAGATTTTGCAGCCCAGGGTTATGGTCACTGGTCGGTGCGTCCTAATGTCCGCGACTGTCATAATGTCAGATTTTCATGTGATCTCTCACAGTACCTATGTAATCTGAGAATTTTTTTCAGGAAATATAAGAAGTTCTCTACCTGTTGTTCACTGCAGTTTATTTTACGTTGGTGGATTTGGCGTTAACATTGTAAGAACATGAGAACGAACTTTCGTAGAGGGAGTGAAGATTGGCTATATTACTTAAATATTGTCATTGTTTTTTCACTGACTAATAACTGTTGTCTGTCATGATTGCCATGCTGTTATTGAAAATTTTAATTGCCCTACTTGCAACTTGCAAAGCATCACTGATGGCCACCGTGCACTTTGATCAGTTTGATCAATAGACCTATGATTCTGGCAAAAGGCTTGTAACCATTGTCATAGGTACTCACCGGTACAGCACTCTTAATACTTTTGACCCTCAAAACTGGACCGAATGAGCCGGTTTCTACTGCCCCTGATATCTAGGTGACATCCAGTTTACACATTAGAATTCTCTCTGCATAACTTGCAACCACCATTTGCTTCTGCTTCTTCGAGACCTACTTGACAAGAAAATAACTCCCTGCAATGTTACCCTCTTCATGATTGGAAGAAATCTTACCGTAATAAATGCGGGTTCGATCGATCGGACAAGGTGGGTAGCGCAGAATCTTTTTTCATCGTGATTCATATACCAGAGTAGCGTCCACAACCAACACATAAAGATCCTTCATTTCATACGCTGCAAGTTGTGGGTAGTAGAACTGAACACTGAAACACCTACGAGTATCCTTGATTTATAAATCTCTACTTGAAGAAGAATCATATGCATGACATGAAGCAATGTCCATCTAGAGTCACAGGCATCATCAGATCACTTGACTCAGGACACCAAACCTATGAGGCTATGACCTTCTTCCCCCTAATTCCATACTAGGTATGAGCACTCGTATCAGCTAAAATAGTTTGAACATTGCCATTCAAGTCATTTCTGCCGTTCGACGCGCAGCAATTCAGAAGGCAGCGATGCTCCTGAGGCTGAAACCTTCCACCTTCTCAAGCCCTGTTTGTTTCGGCTGTGCTGTAGGGCTTTTCTGGCTGTGGGCTGAACGGTTGGGTTTTTCTGATTTAGTGTTTGGCTGTCTGGTTTTTAGGTAGGCTGACTGCAGCTTCCGAGATGTGACATGTCTGAAATACCCCTGATGACAGTAATGACTTGTTTGATCCCGTTTAACGACATTTGACAACATTTAACGACAAATTTCTATAGATGTTGAGGCATCCAAAGTTACTTCATAGTCATTGTAAACATTTCAGTTAACATTTCAGCATTTGCGGCACTACTTGTGAAATGTGAACACAGCAATTATCGATATCAGAAGTAACTCAAAGGTGATGAAAATGGATGGTTAATTCATAGTTAGCTAGTCAGCAAATAATTGATACCACAATCAGACCAATTTACTTGCCTGGTAAAGCAACAAATAATTGAATGAAACCATAAAGTTATTTTTAAAAAGGGAAAGTAAGCACAACTAGTCAGCTATCAAATGAACTAGAAAAAAACTATGGAATTATCGAATTGGTATAACATAGCAGCCTGTTGCAATACAAAATGCTATATATATCTTCCATCTTACAAAATGCTATATATATCTTCCATCTATCTTATCGTCATGCTACCAAAGTCATTGCAATAGCGTCACGGAGGTCGATCATGTCAACATCATCCATAGCACTTGTAACATTATGTGCACTGTGGTTAGTAGACATATCCCCATCCACGTAATCTTCATTCTTCTGTGCACGAGCAAAATCATTATCAACCAAAGCACTATCTCGAATAAAATTATGCAAAGCCATTGTTGCAACGATAATTTTCTTTTGCTTGTCTTCATGATAACTTGGAATCTTCAGTAGAATATGCCACTTCATCTTCTAAATGACGAACGTACGCTCAATAACATTTCGAAGGGAAGAGTGGTGGTAATTAAACACCTCTTTCAGTCCAACTAGTCTACCACCGTTCTGGAATTCAGGTACATGATACCTTTGGTTCTTGTAGGGAGCTAGATAACCTTTGCGGTTGGGGTATCCGAAATCCACTAGATAGTACTTTCCTATAATTCAAATCGAATATATTATTTACCCACGTATGAAGGTACATTTTTGGAAAATGGTAACAAGGAAAGTACCTTTTGGAGGGTGTGGAAAGCGGTCGTTGTACGTTAACAAGGTATCACGTAATATGCGTGTGTCGTGTGCAGACCCTGGCCAACCAGTGCAAACAAAAGTGAACCTCATGTCGAAATCACAAATGACCATGACATTCTGACTAGTGTATCCGTGCCGGTTGAAATGCATTGTGTCGTTTTCTCACATGATAATCACGGTATATGTGTCCCATCTATAGCACCAATGCAATTATGAAAGTGAGGGAAAAACCTAGCCTCTCTAAGTCTTGGATGTACTATTGAGAATTCTGGATTTGTGGGCTTTATGTTGTCAATACCAAGACGGTACACACATTCCAAAACCTCCGCAAACTTCCTACTAACGGTTTCTTTGGAATGACCAAACCGGTTCTTGACTTGGCGGTTCGATTTAGGAGCTCCACAAGTCCATATGAACAATGCCAATGCTTCCTTTGAGTTTACCTCTCTTATTGATTTCAAGCCATAGTTATTAACAAGGGTGTCATGAAGCCTAAGAAAAACTGACCTTCGCATTCTGAACATGTCATAACACTCTTGTGCACTACCAAGTATATCCTCAACCCATTGGATCCCCGTGATTGTCGGTATTTTCCTTGGCCTCCTCGTACTGGAGTCTCCATAGTTATCCAAAAATCCAAAAGCAGCAATCACGACTAGCGGGAAGAACATATCCAGTCCTCCATCATCCACAATAGGTTCATGAGTTGATTCATCATCACTTGAACCAGACGAACTTGAAGAGCTCATCTATCACAAAAAATAACATAATTAATAACTGACAACCATACACTAAAAGAACACAAGTAGAAAGTGACAACCATACAAAAAGAACACATAGCATAAACAAATGACATGTTTAATAAGAAACCAGCAAGTAGCATACATAACTGACAGAACAAGTCACATAGTATGTTACATAACACATGATATAAGGGATATATAGGTTCAACTCCCAGGAATATAACACATGATATAATGAATATATAGGTTCAACTCTCACGAATACAATTCAAACTATCTAACGTCTCTTCTTCTCCTCCCATGTCCTTGTAAACCATGCTAGCCGCCCTTGATGTGTCTTTAGTGTGTGAAAGACATCTTGATACTCCTTCTTGATGAGGAGTTGTGTGGTATAGAAATGCTCATCACTCCCTTCTTCGGCCCCAATGGGAGAATTTGAGTGAGCTGATGCTACTTGGAAGGATGTTTCATTTGTGCAGAAGATATTTCCAGATTTTCATCCTTGAGGACAAGAATAAAGTTAGGATGGAGGTACTGTCAGACTTCCTCCAACAGAGGTTTGAAGAATTCAGAGTACGAGCTCAGAAGGGAACTCGGCGCGCAAGGCAACACTTCAGCGACTTCAACTCAGAAGCTTCGGAGTTGATCTGGACCGAAGGATAGACTTAAAGAAGATCTAACGGGTGGAGTGGATTCCAGCAATCATTGTTTAAGCCTGTTGATGTAATCTCCTTTTCGTCATGTCTTTATCGCTACTGTTATTCATCTGCTGTAAACACTTTTATCTAATTACCGAGATGTAAAACTTGCGGGTGTATAAACCCTATCTCTGGTAATAGAAGCAGAATGGATAAAGCGTATTCTTAGTCTCTCATAGAGTAAAATAGCTCTAGGTTTTGCTTTATCGTTCTTGCCCCAAATCCGATTGAAATTGCCACACCAATTTGTCGGATCATCTTGGATCCTAACAAGGAGCGCGGCGGCGATGTGACGGGTGAGAGAGGAGAGGGCTGCGAAGGAGGTCACCATGGGTGAAGCGGCCTTCGTGGTCGAGGAGGAGGCTAGGATTCTGCCGAACGGCGTGGTCGAACACGTGCAAGAGGCGCACGGCTCCTCCACCTCCGCCGTTCCGCTACTACGACTGCGAGGGTTAGGGCTTCTTCTATGGAGAGAGGTGGGCTTACGCGTTTAGAGGGAAAGAAGCCTGGGAAGCAATTCGCAAGCAGACAGGTATGATAAACCGCCTTCGCTCCTCCTGCATGCAAATTGCGTCTTCGAGCTTGGTGTGCGCACTTCCATAGTGACGGCCGCTTCGTTCAAACCGTTTACGTTAGGATATGCATCCCTGAAAAGAAAGACTTGCACTGAATCACCTATTCATACACTTCGCAATTACAGTGAGATTCCGAACCAACGTTCACCAAATCAAACCAGTTACCAATCAACAGTTTAGTCCAACAAAATCTTTACTCCAGCAAACCAAACTTTTCCGAGAACATGTATATCCAAGAAACAACAGGGTAATGTAAACACAACACAAGGAGGAGTAAACATAAGCATGCAAAATGTTTTTTATTCATATAAACTTAAATATGATCGTCACAGGAGTACCAACAAATATCGATGTTCTCCATCCAGGACTGCTTACATGAAAAGAATGGAGATAATTTTGGACCTCCTAATCCAAATTATGCATTGCAGATGAAAAATCAAATTTAACAACAGTTCCTCCCCTACAAGTATAGGACAACACTCAGCAGCAACCAAATATACCGGAAATACGAAACCATGTCAGATCGTGCCGTGCAATCAGTGGAGCAGCAGCACCTCAGTTCTTCCGCGCAATCTTGAACCACTCGGTGTGGAACGAGCCCGGCATGTCGACCCTCTCATAGGTGTGAGCCCCGAAGTAGTCCCTCTGCGCCTGCACCAGGTTCGCGGGCAGCCTGTCCCTCCTGTAGGAGTCAAAGTACGCCAAGCTAGCAGACATACCCGGGGTGCTGACGCCATTGTTGATGGCAAGGCAGACGACCCTGCGCCACGCAGCTTGCCTGTCCATAATCTCCTGTGCGAACTCAGGGTCCACAAGCAGGTTAGCGAGGTCGGAGTTCCTGTCATAGGCCTTCTTGATGCGGTCGAGGAAGATGGCGCGGATGATGCACCCTCCCTTCCAGATCCTTGCTAGCTCACCAAGGTTGAGGCCCCACCCTTTCTCCATGCTCTTGGCCTTGATGATGTTCATGCCCTGCGCGTAGCTGCAGATCTTCGAGGCGTAGAGCGCTTGCCTCACATCTTCAATCAGCTGTGCCTTGTCCACTGGTAAATCACTGGAGTAGTCACCTTGGAAGATTTTGGAAGCCTTGACACGCTCGTCCTTCAGCCCGCTGAGGAACCTGGAATCCAAGGATGCCTCTATTGTAGGAGCAGCCACAGAGAGCTCAGCAGCCTGCTGCACAGTCCATTTCCCGGTTCCTTTCATCCCGGTCTTGTCCAGGACCTTGTCAACCAAGTAGCCTTCACCCTGATCATCCTTGATGCCAAATATGTCGGTCGTGATCTCGATCAAGAAACTGAGGAGCTCACCCTTGTTCCACTCGGAGAACACCTGCTGCAGCTCGCTGTTCGTGAGCTTACCGACCGATTTGAGAACATCATATGCCTCAGCAATCAGTTGCATGTCACCATACTCGATTCCATTGTGAACCATCTTGACAAAGTTGCCTGATCCACCTTTGCCAACATATGTGACGCACGGGCCGCTATCAGGGACTTGAGCAGCCACCTTGAGAACAATATCTTCAATGTACTTGTATGCCTCGAATGAGCCTCCAGGCATCAAGGATGGGCCATGGCGGGCACCCTCCTCTCCTCCGGAAACACCCATCCCAAGATAGAGGAGGCCATGCTCCTCCATCGCCTTCTCCCTCCTCTCTGTGTTCTCATACCACTCGTTTCCTCCATCAATGATGCAGTCACCCTGCTCCAAGTGTGCTGCGAGCGTTGCAATGGTCTGGTCCACTGGTGCACCAGCCTTGACAAGCATGATGACGACACGTGGCTTCTGAATGGAGTTCACAAAGGATGCAGGGTCATGGAAACCATACACAGGAAGGTTTCCTTCTGCCTTGGCACGCTGAACAGTCTCATCAACCTTGGAGGTCGTCCTGTTGTAGACAGAGATGGGGAACCCTTTCTCTGCAATGTTGAGGGCAAGGTTCTGCCCCATGACCGCAAGGCCAGCAAGACCAATTCTTGTGAGAGCCATCGCCTACCTAGAAAGAGATGCACCAAACACATCATGTATGGAACAAAAAAGATGCATGTAAACCTTTACAAACCCACTAACCATATGGATGCATGAGAAGCAAAGAACACAAGCTTCATTCCAAGCAATCGTTTGTTATGAACAAAAGATTCAGAAACTAATACAGAAACTGACTGGTGACTGATGGATACAAAGGCACAAATGCCAATTCCAAAAGAGGAAGCATGGAAGATACCACTATATGCAATTTTAAGATCGTAAGCACAATAACAAATTATGCGGACACATTTATGGTCTAGAGCAAAATATGTAGCTTCAGAAGGAACTCACCGAGGAGGATAACAACATCATGCATTTAGTAAACTATATTGATTGTTTAAGTCTATAAGATGGCAAGAAACCAATAGAATCCTGAAAATAAATATATTTATGTACCAATCATCCATGCGGTCAACACTTAGAAAATCCTATGCTCACTTGAGAGGTACAGACTACATAGTACAGCACACTTCACAATTAACAACAAGCGGCACGTTATGTCATTTTAGTTTTACTGATTGTGCAATGTAACAGAACTTACAGCATTTGATAACACAATGAGAACTACTACATGATCCATGGTAACACCCAGGGGCAAGGGCCGTACATACATATTACAAATGACAGATCAAGTGTTTGTGTTGATGTGTTTATTCAGGCAAGCGAAAGATTGCAGGGGAAGCTCATCTTTACATTGGGATTGGGGAATATACTCACTAATAGTAACTACAGCCACCTAGTAAATTGCTAAGCACTGTCAAGGAACCAAACGTTGCATGCTAGTATTAAACAAGTTAACATCGACGTTTTGACCACCTAGTAGTACCTATGCTGATTTATTTGAGGAGACATGCAGCCAGTGGGAGGCTTCTCTGATAGTAGTTCACAACAGCAACTGGATGCTCCCATGGATCTGAGCCACCACCTAACTCAGCTTATCCCCCAAATCGGTGATCCAAATTAGCAGCGCCTAACTACTACTAGCCAGGGGCGGACCTAACGTGGGGCATGGGAGTTCAGTCGAACCCCCAAAATTTTTGGAAAATTAACTGCTATTAGTACTCCACTACGCAACAAACTGCATGTACTGGAGTATCCATCCCAGAAGTAAAGATTTGGATGAGATTGCACACAGCAAAGAAAAGATCCCTCACGAGGATGTTGTTGACGCGGGATCTCCGGCTGGAGCTCAGCGCGCCGGCCGCCGGAGAAGGAGGAGAAGGGCCAGATCTGGCGAACGGTGGAAACGACGAGAAGAGGGGGCCGATTCTCGCACGAACTCAAGAAACGGTCGCCTCCAACCCCGCCGCAGAAACCCAAGCTTTACAGGACGGGGAAAAATAGGGAAATTTTCTGGGCAAACTAGGGCGAGAATCTAGCAACATGGTGGATCGAACAAGCAACGAAAGAAATCTGCAGAGGAGATCGGAAAGATCAGCTCGCTCTCTCTCACCTGCGGCCTTGGATCACCCTCCCTGGATGAAGCCGGTGTGAATCGCGCTGCGCTGCGCTGCGTGCTGCCTGCGACCACCAGCTACCGCACCGACGCACCCCGCTTAAATAGCCCGGAAATATCCCCGTCTCGCATTCGCCGATGAGCGGGCCCCGCATGGTCGCGCCCGCCGCCGCGATGGGTAGGCGAGTCAAACAAGTCTGACACGTGGGCCCACTCTCCGCCACACACGAGCCCACATGCCACGGAGTTAGTTGCGCTGAGGGCATCTCCAATAGCTTGTCTCTAATATCCTTCATATCAGTTTGAGACAATATTAGAGACAACTATTCCAATAGTTTATCTCTTTGCTTGTCTCTAACACCTTCACAAGCATTTAAGCTTTGCATGAATTAAATAACCATACTGATCAACACTAACTTCAATCTTTGTGATCTACATGTGTTGTTTGGTTACATCTACATATATTTACATCTACATATATAAACAAGTAGCAATTCTAACACCAAGCCTTACAAACATTGAAGCTTTGCATGATTCTAACCTTAGAACTGAACAACAAATCGGTGTGTCATATCATACATCATCCAAGATCATATCAGCAGCACGCTGCAGCCCTCATGATGCTGAGCATGGATACATGGATAGTTTAGAAGGAAATGTCACAACGGTCCCTTTCATTTCTTGTGCACCCTGTAGTCTGGAGAGTTTGGCGGCAAGGGTGACAATGGGTGCCTTGATGAATCTGCACTGTTGAAATCGATAGCCCGACTCACTGGGCTCGTCTCCTTCAAACTTGACGATTTGCGCTTATGCTGCAACCAAATGATGACAACATTGCATCACCCTTCTAGTCAAGATATTCAACAAGAGAGAGTTGATGTGTAATACAATCAGCAAACATTAAAGCTTTATGGGATCAATTTTTCCAGCTGAAACTGTTGGAGCCATTCCACAATATCTGAACAACAACTGTTCAGAGAAAGCAGGTCAAAGACTGAAAGCAGAGGAAACGTTAATAAAATTCAGTGACTTTTTTGGATGTTTTCATATTGGCACATTGTTGTTGTCCGTACCCAAAAAGGCTTAAAATAAACAGATGGGGAAAAATGGATACAATAAAACTTACATCCATGTCTTGGTTCCCATTGGCGGGGAGTAATATTAAATGATTGCAACCAAGATAATTGCTGCATACCAGATATCAACATTAGAAGTAAAGAAACATTAGCAATAGAAAATGAAGTTCAGATATACATATGCTCCCTATTAAAGACATTAGGTCAAATACAAACCTTGGATCAACAGAAAAGCTAGCTCCCCATAAGCTGAAAAAGGCAGTCCTTTATGAATACAATATGCCAAAGCAATCGTGTAGCCAACAACCTCAAGCTCAAAGGATGCTACGCGAAGTCCTCTAACACTTCTATGCTTTAAAATTTTTAATATCTGTAACAAGAAAAAAAATAGTAATTATGGTAGAACATCGAAAAGAGAATGCTATGTGGATCCAATCCACCATCCAACATGGTCTAGACAGCCGTGCTGGTCCTCTTCAAGCCGCTGGGCGCGTGCTTAGCGTCGCCAGACCCGCAGCAACGAACTGTAACTTATCATGCTCCCCTGATTCTTAACCTTTGTAGCAACGAACTGTACTTTTTGTACTGGAGCCTTGCAAATTCTTCATCCTGCAAGACAGGGTGGTAATAATCAAGAGCGTGTCGACTTTTGGTAAAGCAACATATTGTAATTAGTAAACATTTCTTCATTATGCATTAAGCTCTCCTGTTAATAGAACTAACAAACTTCTGTGCTCAAGAAAAATCTTCCCAGATAATTAACACACCTCAAAATCTACCATACAAGATATAAGCTCTTATCTTACTCCTTGACTGCATTGTGTAATGCTTTTTTTTACAGGATTGTGTAATGCATTTCAGTGAAACATATACGAAACAAAAAAAATTGCTAGGACTCCCATAGTACACCTTAACTAACTTGTAGAGTTTTTGCTCCTCGTCATAAAGCTTGTCTAATGTTTTGCCATGGTAACCATATCCACAGGCATCCCTAGAATGGGGAATGGAGGATTCTCTGTTAGCTTGCACAGATTTGAATGACCAGCTCCAAGAAAGTGTGGAGAAAACCTTGGCAGATTTGGAAATTTTTCCTGCACCTGAAACAACAAATGTTATTCTTCTACAATTTTCTTTGCCTCTAACTCTGAGGCCCTAGAGAAGCTAGCTCCACCCTTGTATGGATGCAAGATACTCAAAATATTACCTTTCTTTGCCTCTAATTCTGAGGGATCTAGCCGCCCACCAGCAGAGTCCAAAAGTATGACAACATCGCTCCCACTTGCTGCCGCTTTCAAGAAGTAGGCATCGATCTCCTTAACAATTGGTACCAGTGACTTCTTACTCCTCCAAACAACCACCGAAGAGTCTGAATCCTTTGTCACCCAGCTCACCAATGATGAGTTGTCATCACCCAGAGCCCTACTCTTTGATGGATTCAACTGCACACCTCTCACAATGCCATCAACGTTGCCAGATACGCTTTCATCCTCCTCTCCATCAAATTCTGTGTTTGTCTCCACCCAATTATCATCGTCCATGGTAACCTGTGAGGCCACTTCTCTATAATTCCTTTCAGCCAACAGAGATGGGAAATTCAAGGGGCGCATAGGGAAAGGGTCCAAGTACTCCCATTCTGTACCGGGTGGCGGGGGCGGGGGTAGAGGAGTTAAGCAGCTGTCAGTGTCATCATCATCATCCATAGAATCATCCCCATGGAGGTCACCATCTCTCTTCTCCCTCTTTCTTATGGTTATTGGGCTAAACGGTAGAGGTGGCGGGGGGCGTGGTGAGGGCGGCATTGAGGATGTCACCGAGTATGCAGGAGGTATTGAGGATGACACCGAGTATGCAGGAGGTGGTGGTGGCGGCCGCGGAGGCGAGGGGTGCACCGAAAGGCGGTGGCCATGGCCTCCTCCTGGATGCAGCGGCGTAGGCCCGCGGCGTTCATGGTGGTCTCCGCCTGGGGAGGGGAGGGGGATCGAGTCGGTCAGCCATTCAAGGAGATTCAAGCATGGAGGAAGCGGGATCGTGATCGATAAGAAATACTTGAGCCAAAAAGGGATTAGGGGATTAGTGGGATTAGGGAAGGAGGACCTTGAGTAGGTCGATGCGGCGTGTGGTGCATGGAGGTCCTCCTCTAGGGAGAAGATGTGGTCCCAGAGGAGGCGGCGGTCCCTCAAGCGAGCGGCTTGAGGCGGAGGAGCGGTCGGAGACGGGAGGCCGAGCGAGCTCTCGATAGAGTTGCGCGACGTAGTCCCTGAGCCCCTGTGAAGCACGGCCATGGATCCCATCCCAAAACCGAAGAGCACTGCGAAGACTCACTTCGCCCGCCCGAGGAGGAGGGAGGCTGCTGGGAAGAAAAAGGGCTTGGGGAGGAAAATTTGCGCGCGCGTGGTGCTCAGGCACAAGAACGCCGAGAAGAACAGACGCGTGAGCAAGCGACGACGCCTCCAACCGAGAAATTCATCTGTCGCGAAGCCTCGTGTCACGTGAAGCGATCGTCGTCTCAGGAAACAACGATTTGGTTCTCTCTCCTCTTTTACTCACCGCCATGTCATCAAAAGATCTATGTGGCATCTCTTAGAGACAATCAAAACAGACTATTGGAGATGCCCTGATGGGTCCGGATCCTCGGTTGTTACACAAAGAGGTGGGAGCCGCGGCAGGCCATGGAGGCTTCAAGACAATGAGCTCCCTGACCGTCTTGGGGTCGAGACGATACGGTCATCGGGCAAGGCCAAGCACGCAGACGCGGTTCACCGTGTTGTCAGAGGGTTGTGCCAAGACGGCACGCAGACACGCCTACCGTAGCTTGGGCGCGAAGAAGACGGCGCGACGCGGAGGAGGCGGCGCGCGAGGCAAGGCGTCTCGGGGGCGTCGGCCTTGATGCGCTCCCACCGGCCGAGGTCGTCAGAGACATAGCCGCGCAACCACATGGAGAAGCCGTCGAGGCGGTACTCATCGTAGGCGTGGCCGAGCACCGGCCACCGGGTAGGCCTCGGAGCCGCGGGTGGTGGCGAAGGCAAAGACGAGGAGCGCGATGAGCACCGCCATGGAGAAGAGGTAGAGGTGAGGAGGCGGCGGCGGTTTCAGTACGCGCCGACGAAGCCGGCGAGGGCGGCCGGGAGGAGGAGCCCGCCCGGAGGTGAACCAGAAGCCCCACACGATGACGGGGACCGCGCGGATGAGCGCCATGAGCGTCACGCGCGCCGTGATGCTGTTGCTCACCGACACCGCCATGGCTCGAGCTTCGCGTAGGGGTGTGTGCGTCACTGCGTGCGCCCGTAGGAATGGGACTCACAGAGGAAGTCGATGATGAGTCGGCCGTCGCAAAAGCGGCCGGTGGGGTGGCGGAAGAATGCACGGCCCTCCGACGGCGTGATGTGACACCCCATGGTCGCCGCCATGCCGCCCATGTCGAGTTGAGTCCCCGGTTGAACACCACCGGACGGGCGGGCGCCGGCAATGAACCGGTGGCGGCCGCCGCCACCGATGGCGCGAATGTCGTCAAGATTAGCGCCACCGCACCACCATCATGAAAGGTGAGGGCGCCATACGCGCCGCCGCCACGCCACGCCGACATTGACGAGCTTGGATCACGCGTCTTTGTGCGGCGCTCGTGATTGCTCTCTCTCTTTTGTGGCTGACTCTAATTCCAACAATCCAATGTATGGCAGTATGGGTAATGCCTTAATGGGTACCAGTGTTTTGTCTTGTTGATTGTGATTGATGGGAATTGGGAAGTGGAGCTGTGGAGGGAGGCCTCCTTTCCGATGGACTGAAGGGTGGCCTGACTTTTGCACCATCAAGAAGAGAAAGAACGAGGTCTTTTATTATTGCAACCAGAGGCGATTTTTTTAGAGAAACCAGAGGTCTTTTATTATTGCAACCAGAGGCAATTTTTTTAGAGAAACCAGAGGCGATTTAGTGCCGTGTATGTGCAAGAATTGTCTATTTGTGTTAGTTAGTACGGTAGGAAGGATCTCGGTTTCCCCATGATATGGTTAATTATTTCGTTACGTGAAATCATAATGATGTGAAAATTATTTCGTTACGTGGAACCGTAATGATGTGAAATTATGGACACTTAAAAATTAGAGGGGAAAAGGTAAAATTTCATTGATATTTTACACGCATTGTTACTGCCTCATTAAAAACCTTACGCCCCAGTGTAGGGTTTCCTCGGTAAGGAAAAGAGTACAGTAACTACATTTATACGTACATGTCGGCTATTCGACATTGAGATCGGCTAACGCATCTACGATCTCAGCATCCTCTAGTTGATGCTGTTGTCGCTCTTTTGCCAATTCCCAATCCTTGAGGCAGGTGATTGCCTCCACCATCTTAGGCGTGAGAGATGACCTCCTTTCTTCAATTATTCTTCCTACCATGCTGAACGTCGCTTCCGAAAAGACGGGGGACACTAGAACCAGTAGAACATCTCGTGAGAAATGGCACAGCACAGGGAATATTCGCTTATTGTTCTTCCACCAATCAAGCAAGTCTAACTTGCCTTCGCCAGAAAGATCAGGATTCATGTTTGCAAAACCATGCTCCAAGTAGTGGTTCAGCTCGGAGGTAGAATTTCACTTGGGGGCCGCCTGAGACTGAGTGGGTGAAGAACTAGACTTTTCCTTCGGCTTCTTCCACAAGTGCGTTGTCAAGCTTGTCTTGCTTTGATGCGTTTGCTGTGAGGCCTCCGATCTCGTGCTGCCGCCAAGCTTGTCATGATACAAGCGGAAAACACGAACAAACTCCTTTTTGACGTGTTCGAAAGCTTCAGGGAAATCAAGGCCGAGGCACTCACCTATTCCCTCCATAGACATCTGCAAACCTGCTAACTTTTTTTTAGAATCCAAAATGATAGCAAAACAATATAGGTGTGAAATAGATCCAAAATATTTAACAAAATTTTCCTCCATTGCTGCAACAACATGACCTAAAAGGGGGTGTTCTCTAGATTTAGCAAACAATGCATCTAGCAATTTCCTCACGAGCATAATGAGGGTTGTATGCCCAAGTACTTACACAGAGCCATCAGCCTCGAAATTGAGCTGCGTCTGCACTCCTCCACCTCACGTGTGCATCCCCATCTTTTTCAAGCATGCTTTGTAGCGCCGGTTCAAGTGCCCCGTCCCTCCACCTGTACGAGCAGTTAATTGAGCTTTGCAATAATTACAAGTTGCGATCTCTACCATTTGGCCATCTCGAATTTCCTCACTCTAGGCCATGTGCTTCCAGCACTCCGCCCTTCGCCCAGCGCTACTGCTGCCATCCGTGGACCCATCAATATTGCCATCCGTGGACGGGGTACCGAATTCTGGCATCTCCATCGGGTCCAGACCGCGTTGGTACTCCTTGTATCCCTCCGTACCATTCATATGACGGTCATCCATGCCGTAGTCCCACATGCTTGGGGAGAGTTGACGAGCATGGATGGGAGAGGCGGGGGAGGAGGACTAGGGGAGCGACGGGAGATTGAGCGGTGTGAGACTGAACATCTCCCTCTCCCCGCTGCTACTTTCGTGCTACGACTCCTCGATAGCACAGCACTGCCGAGCTCTGCCGCTCCCTCCGCCGGCTTCATGCTTCGACTCCTCGGTGACTTTTTTGGCCAGTGCGTTTTGTCAAATCAGCTGGCATTAGCATTAGAATAGTGTGTTTTGTCAAATCAGCTAGCATTGGAATTTAGACCCATGACCAATGCACCATATGGCCATACCTACTACAGTATGCAGTACTGCTTTGATGCTTTCACGGTTTCACCGAACACCAATGATCCAACCCCCATACCGTCATACTCATGCGGCCATACCCGATCGGCCGATCCCCCATCTCCGTTCTCCCATTCTCCCGCAATACCCCATCCCCCATCTCCCACATCGGCCCATGCGGCCATCCCACATCGCCCCCATCCCCCACCCCACCGCTGCCCCAGCGTCCCCCCACCTCCCCCACCGCCCTGGCATCCCCCTGGACCCCATCTCCCCCATCCCCCACCGCTGCGCTGCCCCGACGTCCACCATCTCCCCCACCGCCCCGGCGTCCCCCTGGACCCCTTTCCCCCAGCGCCTCCCCCTCTCCCCAATCGTCGCCCCCGAGGTCAGGTGTCCTGGACGCACCGCCGACGCCGAGTGGCGCCTCCACCGGTGAGGCAGTGACCCCGCATCCCGTCAAAGCAACGTTGTTCGAGCTGTCCACGGTGAGTCGTGTCATGCACCGGCCAGCTGCGGGACTGGGGCTTGGCGCGCGCGCGCGTGCGGGCCTGGCGTAGCATCGTGAGCAGGGGTTGCGCGGTGCGCGTGTGGTGCGTCATGGGCGGGCCTCCAAACCCCAGCTTGAACAGGCGCGAGCGAGCGAATCGGGCTCTTGGGCGGCGGCGGGCCCATGGCGGCGCTGGCGGTGGCCGCCGTTGACAGCTTGTGCTCCGTTTGATTTCGTCGAGTCTTTGATTTTCTTTTTCTTGAAAATGGTACTCCGGTTTTGTGATGTGTATATGCGTAGTCGCAAAAAATATGAAGTTTGATGCTGGAGGACAAGTATAATCGTTAACTTCGTACGTCGTGGGTTTTGTTCTCGTTCATGACCGACGCGGACGGGGGCTTGGCACGTCGTGCCATCGTGTCGGCGTGCCGTAGTTGTGCCGGGCCAGCTCGAGCACGGCCCAACTCCCTGTGACATGCCGCTCATCGTGTCCCATCCTCAGGTCCGGTCGTGCTAACCTGGTCCGTCCTGTTGCGTGTCGTGCCGGAAAAGCTCGGACCAAGTCCAGGCCTCACAAAGCATCGCTGTATGAACAGTGGTTTTGCGCACAACGCTGTCGATCTTCTGTGTTGATACTTACAATACAGAGGATCTATTTTCTATTTCTGAGCTAACGATGATGGTGGGGCACAGTTCCGAACCTGGACGTCCTACCATGAATAGATCCTAGCATCCCAAAGGTATCTGTTTCTAGATGCTGTCTAGACAATAATCAAGTACTCAGATTTTTGTGACGTTCGATTTTAATCTGACTGCCCTCCGTAACACGCACGCACACTGTTGCGTCGTGTCCCTCTCCTAGTCCCACCTCCCACGATCTATCTGTCACGCGACAAGTTAGCGGGTGGGGTTATACTTCCTGATACGGTTTTGTGGGCTATTTTTTTTTTACAATTTTGTGCAGACTGCTTGTTTCGGCCGGCCTGATAGTGTCTTTCTCTTCTTTTTTTGTATGGCCCAACTTTTTTTGTTTTCTCCAACAAAAGATACGGCCTACATACGAAACAAACTCATGTTGGGCCTAGAGAGAGAAGTTTGGGTGAAAACAACAAACATGATTAAACCCCACATCAAAGAAATATCGGCTTCACTAGGAAGAAAACCCCATCATGATATAGGAGGACATATGATCATTGACTAAAGACTTGATGGTGATATGTTGTTCATCTAGAATCTTTAATGTAAAAGTCGAGTACTTGCGTACTTTATCCAATAGTTATTAATTAAAATCAAAAGATCTTTTTTTAAAAGGAAAAAAGACGGGGCATAGCCCTCCTGCAAACGAGAAGAACACGGTATGACCGCAGCATATTGGTGGATTACACCCAAACACTCCTATCTTATAGGTAGGGGGAAACTACATTAGTTTTTTTTTATGTAACATGATCCATTTTTATATAAGATTTAAATATTTTATACATATATTAACATATGTAAAACTAGTAAAAATACAAGTAAATTATTTTTGAATTTTATATATTACTTTTAGTGTAAAAATTTCAGGCTTGTTATCTTGAGAACACTTATTTACTTCAAACTACATACAAGTGTGGAGGTAAAACACACACACACACACAAAACCACCAGTCAAAAATAATAATCTACAATGCATATTTAAACCCTCACTGTAGAACACAAAAAGAGACTAGCATAGATGAAACAAAAAAACACATGGTCCCGAAGCTAGAACAATAAAAATATCATGGTACCAAAAATGACATATATACATGTTTGATGTACTAATTGAACAACTTAAACAACACAAAATATTGAACAAACGGTAATAAAAATATTTAAAAAAATGGTATACCCACAAAACAAGACAAACCATATGAATCTAAGCAAGCAAAACTCTTGAAATAAAAGGTAATCCCACGAAACCACACAACAACAACAAAATCTCGGCCATGCACTAGCATCAGTTTGCCTTTTCAAGTGCGTATGCATTTCAGTGAACTCAGCGTGCAGGGGCAAATAGAGGTACAAAGAAGAAAATTACTTCTCTTAATGTTCACATTATCATATCTTGCATACAAAATTCCAATTCAATTTATAACTTTACACATAAATATTATATAAATTACTTAACTTAATATATGCAATTTTAGTTTTACTTTTTGTAATTATTCATCTGCTTAAATTGATTGGTACTCTTTTACACAGATATGTAGAGCAAAAGCAAAATTTGGTGCACAAGTACATAAACTTTTGGTTTGAGTATCAAATGAACATGAGAATTTTGAAAAAAATTGTAGACGTACTTATGGAATTACTCTACTTATATATAAAATTTCAAGTTCAAATTCATTCCTCATGGAGATTGCAAAAATGAGAAAATTTGGTAGATGGTAAATTAAAAAGAAAGGAAAAACAAAAGGACAAATGTTACTATTCATGACAAACTTATCTTTTTTTCTTCTTCTAACATGTTTGAATTTGAAGTTCAAATTGTAAAGGATGATACTACACACTATAGACTATATCTATAATTTTTTAGAGTGTTTTTATATTGATTTGATGCTTAAATCAAAGTTTGTGCACTAAAATGTGCTTGTGCACTAGATATGACCCTATATAAAAAATGCGTATATTACTTCAACATTTTCGTTGGTTCATAGTTGACAACTTGATACATTCATGGGACGTATGCATATTTGTCTTGCAGTAGACAGGGTAGACTTACGAGCAACTACTCTCTCTTTTTTAGAAAATTAGTTCGATACCATCGCAAAGATGTACAAGTTAGAAAATGCCATCGCATATGAGACTGACAAGTGAGTCATGCGACCACATGTTAGTGACACATCGATGGTATTTTCTAATTCAAACAATCTTTGCGATGGCACGAAGCTATTCATTGTTTTTTTTACTTGTGCAACTACTTCATTTCATAGTAATCTCGAACCAAAATCAATTCATTTGCATTAAATGTAAATATATAATAAAAAAATTAATTTAAAAACACGTAGATTTTGTATCTCTTATTAGTAATATTTCATAAAAAGTACATATCTAATTTTGTATGGTGTGAACAAAAATAAAATCTAGAGTTGATGCAACTGTTAGAACTAATTAAATGAACGGGACAGAGGATAGAACAACGGGACAACCAATGCGATTATTAATTCCAAACATATTCCAAAACTTAATGAGTTTGAGCCGGAAATGCTTACCGGGTCGTACAAACGCCACCGATTGAACCTAAGCGCTCTGTGATCTAATCCCTAGCACATCATCAAACGGTCAGATGTTACTTAGCAAATCCCCTTTTTCGATCACATTCGTTCAGCTCGTGAATTTGTGATGTCGCCAGCACGAGCTCATGTTGGCAAATTTTTAACGAATGCATTTTTTGAACGGGAAATATGCAAACACTTGATCAAACCCATTCAACCATCCCTCCCATTCGTTATAAAGGGTACCATCAACTCTACCTTCCTAGTTAGGGGTGAAATCGGGACAGATAATTCTCGTCCAGTCCAACGCCGTATTAGGAGAAATCCACACGAGATGACATTTTTAGCTCTGACTCGTATCCGATATTAGCCTTATTCGTATCCGTATTAGTAACCACTCGTGCTTATTTAACAAATCAAATCGCATCTTTACATATTCTACACTTTGGAGTTCTTTATTTATATAGATATTGCACACTTACACCCCTTAAAATGTATAGTGCTTTTTTTACTGGATAATGCATGGTAGAATTTTTTTATTAATTAACCTTTTTTGAATTTTATTTTAAAGTTAACCTCCGGCGAACTTTATCTCCAATTCTGACCCCTTTGGTCATGCCATTGGTTGTGGCATGACAAAATAACACTGTCACGCCAGCCCATTTCTGGTCAAACTCTTGTCACGCCACTGGAAGTGGCGTGACAGTGTTATTTGGTCACGCCACAACCAATGACGTGACAAAAAGTGCTATCTTGGGGACCTATCCTAGCGCGTGACAGTGTTGTTTTGTCACGCTACCACCAATGACGTGACCAAAAGGGTCAGAATTGAAAATAAAGTGCGTCGAGGTTAACTTTAAAATAATTTTTTTTAAAAAAAGTTAATTAATAAAAAAGTTCCGCATGGTACATTACTACATTTTACTCCTTCCATGCCATGGTTCCCGTTGTGGTTTAACAACCGTTTGCTCTACTTCTACCGACCCGACTTTTATTTGTTAAAGACCTTTCTATGTTGTTTGATTCTCTTGTAAATTCGTCGGTGGCGGTAGAGGAACGGATAATCTATTCAAACGATAACGTTGAGAAATGAGAAGTTTGTATTGTTCTCCCTTAAAAAAACGGCATGCTCTCGATGACGTTTCTCATTGTTCGCTGTACAAATGACTGCTCTAGCTTGTCAACTTCTCTCTTTCGTATAAGCTTTCGCTGACCAAAACGGCCGCACGTCGCCACACAATCTCCAAATATTGAGAGCAAGAGGACCTTCAGTTTCACATGGTTTTTTTTTTACAAAACAGGTTCCTGCCGCCATTCCAATTGGCGACAGGAACAGTATTGAGAGGGTCCTATTGCCAATTGAACTGGCGATAGGAGCAAGTCGCCATATTGGAATGTGTAGAGAATTAAGTCTAAAGATTTAGTATATTTCACGATTTTTTTTTGTAATACCTTGAAGTGTCCTCGTAGTTCGGAATCCGAAATTGAAAAAGATAACGAAATGTGAAGTAGACAATACGAGATCGGTGGCACAATTTGGAACGCGAGTTCAGCTGCACAATAACAGAAATAGACCCCTTCGGAGTGAAATGAAAATAAATGGGTTTAGGGTTGCTATGAGCGTTATTGTCCCGATTGTATTGTTCGTGGAACCGATTCCTTGGGGAAAAGATAACGTAATATTTAATAGTCGAAATATTTGGGAAAAGAGAAGTTTGAAAGACTTTATAATTTAATTACGAATTACATGGCGGGCTGGGTTTGGCTGCGTACATTAGAAACGCCAACATGCACGAATTAAGAAACCGAAATACACCTACAATACATGTGTGACTTTTTGGAATCGAAAAAAGGATGGTTGGAATAAAATCAATCAATCCTAGCAGCCCATCGGTCCCTTCCTCTTGTCTCTGGACTGCTCGCGGCGGCGGTCAATCTCGAAGTCAGCCATGTTCTGCGAGACGGGCTGGACTATTGAATGATGTTAGGATAGCACAACGTAGGACCAAATTAATAATCATGATGCAAATTGAACATAACTCACATCTTCGATCCGAATCGCGCCAGTAACGGAAGCGCTAGGACGGCCACGGCCTCACTAGCAGAGCCTTTCCTTGTCCACCGCGGCGCCAAATTTAGTCGTACTCAATTTCCTATTTAGGGGTCCTCCATCACCACTGTACTTTCCTGGGCTCCTCCAATGCCTCTTCAATAGGGTTGGGTACATAAGGTTTCTAGCGTTTGAAGGTCGCGTATCGCATCGCATAGTTCAATATGTACTTCTACTCGATGAACGCCCTATTGTACATGTCTAGGTCGTCGATCCATTAGAAGAAGTTGCATTGCATCTTCGGCTGCCATTATGCGCAGATGTGGTTAGGGATATGTTGATTGGAATGTAAGATTTGAAAAATCTATGTGTGTACAAGATTTACTTATGAGAATGTTCCCGCACGTGTAGTACACCCAGGCGACGGTTGCCGGGTGTGTCAACTGGATGATCTTAGCCGGTTCTTCGCACACATATTGCGGGCGTGGGAACTCCGGTGGTACCGTCACATCCTTCATAGAACAATCCGGGTAGGGTTTAGCTCTCTTGGCAAGCTACTTGAGCTTTCGCAGCATCTTCACGTAGAAAATCGCCGACGAGTCCTACATCTCCTTCCTATCAGTTGTGTGAACCAAGTTTTGGTGAAGTATTGGGTGTGGTGGTTCAGTGTTCTCCTCCAGTTCTCTTCTCCCTCCTTTTATAATGGGTATTTTTGGTCTGAAAAGGTGGCGTGGTGGAGTATGGTCTTTTCGGTCTGCAAAGGTAGCGTTATAGTGCGTTGTCATCTCGGTCTGCAAAAGTGGCAGTGTGTGGCGTGTTGTGGTGCATTCTTTTCGGTCTGAAAAGGTGGTGTGGAAAAGTGTGGCCTTTTTGGTTTAAAAAGGTAACGTCGCAGTACATTGTCAACTTGGTCTACAAAAGTGGCAGTGTGTGGCATGACAGGGTGCAGTATTTTCGTTCTGAAAAGGGGGGTGTAGCAGAGTGTGGTCTTTTTGGTGTGGAAATGTATCATCGAAGTATGTTGTCATCTCAGTCTGCAAAAGTGCTAGTGCGTGGCGTGATCGAGTGCAGTCTTTTCGGTCTAAAAAGGGGGCATGGGAGAGTGTGGTCTTTTTGGTGTGAAAAAGTAGCATCGAAATGTGTTGTCATCTCGGTCTGCAAAAGTGGTAGTGTGTGGCGTGATCGGGTGCGGTCTTTAAGGTCTGAAAAGCTGGGGTGTCACGATGCTGACTTCCTCACATAGTTACTTGTACACACAAGAATAAACAATACTGAAACACGAGACTAGCATAATATAAGTTGTACATAAATTTATATTTATATGACATGACTGATATTTACAAGAATAAATATCTATTCGCAGGCCCTCTTAGGACGTACCCCACGTGTAGCTCCTGGCCTTGTCCGGGGCGGCTACGAGCGTTGGTACGAGTAGGTCAAAGGCTCAGGTGTCTGAGTCACCCAACCGACGCGAGTAGCCTGAGGGGGTGTCGCGAGAGGGTGCTACGTCGGCTGGCTCGCTCTGGGCACATCGTGTAGCTGTGAAGCCCCCACGAAGACCTGGCTGCTCTCGCCATGCAAAGGCCCACCGCCTGGACGCCGTAGTGTCCACCCCTGCTCGAAATCGAAGTCCCCAGAGCATGACTCCTCGTGCGACACGACCTCCTCGTCCCAAAGGGGTGTACGAGCTGTGAAACAATACGTTATACATGTAAACCTAGCGGAAATGATGAAATAGTATGTTATACATGCAAACAAGATAAACATACCTCGTCGCACGAAGGTAGGGGATGGCTCCGCGTAGTCCTGCCCCGTGTACAGGTGGAACTCAGGACCTGTCAGAGAAAATTGCCGTTAGTAACTAGTGGAATTCGAAATAAACAACTAGACATGAGTGTTTCGTGCTGACCTGCGAATTGTGCCAGGAACTCCTAGCACGGTGCCACGAGGACCCACCCGCCACGTCCGGGTGAGGAGCCGTGGGGCGTGACGCACCGTGGCTCACCCCCTGTCCACGCATAGGTGGGTCCACCACCTCCCTCGGTCTACGGCAAGACGCCAGCTGGATGTCTCGCCTTGTCTTCCCAATGAGGAACTCCATGCGCCATGTGGCTGAGAAGTCATGCACCGCCAGGGGGAAGCCCGCGGAGGGCAACCCGGTTAGGAAGGTCACGTCCTGAAGCGTCGGCGCTATCTCTCCGCACAGGAGGGGGAACGTGTGCGTCTCTGGCCTCCACCGGTCAACCAGTGCCATCAGGAGGCATCGGTCCTACGAAAAGCACCTTGACGTACAACCACCGCCAGCATGGTTCTGGTCGTCCTCCCACGTCGCCTCCACCATCCTCACTAGTGGAAGGAGGCTTGCCGCTCTCAACTTGCGTCAAAAGGATTAAGAACAAATGTAAGTCCATCCAAAGTAGTCAGACTGCAATTGAGTACACGAAAGTCACAACTACACGAACCTCGGAACCCAACATGGGTTCACCCTCCATGCCCTCATGGGCGTGCACAGCAACAACATGCCAAGCTCAATCACCGCCTCACCCTCCTTGAGGAGGATGGTACTGAGGTGGCTACAATGATGCATGTCAATGGCTGTGTCAAGCAACTCGTCTGACCACTGTGCAGCGTCTCCTGGGTCCGCCATACCTGAAAATTCAGTGCATACATTGTAAATACCACGAAACATATACAAATAGTAATAAGAAGCAGCATTAACAGAATATTTACCGTGCATAAATGGAAACCAAAATTAAGTTGGGATTATTTTGATTAAGCTCTACATATCCTATTTAGATACTCAGCAATTTTTATACATTTTTATAGGTATCTTGCTACTTTCCTTATTTGAAAAGTATCTCCAGCATTTACAAAATATTTACCATGTACAAATGGAAACAAAAAAATAGGTTCCCAATGTTTTAGTTCAGTTCTGCATACCCTATGTAGAATCTATGGATAAATTTTTTTTTTACAATTTTTAGAGGTGTCTTGCTATTTTTCCAGTTTAAAAAGTTTTTTTTGGTATTAACAGAATATTTACCGTGCATAAATGGAAACCAAAATTAAGTTGGGATTATTTTAATTAAGCTCTACATACCCTATTTAGGTACTTTGCAATTTTTTTAGATTTTTAATAGGTATCTTGCTATTTTTCTTGTTTAAAAAGTGTCTCCAGCATTTATAAAATATTCACTGTGTACAAATAGAAACAAAAATTACGTTCACAATATTTTAATTCAGCTCTACATACTCTATGTACCTACTCTGAATTTCTTATAGAATTTTTAGTGGTGTCTTCCTATTTTCCTGGTTTAAAAAGTATTTTCGGTATTAACAAAATATTTACCGTGTGAAAATGAAAATCTACACAGTTTTCTTAGTATTTTTGCGAATTTATTCTAAATCATTCGAGTACTGCAACATAAATAATATTTCTACGATGAACTAAACTATACACAGCTAAAATGATGTACTACAAACAACAATACATCTAAATTATCTAATCCATTGAATTCTATATCGCTATTTTTATTCGCTAATCTACAAGGTTTCGAATTTATGTACAAAGTTACAAGAACATTTACCTGCAAAATGAGCGACCAGATTTGTTGCTCCGTCTCTCTCTCTCTCTTCCGTTAGGAACCGGCAGGACTTCGCTACGTCTCTTCTCCCCTCTCCTCTCTTATCTTTTTTCCGGAATTAAAATGATTTTCCACCGAATTTTAGGGTATATATAACCAACCTCGGTCGCCAATTCAACTGACAATTTGCATACTCTTCAATGCAAATCGTTAGTTAAAATGGCGACAGGCAATTGGAACGACGACTGACAGTAAATAGGTTCCTGTTGCTAGGTTAAATGACGACATGAGCGTATTTTTTTTTAAAAAAATTACAATTTTTAATTATTTTTTAAATTAATATTATTTATAAAATTTCACAATTTGTGGTCTTGGGAGAGTGAAAATCGGACATTGTCCTCTTGTTTGGGAGTACATTACTGACTTACAGCTTCACTATTTCACTATTACAACCACGTACTCCTCCATAGTCCGTAGTACTCGCTCCATTGGGGCAAGGCTATTGATTAGCCTGTGTCAGAGCCAGTGTGTTACTGCTGCTTCCTTAACTTTGTGCTGTCACATTAACTCTCTTTCTGCTTGGAGCACAACCCAAAAGTTCAGTGCAAAAGTGCCATTCGCAACAAGGAAAGAGCACATTGCCTTTTAGCCTTTTGCCGATACGCCATGGAGTGCGCTACTGAAGATTCACTAGACCCACATGCCACACGGGGGCAACCAGAATCCATAAGCGTCAGTTCGGCTTTTCAAGTTCATTTGAGGGTTTAATCTCTGAAGGATTTTTTTTCATTTTCTAATTCAGACTTCTGGTGTTTCATGGAAGCAAAACCGCCGTAGAAAGGGGGTAGATTACAGTGTGTAAAAGTGAAAACAGGCAGAAGGGATTGGTTTGCCTTGCCGTCGCTCTCAGCGGCGAAAAACTGAAAGGAAACGGTCGTCTTCTGAGGTCTGAACCCTCGTCCTCTCGTCTCCTCTCCTTCCGCTCTCTCCATTTCGTTCCCATTTCCATTCAAATCAAGAAGAAAAGGTTGCACCTTTGCTACTACAAGGCCGCTCAAAGATTGGTAGAATAGGGTGATATTTTTGGCATGGTTGGAGGTTGTTTGGTAGGTCGGTTGGTCCAATTATATCCCTGTCTCAGCGTCTTACCCGTTCAAAGATTTGCTTTTGGGTTTCTGACTGACCAGGGAGTCGTTGGGGGTAGCAAGGTCTTCTTGGCAATGGTCGTTGGTTGAAGGATTGGATTTTGAACCGGCCTTGGCCGTCGTCAAGGTCAATCGAGGCGAAGTCCACGAGAGCTCAGTTGGGATAATTTTGGTTCTACTCCATGTTTATCCGATCTGGGAGATGGGAGGGCTACTAGTCTTGCTGCTGAAGAGGAAGTAGAAGAAGGATTCGTTGGGCAGTAGGTGTTGGACGGATTGCGTCGAAGAGATGGCTGCGGCGGGGGCAGTGGGCGGGAGCAACTGGGAGGAGATGCTGAGGAGGATGCTCCCTCCGGGGACTACAATCCCCGAGGCGCCGGCCAACCTTGACTACTCGATTGCGCTCGAGTACGACGGCCCGCCGGTGTCCTATGAGCTCCCGAAGATTGATCCGGTGGACATCCCGGCGATACCGACGGCCCAGCCGGTGTCCGGCCCCCAGGGGCTTGGGAACGGTGCGGTGCCGGTGGCGCCGGTCATCAGACCGGTGCATCTGCCAGCGTCCCGGGTGCATGCTCAACGTGCAGAACCGCCGTCTGCACATGTTAGGGGAAGCTCGGTGTCAGTCAATTCGGCGCTTCAGAATGAGGGGTTCTCTGATGATGACTCCTGCTCGGTGTCGCATGAGTCTGCAGAGAGTTTCCAGGGACAGAAGGATTGCAGACCTGCTGTGCCGGAGGGAAGGAGACATCAGGTGGTGACCTTTGGGTTCACGGAGGATAGCAAGTATGAGAGCAAGGAGTTTGAGGAGGTGTCGGAGCAGTACGTGGCGGTGACTAGGAAGGAGAAGAGGGGGAGGACCTGCAACCGGTGCGGGAAGAGGAAGTGGGAGAGCAAGGAGTCATGCATTGTCTGCGACGGGAGGTATTGCAGCTACTGTGTGCTCAGGGCTATGGGTTCGATGCCAGAAGGCCGGAAGTGCATCACTTGCATTGGCCAGCCAATCGATGAGTGCAAGCGGTCCAAACTAGGGAAGAGCTCGAGGATACTGTCACGGTTGCTCAGCCCATTGGAAGTAAGGCAAATCTTGAAAGCTGAGAAGGAGTGCCAGGCAAACCAGCTCCGGCCTGAGCAGCTGATCATAAATGGCTGCCCTCTTTGTCCAGAAGAGATGGCAGACTTGCTTAGTTGCCAAAGGCCTCCTCAAAAGTTGAAACCTGGAAGATATTGGTATGACAAGGAGTCAGGCTTATGGGGAAAGGTAAAGTCTATTGGTAGGAGAAGAAGATATCTTTCTGTGCAATCTGAACCTGCGCTAATAACCTTTTGTTTGTGTTAATAGGAAGGAGAAAAGCCAGACAGGATGGTCAGCACTAACCTAAACTTCAACGGAAAGCTTCAGCCCAATGCCAGTAATGGCAACACTCAGGTTTATATTAATGGAAGGGAAATTACCAAGGTTGAACTGAAAATTCTGAAGGTAACAATGTTCTGTCATCATAACTATCTGTTTGAAAGCAGGGGTATGGAAGTGGAAATTTCATAAAAGAAGCAATATTGTACCATAGACGGTTCTGCTTTCCATCTCCTCCATGATTGCTCAAACCGAGAATGCAATATATTATATTATTAAAACGATGTTAAAAGAGGCCTCCACGTTCGCACTAAGAGGCTAGAAATTCCCACATTTAGCGAGGAAATGAGAAAGACCACACCGCTTATTTTGGTGGATCAAGGTTATAATGGCGTAGATTAATCAAATATATTAGAGTTGTTACAGTTGTATGAGAATACAACTATATTTTAGAGTTGTCTAACAAATACAACTCTATTTTCAAATATAATCATACATATTGTAGTATATAGCCGCGTTGCGCGGGAAATCCAGCTAGTTTTATTATAGTAAATGATGTAGTAAAGATGCATGTAGTCTGATATATATTTGGATTTCACCAAAATAAAAAAGAGTTATGTACCTCTTCTTTAAGCAACCGAGAAGACAATTTTATTAATTTATATGTTATAGAATTCTTTCCCAGGTGCAATTTAAGCTACCTACATTTGATATAGCTTATTAACTGTACATTATAACTCTACTGTGTCACTTTTCTAATCGAGTTTGCCACAATATCCGCATCACTCTTGCAGATTGCACAAGTTCAGTGTCCCCGCGATACTCACTTTTGGGTTTATCATGATGGTGGCTACGAGGAAGAAGGCCAAAACAATATCAAGGGGAAAATATGGGAGTCAGTATGTATCTTGATCAAAGGAGTTTCAATTTATTCATTTTCCTTTCTAAAATTAATGCAGTCTTGTTGTTTGCTTCTTTTAACAAGATTTTCTATATCCTCTGTTGAACAGCGTTTGACACGTTTTGCATGCGCCTTGTTTTCACTACCGGTGCCTCCTGCAAAATCTGATGGACCAAAAGAGGAAGCTCCTTATTCAGCCAGAACTGTCCCTGATTACTTAGACCAGAAAAAAATCCAAAAGCTTCTTATTCTTGGATCACCTGGAGCTGGCACAAGCACCATATTTAAGCAGGTACAACCAAATTTCACATTTAATAACGCATTACGTTTTGTTATTTGCTTCTTTGGGGTGGACCCCAACTTTACCAACAGGCCTTCTATGAAATACAGCTTGAAGTTGATTACTAAAGTTTCTCTGTTTGGTTAGTGCCTTGTTTTAGTGATGTACAGGCCCTTTCATTGTTTTGGAGCGTTGGTTAATTGTTGTAAATAACACTCGCATAAATACCGTGGCACAACCTACTGCAAGCTATTGTTGATCCATGTTTACACGTGTAGTCTAGCCATCATAGGTATCTTGCTTTATTCAATAAAATGCCCGAAAGTCCTTATGGAGCACCACACAAGTTGCTCTTGATCATTCTCATGAGTGGATGGTACAGTTTCGAATTGAGAATTGAGGAGTCAACTTTTCAAATGTATTCTTTATACTTGCATTATATTTGGTTTTTATGAAACAGGCTAAGCTATTGTACGGCACTAGTTTTACCCAAGAAGAACTTGACAGTATCAAACTAATGATCCAAAGCAACATGTTCAAGTACCTCGGGACTCTGCTTGAGGGCCGTGAGCGTTTTGAGGAAGAGGCTTTGGCTGTCTCAAATAAGCCAAGCTCAGAGGATGAGGATACTCAACAAGGTAGCAGTACAGCTAATATTTGTTCCACTAGTGTTTTTCAGGAGCATATTGCGCAGCTAAAGTTGGTTTTTTTATGCAGATGAAAATAAATCTAGTGGTTTGAATTCTTGCATATACTCGATAAATGCAAGGCTTAAGAAGTTCTCTAATTGGCTTTTGGATATCATAGCAATGGGAGACCTAGATGCATTCTTCCCTGCATATACACATGAATATGCTCCAGTTGTTGATGAGATGTGGAAGGATCCTGCCATACAAGCAACATATAAAAGAAAGGATGAATTGCATTTTCTCCCTGATGTTGCCGACTATTTCTTGAGCAGGGTATTTAAATTAAAGTTTTTAGATTAATTAAGGTAGTTAATTCCATTGGTGATAACTTGCATTAAATACGGACTTATCCCTTAATTTAACCTGGTCACAACTTGTATTTCATATATTATGCTACATCAGCACTTCATGATATGGCTTTTACTTATTAGCAAACCCCCCTACATTCATTAATCATATTTGTTCCTAATAATGCTACAACAGCTTGAACTACTAAGCATTATGCGCCTAGTTAATTCTCTCTCTCTCTCTCTGAAATTGAACTCACAGTTCAGGAGTTGTTAATCCCGTAAGGAGCCTTTGTGTTTTTGGAATTTGCCCGCCGTCCTTCTGTGTCCGAGAATGATGTCCAGCATAACACAATGTGCTGTCACTTGTTTTTGTGTGTACACTCCAATTGGTATTTGCACCTAAACGGCTAAACTAACTTGTCTTGTTTATGACATCCTTGCAGGCCCTCGAAGTATCGAGTAATGAGTATGTACCTTCAGAGAAAGATGTAATATATGCTGAAGGAGTAACACAAGGGAATGGATTGGCCTTCATTGAGTTCACTCTGGACGACCGTAGCCCTACGTCAGAACTCTACAGTGACAATCATGAGGCACACTCTCAGACACAAACCAAGTAAACTCTTTCTTCATGGCTCATGTCTGAAACACATCTAAATCCTTTAGTACACATGTCTATATATCCATATAACCTAAAGAGAAAATTTAGTATTTGCCACTGCAATCAAGTGCATTTTAGGATTTGCCACTGCATGTGTGTGTGACATCTGGGTCCCGGACCCACATGTCACACACACAATAGTGGCAAATCCTAAATTACCACTGAAAGTACAGTGGCAAATAATTGAACCTTCCTAACCTAAACGGTGTTTTTCCTTTCACGTCCTTGCCTTTTCTTTCTTTCTTGTAATTAAAATAGCCTTAGATATTAACATTGTTGTTGGTATTGTGGAATGTACCTGTTGATTGTGGTAAAAGAAAAGCCATTATAACTTTTTTTCTACTGCATTAGCGCAATACGTAGGTGTAGGTTGCCTGCTATTTGCTTGGGTTAATGACCTCTTTCTCCTGCGAAACAAGTCCCAGAAAGCTTAATTGTCTCATCTGCGTTTATCCCCCTAAGATATCAGCTGATTAGAGTAAGCGCCAAGGGCATGAATGAGGGCTGCAAGTGGGTGGAAATGTTTGAGGATGTCCGCATGGTGATATTCTCCGTAGCACTCAGCGACTATGACCAGCTGGGAGACCCTTCAAGTGGTGGCAGCAGGTCCCTTACTAATAAGATGATTCAAAGCAGGAACTTGTTTGAGGCTACAATCAGGTACTTATCATTGGCAATTGCATTTTGAAGCAGAACCCTTTTATTGACCGCCACATAATGAATACTCCATAAGACTGTTCACCTAGCATTCCATCATCACATATTTGTTCGTTCGGCTATGATAACCTGATAGTTTGCCTAAATTTAAGGTGTCTGAGTGGGGTTGGTATTGTCCTAACTGAAGTTTAATAATTTGGGAAACTGCATACTTCATATTACCGAATGTCTGCAATATATATAGAAAATGAGAAACTTGTTACAGCTTTCTTCGAATTAGTTAAGCTCAGTTCCAGGATCAAAGTTACTAACTTATACTTTGGCCAGGCAACCATGTTTCCGCGACACGCCATTCGTTCTTGTGCTCAACAAGTTTGACCTCTTCGAGGAGAAGATCGGCCGTGCCCCCCTCTCCAGATGTGAGTGGTTCAGCGACTTCTGCCCACTCCGGACTCACCGCAACAACCAGTCGCTGGCTCACCAGGCGTTCTACTATGTCGCGATGAAGTTCAAGGACCTGTACGCCACCCACACGAACCGGAAGCTCTTCGTGTGGCAGGCGCGCGCCCGCGACAGGCCAACCGTCGACGAGGCCTTGAAGTACATCAGGGAGGTTCTCAAGTGGGAGGACGAGAAGGATGAGGCCTACCCGGAGGAGTCGTTCTTCAGCACCACAGAGCTCAGCTCCTCCCGTCTGGTCAGAGCAGAATGACAAAAGCCAGAAACTAGAGACTGAAGAGTGTTGCGTTAAGGATTTGAACCAATTTCGTTGTGTGCAGGGATCATTAGTAACTGTATTAGTTGGTGTTTTTATAGCTTGTTCAGATGGAGATGGTTATCTGTTCTTCATACATCATTGTTGCCCCCATCGTTGTGTGCTAATTTTCCAAATAAATACAGTAAAAGTTAGCTTGTAATATAATGTGTTTTCGAGATTATGGTGATGGATCTGTTCGGGTCCTGTGGCTCCCTTGCCTTCAGAAATCAGAATACTCTGTTTTTTACATCAAGAGTCGCTACGTCAAAAGTGAAATAGCAGTGCTGTCACGTCTTTTTAGACTAATAAAAGGAGTTTAACTCCGCGCAACGGGACATCGTCCCACTCCTTTCTTTCCAGCGACTCGCGAGCGTATCTATGCCTTTATTTCTTTTGCAACAACTCAAACCGTCGCCGCTTTACTTTTTCATATGCACACACCGAAATTTGTCGTCTTCCCACTCCTTCCCGTCTCGTGGCTTGTCCCCTCATGCTATGACTCGCCAGGTAGCAGGGAGAGGAGGCAGCGTCGGGGACGGGAGAAGGCATCGAGAGGGAAGGGAGGAGAGGAGATGGCGGTACCTTGGAGGATAAGCTGTGGTGCCAGGGAAGGGAGGGGAGGTAGTGACGGCGTACGAGGAAGAGGTAGAGACGAGTTCACCGCATCGTGTCCTCTTTATCATAATCCCCCCTTGCGCCGCTGCCACCTCCTGCTCTGCGCCGGCCGAGCAAGCATCGCCGTCGCCTCCTCGCTTACCACCACTTCCTCCCCTAGCCTCACACATCCTCACCATGATGTGTCTAGCGAGGGCTGTAGAGGCCAATGACCATGAGAACCGAATCGCGACTTAGGTTCAGGGTGAAAGAAAGTGGTCGTCAACGCCAGAGCCCTCTTCCTTCTTGGCCTAAGAATGGTCAAATCGGCAAATACAGGAGAGGAAGTCGGTATCAATTTCAACTTCCAAAGTTAAACAATCTATATACTAAAAAATTTAATTTCCGGGTAGTAGTAAGAGGTGATGCAATAGATGGAGTTAATGTTTTTGTTTATATGTTTGTGAAAGAAAATTGATATTTACTATGCGGTTTAGGATCTTGTGTGCTGGTATGTATCACTCTTATTTGGGATTCTGTTGTAATGCATATACACCCTACTAGTATCTCTATTAAAGCTGAGTGCAAAACGAAGCACCATAGAGAGTCACAGCATCACATTTCGTCCGATTCCAATTCCAATCCAACGAATAAAAATATATAAAAGGGCACTGAGCAGAGCATACATCTAGAAAACACTAAGAGCTTGTTTGGTTGTTGTCAGGCAAACTTTGCCCGTTGTCTGGCAAACTTTGACCGTTCGTGACTAGTGTTTTATTCGTGATCACAATTATAGCATACCACACTCCTTTAAATTTCTACCTTACATGTTATAAACTCAATTATTAGCTCAAGTTTGCAATAAGTGCCGTGATCAAGTTGGCACACAAAGTTGATCACAGTTAAAGAGCATCTTCAATGTGTCTTTTCCATCGGTACCAAGAGGCTTGATACGGGTACCAAGCTAGTACCCATGAACGAAGGGGAGGGACCAAGCAAGAACAAGTAAACATCGGTGCTTCGTCTTGCTCTGATAGCAAGCCAACTAAATAATTCATGGACCCACATGTAGATGAAACTGGGGAGGAGAGAGAGAGAATGAGATGAGAGAAAAAGATATAATATTTTATTTAGTATTAGGTCTCACTTTAAAGAGAGAGTGGCATGCTAAACACCGATGAGAGAAAAAAACAAACTTAGCATCTATATGATGTGATATTTCTTAGCGTCGGCATAATCTCAACTGTGGATGCTCTAAATGGCACTATAGACCGTGTCCGCAGTGTTTTGCTACGACCTGCTATAGGGTAATGTTTGCACAGTGTTCTGTGCGGTGACAGCAAATAATCCGGATTCCACTTGGAGGGGAAAAAAATCCAACCTTATCTCGTTCTTTTCCCATCCCTTCCCGCGCCCATGGCGATGGCTTCTGCTCCTCGTCACACTCCAATGGCCGCAGCCTCCGCGTCCACCGCCATTCCCATCGCCTGCTCCTCCTACGAAGACGACGGCACCGCCTCCTGGTCGCTCTCCTCCGGCACGTCATCGTCGTCCTCCTCCTCCTCCCCGCGCCGGCGTCCGTACCGCCGCCTCCTCCACGACGAGGCGCAGCGCCTCCGCCGCGCGCGCCGGATCCAGGGCCCGGGCGCAGACACGCCCCGGTGGGTACGCCGCACCACGGACCAGATGGCCCGGTACGTCGAGGACGACCGCGCCGGCCACGTGTACGGCCGCCACGTGGTCGCCGCCGTCCGCGCGGTGCGCGCCACGGCGTCTCGCCCCTCCGCGGACATGCGTGAGACGATGGCGTCGTTCGTGTCCAAGCTCACCTTCCGCGAGATGTGCGTCGTACTCCGCGAGCAGCGCGGATGGCACCAGGCCCGCGACTTCTTCGCCTGGATGAAGCTTCAGGTAAGCAAAAAGATTGCAACTTCTGAGCAGAATTCTTGATAATTTTGTTTGAATTCATCCAGAATTTCTGATGTTCTTGATCCATGCAGCTGTGCTATGAACCGAGTGTCGTCGCCTACACCATTCTTCTCAGATTATACGGTCGGGTTGGGAAGATCAAACTCGCGGAGGAGACGTTTCTTGAGATGCTTGAGGTTGGCTGTGAGCCTGACGCAGTGGCATGTGGAACCCTCCTTTGCGCATACGCAAGATGGGGGCGGCACAAGGATATGATGCTGTTCTATTCCGCGGTGCGCAGGCGTGATATAGTACCCTCTGTTTCGGTCTTCAATTTCATGATCTCATCTCTGCAGAAGCACAAGCTGCATGGCAAAGGCATCCATCTGTGGAATCAGATGCTGGAAGCCAATGTAGTGCCAAATCAGTTCACATTTACAGTTATTATTAGGTCATATGTCAAAGAGGCTCTCTTGGAGGAGGCCATGGATGCATTTGGCGAGATGAAGAGGTGTAGATTTGTTCCGGAGGAGGCGACTTATAGCCTTTTGATCAGCTTGAGTGCCAAGCATGGAAAAGGGGAGCAGGCATTGAGGCTTTATGAAGAGATGAGGGCTCAGGGTATTGTCCCCAGTAACTACACCTGTGCATCTCTCCTGGCAGTCTATTATAAGAACAAAGACTACTCGAAAGCGCTTTCGCTCTTCTCTGAGATGGAACAAAATAAGATTGTTCCTGATGAGGTTATCTATGGCATTCTTGTTAGGATATATGGTAAGATTGGGCTTTATGAGGATGCACAACGCACATTTGAGGAAATTGAGAAGGCGGGTCTTCTCAACGACGAGCAGACTTATGTGGCAATGGCTCAAGTTCACATGAATGTTGGAAATTATGATAGAGCATTGGAAGTTTTGGATTCTATGAGGTTGAGAAATGTGAAGCCGTCACAATTTTCTTACAGTGCTCTTCTCCGATGCCATGTTGCAAAGGAAGACATAGCTTCTGCAGAAGATACTTTCAGAGCCCTCTCCAAATATGGCCTCCCTGATGTGTTTTGCTGTAATGACCTGCTCAGGTTATATATGAAGCATGGCCATCTAGAGAAGGCCAGGGAACTGATTATGAAGATGAGGAAAGAAGAGTTCCAGCTTGACGAGGGCCTATGTATGACTGTGATGGAAGTTTGTTGCAAAAGCGGGATGATTGAGGATGCGGATAAGTTATTCGAAGAGATGCAGATGAATGGAATGACCACGAACAATTCAACGATGGTTACTGTTATAGAGATGTATTCTAGAAATATCACTAGTGTGCTTCAGAAAGAAGTGAGCTCGTCAAAGGCACTTGACCGGACTGACAGTCCAGCAGTTAGCATGATGGTGAAATCCTTGTTGGACACCCCTGGGGGCTTGTCCAGTGCGTGCCAATTGATCAGAAAATTTGCAAGAGAAGGTGAGCAAGCTAGGTGGTAAGTGCCACACAGAACATGGTGTCCATGCCTAAACATACTGTCTCTTACTGCTGTCTATACATGTATTCTGCTGCAGGGAATACTGATGGGGCAAACGTTCTTTATGAATTGCTTACTGAATTGGGAGCCAAGCCTGATGATTCTGCAATAGCTACTTTGATTGTCCAATATGGTCAGGCCCAGCAGTTAGGGAAAGCACAAGAACTGTTTGAGTCAGCATCGACATCGTTTCCAGTAGGAGGACCTGTCTACAATGCCATGGTTGATGCATTATGTAAATGCGGCAAAACCGAGGAGTCATATAATCTTTTCATGGAAATGGTTGACCAGGGTCATGATAGAGACGCTGTGACAATTAGCATACTTGTCACTCACCTGACTAAGCATGGTAAGGGTTATGTTAGATAAAATGTTGGCTGTTTAACTTCTGTGCTGAAGAGATAAATAAGTATATCATCAATCGTTGTGCAGTAAGTCTAGTGAAGCATTTTATTGCTGTTGTATACTCACATAGTCATATTACTCCCAGGGAAATTTCAGGAGGCAGAAAGCATCATACGTGGCTGTTTCCAGGATGAAGTTGAGCTTGATACTGTCGTGTACAATACTTTTATCAAGTCAATGCTTGAGTCAGGTCTGGATAATATCTTTTCCTCATTAGATGGACAAGCAAACCTTTCAGGTCTCAGGTTGCCATAGCTAACTGTTACAGCTTTAGTATCCAAGCAGGCAAACTGTACTCAGCTGTCAGCATATATGACCGCATGATATCCTCTGGCATTCCTCGGTCCATGCAGACATTCAATATAATGATAAGGTAGATAATCTTCAGAAAACATCTCATGAACGTTGGAGCCAAAAGTCTGGAATCGTCTTCTTTTTTTATGTTTTGTTGAGAACATTATGTCACTAGCTTCACTTTTCTCATTTAGTGTTTATGGCCAAGGAGGAAATCTGGACAAGGCTATTGAAATGTTTACTGCTGCACAAGAATTAAGCTTACCGATTGATGAGAAGACATACACAAACATGCTTAGCTTCTATGGAAAAGCAGGTAAAGTTCCTCAAAAAAAAATAAAAAACAATACATCTTTTTATTAAAATGACAAAAATAAATGCTCATTTAAAAAAAACTACATGAATAATACCCTGTCGCCAATTCATTTGGTAACAGAGGCTCCCTGTCATTTCAAGGCATATGAATTGGCGTCAGGAGATCTGTCGCCAATTCATTTGGCGACAAATCTTCTATCACCAATTCATTTGGCAATAGTGTATTATTCGTGTAAATTTTTTAAACGAGCATTTATTTTTGTCATTTTAATAAAATGATGTATTACTTAAAAAAAAAAATCCAAGTTCCTCTGCCTTGTAGACAACTCAAAGAAAAAAATTATGTTTGACTCATTTTTCCCGCACTCTCCCTCATTCTATTCAGTGCTAACTGCTAAGTCTCTGAATTTTCATTTCTGCAGGGAGGCACCAGGAGGCGTCTTTACTATTCAATACAATGAAGGAAGATGGTATCAGGCCTGGAAAGGTACTCTTTCATTGGTGATAACTTCTGAAATTGCCGTTATGAAGCATGAAATGGTATTAGTTTTGCCTTGAGATTAATCAGTATGGCTGATTTGAACCTAATTTGCAATATGCAGATCAGCTTCAATTCCATGATCAATGTCTATGCCACTTCAGGACTGCATGATGAGGCAGAGATTATATTCCAGGAGATGCAGGAAAGCAGTCATTTTCCCGACTCGCTTACGTATCTCGCACTGACCAGAGCATACACAGAGGGTAAATGCTACTCCAAAGCTGAGGAAGCCATCCATATGATGCTGAAGAGCAACATAACCCCTTCATGCCCTCATTTCAACCACCTCATTTTCGCCTTTCTGAAGGAAGGGCAGATCGATGAAGCCCAGAGGATCTTCAACCAAATGAAGGAGATAGGTGTGGTTGCTGATTTGGCCTGTTGCCGGAGCATGATGAGGGTGTACCTGGAGTACGGTCGCGTCGACGAAGGCATCTTGCTCTTTGAGACGACACGCGGATCGCTGAAACCTGACAGCTTCATCTTGAGTGCTGCATTCCATCTTTATGAGCATTCAGGCAGGGAGTCTGAAGCCGGGGATGTCCTGGATGCCATCAATCTACATGGTGCCTCTTTCCTGAGGAATCTGAAGGTTGGATCAAAGTTGGGAGCAAGTTAAAGGAGCTGATTGTATTGCATGAAACGTTTTGCAGCTCATTTAAAACAATACTGAAAACTGAACCGGGCATGTGTAATTCTCCATTTCTCCCATGATGCAGATTACTTTTTTTTCCTTCAGAAAAGGGGGCGAGCCCTTATTTCTTTTGGAAATGAAAATAACAAATCTCCGGCGACGCCCCAGCGCCCGATGACTCCGCACTCTATTTCCAGCAACAGTATGGACAATGGAGTGGCCAATCTGGGCTTTCTATGGCCTTTTTTCTTTCCTTCCTTTTTTACTGACATGTGCCTGCTCTTGTCGTGTGATCTCTTCGAATATTAAGAGACAAAATTCACTACACAAGTATGGTTGATGATGTTATCTCGTCAAATGTGATAAACTACGGTTAGTGGTTTAACAAATTTCATACATCGAGCATCTCTGGTTCACATCTTGTATGCGTAAAATAAAAACCACCAAATCTTCCTCACGACGACCAAATCAGAACCTGATGCATATAATGCATCCCCCCACACATTGCAGGGGATGAACGAAAGCTCAAACACATGTAGTAAACATTCTCTTCTCCTCATTGAAATAGGAAAGACGCTTAGCACTTCTCAGTTCCCGCACAAAAAGCAATAAGTACACACATCCATCCAGTGCAAGATTAGATTAAATAACACAGCTAAAAACTGAATGATGCATCTAACTGCAAAAGCTTGAGTACTCCTATCAAGTTTGAAGCACTTATGCAACCATAGACATCTCATACCAAGTTATAAAAACTACTGAACGACGAAACAGAAGCTCGAGTACTCCCACCAAATTCTAAACGCTAATTGCCACCATGAACATCTCCTAGACTCCAATCCAACCTGCAAAAGTCTCTGCTCTTTATTGGAAGGGCAAATTTCATAAGAGGCTGATAGAACAGCAAGGAGTAGTTGCATGCGACGATCACTGGCCATCGGAATAGAACATGCTTGGGTACACCCAGAGGGCCTGAAGCTGACGGTACCAGTTTCTTTTGTACACGAGGTCGGGATTGGTGGATGGATCCCACACAGCATCTGCCTCATCACCTAACCCATGTAGACTCCAAGGTTGAGAGTAATGCGCGTAGTACAAGCAGTTGCTCCTCCCTCCCCATCGTTCCGGGCTCATGCAAGAAAACGGCTGGCTCCTCACATCACCCCCAACAAAGAGTGCCCAATTCTCTAGCTTCTTCACCTCCACCCATTTTGCAGGCTTGCTTGACATGTCGAGGCGGTATGGTTTATACATGACTGGTGCTCCAAATGAGAAGCTTATGTAATGGTCAACAATGAGAAGCATGTCACCGCACACTACTAGCCATGGTCTCAAATATGGGCATTCAGTCATGTCGTCCCACCACACAGTTTCTATCTCCCGCAGCCAAGCGGGGGCCAACTGCAAAGTGTAGAGCCTGTCATAAACCATAGCAATGAACTGACCATTGAAGTTCACAATCTGATCAACCCGTGCATCAGAAAACTTGAGCTCTGACCAGGAGTCGCTTCCAACCGGCCAATCAAACAGGGAGGTTTGAGTACCGACAAGGAGATGTGAGTTGGGTGATGCAAGGGGCGCAGTAAGCGTGCCACAGTAGTAGAATTCCTCACATTCGTCACTGAAAGGGAGACGTGGAGGTGAGACTTCAGCACCAGTGAACACATCAACAACACGACAATATCCGCGACGGCAGCAGATGAGATGACCATATGAAGAGCCTGCAAAATGCATCTTTTGCAGAGTTTCTTGAGGAATTTGGCAGCGAAGGGCAGTGTTCCGGTTGGCTAGATCAATGACCTGACATGTGCGTAGCTTGTGACGACCATTGTTAGAAGGGAGATGAGGAGCTTGGGCACGGACATTGGGTCGGATGAGGAGAGGCGGGAATAAGGTGCAGAAGGTAGATTTGGATGGGTATGACGAGAAGGCAGCACGCCAAGAGCAGCAGGTACCAGCAAAGGCAAGAAGGTCAAGGAAGGATCCCGACAGAGCGACAATGGAGTGAAGCAAGCCATCTGGGAGGTCTGCCCAACCTTGGACCACAGGCACGACAGGGGGCGTGGAGACGGAGACGTGAGAGATCTTACTGTGGCTTTGCATGATGGCAGACTCTCTGCAACACATAATGTATTCAAGAACAAATCAGAAGGACGAACCAATTAAGGAATGAAAAAAATATAGATAACCTGCTAGAACCACAGATAGCATATGTTGTTTGTGAAATATATGCGGTAGATATCTAAAACGTCATTACACACTTAAGCAACCAAGGATTTCGATTCAATTGGGTGTATTCTTATGTTCAGGACGAGACAATAACATGAGGAAAAGGTATAACTTTTTTCCAAATGCCTCCCTGCAGTTTAATAAATTTCTTTGTGAAACCCATAGGCATCTCCAAATCATGAGATAAAAGGTGTCTACTTGCTTGATAGGCTGGTAGTATACATTATCGTCACATGAAAGAAAAAATGTTTTGAAATGTTTACGATTCGATGCTTCTTTACATTTGCAGATCATTTTCGTGAGGCACGCAAAACAATCAAAATTCTTTCCAAAACTACCAACCACATCAAGGTCGAGTCTTTTATTCTAGCCAAACTAGTTGAGGCGCATGTTTCTGCTTCGTAAACCTATTTGATCAATCAAGTCCATCTAGGGTTCTTAGGTAGTATATCTTACAAAACAATCCGGTAAAAATCTAAACCTACAAACACGAGTCGATATCTTCCACAATCACAAAGACAACGCGCGTTTCTTGGTTAGGTTTGGATTTAGAGGCAAAATCAAGTGGAAAACATCGGCCGCATGCATGAGAGATCAATCAAGTAAGAAGAAACTAGGGTTCAGGTGAGAGGGAGGGGAGAGAGTGCAGGCCTTGTAGAGGAGGCAGTCGTCATCGACGACGACGCGAAGGCCGGTGCCGGCGATGTCGGCGGGTTGTTCGCTCTCCCTTCCGCTTCCAGAACCGCCTGAGCCTTCCTTGCCCTTTCTGTTCCTTTTATGGTGCTCTATCGTCGGCCCAATTTGGGCTTCTGTGGGCCCGCCTTGTCGCTCTTTTGTCTAGTAAAAAAAAGGAGAAGCTTGCTGGGCTGGGTCAGTTGGAAGTTAAGGTTAGAAACTCAGAAGAAGCGCAACGTCTAGCCAGGCCCGTTTGGAACGCGATAAATTTTTTTTTTTTGGGTACTGGGTTATGTTTGGAATGCAGATATTTTTCTTGTATGCTACAAGGATTAAATTGCTTTCTGTGAAATTCTAGTGTTTCAAAAATGCCCCTAGACTTTGGATCATTTTTAATTTAAAAAATCGAGGAACCATACTCTTTAGAAAAATCCTCGAAATCCAACGACAACAACAATGTCGTAGCCAGATAGACTAAACAGTAGAAAAAATGGACCCTCAGTGTCTACACAAGGGACCGAGGGATCCTCGAAGGGGGATCGATTGCAGGAGTAAATGTGTATTAATTGTCCAAAAAATCAGGGTTTGCCTTATTACATGGGGGAGTTGGCTATTTATAGCCTTCCGATTGGGTACATGAGATTACGGATCTACCCCTATAAAGATCCTACGTCCATAGGGGTTGTAGTGGCTTTTCTACCCCTACACATAGCCTTCGGCTCACGGTGGACATCCCTGACCCTGGTCCATCCGGTTGGTGCGCTTGGTCCACCGATGCTCTATGCCCTTCGCAGCGTGCGGGGTGTCCCCGAGCTGAGGGGCCCCAGACACCCTTCGGCTCCCCCGAGGTGGCCCCGGAGGACTCCTGACTCCTGGGTTCGTGATGCCTCGACGACCGTTCGGTAGCCTTCGCACCTTCTTCGGAGCCTCCCCAAAGGTACGCCTGGTACCTTCGGGGAGGAGGCCCTGCGGTCTTCACCAGGTCGTTGGGGCCGGTGGGGCCACCCATACAACAAGCCCCTCGCAGTCGAGGTCCTGCTTTGTCATAGCTGAAACCGCGCCCTTCTCCCGAAGGGTCTAGGCACACCGTCCTCTTCGGCCTGGCAAAGCGTGCAGTATGTGGTTGTTCCTCCGAGGCGTGGGTTGGCCCCTCTGGTATGATGACGTGTTGGGCACCGCGCGTCGTGACTCTGCCCGCTGGTATTGATGGCACACCTTTGGGTAACGCACATCGTTAGCGGCTGTTGTATGCTTTAATGCCGGCGATTGGCGTTGATGGCGCCCCCTCGAATGGCGCGTGTGTTGTTTGGGGCCTATGCGCCATAGTGATGTTGGTTGGGTATCCTGCTTAAGTGGCACGTGTCACCTAATGGGTGATCCGTGGCTCTTTGGCTCCCCCGTTCTATCTCGTTATGGGCCTGACGTGTGTATAAATAGGGGTCACCCCTTGCTCGGTCTTTATTCGCACCATTGCAAACCCTAGCCTCTCTTTTTCGACCTCGTTGTGGGGTCTGTGATGCTGTTGTCTAAGTTTGCGAAGTGTTCTGGGGAGCTCCAGCAACGACGAAGCGCAGCAAGGATGGTGTGGGGGCGGTTGTGTACACCCGTGACCTTGGGAAGTCGACTGTGACGGAGCTGGCTCTCCGGACCCTCATGGTCGAGCGTAAACTGGAGAGCCTTGCAAATGTCCAAGCTCCTGGGGCGGAGATAGTGCCGGCACCGCAGCCAGACGAGGCCGTGGTCTTCGTTGCCTTCTTCGACGCTGGCATCCGGATCCCTTGCGTGGAGCTGGTCTCGCGGGTGCTCCGGCTTTACAGGGTGGAGTTGGCGCAGCTAACGCCCAACTCCCTCGTGAAATTGGCAGTCTTTGAATGGATCCTTAGGTCCGCAGGTATAGGCGGCGAGGGGCGCCTCTTTGCATACCTCCATGATGGGCGCTGCCAACCGAAGAAGAAGAAAAGCACGATGCGAGACGCTGAACTTCAGCAACGTCAACTTCCAGCCGAAGGCGTGGTGCCAAATGTACGCGCCTGCTCTGGCCGCGCGTACCGCTGGGACACGGAGGTGGTTCTACCACTCCTCCCCGGCGGACGACGGTCTCCAATCCGGTGGGGGGCTGATACGTCTTACTGCCACTCCAAAGATCGTGCTGACTTCGCGGGAGGAAGCCCTCCTTAGTCCGCTGCTTAGCGCGACGTGGCGACTCTCCACGCGGGACCTTGTAGAGGAGTTCTGCGCCTTTGGGATTTGGCCCTTAGCACGGGGTGGAGCGCGGAGCTTGGGGACCCGAAGTCCGAGCTCCCGACGATCACCGTGTTGGGCCGCGAAGGTTCGGGCCTTGGCCCTTCGCAAGACCTTTTATTGTGCGTGTGTGTGTGTATAATGTTTTGACTGTACTGACAAAGCTCACATGTTCCCTGGCAGTTGCGCCTATTGCCGAAGCCGCCCAGGCCGCGGAGCAGCTCTTGGGCCCCTACACGGGCGAAGAGCATGCCAAGCGCAGGCTGGTTGTAAGGGAGGCTCGCTTGAATCGTGTGTACGCAGACACAACGGTCCGTCTTGTCGAGCGTCTGGATCTGGACGAGGGGAGGAGGAAGCGTGCCCGAGTGCGATGGTACCAGGCCGATCGCAGCGACGCCTCTACACGCTGTTGGCTCTTGCGGCCCGCCTGGCCCATCCTGTGCTAGGGAGGATGTGGCGGGGCACCATGAACAATTCAACGATGGTTACTGTTATAGACATGTATTCTAGAAATAACACTAGTGTGCTTCAGAAAGAAGTGAGCTCGTCAAAGGCTCTTGACCGGACCGATAGTCCAGTAGTTAGCATGATGGTGAAATCCTTGTTGGACACTCCTGGGGGCTTGTCCAGTGCGTGCCAATTGATCAGCAAATTTGCAAGGGAAGGTGAGCAAGCTAGGTGGTAGGTGCCACACAGAACATGGTGTTCATGCCTAATCATACTGTCTCTTACTGCTGTCTATACATGTATTTTGCTGCAGGGAATACTGATGAGACAAAAGTTCTTTATGAATTGCTTACTGAATTGGGAGCCAAGCCTGATGATTATGCAATGGCTACTTTGATTGAACAATATGGTCAGCAGTTAGGAAAAGCACAAGAACTGTTTGAGTCAAGATCGACATCGCTTCGAGAGGAGGACTCATCTACAATGCTATGGTTGATGCATTATGTAAATGCGGCAAAACTGAGGAGTCGTATAATCTTTTTATGGAAATGGTTGACCAGGGCTATGATAGAGGCGCTGTGACAATTAGCATACTTGTCACTCACCTGACTAAGCATGGTAAGGGTTATGCTAGATAAAATGGTGGATGTTTAACTTCTGGGCTGAAGAGATAAATAAGTATATCATCAATCGTTGTGCAGTAAGTTTAGTGAGGCATTTCATTGTTGTTGTATACTCACATAGTCATATTACTCCCAGGGAAATTTCAGGAGGCAGAAAGCATCATACGTGGTTGTTTCCATGATGAAGTTGAGCTTCAGTTTTCTCGTTCAGTGTTTATGGCCAAGGAAGAAATCTGGACAAGGCTATTGAAATGTTTACTGCTGCACAAGAATTAAGCTTACCGATTGATGAGAAGACATACACAAACATGTTTAGCTTCTATGGAAAAGCAGGTCAAGTTCCTAAAAAAACATATTTATATTAAAATGACAAAAATAAAAGCTCGTTTAAAAAAATTACATGAATAATACTCTGTCGCCAATTCATTTAGCAACAGAGGCTCCCGGTCATTTGGAGGCATATGAATTGGTGTTAGGAAATCTGTCGCCAATTCATTTGGCGACATATCTCCTGTCACCAATTCATTTGGCGACCATGTATTATTCGTGTAAATTTTTTAAATGAGCAATTATTTTTGTCATTTTAATAAAATGATGTATTACTTTAAAAAAATCCAAGTTCCTCTGCCTTGTAGACAACTCAAAGAAAAATTTATGTTTGACTCATTTTTCCCGCACTCTCCCTCATTCTATTAAGTGCTAACTGCTAAGTCTCTGAATTTTCATTTTTGCAAGGAGGCACGAGGAGGCGTCTTTACTATTCAATACAATGAAGGAAGATGGTATCAGGCCTGGAAAGGTACTCTTTCATTGGCGATATCTTCTGAAATTGTCGTCATGAAGCATGAAATGGTATTAGTTGTGCCTTGAGATTAATCAGTATGGCTAATTTGAACCTAATTTGCAATATGCAGATCAGCTTCAATTCCATGATCAATGTCTATGCCACTTCCGGACTTCATGATGAGGTAGAGATTATATTCCAGGAGATGCAGGACATCAGTCATTTTCCCGAATCGCTTACGTATCTCACGCTGACCAAAGCATACACATGTTAGAGATATATTAGAGATATGAATATCTTTGTATTCCTTTGTTGTCTTTTGTATTGCTTTATCTGTATATGGCATGCATCCCTTGTACACCCTATATATATTGCCCATTAGGCCTCTTCAGTATACACACAATATTCATAACATAGTATCAGAGCAAAAGTTAGGGTTAGGTTATCAGAGTTGCCATCGCCGGCTAGACGCCTGTCCTCCATTGCCTTGTATGCCCGGGAGGACCGATCTTCTCTCCCGGGGGCGGCCTCTCGTCACCGTCCGTGCTCTTTCGCCGGGTTGCTGTCATCTTCTTCGGCACCCGGCGGCTGGAGGATCCGCATCCTCTAAGTTTAATCGGCGCTCAAGCTCGGCGGCGAGGGCGGCGTCCTCCTCGCCGGGTGACCATCTTGATGGCCACCTCGCGACAGCCCTACCGCTAGAGTAGATGCGGTTGTGTTCCGCTCGACGCGAACTTGGTCCCGATCTCCGGCTTTGCAGTCGGCGCCCACAACTCCTCATCGCCGCCTCGATCTTGGCGCCCGTGAGCCATCAGCCTCTCGCTTGTTCAGGTCTCTGTAGTCTCGCCCCTACTCCGGCCGAGCCATGGATAGCGCCGCCGAACACATCCGCCGCGCCTTCGCGGCGCGTCGGTCATGTTGTCAAGCGGCCGAGGCGCAGCGATTGAGGACGTTGAAGCGTAACTGGCGCGGGTGTCGGGCTCGATCCAGAAGGCCCTGGGCCTCCTCCACCACCTCAACCTCAACGTCTCCTCCTTCATCTCCACTCCCAGATGCCCCTCCTCCAGCGCCTGAATGCTCTCATGGTGGAGCTTGACACGATGCAGAAGCTCGCCAACGGATGCAACATCCAGGTCCCCAAGGAGATGCGGTAGTTTTTTTTTCTGGTTTGGAGAGGAGGCTTTAGTTGAGAAAAGTGGTGGTACTGTGCTGTCGGTGGAGAGGTTGGGTTGTGCTGGCCCGATTGGGTTCGGCTGTGCTAGTACGGTGTTGGTGTTCAAGAAATCGATGATTTCGATGGGGACGCCTAGTTGCAGCCGGATTGCAAGATTGTCATGGTCTCATTGCATGGACCGAGTTCACCCGTGTCTATTCTCTCGGTCACGGGCTGATGCCGGGTCACATAGCAATGCTTATGATAGTTATGCTTTGCTGCTGCTAGTTATGCGAGTCTTTTGCCGTTGCTAGTCATGCTTGTTGTTGCTACCGCTACCGCTAGCTATTCTTGCTGCTACCGCTAGCTATCTTTTGTGTTGTTTTTCTTCCGCTGTGTCCATCGAAGTTCGTAAAACTCTATCCTTAGAGTTTGTCTATGCCACGCGAGTCCACAAATTTATTGTCAGTCATAGAAGCATAAGAATTCTTTTTGCATGACAGCAACCGCTGTTCTTTTCTTCGAGCCGCTGCAAATTCGTCGTCCCAAGCTTTTAATGCCGCCGCGCTTATTGTGCACTGCGTCTCTATTGCGCTTCTTGTGTACTGCGTCTTTATTGCGCTTCTTGTGCACTGCGTCTCTATTGCGCTTCTTGCGCACTATGCCGCTGCCATCTTGGGCTTCGATCTGCGCCGCTATGCTTCTATCTATTCCTATTCAGCTTGATTTGACAGCTTTCTCTATTTTATCGGTTTCATCATCTTTTTCGTAATGTTGCCGTTGTCGACTTTGCTCCCGCACCTTGTGTTTTATAGGCTGTCATACGACCCCGGATTGGTGGAGATCTTTTATCGACATATTTTTCAAGAGCTGCATGCTACGATGATATTATCAAGACTCGGATTTTGGATTTTTTTTCGTATTTTAGCGTCAACTCATTCCAAATGTAATGCTATTGCATATGCCTTGCATTTAAGGGGGTGGGGGTCTTAGAGATATATCAAAGATAGAAATATCTTTGTATTCCTTATCTGTCTTTTGTATTGTTTTATCTGTATATGGTGCACGTCAAGCAGAGAATTGTATTAGCACACTCGGTGTATCAGGAGCATCACCGGCGGAGCCAGGATTCCAGCTAAATCTCTGATTAATGCCAACATAATTACTCCTTGCTCCAAAAAAAACATAATTACTCCTATACAAGTTTCAAAAGTTGCTACGAAAAGAGCAAATTTCATACAAATTCTTACATAAGTCTTTAACAAGCTATACTAGTCATGCTCATGCATCAAGATCATGAACCATCACAGCACAAAGAGAACATACTGGGGACAACACACATGGGTTGCATCATACCGCCATAGCATCTGAAAATGAGGACGCATGGACTGGAGGCATCTCGAATAACATCGTACTGCCATAGCATCGTACTGCCATAACATCTGAAAATAGCAACTCAAATGCAGTCAAATGGTTAGAATCATGGGAATAGCAGTGTATGCAATTGCTCCTCCCTCCCCCACCTCTCTGGGTTCAGCAAGACAATGGCTGGCATCTCTCGTCGGTGCTGACGAAGATGGTCACAGTCTGGGCTTTCTATGGCCTTTTTTCTTTCCTTCCTTTTTTACTCACATGTGCCTGCTCTTCTCGTGTGATTTCTTCGAATCTTAAGAGGCAAAATTCACTACACAAGTATGGTTGATGATGTTATCTCGTCGAATGTAATAAACTACGCTTAGTGGTTTAACAAATTTCATACATCGAGCATCTCTCCTGTATGCGTAAAAACCAACAAATCTTCCTCACGACGACCAAATCAGAACCTGATGCATATAATGCATCCCCTCACACATTGCAGGGGAAGAACGAAAGCCCAAACATATGTAGTAAACATTCTCTCCTCATTGAAATAGGAAAGACGCTTAACACTTCTCGGTTCCAGCACAAAAAGCAATAAGTACACACATCCATCTAGTGCAAGATTGGATTAAATAACACAGCTAAAATCTGAATGATGCATCTAACTGCAAAAGCTTGGGAACTCCTAACAGGTTTGAAGCACTTATGCCACCATATAGACATCTCCTACCAAGTTATAAAAACTGAACGACGAAACTGACTGCAAAAGCTTGAGTACTCCCACCAAATTCTAAGCGCTAATTGCCACCATGAACATCTCCTAGACTCCAATCCAACCTACAAAAGTCTCTCGCTCTTTATTGAAGGGCAATTTCATAAGAGGCCGATAGAAACGACAAGGAGTAGTTGCATGCGACGATCATCGCCATCGGAATAGAACATGCTTGGGTACACCCAGAGGGCCTGAAGTCGACGGCATCAGCTTTTGTACACGAGGTCGGGATTGGTGGATGGATCCCACACAAGATCGCCTCATCACCTAACCCATGTAGACTCCAAGGTTGAGAGTAATGCGTGAGTACAAGCAGCTTGCTCCTCCCTCCCCATCGCTAGGGCTCATGCAAGAAAGCAGTGGCTCCTCACATCACCCCCAACAAAGAGTGCCCAATTCTCTAGCTTCTTCACCTCCACCCATTTTGCGTGCTTGCTTGACATGTCGAGGCGGTATGGTTTATACATGGTGGTGCTCCAAATGAGAAGCTTATGTAATGGTCAACAATGAGAAGCATGTCACCGCACACTACTAGCCATGGTCTCAAATATGGGCATTCAGGTCATGTCGCCCCACCACACGCTTTCTATCTCCTGCAGCCAAGTGGGGGCCAAGCGCAAAGTGTAGAGCTCATCATAAACCATAGCAATGAACTCGACCATTGAAGTTCACAACTGATCGGCCGTGAATCGAAAACTTGAGCTCACCAGAGTCGCTTCAACCGCCAATCAAACAGGAGGTTCGAAAATCGACAAGGAGATGTGAGTTGGGTGATGCAAGGGAGCGTCGGCGTGCCACGGTGGTAGAACTCCTCACGATCGATAATCGAATGGGAGACGTGGAGGTGAGACTTCGCACCAAATGAACACATCAACAACACGACAATATCCGCGACGGCAGCAGATGAGATGACCATATGAAGAGCACGCAAAATGCATCTTTTGCGAGTTTCTTGAGGAATTTGGCAAATGAAGGCGGTGTTTAGGTTGGCTAGATCAATGACGACATGTGCGTAGCTTGTGACGACCATTGTTAGAAGGGAGACGAGGAGCTTGGGCAAGGACATTGGGTCGGATGAGGAGAGGCGGAATAAGGTGCGAAGGTAGATTTGGATGGGTATGACGAGAAGGCAAAGACGCCAAGAGCAAAGCAGGTACCAAAGAAAGGCAAGAAGGTCAAGGAAGGATCCCGACAGAGCGACAATGGAGTGAAGCAAGCCATCTGGGAGGTCTCGCCCAACCTTGGACCACAGACACGACGAGGCGTGGAGATGGAGACGTGAGAGATCTTATTGTGGCTCGCATGATGCGGACTCTCGCAACACATAATGTATTCAAGAACAAATCAGAAGGACGAACCAATTAAGGAATGAAAATAATATAGATAACCTATTAGAACCACAGATAGCATATGTTGTTTGTGAAATATATGCGGTAGATATCTAAAACGTCATTACACACTTAAGCAAACAAGGATTTCGATTCAATTGGGTGTATTCTTATGTTCAGGACGAGACATTAACATGCAGGAAAAGGTATAACTTTTTTTTCCAAATGCCTCCCTGCAGTTTCATAAATTTCTTTGTGAAACCCATAGGTATCTCCAAATCATGAGATAAAAGGCCCATAGGTATCTCCAAATCATGAGATAAAAGGTGCCTACTTGCCCGGTAGTATACATTATCGTCACATGAAAGAAAAATGTTTTGAAATGTTTACGATTTGATGCTTCTTTACATTTGCAGATCATTTCGTGAGGCACGCAAAACATTCCAAATTCTTTTCAAAACCACCAACCTACATCAAGGTCGAGTCTTTTATTCTAGCCAAACTAGTTGAGGCGCATGTTTCTGCTTCGTAAACCTATTTGATCAATCAAGTCCATCTAGGGTTCTTAGGTAGTGTATCTTACAAAACAATCCGGTAAAAATCCCAACCTACCAACACGAGTCGATATCTTCCACAATGACAAGGACAACTGCACAACGCGCGTTTCTTGGTTAGGTTTGGATTTAGAGGCAAACTCACGTGGTAAACATCGGACGCATGCATGAGAAATGAATCAAGTAAGAAGAAACTAGGGTTCAGGTGAGAGGGAGGGGAGAGAGTGCAGGCCTTGTAGAGGAGGCAGTCGTCGACGACGACGACGCGTAGGAGATCCCTATAATGTCGGCGGGTGGTTCGCTCTCCCTTCCGCTTCCAGAACCGCCTGAACCTTCCTTACCCTTCTGTTCCTTTTATGGTGTTCTATCGTCGGCCCAATTTGGGCTTCTGTGGGCTGGGTCAGATGGAAGTTAAGGTTAGAAACTTAGGCTTGTTTGGTTGGTGATCTGGATTTTTTTGCCTAAAAAAATGGTGTCTGGATGTAGTCTGGAAAGTAGATATTTTTTGTCTGGTCATGCAAATATGAAGATGAGTTGTTTGGTTGAAAACATGCGCCTGAAATTGGTGAATGAAAAATAGACCATTGGATCGAAGATCTGATGGTGGATGAAGTCGCTACTGGCTCAGACGTCGATTTCCACGCTGAGACGAGCGCCCGCTAGCGACAATTTCAGAAACCAAGCAAACAACGGCCAGTTGAACTCCCGGCTGCATGCGGGCACTAGGCAGATTGCCCAGGAATCAAAGCAAACAGACCCTTAGAACATGCCAACATCTAGCTAGGCTTTAGTTTCATGTAGGGAAATGATATGAGTAAATTTGTTACCAGAAATATTGTGGATATTACGGGGATATGCTCATGATTTTAGGATGATGGTACAATTGGCAATAGGGTTGAGGGTTTGTCGAAACACTCGTTTTCGGCGAAATTCAGGTTTTGCCCTATTCGCTGGCCAGCTTGGCGGCGATGTTTATAGTTTAGGTCAATTTCATGGATTTCAGTGTATATGTGTTGCATGATGCATGTTTTGACTAACGTGGGTGAAGTTACGAAGAACTTGTTCCCGGAATCGATTTCTTGGTCTATTGTTGTGCGACAGTCAACGGTGAGGATGATCGAAGCTAGGCTTGGAGAGTTGAGGTCCAGAACGATCGAGGATGCCGGGTGAAGTCAGTAGACCCAAGTATGGCGCAAAATGGACAAGGATAACCGAACGGAAAGTTCGATACAACGGATTGTATCAAACAGTGCGGGAGTCGGTGCAAGTGACATGGTGGTTTCGGTGGGAGCCGGATGGGACAGACTTTCCAATATGAAGAGAGACGTTGATCAACCTACATGTGGCGAAGTATGGGATTGCTTCATGAATATTGGACTCGGTCTTTGGAGAAGGATCGAGAAGGTGTATTTTGGTAACTTCACCAAAATACCGTCTTGATAGCTTTTAGCTAAACCGCGATGCAAGACAGCATAAGGAGAGATGGTTTATGTCAAATGAAGATTGTAACATCCCAAAGTTCTGTTACTATTTCAAAATCAATAAAGTTAGTCTTTTATCGCTTTCTCTAAGTTGTAAAAGAGTTATCTTGATTTTCTGATAAATCTAAAAGAGTTTTTATTACTTTTCTTGAGTTCCCTAAGTTTTAAAAATCCAAAAAGAAAATTTATTGAGTTTACTGGGTTTTATTGGGTTTAAAGCTAAAAAGAAAATTCTAAGTATTTCCTTTTTCCCGAAAATTAAAAATAATTTATTTGTAAAACTAAAAGACAACTTTAAGTTGTAAATAATCTTATTAAGTTCAAATCAATTTAAGGAATTTCTGTGTATTTTTCTAGGATTTGTTTTGGACTTTATTTAATATTTTCTAAAAACCTATTTCCCTTCTTTGTATGTTCCAAGTTTCCGTGAGCTCATTCCTCTCTCCACGCACCGATCCGCCCCAGCTCCATTCAGTTTCGACCAGCCTTCCGGTCCAAACCAGCCCCACCTGTCAGCCTCCTCCTTGCCTGGTCACCTTCACGGCCGCCGCAAAAAGTCCTTGCGCATTAAATGCCATCACCTCCGTCATGCTCGTTTCCCCCTCTGTTCTTTCCCCTCCCACACCTGCTCCCGTCTCGTCCTCGCCCGGGCGCCCATGCCATCAAGCTCCCTCCCTTCTCCTCAGCTGCTATAAATAGAAGCCCCGGAGCCTCTCGTCTTCCTTTTCCTTTTTCCCCATTTCTCCCTCTCTCTCTCTCTCTCTCACCGTCGTTTCGTCGTGCTCCAAGTTTCGCCACCACCTCTAGCGCCATCGTCAAGCCTCTCCATCGGCGTTGTCTTCACCTTTGGTTTTGCAAGATCGTGGCCTACCCGGTGCGCACCTTCTCGCGGCCTCCGGTCTTCGTCACCGGCCATCCACTGTGCATCTCCGACCTTCTGTTCTTCTCTAGTGAGTTCCTAGTAGTTCGTTTGCTCTTACGCGTGTTGCTTAGCTCCAGACATCGTCGGGTTGCTTTTTGGCGTGAGAACTCCTTGAAGAATCCCCTCGCTCAATTTCAGTTTTGTTTCACAGGAGCCGCCGCATCTCCTCTTCTCCTTCAGTCCCGGCTAACCCCTTCACCGTCGACCTCCTTTATGTTCGACCGCCAGCTTCCCCGTCGCCGACGCCGGGTGGGCTCCGCCTGGTAGCGACGTGGAGGGCGCGACGAAAAGGGAGCTGTCCGATTTCAATCGGATGGTCCACGAGGGGGATGAGAGTAGCGTGCGCTGAGACACTAGTGGGTGGGCCCGTCGTGTCAGTGAGAGAGGAGCGAGCATGATGGAGTTGAAATTTGCAGGCAAGGCTGGGTCAAAGCAGAATTTGTCAGGCGAGAGAATAGGATGGGTAGGGAAGAAACAGCTCGAAAGGAAATAGAGGAGTTTAAATATATTTTTGATTAAAATAATTCAAGAAAAACAAAAGGCTTTTTGGAAAATAGTTAATTAGGTCCAAAAATCCTAAGAAAAATACACAGAAATTCCTTAAATTATTTGGAGCTTAATAAAATTATTTATAACTATAGTTTAGTTTTTAATTTTCCAAATAAATGGTTAATTTTAATTTTCAAAAGCTCTGAAAATCAGGATGTTACACTTACTATTCGTTGGAGCAGTGTTCTACCGAGCAAACAAATAGTAATCCGTATACCTAAGTGTGATTACCCCTAGGGTAATGACACGGGGCGTCACATACTGGACTCAGTGAGTCCATGCAATGTTAATGGGCTAGGCGCAGGGACCTAGGGTCACTAGAGGCCAACTAGTAGCATGCAACCGAAGTGGCGCCATGGGTGGCTAAGGGGAAAGAGGCAGTAGGGACTTGCCCTTGACAAAATGATGTGTGCATTAGGACCAGAGGCTCACCACGATCACGAGGGTGAAGAAGATGAGGTTGAGGAGGTTCTATAACGGTTTGTCGATGTTGAGCAGCGGCGTCGGTGATGAGGTTCACGGTGATGGCGCGCTGCGAGGTTGAAGGTGCTACAAGAAGGTGCGCGTTAGCTCACTGGTGCTCTAGGGATGGTGTAGTTGTGAGGAATTGGACGGGGACTCACCAAGCTTCGAAGAAGATAAAAAATGGCGCGGCCAAGGATGAAAAAGAAGATGGTGAGGCTCGGATTCACATCGAAGTGGCCTACGTTAAGTGAGGGGATTAGTTGTAGGGCAGTCAGAACACATGATGACGTACTCGAGAGAGGTTCAAACCTTCTAGAGTGGCGGGAACGCGGTGGCTCAGATCGGGTGCTCTCCGAAGCCGGGGACAAAGGAGAACGCGATCAACTACGAGACTCCCAGAGCTGCATTGAGCAAAGGAGAGGGATGAGTAATGCATGAGGATCAGGATGAGTAATGCATGAGGATCAAAACGACGTGAGCCCAACACGAGCATCGTGGGCGAGGAAGCTCACTAGAGCGGCGAAGCTGCGAAGGCACGCTCACTGACGTCGAAGACGACACAACTGTTCCCGCGAAACCAAGGAGCGATTAAGCTCGGATTTGCACGAAATGGAACATGTGCGAGCTGAGGATGTCAATGCGTGCTCTATTGCTTATGTAGCTGGGATAAATGCACGAGAAGAACGACGAAACGCCGACGGTTGCGTGAGAAAATCACGAGCGACCTCAGGTCTCTTTGTCTGTGCGGGAAAAGGGCCGTCAACGGGTGGATATCATGGGCGAAAGCAGGCGGAGGTGGCGGGGGTGTTTGAGGATCAATTATGTGGGCGGCGATCTTGAACCATGGGCGAGCGGCGGAGCAGGCGAGGCCAGCTGGTGCGCTAGCACGCGAGCAAGAGGTAGACGAAGGGTCCTGACGGGTGGGTCACCATGTCAGCGAGAGGGAAGAGAGGCATTGGAGCGGGCTGGAGCAAGTGTGAGTGAAGTGTGAGTGAAGTGGGCCGAGTTGGGTTTTGGCCCAAAAGTCCGACAGGAATTCAAATTAGGTTTTCAAATTTTCAAACTAGTTGATTGTTGTTTGAATTTCTAACCATAGTAAAAGGTCTTCAAAATCTATTTTTTTTTTGTGGAGACTTCTAACACAGTATGGTTCCTCGTGTAAATTTTCAAGATTTTATCAGTTCTGTGATTTTCTCGAAAATTCTTCCAAGTTGCTGTTTTCATGTGAATGCACTGTTGCTTTTAATGAAAATTTTTAGAATGTGCTCAAATAAATTTTCCCATATATAAACATGCTCAAAATTATTTCCTATTTATTTTCATTATACTTTTCTAAAATTGAGATTTTTGGGATGTTACATTCTAGCTCTTGAACACGACCGTGGTGCTTTTTTTTCCATCGCTTTAAATATATAATAGGTAGATTAACACGAGTTTTCTAGGTAATGGTACAAGTTAGAACAGTAAGAAATGCAAGTAAAGAAACAGCTGTCTAGACGCATGCAGATGCACAGTATTTGTAACCTGCTGCTTCCCTGCACATGCGATTCTTGAAACATACTCATGATGTTGTTTACTGCATCTGCACCAACTTTGGCACAGAGGGTACATTACACTGAATGTTCGCTGTCGTGGGTATACACACTACACAGTCGTATGCATAAGTGACAACGGTTTTGTAGTACTGACACGACTGGACTAGTCAATAGCATCAAACGCTTTTTGAATCGCTTTGACACATGTAGTCTCGTCGAGTTCGAAACGATAAAAATAATACCGTGATAAGTTAAGCAGACGTGCTTCTAAACCACGGTTACATCCTGATCACTGCATGTGCATGACGCTTCTTGTACACGACAGGCCACATACAGCGCTCCTGAAGCGTGGTACGCTGTAGTCGCGATCCTAGAGCACCGCAAGGGATAGTGTCATCTGTTTAATCTACCACGATGTTATTTTTGTATTTACAAACAGTGAAGGGCTAGATGTACGAAACCGGATAAAAAATAAAGCCAAATGAGCCAAAAACCTACCATAGGCTATACGACGCCCTCCGTCCCTCAATAAGTTAAAGCCCAGTATACGTGTAGACAAAGGAAACACTAAATCTAAAAAAAAAGTAAGATGTTAAAGCCCAGTATGGAATGAAAATACTGCAACAACCACGCTTCGATTTTCAGTCTGAACTTATGCCGTGGGAGGAATATCTTGTCAGGAGAAGGAAACACAGATCAACACGGGAAAGGCAGCGTCTAATTAAAAGCCCAGCTATTGCATTTAGAACCGTCCGAGCTGTTGCAACGGCTCGTTTTCGCCTTCGTTTCACAGAAACGAAGAACACTAGGGAAAGAAAAGTGGAGCTAGCTAGGCTTGGAGTAAACAGCAGGTACATTCTGCATGCCAATTAACCAGCGAGGGATCGGGTGAATGAATCTCAATGTACTACTTACTTGTCACTGTTCTTCCTCTCAATTGTCCAAGCAAAATCACTCACTGACCGCGTATAAAACGCGCGTCTTTACTCTCCATGCCGAGTCCACCCAGCACCTTGTCATCTTCCATGCCCTTGAGATGGCCAGCAGCCTTGAGCGCGCCAATGCTGCTGACATTGCCGAAGATGAGCACGACGATGCCGAGGAAGCAGCCCAGGAACGCAGCAGCAAATGGTCCCCCAGCACGCCCAGCGCCAGCCGATGCAGCCGCGAAGCCGATCATCGCACCGATGCAGCGTACAAGCGCATACCAGACGGCAAAAGCACCCTCCTTGCCCGGCGGCGAGGCGTCGAGCAGCAGGATCTTGCCAAACGAGTACAACACGCCGTTGGCTGTGCTCTGGGCAAGGGCGATCACGATGATGTGGGCAGGCCTCCACCTGTGGCTCTTGAAGTAGAACCCAGCACCCGACACAAACAGGCAGATGATGAACCCAAGCAGCTGCATGCGAACGGCGTCGGCGCGGATGATGATCTGGATTGGGTGGAGCAGTGGAAGCGAGATCAAGGGGAACAGGAAGTAGAGGATCCACAGCACAAGCACAAGGACTGGCTTGATGCAAGCGCCGCCGATCGCATAGAGCGTGGCGCTGGTGAAGATGCACATGGTGGCGAAGGATGACAAGAACACCGCAACCAAGCTTCCAATGGCCTGCGGGTAGCGCACAAGGGTCATGCTGTAGCTGAGCTTGGTGAAGAAGTTGGGCTCGAATGCTGCGGTGGGTGACGAGCTGCTGGGACGGTTCGTGAAGAGACCATGGCAGATGCCGATAAACCAGATAAGGCCACTGAAGATGGAGACGACCCAAAGGCCGGTGAACTGGTCCGTGCGCCGCAGCATGTGGTACATGAATGCCGCCATGAGCGCTGCCCCAACACCGCCGATGGCAGTGCCGTACAGAGTGAGCCGGCTGGCAGCAGCGCGACGGCGAAGGACGAGGTGCTTGCCCGAGTCATGCGCGGCAAGGCCACGGATCATGAGCGCAAGATCGCGGGTGTGCACCGCCTCAGCGACAATGATGGATGCCGCAATGAAGAGGATGTAGAAGAGGAACACCCAGACTGTCTTGAAGAAGCCGGTGAGAAGGCAGAAGAATGAGCCGAATGACGTGGCGGCGATGAGGATGAGCGACTGGTACTGGCCACGGTCAAGGTGGTGCGCAGCCTGGGTGAGGATCGGTGCTGCGACGATGACGCCGATTGCCCATGATAGACCACTCCAGCCCAACGGTGACAGCCGGGATCCATCAATGGCAATGGAGTGCTTGGTCAGCCTCTGGTACCTGCCCACAATTCACAAACTTGGTGTGACCATGGATGGTTCGGTTGCATGACATGAACAGGTACTACATGTAAAGATTACATGAAAATGAACTCTGCATAGTAAAAACTGAACAGAAAGGTGAACATAAACTGCAGGTGCATGCACATTGCCTAGTGAAAATTACGGTGCCAGACTACCTAGGGTGGATGCCAGATTAGCTCATTAGGAAGGAAGATTTGTGAGTTGAGGTGTCAATGTTCACACATCTATGTAGCAATAATCTCCCTTTGCAATCAAGGGCAGTTAGTTGGCCCGATGCAATTTAAGCATGCTATGCTGGAATTTTTGGTTAATCTAGCACGTTTTTGTCGTGTATTTGCAGATTTGATCAAGACGAAATGGTATTTGCAAAAAAAGCACCGTTGGCAATGCCGGACCCGCCGCCACCAAGCACTGGCGCACGGCCACCATCCGCCAATGCCGGACTAGCCGCCGCGTGCTCGGCCACCACACGCCACGTGTCGCATTAGTTAGGGTTAGTGTTAGGCTGAAATTTGAAAAAAAAAATATAAAATATAGCAAATGAGTCCAAAAATTTATAAAATTTTCTATTGAACCTCCCGACACGGTGTGCTTGCTTGTATAAATTTGCCATAATTTCATTCATTTATAATTTTTATCGCTATTTCGTATAAGTATCATGTTCGTACGAATCAACAGAAAACCATACCATGTGTCGATTGCTCAAACATCTGAATGAAACCCTCCTCCCTCCATTTGCCTTACTTTTCCACCGAAAGCATCAATCACTCGTCATCCCATCACCTTGTCTCATCCATCAAATCTTTGTCCCCCCGAATGCATGGCTTAATTAGCACGTGTGGGATAAAGATTCCCTTCGAGCAGCGGCTATAAATTAGAGGGAGCGAGCGCGATTTCATTTCGCAATCACTTGCTCTTCCGCTCGTTTATTTCATTTCGCAGTCGCTCGCTCTCTTGCTCTGTCGATTATATTTTTTGAGACATTTCATCGTTATTAACCGCCGCCATTCACAGGTAGTTTGGTCGTAATTTTTAATTTACAGTGTTTATTAGTTACGAAATAATTGGTAATAATTCATTATTCAAGTTAATTTGTAGTGTTACTTTGGTCGTAAAAACGAAATCAAATAATAAGAAATGCATTCACCGAAGAATAGAGGAGCATAATCTAATAAGCTAGCATCTAGCTTAATCATCACAGAAAAACTATTCTGTAATTAATTTACAATCTTTTATATTCATTAACCACCTTCTTACTAATACTTTCTCTATTCCATGTGTTGAAAGTCATATCTCTACCGAAGCTTCTAGAACACTTCCGAATGGAAATAAAATCGCACTCGCTCCCTCTAATTTATAGCCGCTACTCGAAGAGAATCCTTATCCCACATGTGCTAATTAAGCCACGCATTTCGAAAGACAAAGATTTGATGGATGAGACAAGGTGACAGAATGACGAGTGATTGAATCTTTCGGTGAAAAAGTAAGGCAAATGAAAGAGGGCCTCATTCAGATGTTTGAACAAGCAACACATGGAACAGTTTTCTTTTGATTCATACGAACAAGGAGCTTATACGAAATATCGCTAAAAATTCTGAATAAATAAAATTATGACAAATTTACATAAACAAGTACACTGTGTCAGGAAACTCCACAAAAAATTTTATATTTTTTTAGACTCATTTGTTACATTTTAAAATTATTCCAAATTTTAGCCTAACACTAACCCTAACACTACCGTAACTAACTGTAACTAACCCCAACGGTGCTATTTTTGCGAATACCGTTTTGTCGATGTCAGATTTGTAAATACGCTGCGAAAACATGCTAGATTAACAAAAAATTCGCTATGCTGTGGCACACCTACCAGTTGGCTGGACCTGCAGTTAGCCATCAACTACGTTTGGGGTTAAAGCAAAGAGCTGTTCCTGTTCAAAAGAGAGAGAAAATGGGAGGCGGCCAAATAGCCTGCTTTTATGCACTCTTTTTCTTGGTTCTATCGAATGTGAGACAAAAGCAATATAATCCCAGCTATACACGCTAGATCTAGACCTCCTTCTTCACCTTCCGCGGTCGGGGAGTGGGGAAAGACGCCAGAGGGTGGCCCACTCCCCGACCACAGAAGGTGAAGAAGAGGGTTTAGATTTGTAAAAAAAAAATAGTATTTTTTTGTAATTGCACGACGACAGAGACCAAAATAAAAAAAAGATTCAAAAAAATGTACTACTATATGGCTATATCTCCTATAAAACAATGTACAGGTTACAAAAGAAATTTTGTACTACTGTTTGAAATGAAATATGGACACTATTTGAAGCATGGGAGCAAGTTTCAGAGGACATATTTAATGAGACACAGGTCTCCTCTTGGCGCCTCATAAATTTCACACTTATGGCTTCCACTGCCTAGCCAGTACCCTTTTCGATCTCATCACCTAATGTTCAGCGTTCCAAATATTGTAAATGAATTTTACACAGGCACCCCTAAGAATTTCTTGTTTGACCTATATCCTCCCAAGATATCTTGTGACCCTCACCATGGCTGAGCTTAAAAAAAAGAAACTGACAAAAGGGGGGGGGGATTGTAGTTTAATACCATCTCTAGAGAAGAGAAAATTTTAGGAAAAGAAAAACTAAAAAGAAAAATGGAGGGTATGGGAGAAAATTTTAGGAAAAGAAAAACTAAAAAGAAAAATGGAGGGTATGGGAGAAAATTTTAGGAAAAGAAAAACTAAAAAGAAAAATGGAGGGTATGGGAATGGCCTCACTGAACCATCTAGGACCAAACAGTAGCATCTTTTGGAGCTTTGTACAAGAATCTCTTATCTGCTACCAATAATGGAGAGCAAGGAAACATGGAATGAATCCCTCAGGAATCACGGCCTATTTCCTATGGGATTTTTGCATATACGCCACATATACACTAGTGCAGGAAAAAAAATCACATCTTTGTACTGCACCACAGTTCTGTTCACATTTAGGGAAATAAAAGAGGTAAACAAGTACAAGATCACAAGATGAAGGAAGAGGAACAGCCAAACCAAATTGAAAACTTCAAACCAAGAAACAGAACAGGGGAGAGCATGGCGATAAAAAACAGAGCTAAAAGGAACAGTTTCTTAGGAAACCTCAGAGCAGACACCACCTTAGAGCTCGTAAACAAGAGGGGTTAGGAGGGAGACACCTAGGGAAGAAGAACTTCACAACAAAAATCAATACTCACAAGTCACAAGCTCATAGTTCTAAAAAAGGAAGAAAAGATTACTATTTCCCATAAAAACACAAAGGAAAAAAAAACTTGAGAGGTCTAACTCATGCACACTATTAGCTCTTTGAGAGAGAAAAGAAGGAAAGAAAAATACACCAAGAAGAAAACAAATCACCAAACCACCATGAAAAGAACAAACTAAAACACCGTTCAAAACTTAAGGGTCCCCCAAAACCCACAACCAAGACACTCCAAATCTAAAGAAAAAAAAAGAACACAACCAAGAAGTCGAAAAACAGGGGACAAACAGAGAAGCGGCAACTCAAAATTTGCAAGAAACGAGAAGAAAGGAAGAGGAAAGGAGTGGTCTGTCTCTTACATGGACATCTCATGGATGGAGCACGTAGCGCCCTTGACGATGTACTTGGTGTCCGGCGTGAAGTCGGAGGCCGGGAAGGCGACCTGCGTGACGATGGCGGGGAAGAGCACCGGGAGCAGGAGGTGGGTGATGAAGTAGGAGCAGAAGCCGTACAGGTACCACCCCACCAGCTCCACCATGGCCGGCGGCTCCTCCGGCATGACGTACGCCGGCGCCGCCGGCTCCCTCCGGTACGCTTCCCTCACCACCTGAATCTCCCTCGCCGTCTCCTCCACCGACTGGCCGGGCCGTCCCCCATTACCCCCACCGTTCTTACCTCCGCCGTTCTTGGGAATGGCCGACTTCTCCTTCTCCTTGGCCGCCGCCTTCTCCTTGTCCTCCTTCTCAAGCGCCTCCCGCATGCTGCTCCGAGGCTGCGGCAATGGCTGCTCCGACATTGCTCCTCCCTCTCCTATAAGCAGAGCAGCGGCTACCAAGTGAGAGGAGAGAGAGAGAGAGAGAGAGAGAGAGAGAGCTAGGTGTGTGTGTGAGCTTGGTTCTTTTGAGGAGTTCTTGGGTTTGGTGGTTTCCTTGGGTGAAGGCGTGAAGCTAGCTGCTATCTAATGGAGGTAGAGAGAGACAGAGTATGCGGATTTGAAGGTGGGAATGAAGTGGGGTTTTGAGTAGGGAGGGTGTAGGGACTGGACTTATGGTGAGGAAATGGGCTGTGCTCGGTTCAATCTAAGCACAGAACTGTTGTTGTCGGTTGATCGGATCGGATCGGATCGGATGTGTTGTGTTGTGTTTGGGTCAGTATCGTGGCTCGGTTGTACGATCTAGGGCACGATCAATAACGGAGGAGGAGGAGATGATGGCGGCGGTGGCGACCGAGCGCGGAGGCTGCGCAAGGACAGCGGCACTAGCGATCGAGCGGAGGTCAGGTGCAGAGACCGAGCGCGGACAGTGGCACTGGCGACCGAGCGTGGAAGAGGAAATGAGAGAGAGAGCTAGGTGTGTGTGTGAGCTTGGTTCTTTTGAGGGGTTCTTGGGTTTGGTGGTTTCCTTGGGGTGAAGGCGTTAAGCTAGCTGCTATCCAACAGGGGCAGAGAGAGACAGAGTATACGGATTTGAAGGTTGGGAATGAAGTGGGGTTTTGAGTAGGGAGGGTGTAGGGGCTGGACTTATGGTGTGGAAATGGGCCGTGCTCGGTTCAGTCTAAGCGCAGAACTGTTGGTGTCGGTCGATCGGATCGGATGTGTTGTGTTTGGGTCAGTATCATGGCTCGATTATACGGTCTAGGGCATGATCAGTGACGGAGGAGGAGGTGATGGCAGCGGTGGCAACCGAGCGCGGAGGCCGCACAAGGACAGCGGCACTAGCGATTGAGCGGAGGTCAGGTGCATAGACCGGGTGCGGATGGTGGCACTGGCGACCGAGCGTGGGAGAGGAAATGAGAGAGAGGGTGGATGGGGAGAGAATTTTTTTAAAATAATATTAATTTAAAACATAATTACAAAAATATATCGTCTCTCCAAAAAATTACAGAAATGTGTTCCTGTCGCTAGTTGAAATGGCGACAGGGACCTATCGCCATTTCAATGGCGGCAGGACCCTCTCCTCTGCCATTGGTCCGACCACCTATCGCCAGATTGAAATGGCGATAGGTCCTGTCGCCATTTCAACGGCAACAGAAGCCCATCCTATAAAAACCCAAAATTCAAATAAGTAGACTCATTCTTATTCGTAAAAAGAGAAGGAGAGAAGAGTAGAGGTGAGGAGAGAAGCTAGCGGTTATTGTCAGTCGGATTGCCAACCTCTCGGGTAATTTTTTAACCGAATGGATTACATAATTTTAGATGTACGGTTACGTAATGCAGTATAGTTTTACATAATACTTTTCGGTGGGTAGTGTAACACCCTGATTTTTAGAGCCTTTTTGAAAATTTTCAAAATAAAAAGAACCATTTGGTTTTGATGATAATTCAAAGCTTAACTTGAGAATTTCAGAATTTGAAGAGTTTAAAATGACTTAACTAAACTTCCACTAATCCAAAGCTTAGCTCTTTTGGTGTTGCTCTAGCTCTCTGGAGCTATATTTCCTTTCCTCTATCCTACATTTGGACATTCTTTTATGTCCAGACTGTCCCTCTTGTTTGACCTCTGTTGTGGTCATCTCCTCCTTATCCTTTCGGGTCTTTCCTCTCCCCTGGAAATCTCTCTCTATTGAGACCTTTTGTCTAGTCTACCTCTTTGGTCCAGACCACCTTTGGGTCGGGACCTCTCTCTCTTAATCTCTCTTTTGTAGTTTAGACCTCCTTGAGGTTTAGGCTCCTTTGTAGCTAGACCTCCTCCGAGGTCTAGATCATCCTTGTGGCTTTAAACCACTTTCCTTTTATTTGGGTACTCTCTTGGATCGATCCTCTCGTGTCCAGACCTTCCCTTTGGTTTGGGCCGCTTTGGATCTCTTTGTTGATTTGAATCTCTTTGGTTCAGACCTCCTTCCTGTGTTCAGATTTTTTCTAACTCTAGACTTCCCGGATGATTAGACCCCTTTTGTATGCCCAAACCTCCTTACCACTTGGACCTCACCTATGGTGCGGATCTCTCATTTGTCTTGATCTACTTGATGTCTGTATCTCTTTTTGATCATAAACCTCATTCTTTGTTTGGGTATACTCTTATGCTAGACCTCCCTCAAGTCTTTTGCTTGAGTCTCCCTCATGTTCTTGGGCCTTTCTCCATGGATTCAGACCTCACCTGGTGGATCTAGCGATTCAGAGCCTCTTAGTGTTAAATCCGGGGCCCAGACCTCATGCTTGTCAAATCTAATAGATTTTGATCTTATCCTTGATAGATCCGAGGGCTCCAATTCCTCCAGCGTATCCTTGCTTACGCGGACCTCCTTTCTTGCCAATCGTGACCGTTGGGATCTCCCCTGTGAGGTCCTAGCCATCAGATTTCCACCTTTTATTTGAGCTTGACCTTGGACCTCCCGTGAGTAGGTCGTTGGACATCTGTCGAGAGGACCTCCTCCTAGTTGTGTCTGCTAGACCTCCTGTCCTCGACCTCATCCTAACCGCCGAGACCTCCTCCAGGCGTGTCTAGACCATTAAGATGTTCCTTGATCGATCTCGAGCCATCGAGACCTCTTTCAGAGGTGATCTAAACCCCTCGACCTCCTTTGATCATCATCTCTGAGCCGCTCAGATCTCCCTTGCTTATTTTCTTGATCGTCAGGATCTCTCCTGACTTTTGATCTTGACCGTCAGACCTCCTCCTTATGAGATCTGACCGTCAGGACCAGCCTTCTGTGGGTCCTGTCCTCAAGACCATCTCATGGGTGTCTTTCGGACCTTCTGTCCATGAGACCTCCCCCTTGTGTGTCCTTTGGACCCCCCCTCGTTTAGTTGGATCTTTCCATATCCTTCAGGACCTCTTCGTGTTCTCTAGGACCTCCCCTTTGTCTGGATCCCAACCGTCCAAACCTCCCTTGCAGAGATCTCAACAGTCGGGACCTCCCCATGTCCAGACCTCCCTATTGAGTTTGGGACCTCCTTTAAGTTCCAACTTCCCTATGGTGTTCAGACCCTTATGGTCTGGACCTCCCTTTTGTGTTTAAACCTTTGTGGTTTAGACCTCTAATGTCCTTTGCACCTCATGTCCTTAGACCTCCTTGTGGCCTTTAGGACCTTTTGTCCTCAAATACCTCCCTGTCTGTCTGCAGGACCTCCTCTGTGGATCTCCTCGCAGGACCTCCTCCTTGGATTGTTCCCTTTGACCAAGCTGTTCACCCTTTTGACTGGTTTCCCTTGGCTCTTAAGTGCATTTGATGTGGGATGAGTCACATTAAATGCTGCCATCTACCCTTGTCCTCTTTTCTACTTTTTGTCATATCCCTTGCTTTCTTTATCCTTTCTAGTACCTTGGGGTAGTTTGCCTTTGTACCAGTACACTGAATTCGGTCACCTTCTTTTTATAATGCTTCTATTCTTTTTCCTCCTTTAAATAGAGCATCGGGAGCACCCACTGCCTCGCTGTTCTTCATTTAGGCCTCTGCTCTCTGTTTCAGGGAGCTCTCCAAGCCCCCTGGTTCGGACCCCCTCTGGAGCCCGAGCCCTTCAACCATCAGACCTCCTCCCAAGGATCTTCTCTGGTTTTTCTTTTAGTATCATCCTCTGCTATTTACCTCTTGCTCAGTTCATCCGGATTTCATTTGGATCTTTATTTACTTTGCTTTGTATACGTGTAGATCTTGGCGTTCCAGAGAGCCAGAGCTGTGTGAGAGAATAGAATCTTAAGCTACCAAGCAAGAGGCAAGTTACACTTTTGACCATATTGCACCCAGTATCTTAATTTACTTATGTTCTGTTTCAAAGTATATTGCATGCTTATTTCTATCAAGCTATTTCAATACCTGTCTTCAAATCCATAGTTATGCCTATCTCTTTCATATGGCCGACTTTCATGTTGTACCCAACTTATTGTCACCATTAGGGAAAATCTGGTTGATACAATAATGTGAACCAGGAGCAATTGTAAAACCAAATGCTTAGACTTGCTTAGACCAAAAATGTTTGATTTGGGAAATCTTTACCTTCATGACCAACTATTGTTTAAAATGTTTTAACCATGACATTGGGGTGTCATGGGCGATGGAAATATTCTTTGGAGAAGCAAAGAAAAGGAAAAAGGAAAATGGATTTGGACTTGGGCGAAATGGTTGGCTTGGCTGGTGCAAGGTTTGTGCACGGACTCTATCCTGAAAAAGGTGGAGGTCCAGGGGTATGTATTTGTCGCCCAAGTCAGTTGAGAACCGGTCTTTGAGCCGCCAATGCTAGGCCTATAATGGGCTATGCCAAAATCGTGCAACCACATGTCTCCAGTATGGGGTGTGAGACCTAGCTAAGTAAATTGCAGAACTTCCACCGCAGTTGATCCAATTGGAGGAGTGGGAGGTCTTCTATGGCCAAAATGGTCCTTTATGACCTATGTTCCTACTGGTGCAAGAGGGGCCCAGATCCTGCGGAGCTGAATCCAAAGGAGGCGAAACCTTAGCAAGGAGAGGCTGTGGTGGGACAATGCATTTTAAAGGCTTTGTCATGAACTCTAGACCTCTTACCTTTGGTAGTGAGAGGTGGCACTCGCGCAGGCCAAACAAACTAGAGGAATCATGTCATGTGGGTAAAGTGTACAACCTCTGCAGAGTTAAATCTATTCGAATAGCCGTGTCCACGGTTATGGACGTGCTGGCAGCGGCCACTCAGAGTTAGAAATTGGTTTTGGGTTTCCAAAAGTGTTTAATAAACTGTTTTGGGATTGCTATCCATGGGTTGTGGGCGGGGAGCCTTGTGACAGGAGGGTATCCTTCACCATCTTATGATGAATGTTATCCAACTGAAAAACTGATTTGATAAAATGAATTTTAATTATTGTATTACAGCCTTGGAACTTAATACATGTATTTAAAAGAAACTTGGCTTTATGCAAATCAACCATATTAAGCCTTCCATTGAGATATCCATTTATGCATGTCATTTTGTTATCCAACGGGTGTAACTTGCGAGCACGGTTGTTGTGCTCACTCTTGCTTGCTGATGTCTTTAGCAGGAATTGGAAGCTTTGGGATAACCTTGCTGTGGACCTAGTGGTCCTGGAACGACTAGGATGTGCCCTCCAGCCGATTGCCTGTGGTGTATCGGGTGGCTTAAGTGTTTTACTTTCTACTGTATTTTGCTTGTTAGATTGTAAGCTCTCTTGTAAACAACTTCCTTGATATTAATAAAGCTGGCTGTGTTGCAATGCTATCACCCTTGTTCTTTGTGAAGAGCTAGCCATGATCCTTGGGACTAGCTCAAGATGCACGAGGAACCTTGGAGCAAGCCAGTCCTCCACGACCACCCTCGTGTGCGGGCGTGTGTGGTTCAGGGTGGTCTCGATCCTCCACGACCTCCTCGGTGGGTCGCGGGTGGTCTTGGGATGACCTTAGACCTCCACGACCTCCCTGGTGCAGCCGTGGCAGTCTGCGGGTGCTCCACGGCCCACGACCTCCTGGGTGCATCTCCTGGACTTCTGTGGTCTCTTGGACCTCTGGGAGGTCTTAGGATCGACCGAGAGGTCCTTTTTGGACCTCCTGGGAGGTCCTGATGGACTTTCCAGGAGCTCTTGGAGGACCTCTCGGGTGCCCTAGGGTTTGGTTGCTACAGGTAGTATAGTTTTAGATATGCGGTTAATCGTGGAAATGTTCTTTATGGTGCAGTGCGTCAAATATGTCCGACTCCGACATCGTCAATTTCAAAATTTACTATGGTCAACGAACTATTCTAGAGGGTCCCGAGGGGATTGATTTGCGTTATTTCAATCGGCAACTGCATTCTAGCAAGACCAGGAGGCAGACATGGGGCGCCGTGATGCGGTGGTTGTTCCATACATTCCAAGTGGACCGTGATGTGTATGATCCGAGATTGAGTTGCCTTTCCCACGGAGAGCACAACCGACATATTGGGAGTTAGTGCGACCGGGGACCAAAATCATGGCGATCATATATGTACGCATCGCGAGGAGGCGAGGTGGAAATTGGTCCTTCTCGTCCAAGCATATGCCAAACCCACTCCTCCACTGTGGTGAACAAGAAGGAGGTGTCGAGGTCAAGAGGAAGTCGGGATCGCTGCGACCCTGTGTGGCGCACACAATTTTCAAGCTCCTGAGTTCTTGATCTTTGTCGATGAAGACCATGCGGAAGTAGCTCCTACGGCCATACAAGCTACTGGTCTTGCTGACGAGCGTGAGGAGGTTGAAGCCGTAGTGCAAAGGATGGATCTCAAGACCGAGACTACATAGCATTGTCTCGAAGATGAAGGTTCCGACGACGAGGATAAAGTTGACGAGCAAAGCGGTTCCATCCGACCGAACACATACCGATTCGACAATCTAAATGTCAACGAAGGCTCCGTGGTGCCGTGGGAGTACGACAGAGTGAGGTCGACTAGGAGCTATGTACAAATGCAAGGAGGCCGTGCGCAGACGCGGTCAAATTCTGGGCCTTGTCGGTGCGCGCGACATTCGAGTCGTCAAGTTGACCCCAAGATTCTCTGACGTGAAGTGCGGCATAGAGGATGCCCTTGGCGAGTGCACGCATTTCAGCCAAAGTGGAACACCTACTAGAAGTGCTCTATAGTGGTCCCTCACACATGCGTCGTTTCTGAGTCAGTACAGTCCCACCGAAACCTGTCATCAGGCTTCATCGCCAACCTTATGTAAAGTGAGATCGTGGATAATCTAGATTTTGAGCCATGATGCATCATTCGGGCGATTGAGGCAAGGTTCCAATACACAATCAGCTATGCGAAGGCTTGGAGGGCAAAACAGAAGGCATTGGAATTAAGGTGGGGCACGTTCGAGGATTCCTACCACAACCTCCTTACGCAACTTCGAGTCATACAAGACAGAAATCCTAGCACCCATATCGATATTGAAGACGCCACGCACCCGAAGTGGACCAATAAGAGGGTATTGCAGCGAGTATTCTTCGCGTTTGGTCCATGTATCAACGCATTAAAAAGATCGTCGTCCAATCTTGTGCGTAGATGGCACATTTTTGACTGAGAGGTACAAGGGCCAGATACTGACTGCAATAGCGACAGACGGGAACAATCAAGTTCTTCCCGTGGCATTCGCTTCGTTGAAAGCGAGAACACGGATAGTGGTTGTGGTTCTGAAAAACGTGAGGATTTACAGCAAGACCGTCCCAACGTGTGCCTCATACATGATCGGCATGCGAGCTGCTGCGTGCAATAACCCAGCTGCAACAAGGAGAGAACGTACCAATTCCATGGCCGGATCTGCAGAGTAGGTGGTGCATGAGGCACTTGGGTGCAAACTTTTACAAGCGATTCATAACAAAGACTTGATGAACATGTTCAAGCGGTACAGGCAACCGTAACCGGCAGCGGAAGTTCAAACACTCTGGAAGATTCTAGATGAGCGGACCAAGACACACGAAGGGAGGCAATGAGAAGGGTCGCCTAGCGATGACCGAGCCTCCCAAGCATTGCAGAGATACCCACAGATGCTCCGGATTGACGAGGAGGACGGGCGCAGTGAGATGCTTCTCGGTGGATTGAGCACGAGCCTAAGGAGAAGTGGTCGCTGCTCCATGACAGAGGTGGCGCTCGATATGGTGTCATGACAACTAATCTAGCCGAGGTGTACAACTGGATCATGCGCGGTGCAAGGTGTCTCCCTTTGGTGGGTATTGTGGAGGTAATACTCCGCGGTACGACGAAGTACTTTGTTGACAGAAGCAACAACGCATCGTTTGCCATGGCGAATGACAGAATACTATACTCCGCCATGATCACCAAGTACATGGAGGAGAAGAGCAAGAAGGGTGAGACGACCGCATTCAAGATGGGCACAAGGAGCTTCGCCGAGGTGATGTGCAGGATAAAGGACGCCATGATTTAACCGTGAGAGGGTTACCCATGAGTGCACGTTCGCAGCGCTAGTTGCACATGCACTTGCAACAAGCCCTTCTTCTCGCAGATAGGCTTTGCTCCCATGTCATAGCCGCATGTTCGACGATGGCGCAAAGATCCCGCCAAGATACCTCTCTGTCTATTTCACCAAGGAGGCGGTGATGCAAACTCGACCGCAGAGATATATAGTTCTGTTGTGGTTGGCCATTTCATCGCCATCCGACACAGGAGCAACTAATCTGTTGCGGACATTGATAGGCTCAAGGGAAAAGTTGACTACGGCGGCAGTGTACGGCGCGATCGAGAACGACATGGACGAAGCAGAAACCGGACGTCGTACGAAGAAGTGCTCTATTTGCAGGGAGTCTATGCACACCTTCAAGAAATGTCCCACGAGAAATCATCAAGATGAAGGAGACATCGCCACTCCGGACGTCGCAATGGGACCTCATCCGTCACCCAACTCGAGACGATCCACGGGGGACGTTGAGGTCTGCGACCAATGTTATTACCAATGTTTCAATTATGTTATTGCACAGACAGTAGTAACATGTTATTGCCAATGTTCTGAATTATCATTTTAATTAAGTGTTATTATGTTTTGCTGAATGTTATGTAATATCAGTGCTATTAAGTGTTATGATGTTTTGCTATGAATGATGTTTTGCTGAATGTTATGTAATTATCGTAGTTTTCATAGTAATGGCAAGTTCACATTTGTTTCCTTACATAATATGCAGTTCATGTACATGAGCAAGCGTATTAATTCACTAGCGCATCGCAATATCACTTACCTTTCTACTTACGAATCGTTCATATCTCAATCTTTCTCGTAAAATTCTTCAAAAATTCATCGCACTAGAACAACATACAACGATCAAAAAATGTTATTGCGAGTCTAACAGATTTTGCACCGTTAAAAAACGTATAAAAATCAAAAGGTGGCAAACCTAGCTAGAGAAGGGGCAAATTTGGCTTGCTTCCTGTCGCCATTTGAAATGGCGACAGGAACCTGTCGCTAGTTGAAATGGCGACAGGGACCTATCGCCATTTCAACTGGCGACAGGAGCACATTTCTGTAATTTTTTGGAGAGACTATATATTTTTGTAATTATGTTTTAAATTAATATTATTTTAAAAAAATCGATGGGGAGAAAAGAAAAAGGAAAATGTTAGAGGATTTTATATAGACCGAGAGAGTGAGCCAAAGGATATTTTTCTGATTTTTTTATCTGTTTAGTTTTTTTGAGTCAAAATGGGCTACACGGGTCAACCCCGGCCAGTCGGGCTTAACGTGCCTAGGCCGGCTCGACGCGACTCGAGATGCCAGCATGTTGTGCCTGGATCAGCACCCTGGCTATGGGTCAACACGGCACAACCCGATTAGTTAGTCGGGCTACGCCTAATCGGGCCCATGCTGTGCCGGACGGCTCATCTGGACATCACTAGCTGGACTAGACTGTTGGAGGTGCTGTGGAGTAGAGTGGTATTCGCCATTTCAGCTGGCCAAGGAGGAACAGTTTTACAATGGAACATGTTCCAACATTTACAATAATATATTGCATTGCATAAGTATAACGTATCACCATAAAATATTTGCTACACACATTTCTATATATTAAAAAATAGAAAATGTTGTTGCCACTAGGAGAGCAGCAGCTGTTTTTCGGAGCCCTGTGTGGGGGACCCATAGCAGTTCGCGGTAAAGAGGAAGATTGGCCTTTTGATGCCTTGCTTCATTTCACCAGCCCTATACCCCTACCCCTACCCCTAGGAGGCCTGGCATCCAAGAGGGGAAGAAGGGGATCCGAAGAGACTGCGGTAGAATAACGGTCTGAAAAACTTTCTAAGTCTATTGTAGCGGAATATACCGTAGTAATTTTACTATATTCTTTTGGTACCGTAACGTTCGGTGTAGATCGTTCATTTTAGATTGGATGATAGAGATAATGGTCTAATGCATATCACTGTACTGGCTCATGCTAATGCAGAGATCCGCTTTCGCAATAGGGTCACTGCTTTGAGAATAGGAGGTTTTGTTGTTTTACAAGTTACAACAGCAGCCTTGTTCTTCTTCTATCTGCCGAGCACATCTCCTGTTGTGCTGTCCATCAGTCCATGGGATGGGATAGGGTTTTGTGATAAATCTCAACAATCCATCCCATTTTCCTACCCATTTTCTGAGGCCATGTTTTGTTTGCAACATACTCTCTCTCTCTCTCTCTCAAAGGCTCTCTCTCTCTCTCTCTCTCTCCTACTGCTAATACAGAGCAGAGATAAGGGCCACCCCTAGCACAAGATGCCACTCATCCTCATCGGCTTGTATGTGAGCAAAGTTGAGCTCGCTACAACAAGCAAGCTCTGCTCGTTCTTCACACAATTCAAAGGGAAAAATATGTACCACCTGAGCTGGGGGAAACATGCCTCAGTTTACATATTAGTGAATTTTGGGCATGTTCTGACTTCTGAACCAGCTCAAAGCCTCAAACAAGGGGCAAACCAACCCACACAAAGTACAGATTCCTCAGTGAATAAGGCAAGTCGTCATCCATTGCTCAAATCAAGAATGGAGATAAGCAAATCATCCTATCTAAAAAAAATGGTCAAAGCAAACACAACAAAAGACCATTGCATTACAGGAGGGTTAGAAGTTTTGCATGCTTATTTCTGCTGGGGGTCCAAGAACTTTTGCAGGCTAGCTTTTGTCTCTTTTTTTTTCCCTTGGATTCCAACAGAGCAAAAAAGAGACGATGTCCTTCCTTCCCCGGTTTGCCCTTTTGACTTGGAAGCTGGATTGGAAAACTCCTCTCCTCTCACCTTTTGCTACCCAAAACCTACCATTATTTGCACAAAAGGCCCCTCTTGCTCTCACTCACTCTCTCTCTCTCTCCCCTGAGCTTTTGCCCTGCTAATCTTATATGCAGGCCCAGACAGCTGTTCTTGCTGTTCCCTAGGACCCCGATGTACCCTATTTAAAAAAAAATAAAAATAAAGAGAGGTAAAAACAACTCATCCTCCTGCATTGCAACAATAGTCTCTGAAGCTAGCTGTCCCCTGCATGAGTATTACTAGTAGCGATATCTATTACTTTCTTCTAGTTGATTGGTAAGACAGACTAGACGAGGTTTTTTTTTTGTCTATGTTGGCACTGTTGATGCGCTTTAGCAAATCTAGCTTCATTGTTCTATCAAAGCCGAAAATGACACCATGTAGCCGAGCGGACGCACCACGTAGTCTGTAGTTGCATTTAGGGTTAGATTTACTAAACCGCACGCCAACGGTACCAAAACAGCCCAAAACTCCATACTACTACTGCACTGTCTGGCTACTAGCGAGCAGGTAATGTACATGTGGTGGGAGTTTTATTCATGTGCTTCGGTTTGCTCATTGGAGAATATTGCATAACTTTCTCTGCAATTTTGTTTTACTCCCTCTCGTGTGTTAACGTAGATGAGCGCAACGATATGTATTATGGTATTTGTCTCCACCGTACGATATAAAGTAAATGGATTAGCCGGAGCCAAAGGCCACGGCATAAAAACCATACAAATCGATCTTGCGAAATACTAGTAGACTATTGTGAAACCGCCGGGATCTCCTCACCATTGGTTTTCATCAAAGTTAGTCCACATGCCGGCTCAAGTACACAATGTACAACTGAATTTCTCTATAGACTAAAGCAACTTCTTACATTTCCCAAAAGGAGGAAAGATCTTCCAGGAAAACCAACGAAAAGGATGAAGGATTAAAGCAGCAAAAGCGAGGAGAACAAGGACCAAAAGAAGCTAAATATTTATTAATCCACACGGATGTTCCTCCTCGGCTAGGCATTGAATTTGGATCCTCTGCACCGAGATGATCTACAATACTCAGCATCCCCACTGTCCCAACAAAATTGTTTCTATTGTGTTTGCTGCGGTCCGCTGCTGAGTAATGTTCACTCTCTCATAAACTACTATTTATACAGTGATCCTTCATATTATAGCAAAATCATGTGGGCATTGCTTTGGAAACAGAGGACTAGGTCAAGAGCATTTATATATAGAGAGATGAGCTATACCACACCAGTTACACGCACATACAGCGTGCAACAACGCTACATGGGCTGGGTGTCTGGTGCGGGTGCAAGTAAGCCAGAGATAGAAAGAGAACTCGCACTACAAGTAAGGCAGAGATAGCAACTGTATGCGTACTTGGGACTCTGAGCAGCAAACGGTATTTTCTTTTGGTCAAGGCCTGGAAAAGCTCCAGGGTTTTGGAATTTCCTCCACTGAATTTCCGAGTAAAAAAAGGTCGAGGAGCCCCCACTGAATTTGCCCTGCTAGTAGTGAAGTGCTGCTGCTGCTACCTCCCAACTGCTGGCACTGCCAAAACTTGGGGCATCCTATGTCACGCACATAACTATTTAAAATTTCTGGGCCTCCCGTGATTACATGGACTTCACCTTGAGTATCCAATGAGTCCCGGACTCCATCGCTCGTCTCGCCACTTGAGTATCCAATGAGTTCTGGCGACGAGACAGCAAATTAAGCAAAGCATCCTCTACGACGAATGACAAAAATTGTACCCACGGTAGAAGTGTTATTTTGTTCGTATATATACTAGTTTTGCTATTTCGTTTGAAAAAAGAGACTAAATGAGTCAAAAACTCTCCATCTATGTTAGTCTGGTCATCGGATGGAAACTAGATGCAGTCATCGTATTGGGAAAATATGCGCTCTCGGTATTGAAAATGAGTATAAGAATGAAGTCTATTCGTCAAACATTTGCCTTGCTGCCAGTGCTACTACAGAGGGGCAGCCTGCCTACCTGTATGGAAGTAAAGATTTGCCACCTCCATTGGAATGATAACCGAAGCACTTTTGCTCGATCAGATTCCGTAACCTGAATGAACGTCAGAAGCGAGGAATGCCTTTGCCACAGTCGCAGCGCAGCAACGGCGTCCAGGCATCTGCTGCTTACCACCAAACCCCGAAAATATTCTCGCCTAAATCGCATCCCCGAGACCGAGACAAGAGGAACAAATCGCCAAAACTAACCGATCGATCGCCCGCGAGATGTTTCCAGCAGGGGACGGCTGTGCAGCTTTGCATCACTGCCTACCATCGTCAGGAACTAACGGAAGACGCACTAGGAGACATGGGTGCAAGTACCACATCCGAAATCTTTCGATGTTTTCCTGCCTAATTAGAGAGCCGTTCCAATTACATCACGAATTGCACTAATGTTTCTCTGCTTATTTCGCCTCCGGTCTTGCAACAAATCACATTTTTATCTCAAAACCACATCGATCTCTCTCTCTCCAAAACTCGGATTCATGCTACCAAAAAAGTGATGACCACCTTCTTCCCAGGGAAGAAGGCCAATGCACCTTGGTCGTCACTCATCAGTACCCATAACCTGGTCATGGAAAAAGCAGCAAAGATTAGCAAGACGTTAACACACAAGTATAACGCTGGTCGCTGGCTCGCACTGAAATGAACCGTAGAAAACATTTTGCCAGCTTCATTTACCGGAGTTGTCCATTGGGTTAGCGATGGGCGCAGGCTCGGGCTCCTTGATCTCGACGACGACGACGTCCGATGTGAGGAACGTCTTGGCCACCGACGCGGCGTGCTCCAGGCAACATCTCACCACCTGTTTGTTGTTCATCATCAGGAACGGATTCACTTTAGCTCATCGCAGTTTTGTCTCACCAAAGAAGGCAGGGAAAAGAGAGGAAACAATCATAGTGTCAACCGCGTGCAAGGGCCTAGTGTTATGTTCTTTACTTCCGACCATTGCTGCTTCATTCCTTTTCCTTTAGCAGTTCCCCAAGCTCTTTATACTTCTTTTTTCAGTTGTACTAAATTGAAGCTACATTAAGTTGGCTTATCCATTTCACTTCCCTTCTTCTTTCTAAGACTACAACTCTACAAGCTTAGATCTGGACACTTTATTAGGAAGTAATGAAACCAAGAAGCAAAAGGTGATTGCGTGGGAAACAAGATGCAACCCGTTGGTAAGACACAATAGTGGATGTCTGAAGTTGCAGGATCACAAAACTGGTATTCATTTCATATTAGTGCAAGGAAAAGTATAGGGAAGCCACAGGGCCACAAACCTTGGTGGGGTCAATGATACCAGCAGCCATCAAGTCCTCGTACTGTCCGGTGGCAGCATTGTAGCCATACTTGAAGTTATCGTTAGCAAGAACCTGGTACAGCAACATTTTTCATGTTATTCAGTCGCATGCTGCGAAATATATGAACTTTTGAGTGAACAGGTTCTAACCTTCTCAGTAACGACGCTGCCATTAACACCGGCATTCTTAGCAATCAATTTAAGTGGGTAACTCAGGGCCCTCCTCACTATTTCAGCTCCGACCTAGAAAAGTTGGCAGTACAGCATGAAAATTTTAAATGCCCAGTAGTTCAACAAGATTATTTCTGACCCATGTACAGTGAAACGCATTGGGTGCAATTGTGCAAGTACTAGAAGTACGCATTGGGTGCAACTGTGCAAGTATTAGAAGTATGTAGACTTTTTCTAGGATGACATCGGCAAACCACTCAAATGAAAACAAAGTAGATTCATAGGGTTTTCACCTTCTGCTCATCGTTCTCCAGGGTGTCCTTGATGGCATCGACTTTAGCTGCCAGTCTCAAAAGAGTGCAACCTCCACCAACAACAATACCTTCCTCAACGGCAGCCTGTGAAGACGAAGAAGCAATTTTAGAGATACGTTACCAGAAGAACATTGGGAATGTTTCAGGAAGCAACACATTTATCAACTTTCTGCTTCTTACAAAACAAATATGAAGCTGAAAGCTCAAAATGGTCAATTACATCAATAGACTTACCTTAGTTGCATTTAGGGCATCCTCAACTCTCAACTTCTTCTCTTTTAGTTCAGTTTCTGTTTGTGCTCCCACCTATCAAGTAACAAGCCATAGATTACAGTTATCCCATCGTCCTTCCTTCCAACATTGAATTAAGGAAAAGAACAAAAAAACAGATAACATGGCATTTTTGTCCTTTGTTATACCTGAATTACAGCAACACCACCAGCGAGCTTCGCTATCCTCTCATTGAGTTTTTCCTTTTCGTATTCTTGTTCCGCTGCCTGAAAATTAGAGTGATAACAACATAGTTTCAGACTTACAACTGTGATGCTTCCTTTTTCTACAACAAATAAAGCGACTCCATAGACAACGTTCAGAAGAAAATTTTTCCAATCTACACCCAGGATGAAGTATGTGACCAACCAAGCTACATTTTCAGTGCTGTTCTGCCCTATGCACACAAAATGAATAGATGGAACCTTCCAGAACCACACTACTGAGCCAAGTGAGCCATAGAGAACAAGAAAAGGTCAGACCTCGATGAGATTTTTTATTTGTGCAACCCTCTTAATTACTTCTTCCTGGGTGCTGCCATCACCAACTATTGTTGTTGACTCCTTGGTAAGGACAACCTTTGCAGCTGTTCCTAGAACTGATTTGTCCGCCTTGTCAAGTGACAGTCCAACCTCATCTCTGATTACAGTTGCTGCAGAAACAAAGAATGTTTATAAATAAGAAGCATTAGTGGTCACAAAAATATTCCAGATCGTAAGTTCGCCTCACCTCCAGTTAGTATGGCAATATCATCCAAATACTGGGTCTTGCGCTCTCCAAAACCAGGGGCTTTGATAGCACCAATCTTCAGTGATCCTCTAAGCTTGTTAACAACAAGGGTAGCAAGAGCCTCCTGCTCAATATCCTCAGCAATTATCAGAATTGGGTATGCACCTCTTATGGCTTCCTCCAAAACATTGATAAGATCCCTTGCATTGGTGATCTTTTTGTCCACCAAGAGCAGCTGGGAAATGAAGATGAAAATATAATGAAATCAATAATCTGAAACAGATAAACAGAGTTGTCAAGTGCACGGCAGTGCACCATCAGCTAGCAGCACATGCGCAGGAGAAGCACACATAGCTAGTCGGCCGGCCGGCTGCATGGGCCCAAGGATAAGCCACAGCCAGCACGTCCAAGTCCCGCAGCATTATCTTATCTCTTTGTTATTAGTTTGTTTAAGTCAATCTTATCTCTAAGTTAGTTGGTTAGCCAGATTTGTTAGGGGCCGACTCATCCTATAAGATGGGCAGCCGTGTCATTTGAAATTAATCAATGAAGAATTAAACTCTAGTCTCTCATCTAAAGTCTTCTCCCTCATCTATAGTCTGCCTCTCATCCAATCAAGCCGACGCCGCCCGGCTGTCCTCCCGGAGGTGTTTACCCCATAATGATATAAGGATCATTATAGTGAGCAGCAGAAAAAGTAAATTGGTAGCTCAGATTCCATGCTACCTTGCAGTTCTCATACTCTGCGGACATTTTCTCACTGTCAGTTACAAAATAAGGAGAGATATAACCACGATCAAATTGCATTCCCTCCACAACATAGAGATTGTTTTCAGAACTTCTCCCTTCTTCAAGGGTAACCACACCCTTCCGGCCGACCTTGCTCATAGCCTCTGCTATCATGTTACCAATCTCGTAGTTGTTGCCAGCACTGACCGCAGCAACATCTGCAAGCTCGCTATCTTCAACCTGAAGCAAGAAAATGCTCTCGTAAGTGCCAGATTGCCAGAACTAGAAAGTTTTGACAGCATAATAGCCTAACTATTAGTTTTACCTCCTTTGACAACTTCCGTAGTTCTTCAACTAGTGCTTTCGCTGTTTTCTCGATACCACGAGTAATTTGTACAGGATTAGCACCAGCTGCAATAACCTGAATAAGAACAGATGAGTTTTTAGGTTTACAAAATAGTGATTCCACATTGAAATAATACAGGTAATAATATATCTCAACTAATGGCATACCTTAACACCCTCAGCAATCAGCCCCTGAGCAAGGACCACAGAAGTAGTTGTCCCATCTCCAGCTAAATCATTGGTCTTTGCTGCAGCTTGCCTAACCAACTTAGCTCCAATGTTTTCAACAGGATCCTCCAGCTCAACCTGCAGGACAACAATTGACTTGAAAACTCTGTTTGGATTTTAGAACTAATCATGAGTTGTGTGACAATCCAGAAACTTCCAGTACATACTCATCCAGTAACAAAATTCGAGAAATCTGCAACACTTCTTAAGATAAAAACAAAGGGTGCACCATCAGTATAGTACAGACACAGCTAACTAGTGCGACTTCTGTTCATCTTTTCAGAAAGTAATACATTAGAATGCACGTAGATCAATTATGATAGAATATGATGTGCAAAATCATGTACATCAAGAATGAAAATAAATATATTTGGATGTATAATTTACCAGCCATGATGTTTTACTTTGCAAAACAAAGCAAACTTTTCAGTGAAAGTTAGGCGAACAGCTAACAAACAAATTCTAAGATGTGCAATATTGATCACTGAAAGCTCTTTGACATGATAACACTGCAGTATACCTCTTTTGCAACTGTAACACCATCATTGACAATCTTAGGGGACCCATACTTGCTCTCCAAAACAACATTCCTTCCCTTTGGTCCCAATGTAACTCCAACAAGGTCTGCGAGCTTATTGACTCCAATCTGACATAGAAAAACAAATAATTAATGTCTGGTCAAGTCTCACCAATCACCAGCACATTGTCAGGAATCAAAATAGAATGTCCAAGAACTGTGAAGCTCACCTGGAGCTTCTTGGTAGCTGAGCCATCCTTGTTGAAGTAAAGCTCCTTAGCTGCTTTTACTCTGAAGTTGCACTTCCTCTGAAGGCGCACATTTCGTGGGCGGTTGGTAATGGCGATAGATGATACTGAAAATTGAGAAGATGGTTTCTTGTCTGGTACGATGCCAGTTGGAGCTGCCATGAGGCCAACCGTAGAAGTGGCACCAAATGTCGAAGCCATGTTTGTCTATGCAGCAATGATCAAATCAGCATTACAAAAAAACATATACACAAACTCTGAAGATCTTGCAAGCAGAAACAACCATAAGCACGCTTCACTTAGGATAATGGAAGTGGAGATGATCACATGCCACTGAGGCACTAACCAAGAAGAATACTGATTTCTTTTCTAGTAACCACATGTACGCCCAACCAATGCAATTTATCACTTCACCTACCAACAGAACTTCAAATTTAGTTGACATCCCCCTACCCTGACAATTTTGGCAACTACAAACAGCTTAACGGCTGCCAACATACAGAAGAATACTGCCATTTTCACTACCGAATTAAACAAAGCATGTACCTTCTGCTCTGTTTAGCTGAACAAGAGTATCCCGAACCCAACAACCGCAACCGCGACGCTAAGTACAAGCATACTACCACCAACAGATTTCTACAGACAATCAATTCATTTACAGACAAATTGAACTTATGATAAATCCAAAAACCCCTACAAACAATCAATTCATTTACAGTTACAGCACTTCCTTAGGCACAATGCCACAACCTCCGTGCTTTATTACTACAAAAGCGAAAGTATACCGCGTACGTGGACGGATTAAACAGGAAATACACGATTTTTACACTAGTGTGCAAATTATAGCGCTCAAATCCAAAACCCTGGGAGCATGGTGAGCACCAGCAGCCCATAGCATCTGGGTAAAATTTACACCGCAGAGCACCCCAAAGCCGCGCTCCAATCTAAACCAGAAAAAGGAACTTCCTGGGGCTCCAACTACCCGGCGAAACTAGAGCGAAGCGCGACGCAGCCAGTCCATCTAACCTAATCCTCAGACCGCGGCTCGAAATGCCACGACTCGACGCCAAATTTAGGGAGCAAGGAGAGCGGCGTAGCTTGGAATTGGCGCAGAGAGGAAGAGGGGGAGGCCACTAGGGCTAGGGATTCACCTCGCGGAGGAGCGGGGGTGGAGGCGGGCGGAGAGGATAAGGCTGCGGCCTCGGGTCAGGTTTGCGCTGCGCGTTGGGGGTTTGACGAGGAGGAAGGAAGGGATGAGGTCTTAAATACACGCCAGGGTTTGGCAAGGGAACTGGTAGTGCTATCTTTTATTTACGCCCTTGGATAAGCGTGTATTCAGCGTTGTCACCGTTGCTATAGCATGAGCCCTTTTTTTCAAAATAAAAAAAGGTGAGCTCTCGCATTCGCTGTTAGAAAGAAGGTGAGCACCGGCACTGAGTCGAGGCTTGAAGGCACACATATTTTGAGGGGAGTGAGCGTCATATTGGAATGCCGGGATTTTCTAGAATCCTATTTGGAGTTGAATTGTTTTCGTTGTGAATATTTCCTATAAAATTTATGTGTTCCAAACAACCCTTCATTCTTTCATGTCTTGGTGGTCGGTACGTACCAACCAATTCACCCAACACTCACGTGATGGTTCTCCATACTTATGACATGAGCTCTAAGTGACCTACATTTATTTATTTATTTTTTAAAAAAAGTGTCAGCAAAGTCTCGAACTCATGACCTCTTGCTTTTGGTATACTATATTGAGTTTGATGCAACATGTTTATCCAAAAGCTTAAGCTGTTGAGAAAAGACGAACGATATACTCATACTTTAACAAACCGAGCCATATCGTTCACGGCTAACTGGGAATCATATCAAGGCATCCATAAATATGCTCGAGGTTCCAACTAAAGCACCGGTCTTGGTAAGCTCCTTATTATTATAATCATGCTTATAGTTGACGAATAAATTCGACGGGAAAAAAAATTAACCGTGCTTACATAGCAGAAAGCACATAACTTATGAAATATTGAAATTAATGTATTTTCTTTGCCTCGCACATGAAAATTGATTTGAACATCCGTAGCATTACAATAAGTGTATTATATATAAAACGCAGGGGATATAAGAGTTTTTTCTGTTTTCCATACATGTAAAACATTATAAATGAACAAGCACATTCCACACCAAAAAAATGAACAAGCATTTTTAAAGCGACAAAAAAAGCCATAAGCATCTAAAATCCACAAATATCTTTTGACAAAAAGAAGAAGAAGCAACCAGTTCAAGTCGAACATGGTCTGGATGCGACTTTTAAAGTGAATAGGACATTTGTGGGGTTGTATATCGCAAAAAAGGCTGAATGGCCAGGGTGAGCAGCAGCCACTGGATCCAGTTGATCCGGAGCGCAGCCTCGAACGTTGTGGAAGTGTCTAGAAGCAGCGAGCGACTATTGTGAAGCCGTGGGCGCTAAATGGGCCTCAGCCCACCCGTAAAGCATTCACCAACCCATTTGTTAATGGGCCTAGGCCCATCACCGCGGATATTCACCTACACGGCTACGCATTGAGGTTTGGACTGGGCTACGATGGGTCGGGAACGTAAGAAAGGTTAAAAAGATGATATCAGAAAAAAACCATAAAATCTCGCCGTTGCCGGGGATCGAACCCGGGTCACCCGCGTGACAGGCGGGAATACTCACCACTATACTACAACGACTTGGTTGTGACTTTTCATCGCAATGACAATGATGTACCGGTTAGCAATTCTAATAGGACTTTGGGACCTACACAATCGATCGCGTCGAGGTGAAAACGTTTTCTGTGACAGGTGAGAATAACATAATACTTCACTTGTAGTTTTAGAGAAAGAATGTACTCAGCATTTCAGTCATCTGTGGGATAAGATACGTAGCTAGATAAGAGGTAGTTCCCTAGAGCTAGTTGTAGGGTCTGTTTGGTATGGGTGTGAGTTTTTTTTTGAAAAACGGCTTCAGGTTGGTACAGAAATTTGAGCAATTTGGGTGAAAAAGTTTGGTGTTTATATATCTGTTTTTAGTAGGTGATCGCAACTTCCGAGATGGGAAATATCTGTAATGCCCCTGAGACTGAGAATAGTAACAGTTTGTTTGATGTTGTTTAACGTAATGAGAACTAACGATAATTAACGACGCTAAACGCAATTAATATCAACTACCACAGTTAACGACGATTAACACAATTGACTGCAATAAACGATGACTACTGCAATTGATCGCATGTAACGACGATTAACGACAACATGCCCCAATTAACGCAATATACCGCCATTAACGATAATCAACGCAATTAACGTAATTAAAGACAAATATTACAATAAACAATTATTATATAAAATAATTATTGCAGCAAATAATTATTATAAACAATTATGACAGTAAATAATTATTCAAAACAATTATTACTACACACGTTGTCATGCAAATATAGGTTGTCATGCTTGGGTTGGGTAAAACAACGATACTGTACAGGCTGCACATTGGTGAAGTCGATACCCACTTTTACCTCACCAAAACGGCTAATTACTACACACGTTGCAGTATACTATAAATTGCAGTTCAATTATCTAGGATTGCTGTGAATGACTGAATAATGTTACTTGTGCAGGTTTCAAAGTGTAGAAAATTGAGTGCAAGAGGATGTGACCTTCACGGTTTGGGATGTGGGAGGGCAGGACAAGCTGCGGCCTCTTTGGAGGCAGTGATTCAACAACTCGGATGCTTTGGTATCCCCCCGTTTCTTCTCCTCGAATGTTTGAATTAATATGGATCTATGAACACGTAATCTGTCTGTCATTGCTGCATTCTGAAGACGCGTATTTGTTTCTAGATACATGTGGTTGATTCGCTGGACAGGGATAGGATTGGAGTTGCCAGGGAGTTTCAGGTCAGATCAGATTATTACACAAGCATCCTTTAATTCCTTTGTTCCAAAGACAAATCATCCTCCTCCTTATGGACTCGAGCTTGCGGTGGCCGTAGCCAGAGAAGACGACCGGAGGCGGCGGCAAAGCCTGTGACATCATTTCAGGCATACGGCCCATTAGTTTGTAGGGGACACTGACCGTCCATCGTCGAACAGACGGGCCCGATTATTCCTAAGGTAGTGCGGCTTCATCCGCGAATCCGATCCGACACATAGAATAACTTCAAATTTAAAGTAGCTTATGAATATCATTCAACACATATTAAACTTCCAACAGGCTCAGACGGAACTAAGTGACAACCAGTCTTAGCTTTAATGGTACCAACTGAAATGACCGGCATTGTACCCAAGAGCTAGATAGGGCAGTAAACCAAAACAAGTTCTTCCAAGCAAAACCACAACTAAGATCTACTGCTGCTTGATCTCAGCCTTCCTCTTCTGCCACAGCCTGTCCAAAGCACCATCAGCATCACCCTGTCAAAACAAGAAGGAAATGAGAACCCATTGGTGTAAAAAGAAAAAAAAAAGGATAGCTTAGTGCAGTAAACCATTCAGTCTTGATATTCTTTAGTTATTAGGGTGACAACAGTTAACCCAGCGGACATAAAGATAAACAGTAAAAACCGTGTAAGCTAAGGGCAAAGATGATGCTAGCTCAGTGAGTTACAGAGAGTCAATGTATTAGTAAGCCCATGTACTTAAACATGACATAATTCAGGTGAGGTTCAATGCAGTATCAGAAACTTAGCAAAATTGACAGGCAGATGTAAACATATCAGATTTCTACTAAAATAAACCCAGCATGGCAGATGTTTATTCAATATGACCAGGCCAAACAAAATGGAACAAGCAATGCATGGCAACACACCACAAAATGCATATAACCCCTGTTGCACTTTTCATTTCCGTGTATATGTACCATTCAATGTCAAGATGTCAGCCACCACGACAAAACTTACAATTCACGAACATGTAGGAAATATACCCTCTATGGGAATAAGACAGAGTAATCTGATGATTCACAAACATGTCTTCTCAGATATATTTCACCAGGCGGAATATACAACACAGATGATTACCTGAGCACGGATGAATCCAGAGAGAGCAAACGTGGTGAAGCGGCCATCGTACAGCCCATTCTCATCCACGTGCCCAATGTTAATTTGGACCGAGGCATGGTCCTTGGCAGTGATGATCCTGTTCGTGGCCGAGCTGCAAGAACCAATACAGGCTTAGCATACATAAACACCAAAGCAACCAGACATAATTTCACTGAGAGTGCGATAAACATACCACTTCCTGGGGACATACAGGTCCACCATCTGACCCTCCTCGTTCTGCATGGTGGCGGTTGGGGGAAATACCACAACAGCGACTGCCAAGCACAGAAGAAAAGCAATCAGACAAATTCAGGTAAACGAACACTGCTGAAGACTTGATGGAAACCAACTGGGGAATATCAGTTTTGCTTTGTCATAACACTATGTCCATGAAACTAGCGACAATACTAGTCATTCATAGACACATGAAACAAAGCATGTACCTTCTGCTCTGTTTAGCTGAACAAGAGTATCCCGAACCCAACAACCGCAACCGCGACGCTAAGTACCATCCCCCTACCTTTAGAAATCCACTGGCAGACAAATTGAACTTATGATGAATCCAAAAAACCCTACAAACAATGAATTCATTTACAGTTACCGCACTTCCTTAGGCACAATGCCACAACCTCCATGCTTTATTACTACAAAAGCGAAAGTATACCGCGTACGTGGACGGATTAAACAGGAAATACACCATTTTTACACTAGTGTGCAAATTATAGCGCTCAAATCCAAAACCCTGGGAGCATGGTGAGCACCAGCAGCCCATAGCATCTGGGTAAAATTTACACCGCAGAGCACCCCAAAGCCGCGCTCCAATCTAAACCAGAAAAAGGAACTTCCTGGGGCTCCAACTACCCGGCGAAACTAGAGCGAAGCGCGACGCAGCCAGTCCATCTAACCTAATCCTCAGACCACGGCTCGAAATGCCACGACTCGACGCCAAATTAAGTGAGCGAGGAGAGCGGCGGAGCTTGGAATTGGCGTAGAGAGGAAGAGGGGGAGGCCACTAGGGCTAGGGATTCACCTCGCGGAGGAGCGGGGAGGATAAGGCTGCGGCCTCGGGTCGAGCGCTGCGCGATGGGGGTTTGACGAGGAGGAATGGAGGCGTAAGCCGTAAGGGTCGGGAAGGAGAGGGTTGAAATCATTTAGAGGAGGGAGGCCTCGTAAACCCTAGCATCTAGGGTCGATCCAATACGGCCCATTTAGAATTTGGATCGCAGAGATCCGCACCGGCCCATAGCATGTCGTTCGTGGGGCCCACTCTGTCAGTGCTCGGTCCGCACCTCCGCCCGACCGGCCACCTCTCGCCGCCGCCCTCCTCCTCCATCACCGCCCAACTCACCCTCCTCGCTTCCCGTGTCTCGCAGTCCCAGTACAATGAGGGGACGGGAGAGCACGGAGGAGGCCGAGGGAAGCAGCCGACGCCGCCGGAGAAGGAGGCGGACTCCGCCGCATCGGCACGGTTCTCGCGACGGCCCTCCTCGTCCTCTTCCATTACGGCCCAACTCCCTCGCCTCGCCTACCGCGCCTGGCTACATATTACATTTCGATGTACTCCCAGTACCATGAGGCGGACGGGGGAGTACGGAGGAGGGAACACCGCCGGAGAAGGGGGCGGCCTCCGACGCAAAGGCATGGTCCTCGCCACCGTCTACCTTCACTCGCAGGCCTGTATGCTCCCCACTTCACCCAACCCGGCGGCCATGAAACAGCAGCTGCTACTCACTAGTTACTAGTACTATGTAGCACCGCACAAGATGGTACTACACGAGCTTATCCTTCCTTCTGCTCCTCGATCGGTGCCTTTTGTTTACTGCTCTATGCAGGCGCGGTGCAACGAGGAAGAGTGTAGTAGATCAGACTGATCGGCGAGTAATGGCGTGGTGGTGGTTTTATATAGTCGAGCCGACGAGGTTGGTCGGTGGAAGAAAAGAAAGCGAGGGAACGCTGCTGCATGCCACCGCCCATTTCACCAGACAGATGATCATATCACATATGTTTTTGTTTTTTTTATAAAAAAATTATATATTTCTTTTCTACTCCCATGTACTTTACTTTGCCTGGATAAAATTAGTACTATCTAATCGAGCTCCAGACATAGCAACCTGTGTGTGTGAGAGAGAGTGTGTGTTTGTTATACTACAGTGCTTTTTACTGATAGGAGTAGCAAACTGAAGAAATTGGCTGCAGTTTTGTTCCCTAATTGGTAAACCGTACACCTATTTATCCGAAGCCTACACGTTTCCAAGAACCCCTTTGTATCGTGCTGTCGGCTCTTCAGCTCAGAGCCTGAACTATCTTTCGGCTTAGAGCATCTACAACAATCCACTTCAGCTATTACTAAGATGTTGCCACATCAGCTTTTAGATGATGTGGAGGAGAGAAGGTGAAGCTGTTTCTACATGAAGAAACTATCAGATTGTTAATACCGAGACATAAGAAACAACAAAAAAACTCTATTGGAGGCTTAGTTGTTACCTAAACACTCATTTTGTGGGTCCCATCGCCTACCAACAAAAATCTCTAGGATCTTGTCAGACTCATCTTCTTAACTTCCCCCAGATGATATGATAAATGAGCCAAAACATATAGGCCACAAAGTTGTACCCCATTGTTGATCATCAAGAATCATGCACACTTATAACAATTAAAGTCTTAGATACAAGCTTAAGAAACAATCTATTGGAATGCTTATTTCTTTTTATTAGATTGAGTACTCTCTTTCTTCTTAGTAACAAGCTAAAAAACAAACTATTGTAGATGCTCTTAACGACTCCTAACTAAACCTTGTCCTTCGACCGCACAAAGCTCGGCGAAATAAATTTCATAAGAACTTAAAACTTTCTTGTTACCGAAAAAAATATCAATTGTTATTTTCTAGTTTTCTAGACCGTCTCGGAGATCATAAATAGGATGAGGTTGAGTGGGATTTGATAGGATGGTTGTATACCATATAGGCTAATTGTGTTTTTGTGAATGAGATGGTTCAATATTTAAAAGTAATATTTTTCAAATTTGTACTTCATCATCTAAGGTGAAATGGTTCGGTTTAAAAAACCAAACACGTGAACGGCTTTTTTCTTCAACCATCTCATACATATACCACTTAGTACAAGCAAACAGTAGACAAAACTGCCCGAGATAGAGATCTTCGCGCGATGAAATCATAAACTATTCTTCATGTGAAAATGACTCGGAGAGTGTAAGTCAAGTCGTGAAATCTCCCCGGATGGAGATCTTTGCGTTCGTATCTGACAAAAATTACAGCAGTGTCATCTCAGAAACCGAATCTTTGACCCAAAAATACCAATGAGCACTCCTGTTAGCTATGCTAATTGCGTCATAACGGGGTTAACCAACGAGAAATGCAAGAGGCATCATCACCTCCAGCATCACTCAAGAAGCCTCGAAAATGTATGAGCTGCTACTTGCTAGCAAGACATGGCTAAAGTAGCAGTAACTTCGTATTGAGAGGCCATCTGGATTCTGGAGTTGAAAGAAATGGCCTAAGTATTTTGCATCAGTAGACAAGGCACGTATTCCAGTGTGACAAATCATTCCACTCCACACGACAGAGAACAAGCACAAAGTAGAGGTCACTGCATAAGAACAATCATATTCATGCCAAGGTGACAAACGCCTAAAGCAAATATGCTTCAGGTTCTGTTCTCCAGAAGAAACAAGACTGTAATAGACAAAAATACTGTTTTATTGAGACCAAGTACTGATTTAGGATTACGGCATAGGCAGCTTGTAGCTACAGCCATCACCATTAGTCCAGTGCAGCTTTCAGCATATGCTTCCATCACAACCTGAAACAGGAAGTGAAAATTTTATAATCCGCTCTTTAAATCCGAGATGAAACAAGTCCACAAATGGGCTTTCGTTCGATGGATTGGTGCAATGGAGCATCTTGGTTTACCTCATGGCTTGAGATCCTTGACAATGAAGTTCTGGCGGCTGATGGGGTTCATGACAACTGGCGGCCCAGCGGTGCGAGGCCAGGCTTGGAACTTCTTGTCCGTCGCTTGCCACCACTCCTTGTCGGACACAGTCCTTGGTGTTGTACCTGGTCAAGAAGTAACATGATGATTAACAAGGGGACATGGTCTTTCATATATTCTTTACATACGTATTAAGAGTGTATGTTGAGTTGTTGACTGTACTGTGAATTGACAACAGGAACTTGAGATAAGACACCCTACCTCCAAATATCTTCTTCTCAGCAAATAAGTGGTCGCAAGCATATGAGATGACAAAGGAGCCAACAATACCAGCGACGATGTACTTGGCAGCCATTGAAACTACACAATTTAGTACACAGAAGTTACCAACAGAGGACAGGAAGTGCCTTTTCTTTTTTGAAGAAAAAGAGCATGGAGTTTCATAGACTACATATGTAAATAACGGGAGTACCGTCATACCATACTCACAATGGAAGATGAAGAAAGGAAATTACGTGGTAAGAATCACAAATAAGAGGCATGATTTACATGGAAACATTTAACTAGAGTATCAGTTGCACAGGACAGCAAAACCTTTCACTGCATTCAGAAGTTTACACATTCAGTTGAACATTTTAATGTAACACAGAAAACCCGAACCAAGTGATGCTTCAAAGCACAGTATAAAGTACCAGTATTTACTGTACACTATAAGTACTTTTATGGATATGTCCACGCCACGGTAGTATCCAAGTTATCCCTGAGAATACCAATATGCACACAATCTGTTGTGATTAGGTTTCATTTAGTTCGATAGGCTGTTCCTAAAGCCCCCAATTTTTTTTAAAAAAATCAAGATTTGCTGGGGTTGCTTACAATTTTTTTTTGTTGGCTTCTTCTCAAGAACTATTTATTAGCAAAAACTGAGTTCAAACCCAAACAATTAACGAGCCAGTATGGAAGCTATGCTTGGTTGTCAAATGTGGCCTAACCTAAAATAGGCTCATACAATTGCAGCCCTCACGGCTCACGCAAAAGCAAACATTAGCGACTAGTAATCTCTTCTTGAAGATGGGATTTCAGAGCACTTTCTGCGAAATTGGAAACACAGTCTGTATTTCGAAAGGCGGAGGAGACCGACCAAGGTGAATGCTTCACTCAAGATTTCTGAATTGTGTCCCTTACACAGTGAGAACAAGATACCAACAGATTTACCTTATCTTTTATTTCCCCGCTTACTGTTTGCTCATATGTTGGTGCTTAGGGCATCAGTACTGAGCTAGGTTAAAAAATACTACTGCGTAGTGCAAGCAATTTGCCAATTTGGGCAAAGAAATATCTGAGGTACTGGTTCTTGCTGAATTACTTGAACACAAGTAGCAGTTTGAACTAGAGCCCTAGTACAGGCTACGGACACAGATCAAATATGCGTTTTCCCCCTGGAGAAGACGACACGCTTCAGACAAAATTCTGTTCGCAAAAAGCACAAGGGTAAAATAATACGAAACTAAACTGCTTTCGAACTTGTTGCACCCTCCTGTCTTAGTTCTAACTCGTCGAAATTATGGGAGGAAAAGAACAAGAAAACTAGGAAACACGGAGCCGAAAGAAACTAACTAATAACAGCAATCCAAGGCTGCAAATTTCACGCAGGCAAGAAACTACCGAAAGGGAAAGGGAAATTTTGATTACTTTATTATACCTTCCGTATCCCGCCTGATCCAGCGATGGATTTCTGCCGGGTGTTCTTTCTTCAGTTTGTGTTCTTGCTATCGTTGCTCTTGGTGAGTGAGAGAGGCTTCCAGAATGCAGCAGAGGTGGGGTGGTCTAAGGTACCGAGGTGGGGCGATGGTGACTCATTGGTGAGCTGTCCCGGCTCCCAGCTCCCAACATATCTTGGAGAGCAAAAATTACCGGAGTATTGTACGTACAAAACAAAATTATTACTTACGAATGTCTTGTGTGATCCTGGTTTTGATCCAGAATTTCCAGATGTTACTGCGTGTAATTACTGAGTACTAGTATATTTTTTCGTTTTGTTTTGTTCTAAAAACATTTCTTTTCCACGGAAAGGAAGGTTGCAACATCGAGGATTCGAGGCAGTACAAATATTTATTTTCTTTCTTTCTTTCGATTTGTATGCGAATTGGATCGTTTTCTGTAAAATTTACGTGGAATTCATTCATGTGGCTAGACTCCTTTTGCTTCCTCGTTTCTTTCTTGTATGTACTTGGCTTGTTAACACACTTGTACACTAGCTATAGCTGTTGCTTAGCATCGGTGACCGTAGCTGGTCACGTACCACATCTCGTGCCGGCACAGCTAATTTCTTGTCCAAATCGTCTTTTTACTAATTTTTCAAAAAAATTAACATAAACTCTTGATTCTAAGTCTCGAACCATTGCCTCGACGGCCCAAAGCCAAGCTTCTCCTCTGCTTAGCATCCATGTAATCCTTTTCCTAAACAATGACACGGAGATACATCCCAATGTTTTCCCTCCTTTGGAAATCGTTTCCATTTTTGGGGGTAAATGTAAAACGGCGTAGAGGGCCAGTAGAAAACGCAAAGTAATCCAGGCCCAGTGGAGGCCCAGATGTATGTGTACCTGGGCCACCTCGGGCTAATACGGCCGATAAAAAGCATGAGCCTACGCTGAGACAAAAAGCCCAAGTGCGGAGTGCCCACGCCCACGCCCACGCCCCACCACGCCGTGATGGCCGCCGGACTGCCGCCGCTCGGCGGTGTGGCCGACCGGGGCTCCTCCCACCCGCCTCCACCGCCGCCCCCCAAGATCCTCCTCGCCAAGCCGCCGCTGCCTCCCCCCTCGTCCTCCGGCGCCGACGACGACGGCGGCGCCGCGGCCCGAGCGCGCCAGGCGCCGCAGCCTGGCTCGCTCAGCCTCGTCTCCGACGCATGGGAGGCCCACACCGACAAGATCCTCCCGGTGCGTACCACTGCGGCCTCCTCCTTGTTACGGCTAGCGCGTGCGAAAGCTTCGTCTTTTTACTGCGTTCGATAAGTAAAGGAGGGCCCTTTTTTGCTGTTCAGGGTTGATACTGGTTTTTACTGGGCTAATGCAAGAGTGACGATGGTTTGTGTGAGGTGTAGCTAGATTTAGTGCTTAGAATTGGCTGCGTTTGTGGTTAGCGGTGACTGGTTAGTGCAAGAGTGATCATATGTCTCACTGCCCAATGTGCTTGTGAGTTGTGACCTTCCTACATTTTCCTGCAGTGTTTATTTACTTCATGGTTTCTTAGGTGCTCTTAACATGTGTTGTGATGAGAGTTGAGAGCTTGTGCATCGATCATAATCACATGTAGTTGTTATTGTGATTTTTTGAACATCATAGCAGAGTTAGAAGAAGAAACAAGCTTTGAAATTGAATAGTGAAGTGAAAGTATTCGTAGAGTTATTCCTCATAACAGACAAGAAGCTATCAAAAGCATTTGTGAGCAATAAGATTTCTGGAACTCCTGACATGTAGAATTTTCGGTTGCTAAATAGCATGCATACAAGTCTTAAAGTAACATTCATGTTTTCATTATTTTTTGCAGTATTTGACAGAGAACAATGATTTCATGGTGATTGGGATAATTGGTCCACCCGGTGTGGGCAAGTCAACCATCTTGAACGAGCTTTATGGATATGACGGAAGCTCACCTGGTACAATATTCGTTTACTTATATTATGGTTTCTTTAATGGTGCGGAGCAGACATTCAGTCTTATATTGGTTGTTATCGTGGTTTTAATTGAGTTCTCTGTTCTACTCGTACATGAAGTCGGCATGCACTATAATCATTATTTTGTAGGTGCACTTTGCAGTTGATAATGCGCACACTATTTCTGATGTTTCCGCACTGTAATATCTAATCTGTCCACGAGCTTCTATGCTTCTTCCATACATCAGCATTTTCAACCCAAAAAAAAAACTATTTTGTGTCAATTGGGCTGCTGAGAAGCATAGCAAAGATTTGTTTAGCATTTTGTTCCATACCAAACTTGATCAAACCAAAATTCATTTAGGTGAGTATTGCTTGTAGGAATGCTTCCTCCTTTTGCTACACAAACTGAGGAAATCAAAGCAATGGCAAAGCACTGTACTGCTGGTATTGACTTCAGGATATCTAATGAACGAGTTATACTCCTTGACACTCAGGTGAGATGAAGTTATTTTACACTGTTTCCTCAATCCAGTGTTCCAAATACTAGAACAGTTAAGTTAAAATGTTAAATGTCTTGCTGGTAATATTCTCAAATACAATCCCTTGTCCTGCAGCCAGTATACAGCCCCTCCATCCTAATTGATATGATGAGGCCAGATGGTTCATCCACAATTCCTATTCTTTGTGGCGATCCATTATCAGCAGACCTGGCCCATGAGCTAATGGGAATCCAGGTAAATGGTATACTTTAATTCTTACACTTGATTGTGCTACTGCTAGCTAGCTTGGCAATACCCAATAATTGATCGGTATTTTCTGTTCTTCTGCAAGGAATTTCTGTAGCTTGGTGTTTTCTTGGCATCTGTTTGTAATATTTTGTTGGTCGTGTCGGAAGGGATCAATGATTTCACCATGTTGGAGCTTATGCTTGCAGTAAGTTGTCTGGCTATAATTTTTCTACACCTTTGATTTTTCTTCCACATACAGCTTGTGAAACTTCACAATAAACGAATAAAATAGTCCGTACACCCTCCTTTTTCCGAGACTTAAAATCGTCCGTTCACCTGATAGTGTCCACTTTGTTGAGCCTATTCTAATCTAAAGAAAAGAACAAATTGCTTTCATAAATCTTAATTAAGTACGAGTTCTCATCTAATTTTAAGAAAACTAACAGCAGTACTAATCTTACTCTTTGATTATTGCAACCTTCCAATTTTACTGTGACGTATTGATATTTTGCAAGAACAGTCTTCTCTTCTGCATTTGGTTCATCTGTGTTTTCCTCCCTTTATACCCCCTTTCATACCAAATATAAGTTGTTTTAGCCTTATCAACTTTCTCTAAATATAAGTCATTCTACAACTTCAATGTACATTTATCTTACCCTCATTGAATAAATGCTCATATTCTCATCAATAAGTGAGTTCTATCTCTCAACCTCTCTCCTTCCTAACATACTTAAGAGAGATATCATTTAAGTGTAGGAACAAATTAATGGCACCAATGTCATTTCTTTTACTCCTTAATTCGTGTGCCCAAAGCTGAAATAACTTATATTTGGTATCAGAGGTAGTATGCCTTTATGCAATGGAAACTGATATCTCTTAACACTTTCTTCTTGTTCTTGTTCTTCAAAGAAAGAAAGAAGGAAAAAAGACCTGCTTACTTTGCTTACATATTGACACACATCTTCTGATTATGTCAATTAGATTGCAAATTTGAAACTTCCCTAGCATATTATGGTTCTATCTCATCGTACTCGTTTCTTCCATCACACTTTTCTGCATATCATGAATAGTTAAGAGTAACACGACTTTACTTATCCAGCATATTAGAGAGTGAAATCTTTGTATAGATTATACTGATGAAAACTTTTGCGGATACGCTGTGTTCATGTAATTAAGACGTGGTGACTAGTGAGTGATGACCCTAAGCTACAAGTGAGATTTGGCAATACTGAGGAGGGTTGAAATGGGTGTTTTAATATATTTTTACAGGTTGATTTACTGAAGCACAACATACCTGATCCATCATTGTTGACCTCATCATCTTCGCAAGATAAGGAAAACAAAAATGATAACCAATCAGGCAGTGAAGATTACATGGCTGATCTCTGTTTTGTGCATGCTAGGTGAGCATTACTCACTGTTATGCTTGCATTGCAGAGTTTTTTCTGTTATGAGATGCTCATTTCTATTTTTGTAAACAAAGAGATCGTTTGCATTTTCTGCTTTGGTGAGAGAAAAAATATTGCTGCGATATGAGCATATAACACTTCCAGACTTAATTCAGCCCTCTACTCGTTTAGGCGAAGTAATTTGAGAATCTTATATTGGTGTGGTTTTCTAATTGAACAGATTGCAGGAACAAGACTTTTCTCCTTCAAAGCTCATGATTCTAAGGAAGGTTATTGAAAAACACTTCAACTCGTCCTCGTTTTGCATTGGTAGCTCTAGTGCTACACCTCAAGTTTCTGATTCCTCAGTTCCTTCAAGCATGAAAGTTGAAGATTTTAACTCCAGTCGACAGGATGTGTTTCTTCTTCCCTTAAGACCGCATGATAACTCAACAAAGTTCGAGTATGGGACATACTCATCCATGTTAGGCATGCTTCGTGATCAGGTATTTTGCTACTCTACCTGTTGGTTGTAGCCGCTAGACAAGTTGATCTCTTGCATATTTTAACAAACTTAGTAGTTTGCATGATAGAAAGGAAATGCTGAATTGACTTGCAAATCCTACATTTTTTTTCAAGTAACAAACAGGGATCATTCTGCATATCCTTAAGAATAGAAAGATACATCCAGTTACATTGGATGCATTTTTTTTAAAAAAATCAAGAACATAATAAAATTTGTCCCGATTCAATGTAAAGTCGGAAGAAGCCATTCTTTTAAAGCATTATGTTCCATCCTTCACTTCCATATTCTGGCAAATCATGGGAGCATTAATTGCTCACAGCTGATCTTGTTCATCAATCTCTTTTTTTAAAACAATTTGTTCGATCAATTTGAGAACCTGAGTTTACATCTAGATGAACACTTGAAGTCATTAAAAGGAAAAAAGAAGAAGATATTGTCAGTTATGGCAATCTTTGTTTTTAGCTTTTGTTCTATATTTACTTCGAACATTTATTCTAGACCCAGTTAATTCATTCTGTTGTGAATATTTCTGTCACTGGCAGATCCTGTCAAGGCCGCCAAGGTCGTTCTCAAAGAATCTGTCGGAGCGTGACTGGTTGAGAAGCTCATCAAAGATATGGGACATGGTGAAGAAATCCCCCGTCATATCAGAATATTGCAAAGCACTTCAGAGTTCAGGATTGTTCAGAAAGTAGCCATAGCCACGTAGCTGTTTGTATGTCCTCACTTCGGACTGACTTAAAAAACAAAGAGCTACTGATAGATCAGATGAACTTGATATGTGATGATGTACGTTTTGGAATCTTTTGTATTTGTCAGCATCTAATGTATCTTTGCTCTCTCCCGCAGCAACAATTTTTTAGCTATCGTATATGTTTGTGCAGGGTGACAGGCAGCGTAGCTGAAAGATTCTGGGAAAAACAAGTTCATTCACAATCTTCACGTTCCTTAAACCCCTCCTCCAGCCACGACTCAAAACGAAATAGACTCTTGTGGGTCATAATGTAAATTTATCACTTGTTATCTAGGAAAAATTCTTAGCCCGCCAAAGCGCGTCAAGATTCATGCCAAGGACAGGAAGATGAGACGTAGTTTGAATTTTAAAAGTTTGCATCAACTCAAGGCACATTTGAATTTTAAAAGTTTGCATCAACTCAGGCACATTTGATGGTGCTGATAGTAAACTGACGTCTATAAACATATGGAAATGCCAGGTGGGCCCAAACTGCACGTCACACACACCAACCTTACAATTTCAGTTACCAATGGAGGGCAACGGAAGTATCCCTGTCCCCTGTTTTTTCATTGCACCCAATGATCCTAACCTCATTTTTCATTCGGACCCTACTACCACATTAAACACTTTGGGAATTAATGTGTGGATTCTAATTAGAATACAGCATGGACAATTTTTTTGGGTGGGGTGCAAATTATGTGAACGGCTGTACCCATCAAGTCAACTTATGCATACTCTATATTGCATTTCTATTATCATTTGGTAGTTATTTAAACTTTACATGGTTAGTTATTCATGTTGATAACTCCCTAGTGATAGTTAACTTTCTTTGACAAAACATCATGACAGAAAGCATGTGTATGGTGAGAATAACTTTTAACCACAACTAAACTCAAGAAAAGAAATTAGCACTTTTTTTTTGTTCTATGGCAAAAGTTTTTTTTCTTTTTTTCTTTTCAAAATCACATTTGGCTTATTGATATGACGCCACTAGAATCGGGAAAAAAAGATCGGAAAATGCCATTCCAACAAGGTAAAAGCCTTTTCACTGAGGGGAATGTTTGTTGTGCTCGCTTTAAATATCCAATTTTTTTTGGAGATTATGTGGATATGATCCTAATCTTAATGTGTTGAACAATTGGCAATAGCGTTGAGGTGTTTGGTAAAACCCTCGTTTTCGTTAAAATCTGCTTCTTTGTCGGTCTCGGTGGTCGATCGGCCATTGTGTGGAGTCGACGACCGACACTGTGTGCGATCGACCAAGCCGGGCTTCAAGTCAGGCTCAGGGTAAGTGGCTGGCGGTCAGACCGGCCAATGGGTGGCTGTCTGACCGGCCATAAGGGTTATTGGAGTTTGGAGCTGGGCCAAAAAATAAAGGGTGTAGGTAAAAGAGGAGATTCTACTACACTTGATCTTATAATTTTTGGAGCTTTCAGGCAAAAGTTCTATTGGTTTGAAAATTTCAGTAGATTTCGGATTTTCAGGGAGGAGTTTTGACTAAGTCGGTGGCAGTCGGGCAAAGCCAGCGGTGGCGGTCGAGGCCAAGCCAAAGTGGTGATCGGCAGTCTGACTGGTTTTGGCTTGTTCATCGGCCAACTCGGTGGCGATGATTGTTTGGTTAGGTCAAGTTCATAGGTTTCAGTGCATATGTGTTGCATGATGCATGTTTTGACTAACGTGGGTTAAGTTATGAAGAATTTGTTCCCAGAATCGATCTCTTTGTCTATTGTTGTGCAGGTTGCTTGGAGGTCAATGACGGTCAACGGCGAGGATGATCGGGACTAGGCTTAGAGAGCTGAGGTCTAGAACGATCGGGGATGCCGAGTGAGGTCAATAGAGTCAAGTATGCGCAAAAGGGACAAAGGTGACCGAACGGGCAGTTCGGTGCGACGGGTTGGATCAAACGGCGCGGGGGTCGGTACAAGTGCCATGGTAGTTTCGGTGGGAGCCGGATGGGAGAGACTTACCGACATGATGAGAGCCGTTGATCAACCTACACGTGGCGAAGCATGGAGATGCTTCACAAAGATGGGACTCGGTCTTTGCAAAAAGATCGAGAAGGGATATTTTGGTTTGTGATAAGACTCTTTGTGGCTTGTTGATAAGATACGAATTATATATGCAACTTTTAGATGTAAGGATAATCACCTTATATATATTGGTTTTTCAAGTTTATAACTTATATATGTTTATTTGAGATCCGTTATAACGCACAGGCACTCGGCTAGTATTTCTATATGTTTAGGATGACGTCAATGTCGTCTGTGGGGGTCCATCATGCAAGGCATCAGTGGTTACAACTGAACAGAGATTTTAATGACCAGTTTAAGTGTGACAGAAAAATGCAGATTATCGTCTTTATTGATATCGTGCAGTTTTTGAATCCCAAATATACTTTCATGGGAAATGCCCTTGACATATTGAAGTTTGCCGATGCGACACTTGCAAGATATGGTTTAAATCGTCTAGTTGCTATGCTTTATCAAGCAAGACCAAGGATCATGACTGCTGGATGTTATGGAGTTCCACAATATAGGACGTGAGTATTTTTATTGGGCTGTCATCCTGTAACATCCCAATTTTCAAGTAATTTTTTTAATTTTTGAAATAAAAACAACCATTTGAATTTTCCTAATTTGTTAAAGCTTAATTTGAAATTTCATAAATTAAAAACAATTTAATGTCAGTAAATCAAACTTCAATCAAATAAAAATTGTTTTATTTGATTTTCTGGCTTTTCTTGGAATTCCTTTCTCCAAGACCTGGTTGTTTTTCTGTGGAGTTCTTTTTTTTAGCTTTCTCGTATTTCAGAGTCTTTTTAAAGCTTTAGAAATAAAACAAACCATTTGCATTTCATTGAATAAATGTAAAGGTTAAATTGAAATTCCAAAGTGAAAAATATTTAAATGATTGAATAAAACTTTAATTAAATTCTAAAATGAGTTTAGTGGATTTTCTGGGTTTTCTTGGATTTTATTCAAGTCGGTGTTGTTTCTTACAACCCGGTTTGTTTTATTTCTTTTCTGTCTTCCCAAAAATTATTTTATCTGTTGTAAAATTTAATTTAATTTTTTAAATTTAAAGTGGGGATTTATTTTGAAGCTTTAAAAATAAAAATAGTCATTTGTATTTTATTGGTTTAATTTAAAGCTTAAATTGAATTTCTGAAGGAAAAATATCTTAAAGGGTTAAAATAAACTTTTAAAAAAAATCCAAAAAATATTTTATTTGATCTATTCAAGTTCCAAAGTAGCTTACAATATTTTCTTGAAATTTTTGGATTTATTCATTTTTTGGGTTTTTCTTTATTCCCCTTTCCTTTTTTCCTTTCTCTCTCCTCCTTTTTGCTGGTCATCTTCCCGTGCATGTTTTTCTTCTTATCGAGAGCACCTGCTGCCGTGGGAGCCCATGCCCTCTATTTATTTGCCCATCTCCTGGCCGCCCACACCTCCTGCTCCCACCAGCTCCCATCCCGTCGGCCTGCCTTCCCCATGCCGTCACCCAACCCCATGCTGCCGCCTCTCATGCTGCTCCCAACCTTCCTTCCTTCCCCTCCCCTCTCCTCCATTTCTCTTCCTCCACCAAAGCCCCCACTGCCATGCTCTCTCTTTCTTCTTCTCCAAAAACAACAAGCTCTCCTCCCCCTTCCTCTCCTGTAAAACCGAGCAGCCCAATCCCTTCCTTGCCCTTCCCTCTCCTTCCTCCTCCAGCTCCAGCTCCCCTCTCCCTATTCTTTCCCTAGCCGAGCGCCTCCCCCTGCCAGCCCTTGCGCTACCCCCTTTGACCCTATCGCCCATGCCCATCGATCCGAGCCACCCCATGGCGCCCCCATGCAGCTGCAGCATCTCCCTCCACCATGCTGTCTGTGACGACCCAGCCCTAGGGCACCGAGAGATCCTCCAGGACCTCTGGAAAGTCCACCAGGACCTCCCAGGAGGTCCAGCAAGGACCTCTCGGGTAGTCCACCAAGACCTCCCAGGAGGTCCAGCAAGACCTCTTGGAAGTCCAGGAGAACATGACCCGAGAGAGGGTCTTTGAGCGAGGAGCACCCACGACTGCCATAGCCCCACGTGGAAATAAATGAGGAGGTCCGAGGCGCACCAAGACCTCCCACGACCCTCCGGAGGAGGTCGTGGAGGCCTAGGTCCACTTGAACCCCACATGTTTTTCCCTAACGCGAGATCATGGAGGACCGAGGCACGCTCCAAGGTCCTCTGTGAAACCGAGCTAGTCCCAAGGATCATGGCTAGCCCTTCACAGCAAAAAATACACAGTGGTGATATCCGAACAATCTTTTATTTATACCACATGTTAACAAAGTTGGTTACAAGATGGCCTTGGGCCAAACATAAATACATAAAAGCAAAAGAGAGCAAAAGGAAGCCCGAGAGTCCATCAACACGCCACAGGCAGCTGACTGGAGAGCATAACCTAGCTGCTTCGATCTTCATCACTGCCAATATCTTCTCCTGGCAAAATTTGTAATGAGCAAGAGTGAGCACTACCACTGTGCTCGCAAGTTACACCCGTGGGTTAACAATATGACATGCACAAATGGATAATCAAAGGATGGCATAATAGGGTGATCTTGCACAAAGCCAATTTTCTTTCAAATACCATTACTAAGTTCCAAAGCAGGTCTTTCAATAGATAAAATTCATTTTACCAAAGCAATTTTTCAGTTGGATAGCATTCATCATTATTTGGTGAAGGATACCCTCCTGACATTAGGCTCCCTGCCCAAACCCATGGGACGGCAGTCCCAAAAGCAGATTTGAAACTCATTTCGAAATTCCCAAAGTCAACAACTAACTTCAAGTGGCCTTTGCCAAGACGTCCTTGACCGTGGACACGGCTATTGAATAGATTTAACTCTGCAGAGGTTGTGCACTTTACCCACACGACATGAGTACTCTAGTTTGTCCCAGGCATTCGTCAATACCACCTCTCACTTCCAAAGGTAAGAGATCTAGAGCTCATGACAAGGCCTTTACAATGCATTGCTCCACCACGACCTTTCCTTGCTAAGGTTTCACCCCTATGGATAGCCATCCCGTGAAGCCCTCTTGCACCGATGGGAACAATGGGTCATCAAAGACCTCTAGCCAACAAGACCTCCCACACCACCAATGGAGCAGCATGTAGTGGAGTTTTGCAAATTATTCAGCCAGGTCCCACACCCTATTCTGGAGACATGTGGTTGCACGATTGTGGCATAGCCCATTATAGGCATGGCATTGGTCGCTCAAAGACCGGTCCTCAAATGACTAGGGCGACTTCCACAAACCCAAGGGCATCGATCTACCATAAGGCACGATCCCGTGCATCAACTTGCACCAACCAAGTCAACCAATTCGCCCCAGTCAAAAATCCATTTTCATAACTTTGCTTCCCCAGCAATACTTTCATACCTCCATGACAACCCAATGCCATGGTGAAAACATTTAAAACATTATTTGGTTATGTTGGTAAAGATTTCCCCAAATCAATAGTTTTGGTCTAAGCATAACTGAGCATATGTTTTTCAAATGGTCTTGACTCATACTACTGTATTAGCCAAGTTTGACCTAAAGGTGACAATGTGTTCTGTACCAAACCAACAGAGGTCATACAAAGGAAATAGGTGTAACTATAAAGTTAAAACTGGTATTGAACTAACTTGATAAAAATAAGCATGCAGTACACATTAAAACAGAACATAATTAGTTTAAATTACTGGGTGCAATATGATCAAGAGTGTAACTTGCCTTGCTCACTACTTAGAGATTCTTCTTCTTCAGAACTTTCGGATTCCCCGGAATCTTCACAATCTACATATATATAGAAGGCAAATTCAAAGAAGATTCAAACAGAGATCCAATAAAGATCCAAATAAAGAACCACGAGAACTCCAGAGAAATCTCAAAAACCCAATTAATGTAAGAGCATTGTATTTAGATTAGGTTCTTTTGGAGAAGGTCTAGCTTACCAAAGGAAAAAGGGTCTTTGGAAAAAGGTCCCGAAGGTGTGACCTAGACGAAGGCGAGAGGTCCCGAGGCCAAAATGCTTGCGCAAGGTCAGGAGAGAAGGTCCTCACACGAGCACCACAGAATTCCAAAAGAAACCCACCAGAGAAGGTCCTGTGAAAGACATGGCCAGCTCAGGGTAGTGGTAAACACAAAGGTGGAGGAGATCATCAAAGAACTTACCAAGGATAAGCAGCAATGGGTGAAAGGGAAGGTCGTGAGAGCCGAAGCTTTCAGGAAGGCCATCGTCCAGAGCCAAGAGGATACATGAGAAGAAAGTGAAATGGCAAGGCTCCCAGAACTGCTTATAGTCAACACTGGGTGATAAAAACTAGATACATACGTGCCAGGGATAAGCATAGAAGTAAGTCAAAAGTTAATGAATGTCAGGGCAGGTGTCACTACCACCCTGGGTGAAAGGTACAATAAAAGGACACGTATGTTGCTTGGGAAGGAACAAAGAAAAATATCATGGTACGGTTAAGTAACCCAATTCAAAGTAAAACACCACGTATATGGATGCATTTAATGTGACAAGACCCGTATTAAATGCTCAATATAATAACGTGGCGGAGGAATTGAGAATGGTTAAGACCGGGTGGGGCGATCAATTTAAACAATCGGGTCAAATAGGAGGTCTTGACCCACAACAGAGGTCCTCGAGGAGGTCCGAGCGGCTTAGGAGGTCCTAAGCCCAAGGACGGAAGGTCTAAAGATTGACGAGGTCTAGACAGGGAAGGTGCGGACAGGGGAGGTCTGACGGTCAGATCTCACCAAGGGTGGTCTCGATGGAGGTGCAGGCGGTTGGATCTCCAAGAGGAGGTCCAATGACCAAGACCCAGCCAAGGGGAGGTCCCCAAAGAAAAACAACGTGTGAGGAGGTCAGGCCCTCGGACTTAAAGCGAGGGGAGGTCCAAACCATTAGATTCAATACAGAGGGGAGGTCTGATCCGTTCGATTCAGACCAAAGGGGAGGTCCACGAAGGGACATAGCGCATGGGAGGTCTAGACCCTTGGATTGGAAATGGGAAGAGGTCTGGACCGCTAGATCCAGCACAAGGGAGGTCCTTTCGGCCAAGAAAGGATATCCAATGGGATTTACATGAATTCAGGAGGTCCGCAGGTGAACAAGAAGCTCACTGGAACACACGGAGGTCCCAATGAAAGGAGGTCTGGGCAACTCAAACCTCTCCAACCGAACCAAACTTGTAATTCTCATTAAAATAAAATAGCTTTAATTTATTTTACACATTTAAAAGGATTTAGAAAATCAGAACGTTACACTGTCTCCCTACTACCCTCACCCTGCTGCACCCTCGTCGTCGCCCCTTGCTACCCGTTGCCACCACCGGCCACTAAGGCCATAACCCACGCGCGCACAGAGTGCATGCCTTGCATGCGGCTACATGCAGGGGGCATGCTCTACTAATTGACGCACCCACGACCAGCTGCATGCATACGCGCTCCAACTGCTTGCAGCATGCAGCTCACAACTAACCAACTCCATGCATGCTTCTACATGCAAGCACAACACCTACAATGTGCACGTCCACATCCACGAGCACGTACTCATGCAGTGCTATGACCATGCTTGTGACAAGGTTAATTTCTTACACTCCACCTCGGTTCTCCCTCTCCGGTCGTCCATTCTCCGCACCAACCGCGTCACAGCAAGCCCCTTGGCTTCCTCCTCCCATCCCTCGAATTCGCCCCACTCTCTGGGCTTCTTTTCTCTGCAATTGAGTTTTTACCGTTGCCGGCCGAACAACTTTTCGTCGTCGCTTTCGGCGCCGTCGATCATCCCCCGGCGACATCATCGCTGCTGTTAGCTTCGCCTCGCGATGTTCTACGTCGTGCTCCTTTCCTTTTCTCTGAAGCATCACCGGTTCACTAGCGCCACTATTCCCTCGTGCGCCTTTTTGTGCACCGCCGCCGCGCCGGACCTCTGCCGGAGACGCCACCACCACCATTGGGTCCGTCTCACTCCCAGGATTCCATTTTGCTAGTTCACAAGCCACCCCTCCCTTTCCCTCGCCAGCACCATCATTTTTGCTCGAGCCTGAACTGCACTGTTCATGTCTACTGATTTTCTATATTTCATGTGAAGTCAAACTTCCGGATATTCGTTCTCCTTCATACGAAATCCGATATCGTCAATTCTCATTTCTAAATTCATTTAAATTTAGCCTCTTCCTATCGCTACTAATTCTATAATTTTTAGATTTTATTTGGATTTGTTGTATTTATTTGACTCTTTTCGCGCATGTAGATTCCTGCGTTCTCGAAGAATTCATGGAACCATCTGTCGAAGCATCTCAAGCCTTCAACGGGGGCAAGTCGTAGACCTTTGATCATGTCGTACCCATTTTATAAAACTATATTGATTTATATCAACATGCATTGCTAAGTTTATAATAAATGTTTTCGAGAATAGTTAAATGCCTAATTGTCATTATACCTCCTTGTATAATTGCTATTGACATGTACTCTTGAATGAAATAAATCCTTGGATACCATAGATTGGGTTAATTCTAGTTGGACCATAGATTGGGTTAATTCTAGTTGGACATTATTGTACTACCAACATGGGGCGTAATATGTTTAGCCATGCTTAGTCGCGTGGGATTCATAATCACATATTCATAATGATTAATTTTGACTTAATGATATATGGAATTGTGGCGGAGCCACTATTGTTAAAATTTATTGTGCCATGGCAAGGTTGTCATTTGGTCGTGTTAAACCAAAAATGATTTCATACTCAGGCAAATGATCGTGCAATAAAGGAGGCGAATTTTGGGATGTGGTTGCCTCGCTTGAGTAGACACTAAGGACTTAACTTTGTGCGCTATTGATTTGGGTCTTACCGTACCACCACATGTCAAGACTAGGATAGACATGGACAACTTAGCAATGTTTTGATTCGGTTCTGTTTTGGTTAACGATTCGGGCGCAAGAGGGGGCCAGTAAGGCGAAACCTTAGCGAGCAGAACCGGGTCAAAACAGAACTTTGTGAAGGTCTTGACGCGTGCTCTAGACTACTTATCTAAGGTAGTGAGCAGTGGTATCGGCGAATGCCAAACAAACTAGAGAAGTCGTGTCATGTGGGTAAAGTTGTACAACCTCTGCAGAGTGCAAAACTATTCAAATAGCCGTATCTCTGGTTATGGACAATGCCTGATGATTTCACACGAGGGGTAGATTTTCATAAAAATTGTTGGAATGGTGGTTTGGTTGGAATGGTTGAGAAGTGAACGGATATTCACTGCTTGTTGGTTGGGAAGTAAACAGGGTGTTCACTAGTTGTTTCAAAGAAACTTGTTTACTTATGTATTAACATTTTAAATTATGCTTTTCAATCTAATTACTGTATTTACTGTCAATATTGCTCTCTGCAAAATAGCCATAAAGCTATCCTTGTGCATGAATACTATTTGCATACATTTCCTTACGACTTGCCGAGCACTTTACAGTCACAAAGGAAGAACCAGGGAATACAGAGATTTTTGATGAATACCTTGAAGACTATGCGAATTAGGATGTATTCTCCACTCGATTGTCTATAGGCATGTCGGATGGCTACCACGAGTGTATTTTATTTCCGCTGCAAGTTTACTCTGTTCTCGTTAAGCCCTGCGTGACAAACTCTGTAAAACTTGACCATAAGGTTATTTGCTACTAAGTAATATTAATTTGTCTGCTTCATCGATATTTTGTTCTATGGATATGATTACATTAATGTTGCAACTGTGTAAGCTAGCTACTAATTCGGAACTAGTTCAGAATACACAGAAGGTCTCGAAGTTGCATATCCGGAGTCCCGACACATTCTGAGGCAAGTAATTGTTTTCCTTGTATTGGATTAGTCACTACCTTTTTCTTGCCTTATTGTTATCATTTATACTTTTACAGAAACTACCCCAGTTTCCACTACCAACTCATGCGACGATTGGGGTGACACTACTACAGAAAAGGCCTTCACAGATGGTTCAAAAACATCATCACAAACGGTTTCTTGAGCCGTTTGAGTTTATGGGTCTGTGATGCATACTACCACAGACGGTTTCAGCCACAAACCGTCTGTAATGACTATATATCACAGACGGTTTCAGCCACTATATATCACAGACGGTTTCAGCCACAAACCGTCTGTGATGACTATATATCACAGACGGTTTCAGCCACAAACCGTCTGTGATGACTCTTCTCTATAAAGTCTCCAGCAGGATCGCTTGTGCCTTTAAAACGGCATCATATATATATATATATATATATTATATTTCTATTGTTCCTAGTCCCTTAGCCACTTTGAGGGTCATCCATTGACATGAGGAAGAGAGCGGCCGGGGGCAACCTCATTGACGCTTACAAATATCGAAGTGGCATCTTGTATTAGCAAGCGTAATTGGATGTCCCGAATTACAGCAAGTTGCTAATACAAGATGCCAGGCTCAATGAGGTTGCGTCCGCGTCACTTTCGCAGCGAGGTACTCATGTCAGGTGGACGCCGACCTCCAAAAGTGGCTGTGGGACAAGATGTCATATATATAATGTTGGTTTTAAAGGCACAAGCAGCCACTGCTTGGAGACTTTATAGAGAAGAGATTAGGAATAGAATGGTAGGACGACGTACCTAAGACGCAAGATAGGAGAACTTGACCTGCATGAACACAGTTACACAGACAAATGTGAAATGAATGGCGAGAAGCAACAGATGACATCTTGACAAATTGACAAATTGACAAATAAGTCATAACATACATATCACACATTTTATACATCTATTTTTGCAAATCATCAATCATACATATCAACAGCCCATAGTTCACCAAGCAAGTTTCCACTATCAATAGCAGACAACACTTGACACTTCTGAATAAATCATAAGTCATAACAATATAACATATCAACAGCTCATACATATCAACAACCCAATAAGTCATAACATATCAAGCCCCATCCGAACCCACAGCATGAACTAAGCAAGATGCATAGAATGCACATACACCAATAGCCCTCAGTTTACATCACAGAGCAAGAGGACTATTAATATGAACTAATTATCAATTCAATTTTAGCATAAGACTATTAACATCATTACATCACAAAGCAAGGGGACTATTAATATGAACTAATTATCACTTCAATTTCAGCATAAGACTATTAACATCATTGAGCAAGACAACAAAGAAGACAAGAAGACCAAGGGTGTCCAAACCCGGCCACCACACAGAGCACTAGCCATTTTCATCACAGAGCAAGCGGGTAGAGACAGAGAGGGAGTAAGGTAGGGTGATACCTCAGTATAGCGCAACCACAGTGGCGACCCCACCACCAGCACAACCCTCATCCATCTCCTTCACCTTGCATAAATCACACAAACATCAGGACACAACTTAAGGCTCAAGCATAAAAATCAAACTCAACACAAGACATTAAGCTAACAGATCTAGAGGAGAATAGAGGGAGGATGGGAAAAGCAAAGACCGGCCAGGGCCCGAGCGTAGGAGGCCGAGCAGGAGAACCAAGCCATGGTGGCGTAGGCGACACGCGGGGCCAAGCCCAGTGGCTTGGGTGGCGGTGTTACCGTAGTTGTGGCACGACCCTGACACTGCAGACGGTTATAAATAAACAAAGTTTTTCTAGTGGCGGAGGTAGGCTGCTATCTCCATCTTCAATACTTCATAGGCGACGGCGTCGGTATCGGACGGTTTCTGATCATCAACGAATGAAGCCTGAAATGCGTCCACCCGCTGACGCGCTCGTTCAAGTGTCTCTCGAAGACCCTCGGACTGTTGAACCAAGAAGAATTGAGCCCATAGACTCTCTTTCCTTGCTTGAGGGGTCTCGGCCTGGTCGACTCGATGCTTCTGCCGCCTCGATTCTTAGATCAAGTGACGGCAAGCCTCTTGGAGACGTGCAACGTCGTTTTGGAGGACTACGTCGATGACGCGGTAAACTCACCGAAAGTGGGAGATCACCTGGAAGACACGGCGGAGAAGGATGTCAAGACGGCGGAAGGTGGCCGTCACCTGCTCTGGCAAATTCTCCGCCGGTAGAGGAGTGAAGACACTGTTGATCAAACAGTGTTCTTCCGCAGCACGGTTCAACGTACACCGAAAGAGGTGCTTGTACAGTGCGGCCAGGAAGGCCATCAATGCCGGCGACAAGGAAGAGGCAGCCATTTCTGTTTTTTTTATATATAAATATGTATGGGGATGATAATCTTGGATGGCGGATGATCCTTTTTATAAAACAAGGAATAAATTCAGAGCGTGAGACGAAGAGACGCATCGGGGAGCCGAAGCAGATCGATGCGACGAAGAGACGCGCAGATCGGGAGAAGCGGATGGCGGCGAACAGCGCGACGGCGATTTAAAAAACTCACCGTGGAGTCAGAGCGATATTATCACGACCACGACGCTGCGCAGAAGACACTACTATCGTGCGAGTGTTTACGCGCAGCAGAGCGGTGTCACAACCGGCGGCGACGGCGACGAGTTCGAGCGATGGCGTCGGGGTGGGGAGGAACGGAGTAAATGCATTTGGCGTTGGCGAGTTAAAGCGGCGCAAACCCTAGCGAGCCGGGAGTGACGAGAGTTAGGCGGCGCAAACCCTAGCGGCGGGCTCGTACAAATAAAGAGACTTATCACTGACGGTTCTATTAATGAACCGTCGGTGATAATATCCTGACGGTTCCATAATGGAACCGCTCGTGATATAAGATACATACATGAGCGGTTCCATTATAGAACCGCTCGGTGATATGATTTTTCTCAAGTATATTTATCTTGTATATACACTTACATGACATGAAGAAATTACATGTTTATATGTCAATTTTGTCATTTAAATATCTTTGAAAATTTGCTTTAACTATATATACATATACATACATATATATACATATGCATACATACATACATATATATATATATATATATATATATATATATATATATATATATATATATATATATATATATATATATATATATATATAGCAATAATTCAACATATAATTAATATAGTAACATCACCTCCAAACTTTTTTTTTTCATTTTGGAATTTTCATATATATATGGCCAAACAAATGGCGTTAAACTACAAAAAGATTAAAAAAGTAGAAATCTATAAATAAACAAAGTTTTTCTAGTGGCGGAGGTAGGTGCTATCTCCATCTTCAATACTTCATAGGCGGCAGGCGTCAGATTCGGACGGTTCGATCATCACGAATGAAGCTCGAAATCGTCCACTCACGACGCCTTTGCTCAAGTGTCTCTCGAAGACCCTGACTGTTGAACCAAGAAGAATTGAGCCCATAGACTCTCTTTCCTTGCTTGAGGGTCTCGGCACCGTCGACTCGATGCCTGCCGCCGACTCGATTCTGTGCCCAAGTGACGGCAAGTCTCTTGGAGACGATAACGTCGTTTTGGAGGACTACGTCGATGACGCGTAAACTCGCCGAAAGTGGGAGATCACCGAAGACACGGCGGAGAAGGATGTCAAGACGGCGGAAGGTGGCGCCACCGCTCCGCAAATTCTCCGCCGGTAGAGGAGTGAAGACACTATTGATCAAGCAAGTGTTCTTCCGCAAAGACGGCTCAACGACAATCGAAAGAGGTGCTTATGCAGTCGCGGCGGCCAGAAGGCCATCAATGCCGGCGACAAGGAAGAGGTAGCCATTTCTTTTTTTTTTATATAAATATGTATGGGGATGATCATCTTGGATGGCGGATGATCCTTTTTATAAAACAAGGAATAAATTCGGAGCGTGAGACGAAGAGACGCATCGGGGAGCCGAAGCGGATCGATGCGACGAAGAGACGCCAGATCGGGAGCCGAAGCGGATGGCGGCGAGCAGACGACGGCGGCGAAAAAACTCACCGTGGAGTCAGAGCGATATTATCACAGACGGTTATAACAAAAACCGCTCGTGATATGTGGTAATATCACAGACGGTTATTGTTAAGAACCGTCTGTGATGTTTCACAGACGGTTCTTGTTGAAAACCGTCTGTGATATGTAGTATTATCACAGACGGTTATTAACAAGAACCGTTTGTGAAGTATCACATACGGTTTTTAACATGAATCGTCTGTAATATTGCCTCTTCACAGACGGTTTTTAGCTCAGCCAGTAACACAGACGGTCTCTAATACAAAACTGTCTTTGATTGAATATAATACAGACGGTTTTGGTCAACCGTCTATGATGAGGCGTCCAGTATTAGCCTTTTTGTAGTAGTATGAATAACTGCCCAGCAGCTTTTAAGGTAAACATGGTTTGACTCAATTTGCTTACTCTGAACATGAGAAGGCCTTCTCACATTTTAATTTTTTGTATAGAAAGGATTTCAGTTCACTCGTTTTTTTAACATAATTGTCTGCTCCGCACTTGATTCATCTTGCATAGTAAATGTAATGTACCAAACATATCTAGCCTTCTGTTTACTGCAATCAGCAAAATGATTTTGCTTATCATCTTCTGGGATTTACACATGTTGATGTCAGTTATGCAGTCATGGGCCGGTACTGTTCACGCCCACGATTATTAGGAAAGTTTATTATTTAGGAATTTATCTATTAGGTGTTTGATATTATCTATTAGTTAGGTAAGTTATCATTGAATTGGATTGTTAGAGATATATTTCCTTAGAGATTATTTCTTAAGGGTTAAGTCGGGTCATCCCTATAAAAAAGGTAACTTGTATCCATTATCAATCAAGTAAAAAGATGAATTAATCTAGTCTCCCTTCCAAGGTTATATCATCCTAATCTATAGTCTAATCTCTCATCCCATCAAGCCGATGCCGTCTGGCCTTCTTCTTGGCGGTGTTTACCCCGTAATGATCTAAGGTTCATTACATTTGGTATCAGAGCAGTCAATCCCTTCCCACGACTTCTACTACCATGGCTATAGCAACAGATCAGACCATCAGACCTGCCGCCGAGTCGTTAGCCATGATAAAGGCTAATGCCAACAAAATGTCCATGAGTTTCAATGACAACGACAAGAAGATGGCGGCTATCTTCCTCGACATGTATGCCACTTTGGAGAAGATGATCGTGGCGATGATAGTGAAGCCTTCCACGGCGGCGGCGGTACCTTCTGCAGAGGTGGTGACGCCTTCCACGACAGCAGCGGAGCTACCTCCAGCAACTACGGTAGTTGCCGCACTTCCACGTTTTACTGTGACGCTGTCGGAGCTCGTCGCGGCCCTGCCGAAGTACGTCGTGGTCACTGCGGCGCTGCCAGGGTTACTGTCATGTCTGCCGCAGCGATCGATGAGTTTGCCGCAACCGCGCGTGGAGGCAATGATCTTTAAGGACTCATGTCGTCATCGCAACCTCTCGTCAACATGTGGTCTCCTAGGGCTTCAGTCATGGCCGCCACCACAGCTCGAGGACGAGCTGTCGCAAAAGGAGGGGAGTAGTTGTCATGGGCCGGTACTATTCACACGACACTGTTCATGCGTGAACAATACTACCCACGATTATTAAGAAAGTTTATTATTTAGAAATTTATCTATTAGGTGTTTGATATTATTTATTAGTTAGGTAAGCTATTATTGGATTGGATTGTTAGAGATAGATTTCCCTAGAGATTATTTCGTAAGAGTCAAGTCGGGTCCATGGTTATGCCGACATATCATACCATCAAACCTATCGCTAAGTCGTTGGTCATGATAAAGGCTAACGCCAACAAGATGACCATGAATACCAACGACAACGACAAGAAGAAGGTGGTCATCTTCCTTGACATGCATGCTACTTTAGAGAAGATGATCACAGATTAGAAGGAGAAGAAGACGCAATAAGAGGCAGCGGCGTTTCCAGCAACCATAGTGACGTTGTCGGAACTTGCCGCGCCGCTACCGCATCCTACCATGGTGTCGCGAAACTGTCATGACCTCGCCGGCACGTCGTGGCCATCTTGGCATTTGCCAGGTTCTTGTCATGCCTACAACAGCAACCGGCGAGTTTGTCGCAACCACGCATGGAGGCAATGATCTTCAAGGACTCATGTCGTCATTACAACCTCTCGTCAACATGGGGTCTCCTAGGGTTTCAGTCATGGCCGCCACCACAGCTCGATGACGAGCTGTCACGAAAGGAGGGGAGTAGTTGCCATGGGCCGGTACTGTTCACATGACACTATTCACACGTGGACAGCACTACTCACGATTATTAGGAAAGTTTATTATTTAGGAATTTATCTATTAGGTGTTTGATATTATCTATTAGTTTGGTAAGTTATTATTGGATTGGATTGTTAGAGATAGATTTCCTTAGAGATCATTTCTTAAGGGTCAAGTTGGGTCATCCCTATAAAAAAGGTAACATATATCTATTATCAATCAAGCAAGAAAGATGAATTAATCTAGTCCCCCTTCCAAGATTCTATCATCCCAGTCTATAGTCTAATATCTCATCCCATCAAGCCGACGCCGTCCGGCCTTCTTCCTGACGTCATTTACCCTGTAATAATCTAAGGTTCATTACATATGCAGTCTTTGCTCGCTCGCTCGTTCTCTCTCACACACAGAGACATTGTTAATTACCCCAGAATTATTCTATCTTCTAGCCAAATTTGGTTCATTGGCCCGAAGGCACGAATTCTTTTTTATTTTAGCCCCCTAACTGGCCTCAATTGCAAATCTAGCTCCCTTCATGTTTTTTTTGCAAATCTAGCCCCCTCCCTCTCCTTCGCGCTCGGGGCTGAAGCTCGTGGGACAAATCTGGCGGCCAGGGCTCTTTCAGCGCTCGCTGGCATGAAGGTGGTGGCCCCGAGCCCTTCCAGCTCGGCTATCATGAAGGTGGCCTCACCTCATCAAGCTTCCACCACCACATGACAAGCCGCTGCCTTCCTGCGCTCGGCCACTTTCCGCGCTCCCCGAGCGCGGAAGGAGAGGGAGGGGGGGCTAGATTTGTAAAAAAAAAACGGGAAGGAGGCTAGATTTGCAATTAAGTGGCGTTAGAGGGCCAAAATAAAAAAGAATTCCGAAGGCACACAAGGGAAAGAAGCAAAACAGGTTGTCCTTGGAGACATTCTTTCTGATCTTCCAGAAGTAAGTGACGACGATCTCGAGAGTTTTCAAGCCTTTAATTTTAACGATCTTTCAGTTACTAAGCTGTTGTATGCCCTGTTTAGGTAGCAAACGGGGAAAGTCGTGATGAGTATATGCAAAGACTCGTCAGACAGAATTTCAAACATACATTCGAACCTTCAATGCTGGTTAGTTGATTGCTTCTATTCCTGCGTAAGAAACCCAAATAATCTTTTACGCTTATGCTGCTAAAGTTTAGGTTTCAGAGGGTGTTTGGTTGGTGCCACAATTTGCCACATATAAGTTAGGCATGTTTGACTTATGTTTGGTTTTTCTGACTAACTTGTGGTATGCTACAATTTCTTAGCATTGTACTCTGTATATCATAGCCACAATTTTTTACCAAATCTTGCAACACTTGTGGCCAACAATTCGCTTGGCACAACAAATACGCCATGCCACACACACTTTTGGTAAAAAAAAAATGTGGCAACATGAGGAAGCATCCAAACAGGCCCTCGGTATTTATCTTTCTTTACTATGTACTTAGTGCAAAAATGATCGAACTAGTACAGTCTTCTTTCCGCTGCCTCCATTTGTCCAGCAGCGTGCTACAATTCTTTGTATTTTTTTTCTCTAAAAACGAAGATGTTTTGTTAAATGTCTCTAAACATATATGGTTTCTTTGGGAGAGAGTAAGTTATAATAGCATATTCTTCTCCTGTGACGAATGATTCATGTGGTTGCTGACGAATTCGTTTGCTTTTTATCACTTGGTTTTCCACTTTTTGCAAAACTTAGCTATCGTTATACCTTCTGCTCACCAAGTCTGTTTAGGGAGTCTCTCGAGCTTAGTTTCAGTAAGGATGTTGCATGTATTTCTTGGCTTTGTTTCAACCTCTCTCTATTTGTTGCAAGAATCTGTCATAGGTGTTGTGGTTGTTCTGGTTGTTGCATCATTGATTGTACAATGTTGCAATTATTATTTTCAAATATTGCAGCACTGTAAAGTTCTAAATTTGTTTGATGAGAAACTCCGGGTATAAATTATGGAAATCTTGTGTAATATTTTTGATTTGTTGCAAACAGTGTCTCTAATTGTTGCATGAGTAATTATAAAATATTGTCACTAGTGTTTTCAAATATTGCAATGTTGTAACAGTGTAAAATCGCTTGTTTTGGGATTCCTGGACTAGTTTTAAAATGCTACTAAATTGTATACCCATAGTTTCTGTAGAAATTGGAACCTCACATGCACTCAAAGTTCGCACGCGAACGCTCGGCTCGGTTGGATGAACTCACAGGATGGAAAAACAGAATGGAGAGAGAACACACACAAGAGTTTGTGACGTGCAACTACTCACGTCTTTTCAGCTTCTTTCTCTTATTTAAAGCAATAAAGAACTGAATCTTACATGTAGGAAGAGGTGGCATTTAACGCGGTTACATGTAGCAGCCATGCAAACATATACTCACACATACACTTACTACTTTGCATGCAGATTCACGATCTTCAACGGCACATTTCATCTTCCTGCGCTGAAGACTCGCTCATCTCCACTCGCGCACGTCTAGCACTCACCACCGAAGACTCGGCCAACTACTAGACCAACAAATACATGTATGGCTAATTCCAAGTAACACATACGTGCACTCAACTCCTGGCTGCTGATCAGCTCACTACGCACTGCCAATCACCCGCTACGCTATGCTACATGTTTCAACTAACTTGTACTCTAGCCACTATACATGTTACACTCAATCATAAATAAACAAAGAACACATAAACAACAAGATTAGTTCCAACAATCACCCCTCTAATCTTGTTGTCGTTATTTTTTGAGCACCTCCTCGTCAGGCTTCAAAGTAGCGCTGGCTCATCGTCGACGTTCGCCAAAACGAGGTGCGCCTCATTCTCCTTCCTCGACTCATGGCATTTCTTCTCCCAAGAATAGTGCCCATACTCTTGGCAGTTATAGCAGCGCACTTTTGCCTTGTCAAAAGTGCCCTTATTCTTCTTGCCAAAGCCATTGCGCTTCTTGGATTGAGCCTCCCACTCCGCCCTCGTTAGTAGTAGGTGCTGATCATTGGCCCCTACACCATAAGATACCCACCGTTCTTCGTGCGCCTTCAAACGGCTGATCAACTCTTCAATCGTCATTGCCTTGAGGTCACCAAATTGCTCGATTGGGGAGACTACCGATAGAAACTTGGCAGGGGCTGCACGGAGAAATTTTCTTACCGCGTAGCTCTCATCCATCTTCTCACCAAGCCCTAGGATCTTGTTGACGATTGTTGTCAACCGGACGGTGAAGTCGTCAACCGACTCGATTCGTCATCTTGCAAAGACCTCAAATTCGATTTGAGGTTCTGCACCTTGGCTTCCCTCACGCGCTCGGCTACGATGTGCATGGTCTTCAACGCCTCCCACGCAGCTTTGGCCGTCTCCTTTTCAACCAGCAGGAAGAGCGTGTCTTCTGGAACACCTTGGTAAATGGCCGCCAATGCCATTTGGTCCTTGCATGTGTCAGCGTCGCCGGGCTCGATGGCGTCCCATACGCCTTGGGCTCTCATGTACACCTTCATCTTCATCGCCCACGTCGCATAGTTGCTCCTCGTGAGCACGGGGTAGTGAAGCGACACCGCGAAACTCTCCTTCGTCGGTGCACTTGCCGGTGCCGCCGCCGCCGCATCAAGGATCTCCATACTTTTCGGCATGATTTTGGGCATAGAACTGGCTCTGATACCAAATGTAGAAATTGGAACCTCACATGCACTCAAAGTTCGCACGCGAACGCTCGGCTCGGTTGGATGAACTCACAGGATGGAAAAACAGAATGGAGAGAGAACACACACAAGAGTTTGTGACGTGCAACTACTCACGTCTTTTCAGCTTCTTTCTCTTATTTAAAGCAATAAAGAACTGAATCTTACATGTAGGAAGAGGTGGCATTTAATGCGGTTAGATGCAGCAGCCATGCAAATATATACTCACACATACACTTAACTACTTTGCATGCAGATTCACAGTCTTCAACGGCACATCTCATCTTCCTGCGCTGAAGACTCGCTCATCTCCACTCGCGCATGTCTAGCACTCACCACCAAAGACTCGGCCAACTACTAGACCAACAAATACATGTACGGCTAATTCCAAGTAACACATACGTGCACTCAACTCCTGTCTGCTGATCAGCTCCCTACGCACTGCCAATCACCCGCTACGCCATGCTACATATTTCAACTAACTTGGACTCTAGCCACTATACATGTTACACTCAATCATAAATAAATAAAGAACACATAAACAACAAGATTAGTTCCAACACTTTCATCCACTTTTGGTGTGAGAATAAATATTTCAAAAAAAAAATTTTGACATTGCCGCCGCCGTTCTTCAGTTTTGTTGCAAACGTTGATTAAAGTGTTGCGGATATAGTTTATGTATGTTGCTCCCGAACGTAAGATGGATGAGTTATACCCATTAATTAATCTTTGGAAAATCGGTCGGATGTTCCTATGAACAGAGGTGACCTCAAACTGATAGTTGAAAGGTCAGCTTTCGTGTACGTCTCATCCTTCTCTAGTCACCAAACGCCATTTTTTGTTTCTGCTTTTCTCTTGGTCGTCCAATTGCAGGCTGCAGTCTGCGTCAGTCGCGTCTTTGCTCTTCAACTTGGAGATAATAATGATCTAACCTGGAAGCTATCACAACTGCATAAATAACTAAATATAGAGAAGAAATCGGGAAAAGATAAGTATCCCGGGTCCAGAAATGGACCCGTCCACCCGGAGAAATGGAACCGAACGACGATCCACAACAGCAACGCAGTACAGTACAATACAGTCGTTGCCGTCGTCGTCCTCCTTATTTATTCGCCACTTTTGTGTGCTCTTCTTATACTCCTTGTCCTCAAGCTCCTGTAGGATCTAGGAAAGAGGAAGAGAGAGAGGAGAGAGAGAGAGACCATTGGAGCTCCATGGTCGGCTCTGATCTCGCACATCCAGGTCAATAAGATCAACGCTGTGTCTTTAATCCTTAATCGTTTCTTCTTGTTAATAAGACCATTGTTACTGCTATGCTGAAATGGGTAATTGGCTCGATCTCCTGTTCTTCTTTTGGTAATTCTTGTTCTTCTTGTGCCCTTGGATCTCTTGGAAACTGTTGCTGGATCACCAGAGAACATGCATGGATGGGCGTCACATTTGTGATTGATCTGTCCATTACTTCATACTTTCGCATCTTCTTTAATGTCGTAAGGAATAGCTCTCAACAGAACAGATTCAGTTCTGAATTGCTGATTTATTTTCCTATAGTGGGTTTTTTGTTTTAAACAATGGCAACTAAGGTCGTGATCTGAACTGTTCAGCAGTGTCTGTGTTTAATTTAAGGAATAGCCAAGGATAGGATCAGTAGTTCAGCACTAGTACTAACCAACAGTGCTTGCTAATTTATATTGTTGAACATTTGGGGTTGCAGGATTGGCAGTTGTGATCATGGGAGTCAGTGGCTGCGGCAAATCGTAAGATTATTTGTTCTCTCTGAGACTATGATTACTTTGTGAAGTACATGGCTTGCGTTGGTTTACGGAATAGCAACTAGGGTCTACCTGATAACCCGAACTCTGTTCATGCTTCATAGATTATGGTTAAGAATGGCTACATTTAGGCGCATTAAAGATAAGCACAAACCGTCAAAGTGCGAAACGAACACGCAAGGAGAGAAACATCATCAGTAGATTACGATAAAAAGTTGCACTGTGTCAACATTGTGATGTTGATGCAAATGTTTTCCGCGTCTCTTTCTTGGCATTGACAAGAAACAGGAGAAAACTAGACAGCGCAGAACTGAAGTATGATAGGACAATGTCTCAAGAATGAAACATGGGATTTGACAATGACAGTTCTTATGAATGAACCATTGCTCTGCGAATCCGCAGGACCGTTGCGGCACTGCTTGCTGAAGCCTTGGGTTGCAGCTTCATCGAAGCAGACGATTACCATTCTCAGGCAAACAAAGGTGCATCACCCTGTGAGACGTTTCCGAAAAATTGTATCTTCTGCGATTTACCATGTCTGAAGTTCACCTGAAAACCAATCAACCTAATTCTGAACTCGTCTACTCTCCTGTCAATGAAAACAGCAAAGATGAGCGAAGGCATCCCGCTCACTGACGCCGACCGCATCCCGTGGCTCGAGTCCCTCCGCGATGCCATCAGGGAACGGCTGGACCGCGGCGAGGATGTGGCCGTCAGCTGCTCCGCATTGCAGCAGAAGTACAGGGAAATCCTCCGGGAAGGAGACTGCAACTACAAGACAGGGAGCTACCCGACCTGCAGGGTGAAGTTTGTGTGCCTGGAGGCATCAGCCGAAGTGATTGCTGAAAGGATGAGGAGGAGGTCAACGGAAGGGAAGCACTTCATGCCGGCGAGCTTGCTGCAGAGCCAGCTCGACCTGCTGCAGATCGACGAGGCGGAAGGGATCACTGAGATCGCCGCGACAGTGCGCCCCGACGCCATCGTCCGTGACACCATTGCTCAGTTCAGGGAGGAGCTAGCATCGACGGTTTGCTGACTGCTGAGCGTTTGATCTGTTTCCTATTTCTGAATCCAATTTCATCATTATACAAGAGAGCTTATTAATCCACATGTATCCACCATGTAGAACCTCAACATTTACAAACAAGTAGGATATCAAGCTATCTTCAGCATTACCCAGTTCATTTAAAATCAAAGATCCATAGTGATGAAGCAGGCATGCCGCACCAGTGTTCAATACAGGAGAAAGAAAGAAAGAAAAACCTGAATCTAGCTAACAACAATGGTGACTGCTATTGTTCTAACCTGCAAGCCTATACAGACCAACCACACAAGCGTAACGTATCAGAGTGGCCCTCGAAATGGCTTAGATAGGTCGTGATCTACGGGAATTGCTGCCGATTGTAAGTGTCCTCATGGACAAACACTGGTTCACTGCTCTGTGGCGGGATCACAGGTTGGCCCATTGCAATGCCTTGGTTCTGCTGGGGGCCCCAGTTTGGCGGACTTTTCGACGATGACAGAGCAACGTAGTAAGCTATCGCCAGAGCCACGCTGGCAAGGGAGAGCACTGATCCTCCTGAGAAGACCCCTGGCTTGACGACATAGCAGTTGCCAAAGTACATGTTCTCCTTGCCTCTTTGATCATTCAGTGCAGCTCCGGTTAGCAGGAGAAGGAATGCGATGACGAAAGTGATCCTGCAGAATGTAACAAACTCCAGGATGATGTTATGGCACACAGTTGCTCAAGTGCTAATAACTAGCAACAAAAAGTTTGCACATTGATTAAATGTAGCATTCAAGAATCAGTTTTTTTGCAAAACAAGCAGCAGCATTCTGCAGAGGTGCACCCTACCTTAGAATATATCACAACTCACAAGCATCAATAGGACACCAAAATGTTCTGAGGAAAAGGCTATTGCATAGCACATTGTTACTTGCACTTGAGATCTATGAAAAAGTTATTATTCTATTGAGCCATCATGTGGACTACAACGAAGATCGGCCAATGTGTTAACTCCTAGATCAATGCATGAGTTTTAATAAAATTTGCAGATCTAAGGCATCAACCGTACACAATTTATTTCTAATGAGTCTATTCAATTGGCAGATCTAAGGCATCAACCGTACACAATTTATTTCTAATGAATCTATTCCTAACGTAAAATCAATAATAGCAAAAAGACAGTCAAGAACTCAAGATGGATAATATCCTGAACTTTAGACATCACCATGAACAGAGGAAATAGGATTGAAAGAAGTGACTGGAATCCAATGTGTAGGCCAATTATAAGATCCCCTATCTGTATTAACACCATTTCAACAAATTGTCAAGGCTAAGTTTGAGGTTCAACATAGCATAACAATATTCAGAATTCTCTAATAATTATTAAGCTGAATTAATAGAAGCCTATGTTGAATTCTTCAAAATGTGGGAAAAGGAACATAAACTTCTAGGGCAGAATTTTACCAAGATACGATGAATGAGATCAGAGCTACACTCCAGTTAGTGTCTGATGGACCCGGATGCCTCTTACAACAGATGCAACCAGCAACTGTATTTATAATAGACTGGGCGACTATAAGAGCGGCGGCAGATATTAACCCCAGGGCTAATGCTGGGCTTCTTGGGTATATGCATTCACCTGGAGAAGTTATTTTTACATCAGAAACCTGCATGAATCAAGAATTGCACATTAAACTTGCGCATGATAGTAAGATATTCTTTAACAATGCTATGACTGTCATTGCAAGAATCTCTCTCTAGACAACATACAGTGAGTCAATTCGTAATGCCTAACATGCTCATCTTGTACAGTAAAGCTAACTTCAAGAAAGAAGAGCTTTGTTGCCTACACTCTTCGCAAGATAAGGGAAAATTAAATTGCCATCCTTGACACTTCGAATATATAGAGCTATAGCCTATACATATGTATAGTATATTCCTACGTAATAGACATGACTATAAATGCATTTCAGTGTAGAATTGTGCTCAAGCTCAAGCCTCAGAGAGGCATAAATCTGCAATATGCCTATAGGCAGTAGGATTTGTATTAAGGGGTGACAAAAATTAAACCTCAAGCTAGTGATTCCTCCTCATGCTTTTCTAGTGTTGAGCATGGGTGACTCGTATCCTAATCCACTAGGATTTGGAGATGTGTTCTACAATGATTCTTATCCTAATCCTACTTCCTTTTGGAGGAGAACTAGCGGGCACTATATTAATCCATGAAGGGTGGTCATAGAGAATGCAAGCCACAAATCAACTCATCCAAAGCAAGAGACGCACAAGAGGATTGGAGGCTAGGTTATTATTTAGCACTAGATTCTTGTATAGGACAAGGATCCAATGATCTTAAAAGGTTCGAGATGGTTTTGAAAGAGCCACAATCCTTTGTACTCTTTTGAGGTTGTGCTTAAGAAATTTGCGGCCGGCTTCGCCAAATCTTTCTCTCTTATCGTGATTATTTCGTTGCCGTTATTTGGTTCTCTTTACGAGATTCATTTACTTCGTCTTTTGCACGATCATGCCGTTTCTCACAAACTCTGATCCGATCTGTCTTACCAAAAGAGAAAGAATAATGGAGCTAAATTATTGTATTAAGCAAAAGGGTCACCGCATAGCACTACCTTCGCTAAGTAACAAGTATTTTGGCTGCATGAGGGTATGAGCTGAAAGACGAGTATTGCTAAAGAAAATAATAACTTCGAACTATTCTGATTCAATCCTAATTTTAGGGGGGATTGATCTGTAGGATTTTGGGGAATAATTGTACGTCCCTTTTGGGACCCCACGTCCTTTATTTATAGTGCCGAATATTACAGTCCGATTCCAACACGACTTGGACTCTTACCTAAACTCTAGACTCTTTCCTAATCTCTAATATCTCCAGCACTCCCTCTCAAGATGGACATGAGATAACAATCATGACCATCTTGTTACATAATGCAATATCATTACTAGAATCTAGTAAAAACTACCATCCATCGACTCCATAACCAATATCACAAAAATAATTGCTAACCACCAATACTATCAGGGACGTCACAAAATCCATCTCCACCATCTACCAGCTGCCCGACCTCAACCTCATCTTCCTCTACCCTCATACCCCCAGCCACCTCCGGCCTCCACCACTCTGCCCACACACCCCCAGTCTCAGCCTCCACCACCTCTACCCCTGTCACAGATTATTACGCCTGACTCCAGTCCCAATCCTCCCGAACATCTCCAGCAACACAATCTCCGACATCCATACCAACACCGCCGCACAACACCAATACCATCACCGCCAATTGACATAACCTCCACTAGAGCTGCCACCAGCTCCTACTTCATCCTCACCATCGTTGAGCTCACCACCATCATCCAATTCCACCATTAGCACAATCACCAAAGCACCACTTAGACAGTCTTCTCCCACTGTCTTCCATACCTTCCGTCGTAACCTTCGATACTGTCACCACCAAGCAACATAGCAGCTAGAACTCTCAGCAAACACACCATCATCTCTCTCCTTTTCCCAACACAGCACATGCAGCCACACCAGATCCTCCACCGATCTGGATCCCCACTAGATCTCCCCTCGGTCACACCAGATCCTCCATTGATCTGGATCCACACCACATCAGATTGTCAGACTTCCACACCTTCATCGGATCCTCCACACCTCCACCGCAATACCACACCAGATCCTTCCACGCCAGATTAGATCCTCCACACCGGACAGATCATCAGACTTCCACACCGACACCACACTGGATCCACACCACATCAGATCACCGCACCGGATCCGGAGCGCAAGCATAGACACCTCTTCTTCTCTTCCCCACCAGATAAGCATCGTGCGCAGTGCGCAGCCCCCGCAAGCACCAGCACTTCCATCCTTTGTCTCCCCCGAACCCGCTGTTCTTCTTTTCCTCCCGAGCGCCTTCTCCCTCCTGCTTCTCCCCGAGTGCCACACCTCCTTCCTCCTCAAGCCGCCTCCAGCCCCCAAGCTCCTTCCTCCTCCTCTGCCGCCAAACCAAAGCAAGCTCCTCCCCCGAGCGCCGTCCCCAAGCACCAGCTCCTCCCCCGAGCGCCGTCCCCAAGCACCAACTCTTCCTCCGAGCGCCTCCGAGCGCCACCCCCAAGCACCAGCTCCTCCTCTCCTCCTCCAAGCGTCGCCCCCAAGCAAGCACCAACTCTTCCTCCCCGAGCGAGCCGACCCCCCAAACGCCAGCACCAAAGCTAGAGAAGCTCCTCCATTCTCCTCCTCCGGTTTCTCCCTCGAGCGCGCCAAGCACACCTCCCGAAACCTCATCCCTCCTGCTTTCTTTCCTCCAAATTCTCCCCCATCCAGATCCTCTCCTCCCGAGTCTCTTCTCCTCCACCGGAGCTCCTCCTTCTCTCCTCCCCCTACCACCGGCACCAGATCTTCCTCTCTCCCCTAAGTCCCTTCCTTCCTCTCCTGAGCCCCTTCCTTCCTCTCGCTGAGTGCCTCCCCACCGGACGGTTCAATCTACACCAGATCAATCTCCTTCCACGCCAAATCTCCTTTCCTTCCTCTTCACCGGCCGCCGCGCTGCCGCCTCTCCTCAGGCCGCCGCACCCACACCCGTGACACACCGCCCTCGGCCCGGCTTCCTCATCCGCGCCCGGATCCGGCCACCTCCTCCTGGAGCACCACACTGCCTCCTTCACCTCTGTTCTCCCCGGCCAACACCTCCGAAACTCCTCCCCCGAGTGCGATCCACCCGGATCCTCTTCTCCTTCGCCGCCGCTCGCCGCCCAGGCGCTAGACAGCGACCTCAAGCCTCCGTGCACTCCTTCTCTCCATCCTCTCCCTCCAACTAGACCGGCCCGGATCCACCCGCTTGCCGGGTCAGCTGTTGAAGCGCCCGATGTGCGGCCCAAATCTGTGTGCGTTGCCGCCGCTCGTCCACGCCACAAGCGCCCGCCGTCCGCTCGCGCCTTCTTCCGCCAGTTGCCTTGCCATTATGTGACCTTAGTTGCGCGACGACGACGCCTCCGTGTGTCGCCCCGCCCACGCCTCATGCGCCGAGGCGCAATGCCTCCACCGCCGCCCTCGACACTGTGCCGTCCGGAAGACCTAGCCGGCGACCTGCTCCTCTTCGTTGCTCGTGACCCGCACGCAACCCGGCTGGCCGCCGGTCTGCTCCCGTGTGACACGATCGCAGAGGACCACGCGCATGACGGGACAGCGGCGGCGGAGGTTCCGAGGTAAGGGTTTTTTCTCAACTTAGGGTTCTGGGTTGGCTCTGATACCATGTAGGATTTTGGGGAATAATTGTGCATTCCTTTTGGGATCAAGGGACCCCACGTCCTTTATTTATAGTGTCGAATATTACAGTCCGATTCCAACACGACTTGACTCTTACCTAAACTCTGAACTCTTTCTTAATCTCTAATATCTCCAACATGATCCAATCAGATTAAACCAAACATACACTCTACCTCACATGATCACAGTTCTTGCAAATCACCAGAAGCATAATAGCATGAGCTCAAACATTTCACCTTTCAACAAACAGCTAAAAAAGTTCAGTCCTTGCAGTAGCTCATTTCCCTTGCACATCAACGCGGAGAAGCTACACCTATTACCATCAGGGCCAGATCCCCAATGCGCAAGTGTACAACAACAACGAGATCCAAAGATCCAAGACATCAACTTTACATAAGTTGCCACCTTTCCATCACACAAACAGAAACTACACACAAAGAAGAAGAAAAAACTGCAAGTAGCTAAGCGTTCAACAGGATCGCGCCGGCTTTAGCCCTCTAGTAGCGTTTCTTCACCAAGAACTCCCCGGAGAAAACGAGATCTAACGCAAGTAAGTTCGTTGAAGAAAGTAAGTAACAACACAAGGCACATCAAGAACCGGCCGATGATATGCCACGGCGGTTTCTCGGCGAGAGATGGATCGAACCTTGACGCGGGTTGCCTCCGCCGCGAAGCCGAGCGCCGCCGAGAGGACGCCGAGGAAGCCAACCACCGCGCACACCACCACCACCTTCCTCTCCATCCCCAGTCTCCACAAGCCTCTCCTCTCTACCAACCTACCTGACTGCTCGATCTCTCCTCTATATTATTTTTCTGTGAATTTTTCTGGTGACTTCTCTCGCTCTATCACTGTTCTGTCCAATGCAGCAGCTCTGAGCCTTTGAGAGCTTGTCTGGGTTGGACCTGGGGAGACTTGCCCGGCCGGAGACGTCCGGGGATATGCCGGACCTGGTCCGGTAGTGGTAGGCGTCCTGACGCATCGAATCTACAGTGCGCGAACGCGGCTTGCGACTATAATTGGACCCGGATGCGTTTCTTCTTCTGGAAGTGTGATTTTTCTAGTTTTACATTTCTTCGTGCCTAAGTTTCTCACCGAACGCCACATTTAACGGCCATGAAACCTAGAACGCCAACCAAACAAGGTCAGAGTCTCTGAGCGAAGCAACGAAGAAAATTTCACCGTACTTTGGTTCGATAGAGGAATTTCGCTGAGGAAGGTGTGTTTGCTTTGCTCCCTAGGCAAGTTGCCTAGCGCCAGCTTGCTGCCGGGAGGCCAACTGGATCTTGTTTGGTTGGCTTTCTACGTATCCTTGCCTGCCAGGCCAGGTCTTCAGTGGCTAGGCACTAAAATCAAACGCCTGGAGGCCAGGCAGCTCATCCACCATTCGTTCCTTCGATCTATCGGTCTATTTTTTATTTACTATTTTCAGGCACAGGTTTCGAACCAAACAATTTATTTTTGAGTTTACCTGACCAAACAAAAATCATTTACTTTTCAGGCTACTTTCAAGCATAACTTTTTCTCAGATATGGAATCCAAATCACCAACCAAACAAACCCTAAATCTCACGGATCACACACATACGTTTTGACCAGGATGCACACACGCACTCACGCGCACACACGTCTACTATGTGAGTATGTTCTTCACGGATGACGGCCACACACTGCGCACTCACGAGTGCGCAGTTGCTGCTGGGAACCTATCTGTTGCGGTCAAGTGTAGGCAATGCATTCCGTGTGATCTGAAAGGGGGAAAGAAATTTGACGGCCCAATCCGCTGGACCGTGCGGTCAGAGTTAAAAGGCTCGAGGCGTTCTTGATTCCGACGTTCTCTCTCTCGCGTTCGCTCTGCCCACGCGTCTCATCTCTCCTCTCCCTCACCGGCGGCGGCGAGCGAATCCGATTCCGAGGTACCCACCAACCCCCACCTCTCCCTCTCCCTCTCTCTCTCTCTCTCTCTCTCTCTCTCTCTCTGCTTCGTTGGTTGTTGCCGCGGATCGCAGACGTATGCGTGTGTTCCGGGGGGATTTGCGGCTCTTTCCGCGGCTAGGGTTAGGAGGATTCTTGAGGAAATTGTAGGATCCATGAGGCGCGCCGAACAGAACACTTACTATTCGAGTAGATCTATCTATGTTTCCTACGATTTGTGACTAATAGTGTGTATGTGTTTGCCATGTCAAAGATTGCCTGTTTCTCTCGGCATAGGATGAGAGTATTATCCATGAGAATATTAGTGGCGTTGTATATTTGGACTGGATTGATTATTGTTAAGTGTAATAGTCACCAATTCACCATCGTTTGGATTGTACCGTGCATTTGTTTATGTCAATGGCGGTCTATCCAGATTCATAATATCACCTGTTTCGTGAGGACAAATGTTGGATCTAGCGCTAACGAAAGCCGGTTAAGTAGCCGCTTGCAGATTCAGTTTTCTGCTGTGCAGCCATAGATGGTCTATCTGTACACGTATGCGCATGATGCGCAATGTGTGCCCTTCCCTTGTATGTTGGCGCGCCTTGTGTTGTTGGGTTTTGCTCTGCTTATATGTCTCTTGGTGTCGACGTCAAATTCAATGTATATGAGATAGAAGCTGATCTTATACTTTGGTTGGATAATGGCTTGCCCAGTTTGCTCTTTCATGCCTGACATGTTCTCCAGTGCTTTTACGCATGCGAGTAATTTCTGTAGCACCCATTGTTCATGGGACTTGACAATTTGTATCCCAATTCATGGTTGTGCAGCAACAATGACGGCCGGATACATTGTCGGCTCACTGGTTGGATCCTTGGCCATTGCATATCTGTGCGACGCCTTTGTTTCTGACAAGAAGGCATTTGGAGGTGAGTGTCATTTTACATAAGATGCTTGTAGGACGCATGTGCTTCTTGTAAATTTGCATCTGAAGCTGGTTCCTTCTTTGGAAACAGGTAGCATTCCTAAGACTGTTTCTGACAAGGAGTGGTGGCAAGCCACGGACACCAAGTTCCAGGCCTGGCCTCGCACCGCCGGACCACCGGTCATCATGAACCCCATCAGCCGCCAGAACTTCATTGTCAAGTCCACTGAATAGGCGAGAGAAGCTGGTTCCGCGTCTTATTTCCACCATGAAGCTAAAGTTTCTTTTCTAGTTCTAAAAACTGTAATAAGATGCACCACAGTCAGGATTTTTTTTTTTTGCAATTTTCACGCTGTCTGTAAGCAAACTTTGGGTCTTACAGCCTACTTGTCCTTTGATTCACTCTGTTCCTTGGTGAAATTTTCCACCATGAGGTAAAGAATTGCATTGTTCTACGATTGGACAACTTTCTGGTTCGAGTATATGCTGTGATGTTCACCTGCCTTTTTTTTTTCATTTCTGCACTTCGCGGCAGTGCATTTGTTTGTGCTTGATTTCTGCTGTCTTACTAGCAGCCTGCGCTGTAATGCGAACTATTGGTGGCAAGTGTTTATGATCGGCTCCTTTAGTTCGAGGATGAGAGTCTTGCAAATTATGGTTCAACACCACAACTGTGTGCCTGCATATGTTGATCTGTATAAAGCCATGAAGCCACAAATTTCAGATCAATCAAATAGGATTGATTGACACAAGTAACACCACCATATTTGGGAGTCAGTTCAACTGAAACTTTGAGCTTGTAGTGCAAAGGTCTGCGGTAAAATCACCAACAAGATTATTAAAGAACAACTTTTTTTAGAGCTATTACCAAAGAACAACTGATGTTAACGCGAGTAATATCACAGCACGACAGAAACGATGCCTCCAACAAAACTGCAAGCAATACGTAGCAGATTGAGATCCATGGTCCAACATGAATCGTCACCATCGAGTTCTTGTAACAAAAATTTTCTGAAAAGCTGGCAGTATATGTCATGTGGGGCATACCGTACGAGAGGCCCAAGAGGAAGGTTTCGGCCGGCAAGCAATCACCGTCCGATTCGGTTGCGCCAGCCAGATCTTAGGCTGAGCCGGCTTAGAGATAGTTTAGGATTGTCAGTTTCCTTTAAAAATTCTTAGTTTAAATCAGGAATAGTTATCAATTCGGATTCCATAGTTAGAGATCGTTTATTAGTCCATTTTGTTAGTGTCTCTTTATTTAAAGGAGGGAGACACTTTGATTTGAGATTAAGAAAATTCATAAAACCAATCTAGCTTTCTCTCACTCTGTTTGGCGTCATCTTCTGGACCACGCCTGAATACTCAGCACGACTACCCCTCCGATCCAATCCATCCACAAATATCCCCGTTGGTGACAGCATAGATGCATGAAACAGATTCAATGGTGGTAAGATAAATCTCAGATCACTAAATTCGTAGGAAGCAGAACAGAAGAGCCAGATGTGATGTAAAAAAGGAGCAGAAAATTAGCCAACAGGCTATAACTGTAGCATCATGTAAATGCCAACAACTTAAGATGATGTAACACTATCAAACATTGGCAAAATATCGTCAATGAAAGTGAGCAGGTCATCCTTATCTCGATGCAGAAAAGACATTTTAACAGGGATTAGATAGCGATAGAAAAGGCAAGTTCAATGTTAGCACGTGACATATTGAACTTTCAGGTGTGCAAATTGCGTCACTCATAACCGCAGGAGTTTTGAGAAGAATAAAATCTTGGATCTGCTGCTTCACATCATCATTTCAACATACGGCCTATGGCTACTACAATGCTAATGTAATTGACTGAATCTACTGGTTCTTCCAAACTTAAATGCTGAGGCAATTCTTCACATGCGAGTATGCAACTAAGGCATCTATACCGCTGCTTAGAAACCACTTCAGAATTAGAGCAAGTTCATGCATCCTAGCAAAGTTAGAGATCATTATAAACGTGAGAGCAATTTTCATACAACATCAAAGATGAAAAGCGTAGCAACTAGCAAACATGAGTCAAGACTTCATCATAGATATTTTGAAGGTATAAAATGCATGCAACCACAATTTTCGTGTTATTTCACCATTTGCAGCATCATATCTTAAATGGTCAGAATGTACTCATACAGTACAGCATTTTCAAGTTACAACTTACAACAACATACATGTGGATCACTGGCGTCCCTCATAGATGTGGGATCTTGAAAACCAGATCAAAATTTAGGGCCGACTAGCGAAACCCTCAATCAACATGGTCATCTACTACAGCCTGATTGTTAGAGAACAATGTATCTCTTTTCTTGGGGAAACCAGGAGGTTCCATACCTGGGCCTCGATACTTCAGCTCTGGGGTGGCTCTAAGCCCATGCTCGGTCGAAACAGGTCGATATGGAATCCCTGATGCCCCTGCATATCTAGTAGGGGACACATACCTTCTCGGAGCGGGAGCACTTCTTAATGCCCCACCCCGGAGGTCCGTGGCCCTGGTAACCTCACCATAGCCTCGGTCCGTAGCTCTGGTAGCGGCATCCGCATAGCTTCTATCACTGGCTCTTGTTGTGCCATCCACGTATCCTCGATCACCAGCTCTTGTTGTGCTATCTGCGAAGCCTCGGTCACTAGTTGGATGATTCAAAAGGCTCCCTGTAGGAGCTGTGGCCGAGGTGTTAAACGTCTCCTCCGGTGTCCACCCCAACGGATCCTTCTTCTTCACGTACAGTTGCCAAATGCCAATCAAGAACAGGAGGAAAAGCAGCGCTGGACCACTCCACACCACAGCATTGCTCCCAGGCTTGTACACCGGGAAGTTGGACCGATAGATAGCAATGTAGCCATCTCCAAGCCCCAAGATCACAAGCTTCTCCCTGTCTGCGGCAATAAGAGGCTTCCCAGCTGGTGCGGCAGACATCATGCCACCAGAATCCGCAAACACAGACTTGATATCCTTAATGGTTGCGGCAAACAGCGGTTGGGGCGCCCCAACCCTCCCATAGTACTGAGACGAGGTGTTGTACACAAGAATCTTATCTTGGCTGGCCACCAAGAGATAACCTTTGATCGTCTGTATCGCGACGGGGCTGTCGATCTCAGACTTTCTGACTGCCCGGACTCGGCACTTGAGGCTGGCAACGTCACCGAGCAGCAAGACGTGCACGAGGTCGCCGGCATCAGTGAAGCCATAAGCCTTGAAGCGCTCGGAAGGGTCAAAGGAGTAGACCTTGGGGCGGGAGCCATTGAGCGCTTCAGTAAGGCCCTCGCAGGGCGTCTCGCGGACGGCCATGGAGCGGAGGTCGAAGGACGCGGCGCCAGCCTCGGTGAGGAAGAGGAGCCGCTGCTTTACAAAGGCAAGAGGCGTCGACGAGGCTATGGCGGTGCCGTAGAGCGTGCCGTTCTCGGTGAAGACGCGGATGCGGCCGCTGGAGTCGCAGGAGAGCACGTAGCGGGCCCGCCCGGCGTGGTGGGCCTCGAGGTGGAGCACAGGGGCGGCGTCGAGGCCGCGGACGAGGAGGCGGGAGGACGCGGCGGTGAGGGTGAGCCAGTCGTCGCCGTGCGGGGAGGACACGGTGAGCCGGTGCGCGGCGATGGAGCCGTCGGCGTGGCCGGCGAAGAGGAAGCAGTCGGTGCGGCGCGGGGAGAGGTACGCGAGGAGGGCGGTGACCGGGGACTCGCCGGAGGAGCCGGCCTCCAGCTCGAGCAGCGCGTCGCCGGCGGCGGAGAAGACGAAGACGCGGCCGCGGGAGTCGCCGACGGCGAAGTACTTGGTGATCCCATCCGCGTCCTCGTAGGGAAGCGCGGCCGCGGCCGCGGCGTACGCGCCGCCCCCGAGCCGCGCGGCCGCGGCGAAGTGGAAGCGCTCGGACCAGAGCGACCGGCGCTTGGTGACCGCCACCCCCTGCGGGGCCCGGCGTTCTCCAGGCGCCGCCGCCGCGGCGGGCGGCGGGGGGTCCGGCTCCGCGGATCTGGCGAGCGCGGACTCCAGCGCGTGGACGGACTTGGCGAGCGACTCCGTGAGCTCCTCGAGCCTCGCGAGCTGGCCCTCGTGCCTCGCCAACAGCCCGGCCTCCACCTCCGCCGGGTTCTCCGCCGCCTCTTCCGACTCGGCTGCGGCGACAAGTGGGAGGAGGAGGAAGAGGAGGAGGGGGACGGCGACGCGGTGGGGCATGGCTGTCAGCGACAGCGGAGCGGAAGGTGAGTAGGGCTTACAGTAGTTTGGTTTTGAAGGGTGGGATTAGCATAGAATCTGGGCCGCGGGGGAAAGTGGGAGGAGGCTTGGGAGAGTTTTTTTTTTTTTGGCAATTTGAATTAAGTACATTATTTGAGCCGTAGCGAGTAGAATTAAGTAGAATAGCGAGTAGTAGAATAGCGACAAAGAATTAAGTAGAATAAAGACAAAGAATTAAGTACATAGAATTCAGTAGAATATCGACATAGAATTCAATAAAATAGCGAGTAGAATTTAGTATATTAGATAGTTGTAGTCAAATTATGTACTACATTATTTGAGCTGTGTATAGTGTAGTTCGTCATACACATGTTATGAATATTACAGCAGTCGAACAATTTATGATAAATCAGCAGAAATAGGAAGACGCCTATTAGAAATATGTAAAAAATAACTCCAGCTTTATTTAGCTTCCTATATGTGCGTGGTAATTATATTGTTAATATCGAAAATTAATTTTAAACTACGAAACTAGGAAAATAGGAAGAACTTTGTTTATTGTTTATATTTACACTTGGAAAATATTTAAAAATATCCTCTAAATTGGAAGACCCTGTTACAAATCTATTTAAATTGCTGGGTAGCCTAAATTTGGTTTACATTTTTGTGTGGTAATTATTCTGTTAACACCGAAAATTATTTTTAAAGTAGGAATTTTGGTTTTTTTTATACATGTTTCGTAGTCTTTACAATGCACGCACTTAATTTGTAGGTATGGCAAACACGGGCCACTACGGGTTGCTTGACCCGGTGATTGACGCGCATCACCGTAGCCGCCTCAGTACCATGCTCCCCCTGAAGGGCAAGGAGCCGATTGAGCTTGGCGCGTTGCGGCTGCACACGCTCGGTCATTATTTGCTTAGGAAGGATAAAAATGGCCATGCGTTTGCTAGATGTGTTAGTTCACCTAAGATTATTGCTCGGGCCATTTGGATTCCCAAATCTCTTGTGACTAATATTCAAGGACCTAACCGAGTTTGGGTACCAAAAGGTGCTTAAATGATAAATAGGTACTTGGAGATGCATTAGGGGCTTGGTTTATTCATGAAGAGGTGGATTCCACTATGTGCAAAATTGAAGCCAAGCTTAAGGATGATAATTTCATATCAAGAACCAATGCAATCTCGGTAACAAGTAGTTACATTGAAGTAGCTAGCCCTTTTACCTTGTGTAGGCTGCATTCCATAAAAATCTCTTTTTTTAAAAAAAAATGGTGTTCTTGCTCTTGTATTAAATCTTCTTTATTAAAATCTTGAGCAAGATCATAGTGGCACATTAAGGGGGAGTGCTAAATCATAATCATGTATATCACATCCCTAAGTGTGCCCAAATTGATTGAGTGCTAGTAATGTTTTTTCAAAATCGAACATTTTAGCCAAAAGTCAAAAATTGCATAACTATTAGTAATCTTTTGAAAAACTAGTTGTAAAACGTATACAAATGCTTTTCAAAGGTTTCCAAAGATTTTGGCTCAAGAAAAACCTATTTCAAATAAAAATGAGTTTTTAGCCAAAATTCTAGATTATGGTATCTTGTTGTTGACATAAATTAGATTTTTGTGTAAAATCTATTCTAAAAAGAATTTGAAAACCTTCCCAAAAGGAAAATCCTAGAGTTAGATATTCTAAACCTTTTGGTATTCAAAAGAATTTCAAAAGACCAACCTATCAAAAGTTATTTGATTTTAAAACTCGCTCAAAATCCTATTTTGACCTTAATGGTCACTTTCTAGCACTTAAGTGGGTTTTACCATTTGAGCCAAATTTATTCACACGAATATGTTCATAATGGTATTAATGACTCATATATGAAAATTGATGCTTTAAATTTCATCATATGCTCAATTTGGCATCTTTTAGAGAAGTTTCATGAAAATAAGATTTCATTTGCAAAAACAAAAGCCTAATTCATAAAAACCATTTAAGATTTGGATTTTTAAGGGCTATATAAGTTGGAAATGCTCCAAATATGTTTATTTGGCTAATTGTGTGGAAGTTTAGAGCAAAATAAAATAATCCCATTCTTTTCTCCAAAAATCGAATCGAATCGCTCAGTTCGGCCTCTCTTGGCTCGATCTGGTTACCCTAAGCTGCCTCGACCGCCACCTCCCGGCCTAACTGCATTGAACTCCGGTCTGACCGCACCCCTCCGGTCTAACCGCATCTTTGCCTTCGGTCTGACTAGACATAGAGAGACTTGTCTGGTTTGTCAAAATTGTTGATTTCCAATTTCCTTAGGCATTCTCTTTGCTCCCCTAAGTCAAGTTGATCCTTGTTTTCTTTGCATGCTACCCTCAAATGCTTTTCTTGATTAAAAATGTATTTTTATTTCTCAAATGATATTCTTTCAAGTGGTAGCTTCTTTTGATCATCTTGACATCGGCATGAGATTAATCCTTTCACGTGATATCATCTTATTCCTTCAAAGTGATATCTAGTTTCATTCCTTGCCGATTTTACCTCTATTGACCAAGCTCAAGTACTCTCCATGTACGAGTGGATTCTCTCTTTCTCTCTTCTCTTTGGATGCTTTCTTTGAAGATCTTTGTAAGAGAAGTTCAAGTACTTTGCAATTTCAAGTCTTGTCAACACATGATATCTACAAGTGATGTTTAAAGACTATCTTTCGAGTGTGATCCACATACATACATTTTTTGTGCTTAATGTCAGGGGGGATTTGGTTGCAAATAATAGTCAAGGAAAGAGGTAGAGGTCATCAAGAGTTTTGGATTGATATATTTCAAAGAGATGACAAAGGGGGAGATTTTGATTGATGGAGAAAGCTTTTGTGTAAGGGGAGGTTTTTATAAAAGGAGTTTTTCTTAGCAAAAATGAAAAACGTTTGGGCTTTGTTTAAAATGGGTAAACTCTTATATGGGAAAACTAATTTGTAATTTGCCCAAAATGGTTTATAGATCTTGTAAATGCATGTTTTTCATTCTCATTTGCTTCATATGGCATTTTTGGAGTGAAATTGTTAATGATATACAAGTTTGGCCTTTTTAAAGAGACTCTTTGGTCAAAAGTCAACAATCTTGCTTAAAAGGATAAAATTTGTGAAAAACTAGATAAAAGTACTTAAATATATATTTCAAATGTTTTCAATGCTTTTGTAGTAAAAATTCCTAATTTAGAAACCAAATAGCAAATTTGGCCTCAAAAGGGTCTTGTATGATCTTGATTTTGTATTAAATGACATATTTCCATAAATCAAAATCTATTGAGTTTTTGAAAAAGTTATCAATACCAAACTCGTAGAGTTGGTCATTTCAAATATTTCTCTAGTTCAAAGTTTTTACAAAAGACCAACCGTTGAAAAGTTATATTGATTTGAAGTTCGCCGAAAAACTAGTGTTAACCCAAAATCACCTATTCTTGCATATAGTGAGTTTTGCTATTTGAGCAGGATTTCTTTGTGTATCTTGGCTTGAAATAGTATTTCTAACTCATACAAAGCCAAGAAAGTGAAAAACTCCATGAAATTCAAATTGGTTTGCATTTTTAATATTCAATGCAAAATTATTCTCTTTATGTGCCTACAAGGTGCATTTTGTCTTATCTTTTAAAAGAAAACTCTTTTTAAAAAAATTATTTTGAGAAACATTGTAAGTAGTCCAAAGTCAATATCTGGAAAATTTCAAAGCTTTTGGACTTAATTTGAAAAAGTTTTGCTTTTTCTCCACTTTAAGCAAAAATCTTGTCTACAAAGCTCAATTTGGCATATCTTTTGAACAGAGACTCCTTTTTAAAAAATTCTTCATGGAAAAGTTTCTTAGGAGTCCAAATTTTGTTTCTAACAAATTTGAAAGTATTTTGACTTGATTTGAAAAGGTTTTGACTTTTTCTTTGTTTGATCGACATGCTAAAAATTCATACCTGTGCATGATTTGAGCTGATTTGTGATTTTTGTATCTCTAAATAGGTTCATAATTCAAAGAATCTATAATGATGAAATTTGATCCTCTATAGTTGTTCTATGTTTAAAAATTTTCTTAGATTTATTTGAACCATTTTTTCAGCTATCTTTCGAAGCTCAAATGAAATATCAAAATCTGAAACTTTCAGTTTTCTGAAACTTTGTGATTTTCATATCTTCAAAATGGTTGACATTTGTTTGAGTATACCAAAATGAAACTTGTGTGTATTTTTAAGGACTAGCTCCATGATTTATTTCATATTTTTCTGAGTTTGTTTCCACACATTTTAAGTTTTAGCTATATCTTTTGAGCTCTTTTTGCAAATTGAAAAAGTACTTTGTGGAGATTTCAAAAGTGAGCTTCTTTAAATGTGTTTCAAATGTCATTTTATTTGTTAACTCAAAATATGGCCTTATGAGGGAAGACTGACCGGGAATTGTATGTAACGGCTATTATTGTAGCCGCCACATCAGAGTCTTTGGTGGCCAAATACATGCTCATGAATGACCCACTGTGTTTTCTGATTTTAGCGATTCTCTTCCATCGGCTAGTTTTTGTGTGTGGGCTATAAATACCCACCTTGGCCAATTGGGGGGGGGCAACTCTTGGCATCTTATTTCATTCTCTAGAGCTAGTGTGAGCTTCTCCTCTCAATTGTGTATGTGTTGCACCTTGTGAGTAAAGAGAGAGGTTCTAGTTGCATGTGTTGCAACTAGAATTGGATTGAGCATCCAATTGTGCATGTGTTGCACTTGGTGAGAGTCAATCAAGGGGCTTGGCTTATTACTCTTGGTGTTTGCCGACACCTAGACGGCGTGGAAGCGTCATGGTCTGGTGATCTTCTCAAGAAGCTTATGAGAAGGCCCAGCGTGTTGTGAATGGTTTGGTGCTCGCCATCTCCGGAGTGGAGGAAGAGCAACCCCGAGTGGATCGAGGTGTTGGTTCGTGTTGGAGCCAGTCCAAGTGGTTGGACTTACCTCGGAGGTGTTGGCTCAAGTTGTGGAGCCGGTCCAATGTGGTTGGGCTTACCTCAACGTGGATTAGGAGAGACCGGCAAGTCTCTGAACACTACGGTAAAATATTGTTGTGTCTTTGTGGTTTGTTCTCTTGTGATTTACTTTGCGCAATTTACATTCATAGAATTATATTGCTTACATGTATTTGTATGATTGCTAATTATCAATAGTCGTCAGTTGTTGGTGCACTTAGTCAAGACTAGTTGATTTAGGTTTTAATTGTGCAAAACCAAATTATTGTTAGCTTTCGCATTAGAAATCAGTTTTAGCCAAAAGAATTTTTTAAATCGCCTATTGACCCCCCTCTAGTCGGCCTCCTCGATGTTACATCAGTTCTACGTAAGTCTTCGTAACTATTGTCCTCTCACATCAATTCATATGTGAACCTTACTGACGTGTACATGTCTTCTTACAGCTCGAGCGTATGGCGGAGAACCCATGGGACATCATTGTTAGGAGGCACTTCGAGGCCTACCTGTTGTGGCTGTTTGGGTGGGTCATGTTCCTAGGGTCCCACGGTGACAGCGTCGACAAGCACTACATCTGGTACACATATGAGTTGGCGAACTTGCCGGTGGACGAGATCCAATCCTACACCTGGGGTCCGGCCGTGCTATGCGGGACGTACCGCACACTATGCGACGTGTGCCACCGTGCCTAGGACAACTCCATCCTCTTTGAATGCCCACTACTTCTGCAGTTGTGGTCCTTCGAGGGCTTTCAGATCGGACGACCACAGCTGGACTTCGGAGCGTACGCGATCTGCTTGTATGCCCAGGACGATGACGTGAACCGGCCAACCATAGGCACGGTTTGGTGCCGCCGACAGGTTAGTTTCATGATCATTTATTATTTTTTGTATTGTAATCAAAATTTTGTGTGCTAAGTTTCCGGTGTTCTATTCCACAGGTCACCTACACGTCGATCACTTCGCAGGGGTCCTACCCGGAGTACGTTGCGATGTTCGATCAGCTGACGGATGACCGCATCATTTGGACACTGTACACTCAGGAGAGGGTGAACACGTGTGTGCCCGAAGGACTGTCGAGTCTGTGTACGTGAGACTACGTGTACTGGTACACACAGAGGGCCTTGGTGCATGATGTCTTCGTGGAGGAGTACCAGGTGCAGTGGGTCATGCGCCAGTTCGGTCTGCGACGGGAGGTCCCAGCCCCTTCAGGGGGATGCGGGTGCCAGCGCACGTCCACACGTAAGTTCACGCTTTACTTCTTTCATACAATGTGCATTACATGCTGACCAAATAATCGTCTTGCCGTCCACAAGTACACTAGGAAGGGAGTACGTGGCACGATGTCCTAGTTGGACAAGATGTCCTCTTGGGTTGAGGCTTGGAGCAGCACGTACGACGATCTCATCCGGTGTATGGATGCTCCCTGTGACTCCGAGACGTACAAGGAGTACATGGAGTGGTACGCTAGTCAGACGAGGTTTCGCTGCGTCCGGGTCGTGGTCGACCCACCATGACACGAGGCTACGACGTTCGACACGTACCCCACCTAGCTGGACTCCGCTTTCCACCACTCCGTACATATTGAACGGTCCTTAATTCATATTTAATTTGCCAAATTTAGGTTTCCAACAAGCTCATTACTTGTGCAGACGGATCTATACTGGGAGGTTCTCGAGTTGGCAGTCTCCGCGCAACAGATGATGCTGGGGGACTCCAGAGGGGTCCTGCAGCAGATCATGGAGGTCACGATACGAGACATCCAGATCGCGAACATGATATTGTCAACTTACCATATATTATTATCTTATTACCATTCATGTTCTTTTTACAGAAGTTTGTGGTCTTCTTATTTAGTATGAAGAAATTTGCCGCTCGGTATTAAAATACTTGAGCGAGAAGTGATTGTAATCGTCTGAGTCTTAATTATTTGTTTCAACATATTTTATATGTTTCACTGGACTTATATTTAGGTATTATCCATGAGAGTTTTGTCTCAATCCTTGTGAGAGTTTTCCAAACAGTGGACGTCTCCTCCCCGAGCCCGCCTCCCCTCTTCTCTATTCTTAATCTCTTCTCTACAAAATCTCTAAGCGGTGGCTACTTTTGCCTTTAAAATCGGATTCATACACACACACACACACACAATTCATAGCCTTTGTTAGCTAACTCGATGCCTGAATTCAGCTAACTAGCTCGCGCCTTGGGCGTTCATCCTAAACGTTTAGGCGAAACATAGCCTACTTTGTCGAGCCTAACACACCGGAGTGTATCATTTGCTTCATACCTGAGATTCGATGAAGTAGGCTGTGGCCTGCACGTTTAGGATGAACGGTCAAGGAGCAAGTTAGCAAACTGAATTCAGGAATCGAGTTAGCTAACAAGGGACAATGAACTATATATATATATATATATATATATATATATATATGTGTGTGTGTGTGTGTGTGTGTGTGTGTGTGTGTGTGTGTGTGTACATGTGTGTACATGTGTGTATATATATATATATGTGTGTGTGTGTGTGTGTGTGTGTATAAAAGCCGGTTGTAAAGGCAAAAGCAGCCACTATTTGGAGATTTTGTAGAGAAAAGACTATCACAGATGGTTCCAAATACCAACCGTCTGTGATATGTACTATCATAGACGATTTTATATATAAACCGTCTGTGAAACATAAGCTATCACAGACGGTTTCAAATACCAACCGTTTGTGATATGTAAGCTATCACAGACGGTTTTATATATTAACCGTCTGTGAAACCTAAGCTATCACGAGCGCTTTTATCTATAAACCGCTCGTGATAGCGCTATCCTGAGCGATTACGAGTTAATAACCGTCGTGATAGTGTCCATCATGAGCGGTTCGAAACCGCTCGTGATGACCTCATGTCATCATTGACCCATAAACTCAGATGGCTCATGAAACCGTCTGTGATGACGTTTTTTAAACCGTCTGTGAAGACTTTTTCTGTAGTAGTGGCAGCGGCGGTCCAAGAAGATTGGATCCAAAGGCGGCGGGTCCACCTCTGCTGCATCGGGCGTCGGGAGGAGATAGGCAACCACACGGTGTGGGAAGACGAAGCGGCGACTCTAGATCGAGGCGACGTCGGACAAGAGAAGGCCGGCAGATCCGACGTCGGCTCGGGAGATCTGGCGTTGGCTCGGGAGATCCGGCGAGAGAGCACGGGCGACAACGAGAGGCCACCCCCGGGAGCGGAGAAGCTCCTCCCGGGGGCAGCCGCGGAAGACGAGCGACGGCTAGGAAGCGGCGGCGGGTACAATAAACCCTAACCCTAAATTTAGCTCTGATACTATGTTATGAATATTGTATATGTATTGAAGAGGCTCAGTGGACAATATATATAGTGAGCACAAAAGATGTATTCTATATATAGATAAGTTAATACAAAAAACAGATAAAAAATACAAAAGGATTCCATACTAACGCACACTAGATTGCAAACCCAACACCAAATTTGCCAGATAAAGGTCCGTCCTTGACAAGACTACTGACCGCTAAATAAATATTCAGCTTATATTTTATCACACGCGCACACGGGCTTGATTGATGTCGCAGAAGTCCACGAGCTTGGAATTGGGAACGATCGAGCAACATTTGCATGTCGCTTATGCAGTGACTAGATTATTTACTGAGACTGTATCAAACTTCTGTCCTGACATAACATGTCCCGGATTTGCAGAGAATTTGGTTGGGTTTGATTCTACTAGTACGAGTTCCAACTTGTCTACCTCTGAAACGAAACAGATAGATGAATTTTGGGTTTGGACACTATCATCGAGTTCCTTGGACAGGAGCAAGCAGAGAAAGACTCCCACAAGAAGCAGCAGCATATGGTCCATAAAAATAACATAAAAATAATAGAGAAATATTCCATGACCGATGTTTCTAACATATTTCTTCAGAGGAGCTTCTGAAGAAAGAAAATGCAACTTTAGTTTGTCAATCAGAATTCAGAACTCATCAGCATGCCTTCCATTGTCACTACAACAGCAAGCAAAACAAACCAATTTCACATGGACAGAACATGGTATCAATCGTGTTAGTTCTCGTTGAGTCCACAAGCAAATTACTCCATCTCTATACTGACAGAAAAGATAAAAACCTACTTATCAAAATTTGGAATTTGGCCCGCGCAGTGTTGCAGGTGTACAACCTCTTGCCCAGCTAGCACAACCATAAACCTATTGACCAACAGCGACAAAAAAAATGCGCGCAAGGGCATCTTACAACAAGAAGGAAGCAAATAGCTGCCTGCGTATCTCCGCGCAATCTTTAAAGATCGTCATGATCATCTAGAGGATTTGATCGGCTGCTCTAGCTCCCTGTGCTACAAGTCACCATCCTCACGGCTCAACTCAGCTACACGAGCCGCCTGCTGCGCCCCACTTGCGCTCTCCATTGTCACGCCTCTAGAGGCCTGCTGAATCGGGCTTCTTGGTCGCCTTCTCGCCTGACTGCTGGTCTGCTCTCTTGCATCTCCATTGGCCTGCTGAGGCCTACCTCTGCTTCGACTCTTCGCCCGAGCTAAAAGTTGCTTCCTTAGCTGCTTTGTGTTGATATGCCCATCTCTTTCTATTGCTCGTACAACGGCCTTCTTGAGCCTGGCCTCAACCATTTCCCATGACACAAGCTTATCTAGAAATGTGGAGACGTAATCAGCCTTCCGATTCTGCAAGGGCATGGCCAGAAACAAACTAAAGTCAAAAAGAATATGATGTATTCTACTACGGAGGAAATTACGAGCATCATCGGCCATCTAACCTCATAATCCAGGTAGTACGCATGCTGGTTCACAAAACAAGAGGATTTGTTAGTAAAGTTACCTTATACAAGAAAAATGCAAGGGAAAGAAAAAGGAAGCTGCATTGCAAAATTCATACCTCCCAAACATCAATTGCAAGGAGTGGCTGCCAAAAGAAATAGCCAAATCAGAATATCAGATCCCTATGGAATATATATAGTATGGGGGAGAAAACAGCAAACATATAACAGTGTGAGGAATGAACATGTTTTACATTTAGGCTTTAGCTACTAGCTATTGCATGTTATACCACTTCTTCAAAATAAATCATAGTAAGTAGACTGAGCTGGGATTCCTGGTGGTTGCAAGATACACAATACGGGTGAAATACTCTGCAGAAACTTGTACAGAAATAGTCTCTCGCAGATAGCTGAGATGTAAGAGAAACAACATATTCATGGTCCTTCTGGTCGAAATAAAAACAATAAGTTCTTTTGAAGGAAAAACAACAAGGTCTTTTGCAAGCTTGTGAACTGAAGTTCACGGTATACATGACATGACGTTGTAGGAAAAAACAGTAGCAGGTTAATACTCACAGAGTGACCCCAGGCAAGAGGGTTGACAGCATTCGGCGTCTTTGAGATGACCAGCCTACCATAATTGTCAGATGGGATTGGGCTTCTTGAATTCACGTGAGGCAACTTGCTCCCTTTGTCTACAAATAGTTACGGGAAAGGGTTCAGTTAATCACCCCGACATGTGCGAATTTGAAACTGGCACAACAAAGCTAACAAGTATGGTATCTAGTGTCACATACAACATAGCCAAACCCATCCAGAACCAAATTGAGTTAATGCAGCATCTATGAATTGTTGGATCATGCCGTCATAGGATCCGAAGTCCCTGTTAATAAATTTCAGAAGCCGTTCAGGGGGCTTGCCCCCACCACCAGGCTTCATGGACCGCCAAAAGAAATCATGGTTCCATATCTAAAAACATGGCCCAGAATTAGGCATTTGGAGGAAATACAAGCTAGCACATATCTAAAAACATGGCAAAAAAATTAGGCATTTGGAGGCTATACAAATCAGCACAGAAGTATAGTACGGAATGGTACCTGTGCAGCATGGAAGAAGGGAGGATGGGGTGGCTCCCTGCCCTCGTTGAAGGAGGAGAGCATCATCTGCCCCAGTGACATCCCCTCCCACTCACTGCCACCGATCATGCCGTTGAGCCTCTCCACGTGCATGTGCTGATGAATTCCCCAGTGCTGCTCCACCGTCTCCTTGCTCATGTATGGCTCAAGAGCATCCTACATTACCATCCCCTATCCATCACTCCATTCTCACTACTAATCTTTGCAAATTGATACTTCTATACTTACCGAAGGATAAGGAAGGGGCTCACTACTAATCTTTGCAAATTGATACTTCTGTACTTACCGAAGGATAAGGAAGGGGCTGTTGCTTTATCCAGGCAATAGAAGCAGCATCGTCGAGAGGTGGGGATTCCAGCCCATCTGCACCATCACCGCCGGTCTCAACAGCGTCATCCGTATCAGCATCAGAAGCGGTTTCATCATCAGTAGCATCGTCCACAGCATCATCCTCAGTCACCACATTCGCCTCATTGGCACAATGAAGTACAAGGCAATCCCATCTTCTCGTCCTCTCTCCCTAATCACAAACATTCACTCTACCGCATCAGACAAAGCATCTATTCAAGTGGGAGATGATTCTTTCAATCTAAAAATGACACATTTTACACACGGAAGGAAGTGTTGCAAGTCTTAATAATTTTTTTAATCTAAAAACGATACATTTTACATACGGAACTACAGAAGTGTTGCAAGTCTTAGTTATTCCTACCCAAATATGTCAGACAATCTACTTGCTTGGGAGTTGAGATGAATTCAACGCGAGGTCCAAAGCCCTACTTGTTGATAGTTGATATGAACACAACAAGAGGTGGTTGCATCAATTAATCAGCATGATTTGTTTTTGCATAAAATAATCAGCATAAAAGTGAAGTAAATGCTCTGCGCAGAAGAAGAATACAAGAACCATCTCTACAATCTACAAGAAACCAGAGACGCCCAAGCACAATCTAACTCCCAAGCCTAACTACGAACTAGTGAATTCCACGAAGAATTAAAGAGGGGGAGGGAAAGAGAAAGAAGAGGGCGGCTGGGAACACTGACCCTGGAGCCTCCTCTCTGTGGGATGACGAAGCGGCGGAGTCCATGCCGTCGGGAGTCGCCGCCGCCGCCGCAGAGGAGGAAGGAAGCGGAGCTGGAGCTGGAGCTCGAGGAGGCGAAGAGACCAAGAGAGAGGCCGCCTCCCACGGCCACCAGTGTGGTGAACGCCATGGACGCGAGTTTGGGGGGAAGGAAGGCAAGAGGGGAGGAGACGATGAGGGGGGAGGGGATAAGCGGCCGCGCGGGGGACTACTTTGTGGGCTCAAACTAATGGTGGGCTTTGGGCTTCTTGGTGGATGTCAATGGGCCGCCTGTTATATCGTAGTTCCACCAATATCAATTTTTTTCAGATTAAAATAATTGTTATTTCCTTTCCCTTTCCTACGGAAATGTTTTAGATTTTCCGCAACATTAATCTAAACAAACGATGATAATAGTTAATGCAAAGGATAAACAGTACTCTACACGCACAATCCGGATCCGCCTGCAATATTCTTTAGAGTTTGGTGTTTGCACTAAATTATATTAAGCGATGCATTGTGTCAGCCAACCAGCAGAAACGAAAAAAGCCAGTACCACATACACGGATCATGCCGGCAATTCAGATGTAGCGAAATACTGAATTCATCTCAGGATAGTATGCACTTAGTTTGTTTCACTCCAGGCAAAACGCAAACAGGCTGCAAGCAGTAGTAGAGTAGACAAAATAGCAACATCAAAACGCCAGTCTCGCATCAGAAAGCTAATGAAACTCTAGGGCATGTAATCTGGGCAGAGAGCATCTATTTTTAGCGTTGCGGATTGCAATCCTTTTACTTCTTCTCTTCCTTCTCGGCCTCGGCAGCCTTCTTCTGCCGGGCACCGATCTGGCGCTGGTTCATCCTCTCCACACGCAGCTTGGCGTAGGCCTTGAACGCCTTCATCTCATCCGTGACCTTCACAACCTCAACCGAGCGCTTCTCACCACGGGCAATAGGCATGTAGTCACCCTGGACCTGGGTGGCTGTGGCAAGCTCCTCAGGAGTGGAGTCACCAGCCTGCAAGAGGGAAAATTGTGAGGAACCTTTGAAACGGCCAGAATCACCAGCTATATCAGGATTTTAACACATATAGGGTGCGCGATGTTCCTCACCTTGACCTTGCGCGCGCGTCTTGGGAAGATCACAAGCTTGGCCTTGTAGGTCTTCAGCCTCTGGACATTGGCCTGCAGACCCTCAAGTGAGCGGTTCTTGCGGCGGTGATCCACAGAAATGCCAATGGTTGGGGCAAGCTTCTTGGGAATCCCAGCTGCCTGAAATGAGATAAGAATGAGATAGGTCAATAGAATCCCACTCCAAAAAGAATAACAGGCGAGTATTGGTAAAGCCTTAATGGTTGTATGACAACAGAGCTGCAATATTGCTAGTTTGCACTCAAATGGGCAATCAAGTTTACCTTCAGTTCTTCGAGGGTGAAGCCCCTTCCAGCTCTAGACTTCATGTTGTACTTCAGTGTTTGGCAATGAACAATGGGGCGAAGTGGTCCAGCAGTGGGGCGTGGAAAGATCTTGACAGCCTTCTTTTGCCTAGCTGCAAAACCAAGGGCAATGCATTATTAGCTGATGTACAAAAAAGATGAAAAGCAACTACAAACCCAAAATACAAATATCCATGCAACACTAGAATGAAACAAGCAAAGTTAACTTTTTCCTGCAAATGTAAATGTACTCCTCTTCACAGAACATATTATGCTCCTAACTGAAACTACTTTAACAATTTGCTAGTGTGCTGCTGCTACTACTGCTATTGAGTCTATGAGTATGACACATAGTTACCGGATTCGCTATAAAACCCAGCGAATCGTGAACCGGATTCGTCGAACCCGAACCGGTTTAGGGTACGGGGTTCATGTTCGCAGTGAAAATTAACAGAAAAAAATGGTGAACTACGAACCTAAATCCCATACCGCGACTCGGACGAACCGGACTCGTCATACTATGACATAAAGTTCCACTTTTCACCAAATGCAAACCTGGCTGTTAAACATCAAATTCAGAATACATACACACCCATTGAAAAACAAGCTCCCACTAAACATCAACAGACACCCCCGCGAAGTTCACGAGTGTTTCTCAGTTCGTACATATGGTAATAGTATCTCTCACTAGAAATGGCTTGTAATGTCCTCATATACCTATATAACTAGAAAACTTAAACCATCACAGGCAAACATGCAACAAATGTGGTCTCCCCAGCATTATCCGAACACAATTCACACGCAACATTCCGCGAGAAACAGTTTGATCCATCTATAGACATGCATCAATAGAATGGCTACTAGACCATACACAGGCAGCATAATACGGAGAAAGCGGGGGAGAGATCAATTACCAATGCGCCTCCTGGCCTTGCGGGCGGGCTGGTTGAACCAGGTCCTGACATAGTTCTGCCAGTGCTTCTTGAAGTGCCCATTCGGGATGACGTTGTTGTGCTTCACCATTGCTTACCTTACCTACACCAAACCGAAAAACAAAAAACTAATCAGCATCACCACCACAATGTGATTCCTCCCCAACAGCACAAGAACTAATAGTGGCACAACAATCCACACCAAATTACTAACTGTGAGGCCAGCATACTGATCTAGATCAGACGAATGCTTGGAAACCACACGTAGGAATTAACCAAGATAACTAAGTAGTACGTACAGGCTCCGCCTACTGTTTTAGAGTCCATTCATCCAAGAACGCATCAAAAACTAGGAATGCCATGAGATCTCTTCCTAGCTTAGAAATATTTCACCAGATAACAACAGAGAAAGCAAGAACAGAAGCGCATACTTGGCGAACCCTAGAACCGCACGAACAAGAGGTTAGATCGAACCGAAAAGCCAGCCAAGATTGCCTACGCACGCCTAGATCGATCAAGAAATGTAGGGTGAGAGGAGGAGTAGGGATGGGAAGGTACCTTGAGGCGAGGAGGAGGAGAGGGTACCGGCGCGAAGCGGCGGCGCGCTAGGGTTCGAGAGGAGGACGCGTGACATGACAGGGGTGGGGTTTTAGAAGAGAGGAGGAGGAGGCGCTATTAGGCCTTAAGGCCCATATGCGTCGGCCCACTTGGAAGCAAAGCAGATTTGACGTGGGCCGACTAGAAGGCCCAGCCTGCATATCGCAGGAAGGCGTACCTTCAGAGTTTCCGCTTTCTCAAGTCCGAGGCGTAAACTGAAATGCAAACATACGCTCTGAATGAAGTCTGAAGCGCTCATGTGGTATATCAGGACAGTAAGCGACTGCAAATATTGTAATCCCCGAAGACTTTTGCCAAATCTAAATCTAATTCTCAAATTCTGCAAAATACGCGTTGATTTATATATATATGTTCGGAATTTTGAAGGCACAACCTGCCTCTGTTCCTGTTCCTTGCATCGCCTGCTTGGAAAGTTTCAAACAGAAAAAAATGGAGAGAACAAGCTGCAGCTTGGCACTCCGGCTACATCAAAAGATTATAAAAGAAACAGTCGCCGTCGCCGTCGCCGATGCGCGTGCCGGCCCACAGCAGAATCCATGATGCCGCTACGGCTCACAGCAATGGACAACAGCTATATACACAGGTGCTGCAGTTTTAGACATGATGCAAGATACAGCTTGGTAGAATACTTTCTGTAATCGCCGTATGACCGTAGCTGATGCTGATAGGCCACCTAACCATCCATCACGGATGTATCTAGACGGTCAAGAGAGATCTTGATCGATGCCGTGTTCTTCTCTAAATGGGAAAAGATTAAGAAAGATTAAGGTCAGTGTCAGTGTGATCATATGCACTTTCTTCTGCACCAAATAAATACTCCTACAATGGATTTAAAATAAGAGAAAGCACAGTTTTTTTCTGCAACCTAATCAGTAAAACAATGTGGAGATTTACAGCTCTGTGATTCAGTAAGAAAAGAAAATGAAACTATGAGCGTTGTCAGTGTCAGCAGAAGGATCCAAAATAAAGTCTTTGCCGTCGAAATATCGACAACTAAACATGACGAGAGTCATCTTACCTGACCAGTAAAAGAAATGATCTCGTGAGAATTTCGTGTCAAGCTTCATAAGAGCGAGTCCAAACCGGCACTTTTGAACCTTGCGTATGTATGATTCGAATGTCACTGTAATGCTGTTGGAAATCTAGTCAATTTTCGGTATATTTTAATCCAGAAATTCAGTATATAAAACATGACAGAAACATGCATGAGAGATCTATCAACGATGTATTCATATTCGCTAACGAACAAGCTAACAGAAACATCTATTAACATATTCATAGCGCACAGAAAGAAATACACCAGAAAAGGTTTCAATTTATACCCTCGGGCGGGGCCAGTGCCAGAGACACCGGAGGCGCCGTTACCATCAGTCGACATGATGGCCTATTCGATGTAGTCGATCGAGGCGTGAAGCAGGACGAAGCTTGATGCGGAAGATGTTCGCGATGCGATCCAATGACGGTTCACCACCGTGAAGTAGACGTCGCGAGAATGAGTAGTCGCTGATGCGCTCCCAAAACTTGATCGCCTACTACGTGCGGTACACAAGCGGACGAAGTTCGGAGGCCTACTCGCCCGAAACTTGTGCGCGCAAGGCTCGGACCGGAGATGACAGAGAACAAGCAACAACACGAATCAGATTGTGGAAGTAACGAAGATGCGAGATCTGTTCCTCTTATAGCCAAAAACTTCGAGTCCAAAGGCCAACGAATACCACCATAAAGGACCCGAGGTAATGACCACCATGAAGGACCGGTGGTAGCAGTCACCATGAAGGACCGGTGGTGCAGTCACCATGAAAGAGTCGCTCTTTTTAATAGCCAAAAATAAAGAGACCAGAGACCAGCGATCGCTATCAATATCGATCGCGTTTCGATTTTGAATAGATAAAGAAAATCGCGCCCTTTTGACACGCCACAGACGACTGACGCGACACGCGACACGCACACGCGACGCAAGACGCAAGACGCAAGACGCAAGACGCAGCGCAAGACGCGACGGCAGACGCGGCTTGCGGCGACGGCGGCGGCGGCGGGCGTGTGTTGTCTCTTGGCTCTCTCCAATTCCACAAGGGGCTAACACGTTCCACCTTATAAACCGGTGTAACTCCCTTAATCCTCCATGTGGGACTAAACAGATTTACACCTAGCATTAATAGTGGGCCTAGGAATTTCATTTGATTAATTGCTAAATTAAATGGACCAAGCCCAATTAATCCAACAATCCCCACCAAATTTCAAGGCACACGAGAAATGCTCTCGATTCTATTGTTGTTTGATATACCGGTGTTTGATGGAGACTGTTAAGTTGAACAACCATCTAGGAAAGGAGTTACACTCATCCACAATCGAACAATGGACTATGCCTTGAATTGACAGTTTTGTGCGAACAAGCTTTGTCCAATTCCTTTACTAGTACTAGGTCGCCTAAAGCATCCCTCCGTTGGAGCATATAAGTCATACTCCATGCCTATTCATGAGTATCTAGAAATCACCCAAATCTCATAGATCAGTGACCCAAGCAATCGAACTCACATAGGTGTGTTCCTTCTAAGATGTCTTGTAGGCCGACATCTCGCTTTAAATAAGCCACTCGAATCACATTAAGGTAAAAACCAACACGCCATACAAAATAGGAGAGAAGTGCATCATTAAAAATGAGCCTTGTAAAGGTCTCTCCTCCCGATCAACCAACAACTTGTTTCACCATCCTACTTCACGGGATCTCCGATCACGAGAAACAGTTACCACGTGGTATGACTCATGTGGGTCTCAGCCCATCTCACTCGATGCACTATCTATCACATTACGTGATAAACCCTTTGTAAATTGATCGCAGATTACTAGTCATGCGGACATAGTCCGGCGCTATCACTCCGAGTTTTTCACTTTCGGCGAGACTTCAACCGCCTCTTAATATGCCTAGACGACTTCATGTTGTCCTTAGAACTATTCACCTTGATAATTACGATCGATTATCACGGTTCATCAGATAGCCGTATCGGTTTTTCAACTACCGGCAAATCCATAAGGAGTTCACGAAGCCACTCGGCCTCAACGATGGCGGTATCTAATCTTTGTGAGTTACGCTTCCATTGTTGACCTCGTTAAGATGGTGCGCTTGCAAGACTTCCAGAAACAAAGACCACCTCCAAATGTGAACACATATCCACTTGTGGCTTTTATCTCATCAAGATCGAGATCCGGTTTGAATCACTATAGCCCTCCAAGACCTTTGGGTACCCGGCATAGTGAATGCCATAGCTCACGATTGCCTTTAGATAGCGCATTACTCTCTCAAGAGCACGCCAATGATCATCTCCGGATTTGAAACAAACCGGCTTAGCTTGCTCACAAAGAAGCGAGATGTCGGGCCTCGTAGCACTAGCTAAATACATCAATGAGCCAATGATCGGGAGTATCTCAATTGATCCTTGTTATTCTTTGGTTTTCCTCAACAACACACTAGGATCATAAGGAGTAGAAGCGGGCTTGCAATCACTATAACCAAAGCGACTCAAGACCTTCTCCACATAGTGGGATTGCACGAGTGTAACCCCACCATCACCTCCTCTCAAGAGCTTAATGTTAAGAATCACATCACCACTCCCAAATCTTTCATCTCAAAGCTCTTGGACGAAAGTCCTTGACCTCCTCAATAATATTGAGGTTTGTCCCAAAAATCGAGATGTCATCAACATACAAACATAAGATCACTCCTTCTCCTCCACCATAGCGATAGTACACACATCCGCTCGGCTTCATTCACAACAAAGCTAGCAGATGTCAAAGTTTGTCGAACTTCTCATGCCATTGCTTAGGTGCTTGCTTTAGGCCATACAAAGACTTTAACAACTTGCACACCTTTCCATCTTGACCTTCTACCACAAACCCATCTGGTGATCCATATAAATCTCCTCCTCCAACTCTCCATTTAGGAAAGCTGTCTTAACGTCCATTTGATGAACGAGAAGACCATGAGAAGCGACGAGGGCAAGTAGTACTCGAATTGTGGTCAATCGGACAACAGTGAATAAGTATCGGGCAAGTAAATGCGACACGACGCAAGACGCAAGATTTAAGACGCAAGACGCAAGACGGCGCAAGACGGTTTCGGCTCGGAAGAAGCGCAGCGTGTGTTGTCTCTTGGCTCTCTCCAATTCCACAAGGGGCTAACACGTTCCACCTTATAAACTGGTGTAACTCCCCTTAATCCCTCCATGTGGGACTAAACAGATTTACACCTAGCATTAATAGTGGGCCTAGGAATTTCATTTGATTAATTGCTAAATTAAATGGACCAAGCCCAATTAATCCAACAAATGCCATGTAAGCCTATGAGCTCCTTGGACTGGCCAGCCACTACTTGCAGCCACTGCATTATATGATGTCAATATGCATCATTGATGTTGTCACCTCCTTCAACCAATTTACTACAAATCATTAATCAAGAACCCTCCTTAAGGCATAAACAGATTGACACAAATCGTTGAGAATTTTGATAATTTGTAGTAGGATTAAGTACATTGTTTGTCCCTCAACTATTTCCCTAGTTTAATTTTCATCCCTGAATCGTAATACCGGATAAAACACGTCCTCGAACTGTTAATACCATACAAAAACTGTCATTTATTCTTTTTTAGAGCGGTTTTGGCCCGTATTTAACCTACATGGCTTTCCACGGTATTGACATGTGGCGCAAAACCGCTCTAAAAAAGAATAAATGACAGTTTTTGCACGGTATTGACAGTTCGATGACTCGTTTTATCCGGTATTATAATTCAGGGACGAAAATTAAACTAGGGCAAGAGCTGAAGGATGACCAATGTACTTAATACTTTGTAGTAAATCTAGCAATTAAGCAAGACAATACTGGTAGAACATGTGAAAGATTTGTCTGATCTTCGTGTTGCAATTTTCAGATAATGTACATAAGATGGTAAGATACAACTTCAAGTAAAGTACAGTTCCTCTGTTCATACCTGTCTGATATAAACCTTGTTCGCACATTTGTTTTCTCACGCGAAAGTGGCCGAATTCTTCAGAGGCCATTTTTCCACTCATGAGACAAAATGAGAAGAATGGAATCTTTGCCTCCGCTGAAGGGAAGATACCTGCAGTCAGTTTATTTAGTCACAACTAGTGCAATATTCAATTAGTGCTATGTCTTCTGTGCATGAACTCTTCTGCCAAGTACCATTTCTTAGTTTAGTGAGTATTTTAGTTTTTAGGTGGGATTCTATTTTATATTATCTTATATGTTTTCACTACAGTTGCTTTGAATTCAAGTGATCGCCCTTAGTGACCCTACTAGTGCAGTACTAAAGACAGCTTTTAGGAACTCTTGTGGTCAATCTGGTTAAGTGTTTTATCAGGAGAAATTTCGGTGAGGTGAGAGGGGTTCATGGAGATGGAGGGCAGGGGTCTGTCTGACTTGTTCCGGAACACCAGTGAGGAGATCTTCCTGAAGGCAATAATGGAGAATTCGATGGGAGTGGCAGCGGCACCAAGCATGGATATGATGGGGTTCAGAAACATGTCACAAAGTTTCAGAGAAGACAGCGAGGAGTTGTTCAACAACTGGCTTATGAATGGAGAGGCAAGAATTCTGAAACTTTCCTCTCATTTTTTTCTCTCGCTGCACGAAAAGTGAAAAATACGATGTTCAGAAGAAAATTTCTTACTCTTCTGAAGATCACTCCTTCTATTGTTTCAGAAAGTACATACAGTTGCTTTCCTGTATATGTTTTAGAGTTAGTGTGACTAGTGAAGATATCTATGTAAATTGTATGAATACTGATGTGCTTCTTACTATGTCGGTTGATCTTTTACTTGAAATCTATCACCTAAAATCCTTGGTTGCTTGTTCACAGATTCCAGGCTATAGTCCCCTGAATAATCGGCCTCGACAACCATCTAGGTAAGACGCTGCTAAAGTCTGCGGAATTATTTGTATTGGATAATATCTGTAAGTGTGCATTGATGAATAAAAACTGGGGAAAGCTAGAACTGAGCGAAAACCATAAGATCAATTTGAGTAACTGAATATGTAGGTTTTGCAAAAGGAACTAAATACATATAAGTACATAATATCAGCCAAAGTCATCCAAATCTTATACGCGTCAATACACTAAGCACATAAGAAGATTCATACTAACCCAAGCAAAGGTTGGAAAACATGCATTAGCCAATTTTTTTTGTTGTAACCAAGGTTAGAAAAGCCGGAACCGGGTTGCATCCCGGCCCCCCTCCGGTACCGGTAACCGGCCGGTTACCGGCCGGTTACCGGGAATTCCCGGACGAAATTTGGCAAAATTTGCTTAAAATTCATCCGAAATTCGAAATTTGAATTTTGAAGTTGCTAAACCGGACGTTGTAGCTCCGGTTTTCGTCTTCCCGGAGAGGGGCCGGTAGCCGGTAACCGGCCGGTAACCGGCGGTTACCGGCCGGGTTAACTATTCAAGTCCAGAAAACTTATTTCTGCGTAGGATCTTTCTATCAAGCATGTAGATGGTGCTGAAGTTTGCACTGTGAGCTATTAGCATGACACTGCATGTGAGAACTCAATAATAGTGCTACATCACAACAAGTTAAATCTGTGCAGGTTGTCATCAGAAGCGACTGGCCTTCCTAATCAACAACATGACATTGCTCAACAAAATTTTCTCGCCGACAACTTCATCCCACAGAATTCTGCAACTCCTCCCGAATACTCGACTAACCATAACCAGCAATCACTCAAGTACTCTATCTTATGAACCAGCATCATCTTATGGTCTGGGATTTATGCAGTCTAAGCTGTACTAATTTGTATGTTTGCCATACACCAGGAATGCAGCAGAGAAAGGAATGCAAGCCAGTGATCTACTTTTGGCAAAGGTTAGCCATTTTCATTATCAAGTTACTAGTTACAGCTACATGTATAAAATTATAATCAGTAAAAGGAAGTATTTGTTCATGTTGGCTATTTTCTCCATATGTAGGCCTGGTTTCACAGCACTCAACCAATGACTAGAAGCAGGTCTTCAGAACTAAGGCATGACTTTCCAATTCCATGTGCATTATTACCTTCCTAGCTCAAATTTATGGTTCTTGGTTCAATTATCTCTGAAATTTGGCCATCTTTTGCAGGAGGAGGTATGCTGCAATGCAAAGTAATGTGGCACCAATAACAACAGGAACAATTGAAGCAACTAACCAATTGAGACAAGATTTTACAAACGCAAACACTGCAAACAGTACGCCAATTAGCAATACACCCATTCAGACTCCAACATTTGTATCTCCCTCAAGTTCATCAACGTCCCCTTTGGATAATCCGCATATGGTAGCACAAGATACGGTTGCCTCGGTGGTGAGCATGCTCAAGGACACGCTTGAGCGCAAGAAGCTTGGTAGCCATGCTTACAAGGACACCTCACATGGCAATTCTTTTGGATTTTATGACACTCAGCAGTTTCAACAGAACATTTTTGGAGGAACTGGTATCTTTCCCCTGGTGACAACAGCCCACGTTCAGGACTCCCTGATGCTTCCTAAAGTTGAGAGGCCCTCGGAACCAAACACTGGGAACTTTGTTGCTCCTGCAAGCCAGGTCTGGATCAGTGCAGCGTCTCGAGAGCCTTCGCAGAGTGGATCATCTACTGCTATCACGGCTCATTCAGCTGGATTTGAAGTATGTGATGACCTACCTCCCATGGGGCAGGCACTCTCTGTGTGCGAGAGCACAAGAAGAAATGCTGCAAATGGGACAGCTGACTGCAGATCAAAAGGTATAGGTACTTCTATCAATACACTCAGCCCCAAGCTATACAATGGATGTGATAGATTACTTGAGCTCTACAGCTCTACTCTAAAATTGTCGTCATCATCATGGCATTGGTGAATAACATTGTGTGTATTTGTCAACGATGCACAGAATACAGAGAGAGGGTACTAAAAGATAATTTGAAGGATGACAGAAAGGTAACATCGGATTCGTATTTCGAACATCGAAAGTTTCCTCTCGTAGCATATGTTAATCTGTTCATTTTACTCATTGACAGAAAGGGTCACTAACTCGAATGGGATCCATCTCATCAGAACAAGCAGGTAAACCCAACAGTCAACTTTCCTTTTAGGCACCAAATGTTTGGAATGTGACTGCAAAAGATTACTAAGTAGACACATGCTTATAGATTGAATGAAACATGAAGCGGTTGAAAGATCATATACGCCAACTTGCATAGTATTTTTATTATTATTTAATCACTGAAATCCCTAACTAGTTGGCTCTTGCAGTTGATAAAGGAGATCCTACGAAGAAACGCAGGGTTGAGCGCTCACGCAAGTATGTATATGCAATTTGATTATTATACAGTTTCTTGGCTTCTTTAGTATGCTCTATATGTGATGTATTTTACTGCTATCTGATAGGCAAAAAGGCAGTAACAAATTTAAGGCATATGCTCCCACCCAAATGATACTATTAGACCTGCTCATAATACTGCTCTCTAGCCTTGATTGACCGTTCCATTTTAACTCCTGAACCTTTGAACGGCTCTTAAACAATTGAGCCCTCCCTTGCATACATCATGTGATGTTGGATTATGTTTTTATGGTTCAGAATGGCAGAAGCCAAGGAGAGAAGTTTCACCCCGGTAATACCATCAGACATGCAAGCAGTACTTAAGCGCTGTGAAACTCTAGAGAAGGAGGTCCGATCACTAAAGCTTAATTTGTCATTCATGAATCGGTGAGTACAATGGCTGCTGCTTCCAGGGAGAACATTTCTAAATTCTAACTCCATTACTCAACTACCCAAATGTGGTTGCAGGAAGGATTCAGAACAGACCAAGCAGATCGAGGAGCTTCAGAAGCAAAACGAGGACCTGACTGAAGAGAAGGAGCGGCTGCTAGAAGAGATAGAGCGAATAGTCTCCGACACCGCCACGACACCCAATCCTTACTAGTTACCACCCATTTTCCTGTACTAGTAGCAGTAGACCTGAAAGAGTACTAGATACAGATACACCAACAATCCAAAGGGGCAGCAGAATTACAGCACTTGCCTGAATGTACCGTTCTTTTCATGTTCCTATCCTAAGTTGACATACACCAACAAGCAAGTGATTCAGAATTATGCATATGCTAGCTTCAACTCGCAGTGAAGCGAGAAATAGCATCACACATAACCAAGAAATGCAAGATGTTCAGAAATCAGGACATGTACTTATATAGTTCGAAGGTTAATTCAGATATAGGAGCATCACATTTCATCATTCCAACACTTGGGACTCACACATAACCAAGAAATGCAAGATGTTCAGAAATCAGGACATGGAACTTATATTGTTCGAAGGTTAATTCGGATACATGAGCATCACATTTCACCATCCCAACACTTGGGATTCGCACACACATTACATCTCCATGAATCCCATCTCAATCGCTAGAACTACGGGCATAACAGAGCAAGAACTAGAATTGCACATGACGCGAGCAACTCTCACTCAGTGCTTGTTCCTTGGCGAGGCCCTCCCTGCCCCAGCCACTGCTGTGGAAGCCGCCACCGCCGCTGCAGCCTTGCTCCTCGGCGAGGTCCTCGCCGGTGTCCCAGCCGCTGGCGTGGAAGCCGCCGCGGCAGCCTTCCTCCTCGGCGACGTCCTCGCCGGTGACGCAGCAGCCGGCCTCTGCTTCTTCGCCTCCCTCTCCTGCTGCAGTGCCGCGATGCGGTCGAATTCGTCACCGAGCTTCCTCGCCCGCTTCCTCTTAGCCGCCGCGGCGATGATCGCGAGAGCCTCCTCGTCCTCCTGCTCCGACTCATCAGACTCCAACTCCTCATCGACGACCTCTCGCTTCAAGATCCGCTCCTGGGTCTCGGCCTCCTCCTCGTCCGAGTCGCTGCCGTCGTCGTCGGAGCCGAGCGCGGCGAGCGAGGCGGGCTTCTGGCCGGCGGCGCGGGCCTTGGCCGCCGCCCTGGCGTCGCGGCGGGCGCGGCGGCGGAGCCTGACGAGGGAGCCCTCGATGCGGCCCTGGAAGCGGAGGCGCTTGGAACTGAGGCCGCCCATGGACCAATGCGCCTCGCGCGCCCACGCGAGGAGCGGGTCGGTGACGAGCGCCGGCGGGTCGACGCGGTCGCCGGGGAAGAAGCGGGGCCGCGGGAGGCTGCTGCCGTAGAAACGGCCAGGACCCAGCGCCACCACCATGGTGATCCGAACTCACTCTCGACCTAGCTTCTTGATCCGATGCCCTCTCTCTCTCTCTCTATGTGGATTGGGGCAGACCGCAGACGGGACGGAGAAGAGAGAGGAAATTGGGGGAGTTTATAGATGGGGGTAAGAAGAGCGCGTGGCGCGAACGCCGAGAGGGGTTGGCGCCAAGAAAATGGCGGTAGAAAAATTGGTGGGAAAAGGATTCTGCGCGGGAAGGTGTCGCGACGTGTGAATGGAAATGGCGGTGAGTCCCACTCAACCAGTGGCAACCGGGTCCCTCATATCTCAATGCAACCGGGTCCCGCCGTCCGGATCAAGTCGCTTTGTCCAGGTGCAAGATACTTCATACATGTTTGATCTGCAGCAAACTAGCAATGCAATACAAAATTCCCACAACAGATAGCAAATCGTTCATCCAGAGTTAAACACAAATATGATGATAATTGTTAATCTGTTAAATAGCAATCCAACAGAAGCAAATTACAGATGCATACGCTGACAAACATGACAACAGAACGACAGTATTGTAATCTGTAGCACTCTTATTCCACTTGTCTCACCCCACAAACAGCTCTGCTTTTCAGGGACAAGCAAGGCAAATTACACCACACGGTAAAATAGTTTCGGTATCATCTCTCCGGAGATCGGCGGTGGCAAATTCCACGCAGTGCGCAATCAGAAGCACATGCTTGGTGTTGGCACGGGAGCACCGCGAGAGGCTGAGCCCGCAATCTTCATCGCGAGAGGATCCCATGCCTTGCCCTCGGTGTCGCTGCAATTGCCATTCATGTTTGGATATATGGCAGCGTTTGGGGTGGAATCGGCGGCGCTCTTTGCAGCCAGAGCCCTCAGGCGAATGCGCTCGGCCCTCGACCCGATAGTCTGGCCAACAATGGAAGCTGCTATGGTGAATGCCATTGCAGTCCTGGGCATGACAACAGACTTCCTCAGCATTGCGATGAATGGAACAGCGGCATGGACAGCTGCAAACCACTCAGGAGAGAATTTCTTGGTGTGCTCACGCCACACCCCAAGAGGGATGTTTGCTGCCATTCCAAGCAATGCGATGGCTACCATCTTCGCGGGCAGGGGCTGGGGGCGGAGAGACTTCACAAGAGCTGTACGTGCGAGGGCTGCCCGCACGGCAATCACAGCAGGCGGGCACTTCAGCTTCATACCAGCTGGTGGCTGTAAAGCCTTGGCAACAAGGGGCAGAACACCACTCATTGCTCGGTAAGACCGGGCAAGTGGGCACTGTCCATTTTCCAGCCATTCATTGCTCAATGCCTCGTGCGATGATGGGTTGCCTCCTTTCTGCAGAAACGAATACACAGGGGAACATGAGAAAACTGACTGGATAGTTGAAAATCTTAGTTATGCAGCTATGCCTTTCTGACCAATAACAATAGCACTTGCATACATGAAAAGTGACATATAGGTAACATGGAAAAAAAACCCAATGCACCTACTTTTGGACGGGGCCCAGTTGGTATAACAAAATAATGACAAGCTTGCAACTTGGAAGAAAACAATGCAATATTAAGTTACAGTTAGCAGGGCCAGGGAAACATTCTGAGTTTGGATGGAAGACAAAATAAGTAACATTAGGATGTTGAGTCTAGCATTGTGGTTAGGGCGGCAAGAAATCAGATCGCAGTTCACAAACATTGCAGCATATGCAAATTAAGAGAAACAATGAAAAAAAGGGAACGGGGACATACTTTCATGGGATTCTGATCTGGGTTGTTTGGCTTCTTGTATGACTGGTCTAGATTGTTGGGCTTCTTGTTCTGCCTTTTGCCTTTGCCATTAAAGAAGTTAAAACCGAATGGTCCAAATGCTGACAGACTTATTGTGGCAGCTCTAGCAGCCAATGGATTAAACAGCAGAGCAGGTTCAGGCTTGACATCAATGCTCTCATTGCGGTTCTCATCAGGCACATATGATCTTCCTGAAAGGGGAACTATCCCATCCTGTCCATGGAAAAGCCTGAATGCTGATTCAAAGCCTGGTCCATCCTCAAAAATTGGACCCTTGCCTCCTCGGGCCTGCACAATAGCACAGATTGTCAAGGAAGAAATGCACTATTGACCATGATCACTGTAGTCACCAAATGCCATAAGAAGCAGATCTTACAGCTACTGGCAAAGCAGAAGAAAATGAAAAGGTTGTGGCTCCATTGATGTTTCTCAGGAATGGGCATCTCTCAACATTCGGATGACCAAAAAAGTTCTCTGAAGATGCTGAATCACTGAGAAAGCTGCCAAAGAACATTTCCATCCTGCGATAAGCCATGTCAAATGAACATTAGCAACGGAACAGAAATGTGTTTGAACCAAGATGAGGATCAGGAAAACTAATATTATACATCATCTGTGTTAAAGTAGTTCGATAGAAGCATAACTGAGGATCAGGAAAACTGATACACATCATTAATTGTAAACATACCTCACTAAAAGCATGAGGAAATACATACTATTGTCATGACAATTGAAAAAACTCAGACCACCTCCCGTAACAGCATATACACACATTACAGAATGACTAGCAAAGTTACATATAAGCAACGTACCATGATTTAAATCTATATGCAACTGAAAAGGAAATATGGAGGTCCTTATTTGATCACTTTCTGAGATTGTGTAGCACCTTATAAGAAATATAATATCAAAATAACAATAAAATCAACTGTAACTGCTTTTAGTGGTGTTAGGTGCTGGCATTGCAAAGATAACAATATACCAGAACATACATGTTCAGTGGCATGCGAGATCAGTCAATTTTGTTCTACTCAAGATAGCATTAATATCTTCCCACATACAACAAAGGATGTGGAGACCGTGCATCAGCCATTTGCGCATCAAACAAATAAAAAAAACTCCTATCAGAAACAGATCAAGCTAGATAAGGCACACTCTAATGAAGAGGTGAGATGTAAAACCATCACAATGCAATATTGCTCTTGTTATATGTATGCCATTTGAAGGCACCAGCAAGAGGCCTACTCCCATAAAAAATAGAATTTCTTGTCGGGTCAAGGATATGGAGTCGTTAGTGAAGTGAATACAAGTTGCCACTTTGTTGCAGAGCCAAGAAGACAATGGTCTCAAGAGTTACGGTTCAGTGAAGGGCCAGGCGCTACCATATAAGACTGACAGTTGGTTATTAGTATCTATTTCATACTGTGCACTGATTTGCTATTTCAGTTGCTTCTATTGGCTGGTGGCTCCTGAATGGGAGTTGGAAATGAGATTATACGCCAAATCACCGTGTTCTGCCTGATTCTTCTACAATTCTATCCATTCCCCGACTACCCTCTTCTTCACCTCTCCTCCGTAATTACTCTCTTCCTCGCCTCCCCTCTAGTTTGAAAATGTTCGTCGAATCACTAGCGATTACTGGAGTGAGCGATCCTCAAACCTCCACAGCAAGAAAACTCTCCAATGCCCATTGGTCCGCACTCTGACCAATCACGGGCTAGGTTCCCCAACAAAACACAACAAATAATGCAACAGCTATGCCCACATGTGCCAATCAACGCGCTATCTTTAACCTCTTGCAAGCTAAGAGCATCTACAATAGTTTGTTTCTTAGCTTGTTACTAAGAAAAGAGAGTACTCAATCTAATAAAAAGAAACAAGTCTTATAATGGATTGTTTCTTGAGCTTGTGTTTAAGACTTTAATTGCTACAAGTGTGCATGATTCTTGATAATCAATAATGAAGTACAACTTTGTGGTCTACATGTTTTAGCTCATTTATCATATCAATAATGAAGTCAGACTACATAAATAATCTGATGTATATTTTGCTTTAAGACAGTGGGACCTACAAAACACGTTTTTAGGTAACAAATAAGTCTCCAATAGAGTATTTGGTTGTTTCTTGTGTCTTGGTATTAACAATTTACTAGTTTCTTCATCTAGAAACAACCTCACATTCTCTCCTCCACATCACCTAAATACTGATATTGATGTGGCAACCCTTAGTAACAGCTGACGTGGACTGTTGTAGATGCTCTAAGCCTTGCCCATCGCCGATCGTCAACTGCCCGAAACACAGAATGACGACAACAGATTGAAATTAGGCCCGCTGTACATGCCTTTTTCCGGACACCATCACCCAATTCCATTCCCAAGTTTCCAAGCAACTGGGAAGGGAAGCAGATTCCTGGATCGCCTAGATCTCACGAACGAGCAGGTCTCGCGCGAATGAATTCGAGAGCATCAGAACCCAGCTCCGCCCATGGCCCAGGCCAGGGCAGGCCAGGCAACCAAATCAAATGACCGTAGAACATGTCAATCTCAGATCCTGTCCACACCGATTACCACCAGATCCGCCTAAATCCTCACGCACTCATCGAACAACGAGACCAGCTGGTAACATCAACCGGCACCAGATCACCAGCATCGATCTCCCAGTAGAACCCCCCACCCCAAGAGAGAGAGAAAAGAAAATTTTGGGGGAAGCCGCGGCGCGGCGGGCAGTACGGTACGGATCACACGGACGGTAATCGAAGCTGAGGGGAGGAGGGGCGTGCGGCGCGCTGCTTACCTCGCCGAGCTCCTGGAGAGAGAGAGAGAGAGCTGCTGCTTGGATGGTTCCGGCTTCCGTGTGGGAGGGGGGCGACGAATGGATGGATCGTGTGGACGGCACGATGCGGGGGGAGGGAGAGGGAGCGCAGCCGGCACGCGACACGACGACGCTTCCACGCCTACCAAGCCTACCGGCCCGGTCTTTCTTGCCGGCGGAATGGACCCGGGCTAGCTGGGCCGGTCCATAATTATGTTAGTGACCTGACTCTTATTCTCAACAACTTCTCGAGAACGAATTATTTGCAACAAGTAGCAGAATTCACTGCTCCCTGCCGTCACACGAGGAAGCCGTTTTAAGTAAGAATAATTGAGTATTTGCCACTGCAAAAGAGTGAATTTCAGGATTTGTCACTATTGTGAGGATAACATATGTCATCCTCACATACAGTAGTAAATCCTGAATTTCATACGAAAGTACAGTGGCAAATCCTTGAATCTCCCTTTTAAGTAATGAGCGGTTAAACTTTATAAACTTTGAATATCAATATATTTCTTCAATATCTAGAATGAATACATATATATATATATATATATATATATATATATATATATATCTATATCTCTTCTACTCCCTGTGTAATTACCTCCACCTCTCATATACCACCTAAAAGAATATGACATACTCTTTTATCACTTTGGATATACTCATATACTAATTATAAAATACTCCAATACGAACCACACGAAAAATTTACAAGAGTTCATAGTTTTTAGCATATTTTATAAATATCTTCATATTCGCATATAAAAAAGGGTATGTATAAAAAATGTACATACCTCCCCTAAAAAGGTGTAAATACCATATAAGTGGTCTTATATACTCGTATATTACACATACATACTGTCGGTTGCGCAAGATACTCCCTACATTAAGATATACAGAATAGGGAGTGACTACTATCAGGAATAGAAAAAAAGCTTTGTATATTGTAACATCCCAAGCAATGGTTTGTGTTTCAAATATATAAAAATGAGGAGAAATTAAAACTTTTTTATTTCCTCATGATGTCATTTGAAATTTCTGGAAATTTTCCTTAAAGGTTTCCTAATTTCAAAGACCAATGTTTCAATTGCTGGGAGCAAAATTCTTGAAAACTCCTTTAGTAAATCTTGTGATCATCCTCGGAAAATATCAGAGGATATATTTTTTTCTAGCTTCTAAACCACCCTAGTGACCCCTCTGAAAAATTTCATAATTTTTAGGAATTATTTACTATTTCTCACAGGCCAGTCAAACCAGTTTGACTCATGGTCAAAACCCTAGGGCAGAACCTTAAGAAATTTCTAGAGGAAAATGCAGAGCATAAAAAACTCTGTAAATTTTATGCAAGGTTAATCTTAGAGTCAGGAACCTCCAGTAAAAATTTTGAAATTTTTGGAGTTGTGAAACTCTATCTAAAAATTTCTCAAAGGCTCAGCCTTGTTGTTTTCAAAATCTAGTTGCGCTATTCCTTGGGTCCAAACCCAAGTAGCGCGGTTGAACCCAACCATCTTACCACGTGCTTGGTCCAGTCCGAACTGGTGTGGAGTTTTTGGACCGTTAGATCTCTTATCAACAGTCTTGATTGAAGGGAACATTCGGACCGTCCGAACGTACCCTCTCGCGTGAACCGTTCGATTGGAAATCGACGAACAAGATTGAAAGAAACGTTTGGACCGTCCGAACTGTAATACCCCAAATGTATTCGAGAGAGAAGAAATAAATTAGAGAGAATGACCAATTAGAAAAGTGTTTTAACAGGAGATGAGAGGGGGGGTTTATGCATAATTTGGACAACTTGGGCTCTGGGCTTCCAGCCCACAACATTTAGGCCCAAGGGGAAGGGGTAGTTGGCCACATAAGAAGGAGAGGGGGCAACCCTAGGGTTGCTACAGTAGCATGGCTACAGTGCCGCCGCCATGCTACAGCGCCATGGTGTGCTACATAAAGGCCCTCCCGCCTAGCTAGCCATTCTTGGCCAAGAAGGAGGAAGGAGAAGCCTCCTGGGTCTTGCCGACCAAGGAAGAGAAAGGAAGAAGGAAGGAAGAAGGAGAGAGGAAGGAGAGTGGTCACATGGTGTTCTTCGAGTTCTTCAGCGATTCTCCAAGGGTAATCCTTGATCATCGCTCGTTAAGTCGTAGATTTGTGTATCGTAGCAATGTCGGTATTAGATCGAAGAATCGCGCTTTTAATGTTCATCTGATTTAGGGCTGTTAGGGGCAGAATCTGTCCTGGTCTCCTCCTAGAGAGTTGTAGACGACGTCGATACCTTTCCGTATAGTATTAGATCACGTCGTTTCGATGAGCGGTTCAAAAGTTATGATTTTTGTAGCGTCGCTGTTCTGTAATTTTGTTCTAATGCTGACAGTTTTTGTTAATCGGTCTGTAGCCTAAAGTTAATGGAATATTTAGAAGGTCTCGCCATAACGAAAGTTGTAGGTTATTGTCTAAGGTTTCCAGAAAGGTAAAGATCATAATTTTTAGATGTCTGGACTGAAAGTTATGCTAGATTTAGTGCCGCTGTCCAGAAACCCTAACGAGAATTAGTTGCTCTGTTAATCAGTTTGGTAAGGGTATTAGATGACCGAATCTGTAAAGCTCACCAACTAGGTTTAGGTGGGTAATTTGATAAGCTTTCCATAAAGTCTGAGATCACCTAATTTGGATCTCTGTATGAAAAGTTATGAATTTTGGTATATGACTGTCTGCTTTGGAGGCATATCGATAAAATTGGAATTTGGAGTTTTGGGTCGCGCTAGAGAGCGTAGTGAGTTAAATATTTGTTTCTAGCTAAGTTTGGTCCAGAATTTCTATCTTAGTGTACTTGTTAAATTTAATCAGGTGGGGTGTGGTTCAAGGCGGCGCCTCTTCGTCTTCCATCTACGCACGGTTGAGGCAAGTACATTTATTGATAAATAATCTATGAGTGATTGTTCATATTTGCTAGTATTATGAATGTGTGCGCTAAACTTGGATGCTAGAATGATATGAATTTTAATGATCCTGAATGCTAGAAGTATGAGTAAGTTTTATTCATACATGATGTCGCTATTTTTACATGTTAATGATGAATAGAGAATTGGCTTTTACATGTTAATGATGGAAAGATGAATTGTACATGTGCATCATGTCATCATATTTGAGGCTTGGTCACGTGGTGACCAAGCAATGATTGAGGTCCCCGTCATGTATATGACGGGCTTGAGGTCCCCACACTTGTGGAGTGTGGGCTTGAGGTCCCCATTACTTGCAAAGTATTGGGCTCTTGGTCCCGTGTTTATGAAAGCATGAGCATGGGTATGCATCGACGGTTGCATACCTTGCACACGATAAAATGCACAAAGAGTTAAAGAGAAAGGTTGCATTGAGCATTGCATAAGCATATGACATGTTGTATGGCAAAGATTCGAGAATGGATGCTGATGTTATATTGGTGTGTTTTAATGTCTTATTATTTGTACTTTGCTGAGTCTGTGGACTCACTCTTGTTTTGTTTGTGGTTTTAGGTACCCCTTACAAGAACGATATGCATGGGAGGGAGTAGTCATATGTTCGGACACACACTACCACGAATCTTTTATAGTTGATTAAATTTTAGATCACGCCTTAACAAATGATCATACTGCTTAAAGGATTTGTTATGGTTATGTTTTATGCGTTGGATTATTTGTAATAGTGATGAGTAGCATATGTTGGATACCTTTGGTTATGCTTTAGTAGACTAGCATATCTTGAATACCTAACGATTATCTTTGGATGTTGGATTGTTTAATTATGATGTTTGTTTTAACTGTTGGAACATCCGTATAGTTAGCTATACAAATGAGGTTCTTAGAAATTTAGTAAAATGTCTTAGTTTTATTGTGGTATGTTGTTAGTTTAGTAGCATTCCGTGCTCGAGTTGAAATTTGGGTGTTACAGCTTGGTATCGAGCGGTCAGAGGTCCGTGGTGACTAGATTAATTAAAAAATTGCTAATGGCTAATCAACTTAAAAGTTTGACACACTGGTGCATAGTAGGATGGGGAGGGGCTAATCTTTGCATTTATGTTTCCGTTATATCTTATTGATGATTGCTGGTATGAAATGACTATGACTGCTTATGATTCGATACATGAAAACAAAAGAAATCAAAAGGGTCCATCAACACGCCACAGCAAAATGACCGAGGGCACAACCTAGCTGCTTTGATCTTCTTCATCGACAAGATCTTCTCTAGCAAAGATTGCAATGAGCAAGAGTGAGCACAACAACCGTGCTCGCAAGTTACACCCGTGGGTTAGCAACATGACATGCATAGATGGATAATCAAAGGATGGCATAATATGGTTATTTTGCACAAAGCCAATTTTCTTTCAAATACCATTACTAAGTTCCAAAGCAGATCTTTAATAGCTAAAATTCATTTAGCAAAGCAGCTTTTTCAGCTTGAGTAGCATTCATCAACGAATTGGTGAAGGATACCTCCTGACATTAGGCTCCCTGCCCAAACCCATGGGATAAAATCCCAAAAACAATTTTAGCAAACATTTCTGGAAACCCCAAATCCAACATCTAACTTCAAGTGGCCTTTGCCAGCACGTCCATGACCGTGGACACGGCTATTCAATAGATTTAACTCGCAGAGGTTGTGCACTTTACCCACACGACATGAGTACTCTAGTTTATCCCAAGATTCGTCAATGCCACCTCTCACTTCCAAAGGTAAGAGGTCTAGAGCTCATGACAAGGCCTTTACAATGCATTGCTCCACCACAGCCTCTCCTTGCTAGGGTTTCACCCCCCTGTGGATAGCAATCCGGCGGGAAGCCCCCTCTTGCACCGGTGGGAACAGTAGGTTATAAAAGACCATTGGCCAAACAAGACCTCCCACACCTCCAATGGAGCAGCATATGGTAGAGTTTTGCAAATTAATCAGCCAGGTCCCACACCCCACTCTGGAGACATGTGGTCGCACGATTGTGGCATAGCCCATTATAGGCATGGCATTGGTCGCTCAAAGACCAGTCCTCATATGACTAGGGCAACTTTCACAAACCCAAGGGCATCGATCTACCATAAAGGCACGATCCCGTGCATAAACTTGCACCAACCAAGCTAACCATTTTGCCCCAGTCTAATCCATTTTATTTTCTTTGCTTTCCCAAAGAACATTTTCATATTCCCATGACAACCCAATGTCATGGTCAAAACATTTTAAAACATTATTTGGTCATGTTGGTAAAGATTTCCCCAAATCAATAAGTTTCATCTAAGCATAACTAAGCACATGTTTTTCAAATGATCTTGGCTCACACTACTGCATTAACCAAGTTTGACCTAATGGTGACAATAAGCTCAATCCAAAATCAACAGGGGTCATACAAAGGAAATGGGTATAACTATGAAGTTAAAACTGGTATTGAACTATCTTGATAGAAATAGGCATGCAAGACATGTTAAAACAGATATAAATAATTTGAATTATTGGGTGCAATATGATCAAAAGTGTAACTTGCCTTGCTCACTACTTTGAGATTCCTCCTCTTCGTAATCCTCGACTTTTCGAGTCTTCACAGTCTACAAGTATAAGAGGGCAATTTCAAAGAAGGCTCAAATGAAGATCCAACAAAGATCCAAATAAAGAATCAAGAGAACTCCAGAGAAATCTCAAAAACCCAATTAACAAAAGAATATTGTATTTAGATTAGGTTCTTTTGGAGAAGGTCTAACTCACTGAGGAGAAGGAGGTCTTTAGAAAAAGGCCCCAAAGGTATGACCTAAGTCTGCAGAGAGGTCCTAAGACAATGGCGCAAGCAAGGTCCAGAGAGGAGGTCCTCACCCGAGCACCATAGAAATCCTAAAGAAGTGCACACGAGAAGGTCCTGTGAAGGACATGACCAATTCAAGTGTAGTGGTGAACTCAAGAGTGGAGGAGATCATCAAAGAACTTACCAAGGGCAAGAAGCTATGGATGAAAGGGAGGTCGAAGAACCAAGCTCTCCCGGAAAGCCTCGATCCAAAGCCGAGAGGGTGAAAATGGAGAAGGTGGAGTGGTGGAATTTCTTAGACAAGTCAGAGTCAAAGTGGTGAAGAAAACTAGAAATACACGAGTCGAGGATAAGTATAGAAATGGGTCAAGGGTAGGTGAGTGGCAGGGCAGATGTCACTGCCACTCTGGATAAAAGGTACGAGGAAGGACAATGTATGTTGCTTGGGAAGGAACAAAGAAAAATGTCAGGGTACGGTTAAGTGACCCAATTCAAAGTAAAACACCACGTATACGGATGCATTTAATGTGACAAGACACGCATTAAATGCCCCAAGATATTTACGTGGTGGAGGAAATGAGAATGACCGAGGCTGTCAAGTGGGGCCAGTCAATATAAGAACAATGGGTCAAAATGGGAGGTCTTGACCCACAATAGAGGACCTCGAGGAGGTCTAAAGGTCAAGGAGGTCCAAACATGCAAAAGAAGTCTGGACATGGGGAGGTCCTGACGGTCAGGATCAACAAAGGAGATCCTGACGGTGAGGATCTCATCAAAGGAGGTCTGGCGAGGAGGTCCCAAGCCAGCTCTCTAAAAGCCACGGAAAGGTCTTGGACAGGAGGTCCAAGGAACTTCTAAGGAGGTCCCGTGGTTGATATTAAAAGTGTTGAGGTCTGGGCGGTTGGATCTCCAAAAGGGAGGTCCACGGCCAAGATCAACGTGCAGAAGAGGTCCGCGGAGGAACATAACGCACAGGGAGGTCTAGACCCTTGGATTGGAAATGGGAGGTGGTCTGGACCGCCAGATCAAATGCGAGAGAGAGGTCCATGCGGAGTGGTTCCAAATGGAAACGCGAACGTCCAAGTAACTCAAGGAAGATCTTCACTCCGATGAGGTAAGGTCAAGATGAACCCACAGAAAGTCCTTTCGGACAGGAAGAAATGTCGAGGTGGTTCATATGAACTCAGGAGGTCCGAAGACATACAAGAAGTTCATTGGAACACATGGAGGTCCAAATGAAAGGAGGTCTGAGCATTAAAAAGTGCCCAGATGACAAGAGGTCTAGACTTAAGAGAAGTCTGAACAGAAAAGAGGTTTGAACCTTAAGAGATTCAAACCAACAAAGAGGTCTAAATGACCAAAGTCAAAAGAACAAGCCCGGACGTAGGATTACGTCCAGTAAGGAAAGATCCAAGCCTCAGGGGAGGCTTAGCCTCATGTGTCACTAATGGGGTCTAGGCCGCAGAGGAGGTCTAAACCCACATATCCACAGGAGGTATGCTAGGGAAAGGTCTACATAGCATACCAAAAGAAAATCTCAACAGTTCAACCTCTCCAAACGAACCAACTCGGAACTTTTATTAAAATACAATAGTGTCAATTTATTTTACACATTTGAAAAGGATTTAGAAATTCAAGATGTTACACTAGCATATCTTGAATACCTAACGATTATGCTGGATGTTGGATTGTTTAATTATGATGTTTGTTTTAACTGTTGGAATCTCTGGTATAGTTAGCTATACAAATGAGGTTCTGCCGAAATTTAGTAAAATGTCTTAGTTTTATTGTGGTATGTTGTTAGTTTAGTAGCATTCCAGGCTCGAGTTGGGCTGGGGTGTTACACGAACGTCCCCGTCACTTGGACCATTCGATCTTAATCTAACAGTCTGTAACACCCGAGTGTAACGTCCCGTTTTTCAGGGTTTTTGAAAAGCTTTCAAAATAAAAATAACCATTTGGTTTTGGTGAGAGTTCAAAGTTTAACTTGAAGATTTCTGAAATTTGGAGATTTAACCTGAACTAATTAAACTTCAATTAATTCCTTTTGGTTGATTTGGAGTTATTGTTGTTCTTTGGCTTTTAGTCCATTTTCTCTGTTTGGCTTGTTTGTCCTTCGGGCTAGCTTCTCCTCCCCTAGGTCTCTCTCTCTCTGTGTGTGTGTGTCCAGACCTCCCTTTGGTCTAAATGTCCATCTCTGTGCAAGATCTCTTTGATCTAGACCTCTTTCCCTGTTTGGACCTCCTCGTGGACCTCTCAACGTTCATTTCAACTCCCTGAGTTCACTTGGGCGTCCCTGAGTCCTTTCGGACCTCCCTATGCCCATATGGACCTCCTTGTGCCCTTATGGAGCTCCCTTTGATCTCCCCTCGTCCAATCGATCCTCCCTGTGTTTCTTAGACCTCCCTGTGTTCCTTGGACCTCCTCTGTGTTCATAGGACCTCATTTGAGTCCCTTGGACCTCTTTTGTGGGTCTAGGATCTCCTCTCCTGGGTCTTAGATCAGCTCGGGTTTGTATTTCAAATGTCCTTGAACGTTGAAATTCAAATTCGGGTGATTGCCGTGTCCTTCAGGACCTCCCCCTCGCTTACTTGGACCTCCCTCGCATCCGTTCAAGCCTTCCGCTTGATCCCGGCCTCTATCGCTTGTGTACCATTCAATTTTGCGCTGGACGGTTTGATCTTGTTGAGGCGTTCGGATGGTCCGAACGTCCCACTCCTTTAGAGCCATCCGATCCATATTGGACGACCCCAATCTGTTGAAGCGTTCGCTCGGTCCGAATGGCCTAATTGCCTTGCCCCGCCCGATTGAAATCTAACGGTTCTGCTCCATCGCGCCTTATCTCACGGTCGCGCAAGACCTCCCCATTGTTAGATCTGATCGTTAGGACCTCCCCTTTGGAGATCTTAACCGTTCAGACCTCCCCTCTTGTTAAGATTTGACCGTTAGGACATCCCCTTTGGAGATCGCAACCGTTCAGACCTCCCCCTTGTTAGATCTGACCGTTAGGACCTCCCCTTTGGAGATCTTAACCGTTCAGGACCTTGTCTTGTTCAGATCTTGACCGTTGGGATCTCCTTTGAGAGATCTAATTGTCAGGACCTCCCCTTGCTTTCGATCCTGACCGTTAGGACCTCCCCTTGTGAGATCTTAACCATCCAAGACCTCCCCTTGTAGATCTCGCGGTCAGGACCTGCCCTTGGTTCTGATCTCCTCGTCCTCCTTTGGACCGCGCCTTTGGTCAACTCCCTTTTCTCTCTCTTCGCACAGGCGCGCACTATCCGAGCCATCCGATCTTGATCGGACGGGCCTGCTTTGCTGCGCGTTTTTCTTTTGTTCTCAGGACTTCTTCATGGCCGTTTTGCAAGGACCACCTCCTCGATCCTTGCTGGTCTTTTTGTAAAGACCACCCTCCTGGTCCAGATCATCTCTTATGGTCAGGATCTCCCCTTTTAGGCCACAACCTCCCCTTTTTGGATGTGACCTCCCTTGTTAAACCTTTTGCAAAGACTTCCCTCTGGATCCCTTTGCTCGAACCACCCTCTCGGCCTTTTGCCAAGGTTTACCCTCCTGGTCTTTTGCTGGTCTTTTGTAAAGACCTCCTCTTTGTGTCTAGACTTTTGAGGTCTACACCTCCTCTGTGTGTTTAGACTTTTGCGGTCTAGACTAGGCCTGGTAATGGGTTAGGACCCAGCCCAAATCCTACCCTAGCCCAAAAAATCTAATAGACAGCCCAACCCAATTTAGTCCAATCGAATTTATTGAAATCCTACCCCGTCCAGCCCAGCATGGCCTGTTTCAACCTAAGGGCCGGCCAGTTTAGTACTGGCTCTTCTTCCTACTCTCATCTCCTTCCTCTGTCTCTTCTTTCTATTCACTCGGCGATTCCTCTCAGCCCGCCGTCGGCGACTCCCCTTGAGCACCCCTCGCCGGAGAGGTGGTCTGATGACGAGGGGTTTGAGCAACCCGCGACCTCTCCTATTCCTCCCCGCCAGCGGAGATCGGGGGAACTCTTCATCTTCACGGACGCCGGGATTCAAATTGATCCCGCAGCAGCCCCACGGACGCCAAGCGTAGTCGCAGGGCCAACTCCGCAAGCCCCCGGCGTCCTCCTCTTCCTCCAAGAAGAGCGCCACCGCGGCAAAGGACAACGACACCCGCCGCGACCACCGCCGCCACCGGGAGACGGCCATGGCGGAGGAGAAGCGAGGGCCTGCGGCGAGCGACTACTACGGCTAGGAGGAGTTGAGCGAAGGGGAGCAACACTTCAAGAGGCGCACGTCCTCCTCCTCCAGGTGGGAGCGGGAGGCGCACGAGGGGCCGCGGCACTCGCGGCAGTCCAGGGAGCGCAGCAACGGCCACAAGCGCCGATGAGGCAAGAAGTCAGCCCCGTGGAGCAGACCGGTGGGGTCATCATGCTCCTGATGCTGCCGCCGCCGCCCCCGGCGACGTCTCTCTTGCGCTCCCTCTCCCTACTCGGCTTGGATCAGCCCGATGGCCCCGATCCGTCTGAAATTAGCGGGATTCAAAGAAGAGCTCGCGGACGCCGGGGAGCTTCTTGGCGGCGGCAAGATGGTGAGTCAGCCATGACAGGAGGGTTCAGACGGCGACTTCAACCGAGGTCGGTTACGAGCGAGCCATCGCCGGAAGAAGCAGTCATTTCAGTCCTAACCAACCCTAACCCAACCCTATTTAAAGCCAGCCCAGCCCTATCCTAACCCATTTTTATTTTGGTCCATTTCATTCAACCCAAAATCAACCCATATAACGGCCAGCTCTTTTGGCCCTTTAAATTATGGCCCATTAGCAGGCCTAGTCTAGACCTCCTCTTGTGTGTTTAGACCTTTGTGGTCTAGACCTCCTCTGTGTGTTTAGACCTTCGAGGTCTAGACCTCCTCCTCTTTGTGTTTAGACCTCCCCGATGGCTTAAACCTCATTCCTCTTTGTGTTTGTATTACTTGGGTTAGGGTACCCATGTATATCTTGTATTTGAAAAACTAAAACTGAAAATAAAATGTTTTAGTCTTGGGCACATTGGTTGATGGTGTGGTTATCGGGTGTGTGGATGGTGCTCGAGTCAATAAGAACCGAATTACTTGCGCCACCGTACTGAGCATTTTGCGTGCTAACCACACGAGAGGGATACGAGACCTCTTTTGACTTAGTACTCTGGCAGGTGGTGTTTATGTGTTGTGCGAAAAATGAAATGATCTATGTGTGTTGGGTGTGATGGGATGGGTTCTAGGTTTAAGTCCCCTACACCGAGGAGCATCGGTAAGTTATCTCTCTGCCGATGACCCCGACACAACGTATGGTTTCTATCATATGGGTGACTCGTAGTTAATACACAATATTGGAAAACGTCTTGCAGGACTTAGCCGTGCCGGCATACCTAAGGAAGTGTGCTTAATAGCTTGGCAAAAAAGCGATCTGACGTGTGGGTACATTGGTACACCCCTGCAGGGTATAAACTATTCGAATAGCCTCGTCCTAGATTATGGACACGCTCGGATACGCCCCGTGAGAATTAGTCTATAACTTTTTTCCTAAAAATTTGAATTCGGGTGGTACGAATGGGTAATTCGTGCTATATTGTGGTGGCTGTTGGGGAGTCACCTCTAGGATGTTAATTATGTTTATAAATGTTGTTTCGATGTTATTTAATCAAATAAAAACAGATTTGTCAAACTGCCTTCAAACTATTATCTATTGCAAATGAAATATTGCTTTGTGCGTTAAATAAACCCTATGACTTCTCCTTTGAATCAGCTTGCATGTATCTATATATAGGTTTGTTATGCGTAAGTCTTGCGAATACATTTTTGTACTCAACTGCATTGCTAAATTGTTGCAGAGGAGGTTGACCCCCAAAGGGTTAACTGTTGTGAGCCTGACTTCGTGCAGGACGATCAGTTTGGTGGCCCGGTCGGTTGCCTTGTGGGTAATGGCAAATCGGTTGGTTTTTGCTTATCGCCATCCTATGGCTTTTGTTTCCGCTGCTACTTTGTTTAATTACCTTATTATTTTGGCCGGTCGGCCTTACTTTTGTATTTTGAACTTGTAGGTCTTTATGTTGTAAATTTGAAGACTCGGTAATGTAATGATTTGTGTATGGAATAGATGCTATATTTTGTGAAAGAGTATGTGTACCGCTCCTGAGAGGTACATGCTACTCTGAGGCACAAGATATTTGGTTTATGATGTTAGGGTCAAGTGGGTGGTTAAGCATTACGAGTTAAATACCTCGGATTCACACAAACACACACATATATATAGTCTCGGAAAGTATTTTTATAATATTATAATGTTAGTGTGTTTTATAAATATATTATAATACTAACGAATGATCAAAGTTATATTTTATAGATCACGGCAATACTTTCTTTCGTGTCTGGAGCGGGACTAAGCAACAAGTCCTTTTAAAACATGCACTATCAAGCATGAACGGATGGACCAATCAGAGCAGGCGAGCACCCACGACCACACCTACCAGGCACGGCTTCTTTGCTTAAAGAAAAAAAAATCTCTCCCACTGATAATTTGGTTTGTACCGGCGATATTTGTTTAGCTTTTGTGGGGGACATCTGGGTACACAAGTGGGTACCCGTTGCTGCCTCTCTATTTAACGTAATCCTAATCATAAAAGAAATTTTATAATATGCCACTGAATTACTATATAACCCACGGTTTATCACTTATTGTGAGATTAAAATGTGAATTCAAAATCTATATATATGTGAGACATAGTAGATCCGAAGTAATTCAGATCCTAATAGTAATCGCCTAATCGTTATTCAATGTGGCGTCGTGAGACCGGAGGGAGGCTGGTTTGGTAATAGCAGAGTTGCACAAGGACTGAAGTGCAAATAGGCGCCACATTGGGCGGATAAATCAGGGGAGGAGGGCAGGGACACGACGAAAAATCCCCGAGCAACCCACCGACCCACCCACCCGCTTCCCCACCTCCTCACCGCGCGTGGCGGTGTTGACCCACCCACCCTTCCCCCTCCCCACCCCATCAGCGCTGGAGGCCGCGGCGGCGTCCCCTGGATCCGGCGGCGGCGGTGGCGCGTGGTTATGCCGAGAGGCTCCCAGGTCGGTGGCTCTGCTCGCTCGATCCCCCCTCTCTTCTCGTGCGTCGTCTTCTCCCCCAATTCGGGTCTGATTTGGTCGGAAAAAATCGACGCGGGAGAGGTCGAGCGACGCGTGGTTGAATCGTGGTGGGAGGGGCTGGCTGGGGTTGCGGGATCGTGCGATGGTTGTTTGATCGGCGCGGTGTGTTCTGAGATCCGGGACGAGGGGAGTTGGAGTAATCGGGTTGATGCGAGATTTGTTCGTTTAAGTTGTTTTGATTCGGCTCCGGGGGAGGTTGACGGTGGGAATCGGGGACCTGAGGGATCATGTGGTGTTTGATTGGTGAATTCCATGGGGGATTACGCGATGTTCGAGGCGGTGGTGCTTGATTAGGGTTACGTTTCACTTCCCGCACATCCGTCACATCGATTCGCGCAAAATTGCACGTGTGTGATGTCTAATTTTGGGTGGGAAGGGATGGGTCTTCTGGTTATGTGTTTTGATTTGTACAGTATGTGTTGATAGAGGCGAATTTTGCTGTATTCGGGACTGATGCTGTGTGCATAGTTTCGTCCAGCTCCTATACTCTGTGATATCCTATTGCGTCACACCAATACACCATGTTACATGTGTGGCTATCGATGTGCTCTCGGTAAAATTAATCAGGAGAAATAGGGTAAGGATTTCAATCAAACTGTTGATGCCATCGAGCATACTATTGTTGATCTGAAGAAACCGCGTTTGTTATGGAAGCATCTCCTTGGGATGAATGTTATACATGTTTGTCTAATGCACTAGTTTATACGTGTGCTGTGTGTTTTTTATTTTCGATGATGCACGTAGGCTCGCATAGTATAGTTTGGTTCTGTTGTGTTGTGTTACTTCATAGTCACGTTTTCAGTTGTGTTACTTCATAGTCACGTTTTCAGCTATATGTTCGTTGCTTATTTATCACTTTGGCTTGTGCAGGTTTCAGCACCGTTCACCGCTGGGGTTATAGCATTCTCAGAAAGGATATGGAGCACACCCTTTACACAACAAGTTCCTCTGTATCCCACGTCTCACTGCTCGAGGAAGTTCTTGGCTGGAGGTTTTGTCTTTACGGAGACTACCTTGTCATCTCTTTTGTCAATTGCACCTGAAGATCACACTTCATTTAGCGACTGCCTTGCCTGGTCCCATGCTGCTGGACACTAGAGTCAACTAGTGACTGCAGACTGCAGTGCTACTGTGGCACATTTATTCGAGCATGGTGCGACTCTTCCTCTGGCAACATTTCGGTAATTTTTGTCGTGGCACTGAACAGCCAGCAAAAGTTACTGTCGGAACTTCTTTGGACACTCGGATCTAACGTGTAAATCTTTGTTGTCAGATATAAGCTTTAGGTACGCTTTTATTTGAGAAGATAGTAGCCGGATACTTTCATTCTGTGCCTTTTCCTGTTTCTGATCATCTAATGCGTCTCTTGCCCTCAGCAGGTTCTGGTTTTCTTTGCTTCTTTTTGCTCTCTTCTCCCCTATCACCACGAGTTTTCAGTTTGACAAGCCCAATCTTTGGTGTGTACTGTGTGCGCTGTTCTTCATCAGGCTTCACTTTTGATGGCGTAACCATAGGTATGCTTGAAATTTCTATTTTAAGCTGAGATTATTTATGATTCAGTCATAAAGCAAAATCAGAAAATGTAAAACATTAGTAGTCATTGGTCTCTTTGTAATTTTCCATCCCTTCCAATATTCTAATTCATTTTGTTGTAATTCCAGAGCAAAGGTGTTCAAGATTTTTTTTTGGTCACGGAGTATGGGTATTGCTTACAGAGCTTTGAAAAAAAGCCTCTAGTGACTTTGGTGATCTACCCTCCAATGGCATTCCAGCAATACAAGAGTCTTGTTTGTGATTATCGGACTGTTCTAAAATAAGGCCACCTTTGCACTCCTGCTAATAAGATGGAGAGGTAAAATGAACTCCCCCCGCCGCGTGAGATGATCATGAGCTCGGAACTCTGTATGTCTGCTAACTGTGTTCTTGTATTGTGATCCAGGTATAAGATTATTAAGGAAGTTGGTGATGGTACATTTGGGAGTGTTTGGCGTGCAATCAATAAAGAAAGTGGTGAAGTGGTATGCTACTCTTCTTGCTCCAATATGTGCCTCGTTTGCCTTAATTTTTCTCAGTAACTACACAGTTTAGCTGCTGTTTTGTTACTCTGGAGGCTAGCGAGGTGCCTACTTTTTTTGTACAATGTTTCCCTATCTAAATTAAATTGGAGCTACTTCTTTTTCAATTCATATCTTAAGGCATTGTGATCTGTCTTCTGTAAGTAACCAATAATGTGATGTTGTCATCGCCTTACCTGGATATTCATTTTTTTGCACCTTGTTGACATACTGGCCTTCACAGGTTGCAATCAAGAAAATGAAGAAAAAATATTATTCTTGGGAGGAGTGCATCAATCTCCGTGAAGTGAAGGTGATTTACTGTTATGTAACATGTAACCAATTTTATAATGGCTACCATTACTTTGTTTTGGGTTAATTTATTTGATCAACAGTCCTTACGAAGGATGAACCATCCAAACATTGTGAAGCTCAAGGAAGTCATAAGAGAGAACGACATGTTATTCTTTGTTTTTGAATACATGGTATAGACCATTCATAGCCCTTGTTCTGGTGTTTTTGTTTCGGTGCTTGTAACCTGTAAGGCGACTGAAGTTTTATGTGCTCTATGCGGTGATGATAGGAATGCAATCTCTACCAGCTGATGAAGAACAGGGGAAAGCCCTTTTCGGAGACTGAAGTCCGAAATTGGTGCTTTCAAATATTTCAAGCCCTGAGCCACATGCATCAACGTGGATACTTTCACCGTGACCTTAAGCCTGGTATGGTTGTGATCTTCCACACCTGGCATGCGATCAGACTCTGGAGTTGCTTATAATGTTTTGTTGTGCAATAGTTGAGCTATTTTTGTGGTATTGTGTTAGAACCTAGACAATATGAAAAAGAGCTAATGACATCAAAACATCTCTCTTTTTGTATGGTAAGAACAAACAAATATCTTTCGATCTAAAGTCCCATCTTTTCAAAAGCTATTTCATGCCTCGTCATTTCGAACAACTTAGGAATTCTACTTTAATAGTGCTATACATGGGTAACAATTCACTTTGTTGTTGAGCGACAAGACTAGAACTAGTCAAAATGTTTTGAGTGGTTGTATCAAACAATTTTGCATTGATGATACTTGCAGCATGATGTACTCTATGTTAATCTCTCTTATTTTCCTTGCTCATGTCCTAGGTATGCATAGGGTGATCTATGCATTGATAATTTAGCACTTGGAGCACAGACCCACACAATGCAAGCATAGTAGTGGGCCATGAATGATGAGTCCTTTGATAGGGCATTAGTGCTTGTCTGTCCATAAGAGCAATAATAATAATAAATAAATAAAAGGAGGAAGAAACACTGGGTCATCAACCATTGTTAACTTACCTGCAATGTGTTCTGTTTGGGGCTGACCATGTTTATTGTTGACTTGTTATCAAATGCCAACCATCACTTATTGGTACTGTGACATTTTGTTATTTCAGAAAATTTGCTAGTTACAAAGGAGCTCATCAAGATAGCAGATTTTGGGCTTGCTCGTGAGATTTCTTCTGAACCACCGTACACAGAATATGTTTCCACTCGCTGGTAGGCTATGTTTCAAGTCTGATAATTGCTTAAGTTATATACAACAAAACAAAGATGTTAATGTTTACTATCAACATAGGTATCGTGCCCCTGAAGTTCTGCTTCAAGCTTCTGTTTATAACTCAGCAGTTGGTGAGTGAAGAACATTTATGCATTTACTAGAAAGCAAATTGCTACCATTTTACAATGTGCTTATTCCCCAATGCATTTCCAGACATGTGGGCAATGGGTGCCATCATCGCGGAGCTTTTTTCACTGCGACCTCTTTTCCCTGGCTCAAGGTATGCATTGTTTTTTTCTACTGAACCCAGTTTTGTTCTTTTGGTTGAAATGTGCCAATTTGATTGAAGATATAAATTCGGTTCTAATAGTAAATATTAAGCAAAGCATGCTGTTATAGGTGAAATAGTCACCGTCGACCATTTTAACAAATAAGAAAAATTTCTACTCTAGAAAGCACTTGCAGTGTGAAAACGTTATTTTGTGATTGATGTGGTGTGGCCTTACGTTCTTCCATCTTATTCCTTACAGATTAGCATTTTATAACTCTATGTTCTCTGCCTTTCAGTGAAGCAGATGAACTTTACAAAATCTGTAGCATTCTTGGCACTCCAAATCAGCGTACTTGGGCTGAAGGACTGCAGCTTGCAGCATCTATTCGTTTTCAGTTTCCTCAGGTAGAATTTTTTGGTAGCCTTACTCTTTCTATTGTCAAAACAAGAGTGGTTCGTACATAACAGCTGTATCATATTCTTACAGTCTGAAAGCACACATCTTTCGGAAGTGGTTCCTTCAGCAAGTGAAGATGCAGTCAACCTTATTTCGGTACATATCAGTGCTGCCTATCTTTGCTTGAAGTAGTGTAAAAGAAGACCATGTCCGAAATAAATGATGAATAACAAGTTAATGTTTGCCACAGTGGCTTTGCTCGTGGGACCCACGAAGAAGACCAACAGCAGTGGAGGTTTTGCAGCATTCCTTCTTTCAGGTCATATTTATGACGGCTTTCCATACTACAGTAGATGATGAATTAATTTGCTTCATTACCTTACCATAATTGTATGTTACAGCCATGCTTCTATATCCCTCCTTCACTTCGGTTCAGATCAACCGCATATGCATCGACACCCCCATCAGGTTTGTCAATATTTTCGAGATCCGCAAATTCATATTTTTTTTCATAGAGCATCATTGTTGAAGTAATATGAACAATGTATCGTGTAGTCGGGGCTAAAGGAGCTGTGGATCAGAAGAATGCTAGGAGACATTCCGTGGGGACTTTATCCAATGGGAGACCAGCAGTTAATTGCTCATACTTGAGCACTAACAGTCCAGCAAGAGCAGGTAAGCCATTTAAGATGGCATGTCATACTGAATTCATACGTAGGATTTGTGGCTATTGTACCTGGAGTTCACAATTACCTTGTCATTATTGCAGCTGGTGTGCAAAGGAAACTGGAGTTGAATCATCAGGTGAAGATAAACTCTTTTTTTTTTTTTTCATACAGTTAGTTTCTACTATTTCAGTGACTTCATACAGTTAGTTTCTACTATTTCAGTGACTCGAGAATATTTATTCTCTGTTGCAGGCTCCAGAGAGCAACCACAAACTGACAAAGGCGAACGCTATGAATCAGCCTTGGTCCAGACCACCACCACCATTAAGGAGCAATGGTGAGTATTGTGCCGACTTCCCAGACATTCTGTGGCGGTATACTTTAATAGATCTTTGTTGCCACCCTAGTTTTTCCATGCTTACATCTCTATTTGACATTACTTCTTTCGACCCTTGTGTAGGAAATCACCTTGTTAAGGACCAGAGCCCTCGTGCACCTGACATTGCTGAGAAGCTGTCTCAGCTGACGATGGGCTCCAACAGGGCGTCAGGCTTGGCTTCCGAGAAGTTTTCGGACCTGAAGGCGAGAACCCATGGGAATACCGTGAGGCGGACCTTGCCTGTGGGAGCCAGGGCGTGGCATGGCCCGACCGACCCCTTTCGGCGCTCATACGAGATGCCAGGCGAGAGGGCTCTCCTTCAGAGGAAGCTCGTGAGCTGAAGACGAAGAAACAAGATGTCCTCTGCTCCACTCAACCCTTCACCAACACTATCCTGGAAAACCATGGTCTCTTATGTTGCTTGTGATAAATAAAATGGCGCCTTGTCTCGCATCGCATCACCTCGATGTTGCCACTAATATCGGGGGCTTGCAAGCATGGCCGGACGCCTCTCCATGCTACGTTGTTTTTCGAGTCGGGATGGTATCCCCCACGCGGCGCTTGTTGAGTCGTTCCTGCATGGCCTTGTGACATGCAGCTATTGTGTGGTGCTAGTGTACGCCACGGGTATTACTTTGCTTGAGTCGTTACTGCGTTGCCTGTGTGTGACATGCAGCCGTTATGTGCTACTGCCTGCTTTGCTTGTTCAGATATTCCTGCATAGCCTGTTAATGAATGTTACATGGTGCTAGTGGTTTGGTGTCGTATGTGCCTCTCAAAACACAAGTGCAGTAGTACTAGTGTGATTGAAGAGTTTTTTGCCCTTAGGAAGCGCTGCATGTAGCCTGTCGTGGTCGCTGTCGGGAGCCGCTGGAGCTGGAGGTGGTCTGCCGTGCACGGAACTGTTGGATGCTGGCATGCCGCGCTCGGGAACCGCTGGTTGTGGCCTGGAGCCTGCCGTCCTTCCAGAGCGTGGCAGGGAGCCATTCAGGCCGCGGTAAGGCCCCTTCTCTGATTTGAACGCGTATAAAAGCAGAAATAAATTAGAAAGTTTTTTTTTATAAAAAAGATCAAAATATTATATAGAGAATAATAATGGAATTTAATTATGAAGATAAGATTTCAAACCCGACAATAAGACTTCGTAGTCATGGTGCGCAAGGTTTTATTAGGTGGATATGTTTGTCTCGTTACTCTTACGGTTCAAATGGTAAAATGCACAGACCATTAACCCGAACTACATGTAGAATACATATGCGCCTTTTGAAACAGAAAACACTAGGGGATGGAAAAGAAGTCATGTATTATATTCATCAGAGTGCACCGATGCCTCTTCCTTGTCTCTCGCAGCCCTAAAGGGTGGGAGGGGGGCTTCATGAGGGTTGCCTAGTACTCGACTTGCATGACAATTAGAGGTGTATCCTGGTTCGAAATAAGCTCCCGCTCAGCAGGGGATTCAAGGACCATCAGTGTATTTCCCGTGCTCGGCTCGGGCCTTCGTTAGGGCCTCATGTTCAGCTAGAAGGACACTTTTGGCCTTCCACCACTACTTCGGTTCCGCACGGACCATCGGTGTATTTCCCTTGTCTTCCCCGCTCTCGATTGAGTAAGGTTTCCAACGGGTAAAGTTCTCGGGGGCAACTACGTAGTTCAGCATGTACTTCTGTTAAATGAATGCATTGTCGTACTTCTCCGGGCCATCAATCCATTAAAAGAAGTAGCAGCGCTCCGACGGCTATCATTATGTACGTATAAAGTTAGCAATATGTAAAATGCAACGTGCAATGCGAAATATCGATGTGTGAGATTCTCTTACGTGAGAATCCCGCGACGCAGCAAGATACACCGGCGACGGTCTCGGATCTATGGATGAATGATCATTTTTGGAGTTATCGCATCGCGACTACGAGCGTGGAAACTCCGGTGAATGCAGTGCATCCTTGTAAGAACAATCAGGGTAAGTTCCCGCCTTCCTGGCTGTAACGACCCAACTCTAGGGCACCCGAGAGGTCCTCCAAGATCTCCTGGAAAGTCCATCAGGACCTCCCAGGAGGTCCACAAGGACCTTCGGACGATCCTAAGACCTCCCAGAGGTCAGCGAGACCTCCCGAAGTCCAGAGAACAAGCCCGAGGAGGTCTTAGGAGCCGAGGAGCACCCCAATGATCTCCCACGGCCAGACCAAAGGTGTTCGTGGAGGTCCGTGGGCATCTCAAGTCCACCCGCGACCACCAGAGGAGGTCGTGGAGGACTGAGGCCACCACCGAACCACACACGACCCAGCCATGGAGTGAACGTGGAGGACTGGGAGCTCTCCAAGGTCCTTTATGTGAACTCGAGCTAGTCCCAAGGATCATGGCTAGCTCTTCACAAAGAACACCAAGTGGTAACATAGCAACAACACAAGCTTTATTAATAACCAAAGGAGTTGTTTACAAGAGATCTTACAAGCCAGCAGGCAAAGCATAACAAAATAAACACAGGGGCCACCCGATACACCACAGTAACCTACCGAGGGCGCAATCCTAGTCGATCTGGACCATTTGGTCCATCGAGCAGATACCAGAGGCTCTCATCCTCGCTAAAGACAAAGATCAAGCAAGAGTGAGCACAACAACCGTTTCGCAAGTTACACCGATTGGATAACAGAGATGACATGCATAATGGATATCACAATGGAAGTCTTAATATGGTTGATTTGCATAAAGCCATGTTTATTTCAAATACCTGTATTAAGTTCTAAGGCAGTAATACAATAATTAAAATTCATTTTATCAAATCAGTTTTTCAGTTGGATAACATTCATCATAAGATGGTGAAGGATACCCTCCTGACATTAGGCTCCCAGCCCAAACCCATGGGATAAAATCCCAAAAACAGACTTGAAATTCATTTCTGGAAATTCCCAAAGTCAACATCTAACTTCAAGTGGCCTTTGCCAGCACGTCCATGACCGCGGACACGGCTATTCGAATAGATTTCACTCTGCAGAGGTTGTGCACTTTACCCACACGACATGATTCCTCTAGTTTGTTTGGCATGCGCGAGTGCCACCTCTCACTGCCGAAGGTAAGAGGTCTAGAGTTCATGACAAGGCCTTTACAATGCATTGCTCCACCACAGCCTTTCCTTGCTAAGGTTTCACCCCTGTGGATAGCAATCCGTGAAGCCCCTCTTGCACCGGTGGGAACAGTAGGTTATAAAAGACCATTGGCCAAACAAGACCTCCCACACCTCCAATGGAGCAAAGATATGGTAGAGTTTTGCAAATTAATCACCAGATCCCACGCCCGCTCACTGGAGACATGTGGTTGCACGATTGTGGCATAGCCCATTATAGGCATGGCATTGGTCGCTCAAAGACCGGTCCTCAAATGACTAGGGCGACTTCCTCAAACCCCGGACCTCCACCTTTGCGGGATAGAGTCCGTGCACAAACATTGCACCGACCAAGCAACCAATTCGCCCTATCCAAATCTATTTTCATTTTCTTTGCTTCCCAAGAATATTTTCACACCCCATGACAACCCAATGTCATGGTTAAAACGCTTAAAAAAAAGCAGTTGGTCATGTTGGTAAAGATTTCCCAAATCAATACTTTTGGTCTAAGCTTAACTAAGCATGAGTTTTTCAAATGATTCTGGTTCACATTATTGTGTCAACCAGATTTTGCCTAAGGTGACAACAAATTTGGTTCAATGTCAAAGTTGGCCATATGAGAGAAAGTGGTATAACTATGTGTTTAAAGACTGGTATTGAAATAACTTGGTAGAAATAGGCATGCATGATACTTTGAAACAGGACATAAATAAATTGAAATACTGGGTGCAATATGATCAAAAGTGTAACTTGCCTCTTGCTTGACAGCTTAAGGATCTACTCTCTCACAGCTCTGCTCTCTGGGAACGCCAAGATCTACACGGTCAAAGAACAGATTCAAACAACACTCAAATAAGAACCAACAGAGACTCCAGCAAAGAACCAAAAGAACTCCAAAGGAACCTCAAAACTCAATTAACAGAAGAGTACTGTACTTAGAATAGGTTCTTTTGGAGGAGGTCTAAGCTTACCAGGAGGAGGTGGTCTTTAGCAAAAGACCCCAAGAGAGTGTTTTCAAAGAATGAGCAGAGGTCCCGAGAGATGGTTCTTGTACAGAGACCAGGAAGGAGCTCCTCAAATAAACGCCATAGAAATCCAGAAGGTGTCCACCAGGGGAGGTCCTGTGAAGGACACGACCCGCTCAATGTGGTGACAAAAATAAGGGTGGAGGAGATCGCCAGGGGACTCACCAGGATAAGAAGGAACAATGGATGGAGGGAGGTCGTGGCAAAGAAGGTCTTCCCCGAAAGCCACCGAAAGGAGCTAAGATAACAGAGTGTGGAGAAAGGTGATGTGGTAGAATTTCTTGGTCTAATTATAGTCAAAGTGGGGAAGAAGACTAGAAATATACGTGTCAAGGATAAGTATAGAAATGGGTCAAAGGTAGGTGAGTGGCAGGGCAGGTGTCACCACCATTCTGGATAAAAGGTACGAGGAAGGACAACGTATGTTGCTATGGGAAGGAACAAAGAAGGATGTCAGAGTACGGCTAAGTGACCAAATTCAAAGTAAACACCACGTATATGGATGCATTTAATGTAACAAGACATACATTAAATGCCCAAGATATTTTCGTATGAGGAAATGAGGATGACCAAGGCGGCAAGTGGGGCCGGTCAAATTAGAAACAGTCGGGTCAAAAGGGGGAGGTCTTGCCCCGCAAGAGAGGTCCTTGAGGAGGTCTAAGAAACTAAGAGGTCCTGATATACACAAAGGAGGTTCGAACATGGGGAGGTCCAAATACACATGGAGGAGGTCCACGTGACTGAGGTTCGGACAACCAGGACTTCATCAAAGGAGGTCCCGCGACTCAAGGAGGTCTGAAGTGGAGGAGGTCCAGAGATGCGGAGGAGGTCTGGACATGGGGAGGTCCTGACGGTCAGGATCTCTACAAGGGAGGTCTGGCAAGGAGGTCCAGAGCCAGGTTTAAAAGGCCACGGAGAGGTCTTGGACAGGAGGTCCAAGAACTACCAAGAGGTCCCGTGGTTAAGATTAAGGACAAGTTGAGGTCAGGCGGTTGGATCTCCAAGAGGAGGTCCAACACCAAGATCAAACGTGAAGGTGAGGTTCCAAGGAGAGTAATGCACGGGAGGTCGGACCTTAGGATTCAAATGAGGGAGGTCCGAACAGCTAGATTCAAAACAAAGAGAGGTCCAAAGGAGGGTTTCAAGAAAGAGGATTCTACAGAGGAGTTCCACCGAGTAGTTCTAGATGGAGCCGCCAAGGTCAAGGTAACTCAAGGAAATCTTCAATCCAATGAAGTAAGGTCGAATGAACCCACGAAAGTCCTTTCTGTTAGGAAGAAATGTCGAGGTGGTTCAAAGGCACACAAAAGACCCGATGAAATACCATGATGTCCTGGCTGAAAAGAGGACTGGGCATAAGGAGTGTGCCCAAGCAACAAGGGGTCTTGACTTAAGAGAAGTCTGAACAGAAAAGAGGTCTGATCCGAAGAGATCCAAACCAACAAAGAGTTTCAAAGTAATCAAACTCAAAGGGAAAGGTCTGAACGAATGGGAAGGAGGTCCTAAAGAATGGTATTACCGTGAATTGGGGTGGTAATACCGGATTGCACTAGAAGGACCTTTCCAAAGAGAAGGCTACAAGGATCGGGGCGAAAAGGAATCCAAGTGATCACCAAGAGGTTCACAAGAGCATGGAAGGAACTCAAGTGGTTATAAAAGGGAGACCTAGACCCTGAGGAGGTCTAAGCCAGAGAAGGAGATCTGGACCAGGGAAGGTCCAAGCACTTAGAAGATCTAGACCTAAAGAGGTCCGGATCCTTGGATGATGATCACAAGAGGTCGAACAGTTCAGCCTTCACATGGGAGGTCCGACGGCTCGAGGGAAATCGAAGGGGTCCAATTGAGCACAAAGGTGGTTCAATCAATGCAAAGAAGATCTAATTGGCCATGTAGGTTCAAGTGAATTCTTGAGCATTCCAAGAAGCAAGAGGAGACTCAAGCAAAAGATGTGAGGGAGGTCCGGCTAGATCAACCTGAGAGGAGGCTGGGCACAAGAATATGCCCAACTGAAGATTGTGGTCTAGGATCAAGAGATCCGCACAACAACAGAGGTCAAACAAGGGACGATCTCGGACATATAAAAATGTCCAAACAGATGAAGGAGAGGAAATCCTATCAAGAAAAGGAGATAGCTCCAGAGAGCTAGAGCTACATCAAAAGAACCAAACTTTGATTTAGTTGAAGTTTAGCTTAGTCATTTTAAACAATCAAGATCCTGAAATTCTCAAGTTAAGCTTTGAATTATCATCAAAATCAAATGGTTCTTTTTATTTTGAAAATTTTCGAAAAGGCTCTGAAAATCAGAGCGTTACACTGGCAACCCCACTTCCGCACCATTTCCCTATAGTCTGACATCCCCAAACCCGGTGGAGTGATTAACTCTACCTCTCTTCTCCCTCATCTCTCCCTGTTTCGAAATTAGGTCGGGTGGAGTGTTGGCTGTGGTGGTGGATTGTACTGTGATTTTATAAGCGGTTATGGTGTAGTGTTGAGGGAGTAAATTTTGGTGAATGGAGGTGCACTCACGTATGCGAGAAGGAATCTTTCGACACAGGAAAGCTCAGCGAGGTTTCAATTCGCTGCCAAAAGCTGGTGCGTTACATGGCACGCAGGGTTCATTCTAGTACGAAACTTATCGTTTTTCATGCAGTGTTTAAGGCCCACTACTACGTGTGTTGTTGTACTCATGTCTCTGCACAATATGTAGTACCTATCCTATTGTTCGAATTGGATGGAAAGAACATGCGATGGATGGAAAGTGCATACATAGTTCTTAAAACAGCATACAACCTAGAAACGAAGTGATACAAATTGAGTACATGCTCCATACAAAGAAGTACAATGTGCATACGGAGAGCTACAAACTGGATCACTCGTCTGAGTCGCCCTATGGTGCTTGCCTACATGGCCTAGTCCTGTGTGCAATTTGACCCGTGGGGTACGTCAACCGGTCCGGTAAGTCTCTATCTATGTAGAGAACGTAGGGAGATCATTGAGTGGGTTGCGGTGCTCTAGCAAGCTGACTCTGTCCAATCTCGTCATCTCGAAGCATATTAGAAATCCAATCCACCATGGGACCGACATAGCTCTGGCCGTGCTGGTACAACATACTACCCTGCTCGCCGTGGTACTGCAAAGTGACGTCGTGATATGCGCCTCCGAACTGGTGGTGGTGCTTTGACTGTAGGCTAGGGGGCCACCCTGGGTTGTACGGTGCAACTCCAGGCACAGTGTACTCTTGCCTGGGAGTAGCTAAGAAGGCGGCATCTTCATTAGGTGAATCGGTGTCACTGCTACGCCTAACCTACGGAAATATGATGTGTTAGTACAAAATAACAAATAATTTTTCTACTGCGGAACCGGCTGAAGAAATTTGCTACAAGATGCCTCATGCACCACCAAGTTTACATATCGTTCCACTATAGAGGGGTTGCATACTTGCATCCCATTCTTCATGGTGTTGAGCGCGGACAACAACCTTGCGTTACGTCTATTAGAAGACACATTAGGCCGATCACCCACAACGGCTTGCTTCAAATTTGCAAGGAACTACAACTAATCATCCGTGTTCTCGTTTTCGACGATGGCAAAGCCAACGGGAAGAAGTATGTCATTTGCATATGCCACCAATGCAGTCAGTATGGTGCTCTTGTACCTCCCGATAAGAAAAGTATCACCCATTGTGAGCACGGGATAGCAGAACTTGATGCCCTCTATAGCCTGACTGAAGGCCCAAAAGACACGGTGCAATATGTAGCAATTGGGGCTTCCATGGGGATTTATTCTGTCCAATTTGTTTATGTATGTGCCCGGGTTTGCTTCTACAATCTGCTGAAGCATCATTGGCACAAGGTTGTACACCTCCTCATATGTCCAGTACATAGCCTTGATCACCTTCTGCTTAGCACGTTGAACGTAGCGGTAGCTGACTGGATAGCCAACACAATTAGCAACATCTATCATCAACATCTTAGGGGAGACGAACACATCCTCCGAAACTAGGTGACTGATGAGGCTTGCCGCATGTGCGGAAGTGGCATTCATGTGCTGCTGCTGCGGCTCACTCATCCCACAAGTGTGGTCGTTCAACACCGTGATCGTGAAGTCCGTATCATGGCCCGGCAAGGTCAGCCTTCCACTTAGCACTTTACTGTGTACTGAGTTGGGTTTGACCTGTGCACCTAGTACACTCAACTTATGGACACGACGTACCTTGTTATAACTTATTGCACGGCTACCTTGCTCGGGAAATGCTGCCCAACTAACAGAGTACCATCATCAAACCCCCATTGGGACTCATGGTTATGTGGAAGTACAAGTGACCGCACTGCAAGTTCATCCATCTTTGTTAACACGTACCCCACCTCTGTTTATAGAATTCCACCCACACGAGCAACGCCCCCTACACTCTTAGGCACGTCTCTTCACTACCATCCGATCCTGGGTCGGCATTCTCATAGGACTCTAACTCATTTGGATGGTTTGGTAGAAACTCATGGCAGACAATACGGGCCGACCACCATTCTCCCGCCTCATTTCGTACAAAATTCTCAACAAGCCTTCTAACTGAGTCATCCTCCAAATCAACACATTCCATGCTCCCATCATCACCCGCCGCTTGCCCTTTCCCGCTCCCATTGACACTAGCCTCATCAATGTTTGGCGACACCCTTTCTATGAACCACACATATACCATCGGTCTACCCTCGCCTATTGGTGCAGGTTACCGCCTCGATGGCAAGCTTCTTCCTTCTAGTCTCCCTACCAAACTCTCTCTCGATGGACCTCCTCAGTTCATCAATACCCATCTTCTTCAGGCCCTCCATTGGTACCACCTTGCACTCGCATCTTGATGGGTCCAATCTACTCGGTCCGTCCCATACGACGCCGCCACCGCAAAACACAAGCAATTCTTACATGTTGGACTTTACCTACGACCAAAACAACTCAATACACTTCCTATCCATGTTTCCAATAATTCACAAATTTTTATTAGCTACAAAATAAACTTGTTATTCATGTTTCCAACAAATAACATATTTTATGTACGTACGGAATAAACTTGCTATCCACACTCCAAACAACTATCAATTTTTTCTATGCAACCAATAATATTGCTATCCATATTCCCAATATTTACCATATTTTTTTAAACATACGCAATACAATATTATTTTTACATAGTGCATGCTAAACATACTATTTATACACAATCACCTAAATAATTAGCACTATGTAATCTACATTTTCCTACGTCGCCAAAGCAACTAAACTTTGCTAATACTTACCTAACTACGTTACCTAATCATGGGCTAATTAACAAACTAGTAAAATAATGACGATTATTTTTCTACTCACGCGCATCAAAAATTGCCATAACCATAAACAACCTGGTTTAAGCAACCATAACATTGCCAAATAACTAATCAAACACTAATAACCTAATTAATATACAACATGTATACGAATAAAATTTACCTCGTGTAACATCCTAATTTTCTGAGCCTTTTTCAAAATTTTCAAAATAAAAAGAACCATTTGGTTTTGTTGAAATTCTAAAGCTTAACTTGATATTTTAGAATTTAAAAGCGTTTAAATGACTAAAACAAACTTCAACTAATCCACGAGTTTGGTTTGTTTTGAGTTTGTTGGAGTTCTCTCGAGTTCTTTGGTGTTGAAATCACTTTTATCTGTTCGTTCCGTTTTCTCCTTGGCCCAGCCCTCCTCCCTTTAGGTTTAGATCTCCCTTGTGGTTTAGACTTTTCCTTTTGTTTGGGCCTCTCCTTAGGTCCAGACCTTCCCTTTTGTCTGGACCTCGCCTTAGGTCCAGATCTCCCTTTCGTTTGGACCCCCCCCCTTTGATAGCGACCTCCCTCTGTGGCCGCGACCTCCCGCTTTGACCGCAAGCTCCCCCTTTGACTGCGACCTCGCTCTATGGCCGCGACCTCCCCCTTTGACCGCGACCTCCCCCTTTGACCACGACCTCCCTCTGTGGCCGCGACCTCTCCCTTTGACCGCGACCTCCCTCTGTGGCCGCGACCTCCCCCTTTGACTGTGACCTCCCCCTTTGACGCAACCTCCCTCTGTGGCCGCGACCTCCCCCTTTGACCGCGACCTCCCTCTGTGCCGGCGACCTCCCCCTTTGACCTCGACCTCCCTCTTTGACAGCGACCACCCCTTTGGTCACAACCTCCTCGTTGGTCACGACCTCCTCTTGGACCGCGACCTCCCTTTTGACTGGCCACACCTGTCAGCTCTGTTCACCTTCTTTTTCCTCTCGTTGCGTCACTGTTGACGCAAAGGTCATTGAGCATTAAATGTTGTTGTGTCATATTAAATGCTGTCTTTTCTGCAGTACCTGTTTCCCCCCTCTTGTCTCCTCCCAGACCTACTCCCATCTCCTCCTTCACCTACCCTTGAACTTGCTTGAGCCTCTGAGTCTCTCAGTGACTCTCTCAGGCTATAAAAGCCTGAGCAGCCCTCTTTCATCTCCTTTAGCCTCACTCAACTCTCTTGCTCTCACCCAGCTTCACCTTGCTTGAAGTTTCGCCACCGTCCGCTGGAGCCTACGCCGTCGCATCCTCCTCAGGACCTCCTCCTTGGGACCTCCTCCTCAGGACCTCCCTCGACCTCAGTTGGACCTCCTCCCGAGAGCCTGTTCCTATTTCATCTATTTCAGTGCCTTTTCTTTTGGTTCTAGTTTGGTAGTTTTGGCTTTTGTTTGGATTCGTTGTATTTATTTGGTTCTTTTCGCACGTGTAGATTCTGACGTCTATGAAGAGTTCTTGGACTCGGTGACCTCTATCGAAGCATCTCAGCTCTTCAGCGAAGGCAAGTCGTAGACCTTTGATCATATCGATCCCAGTTTGCAAAATTACTTTTTTTTATACCAACATGCATGGCTATTTGTAAAAAAAAAATGGTTTTGGGAAAATAGCTAAATACCTACTCGACAGTATGACTCCTTGAATAATTGTACTCAACATGTTGACATGTACCATTTGGACACCATAGGTTGGGTAATCTTAGTTGGGCATCTTTGAGATACCAACACGGGCGCGTATATTGCTTAGCCCTGCTCTTAGTTGTGACGTCTCTCGATCACATGATTCAATGATGATAAACTTGACTAAATGACATGGAATTGTGGTGCGATACCACTGATGTGCAACTGTGGTGCGAGATCACGGTTGTGTCATTTGTGGTGTGATGCCGCTATTAATAAAATTTATTGTGTCATAACCAGGGTGGTCATTTGGCCGGGTTGAACCAAAAAATAATTTTTGCTCGGGTGAGTAGTCGGTGGCAAAGGCGGAATGTGCGAGGCAAAGTGCGGGAGGCACTGAGGTGCGCGAGGCACATGGGAATACGGAAAGCCTCGCCTGAGCAATAACTAAGGACTTAACCTTGTAAGCCATTGATCCGAGCCATACCGTGCAACCACATGTTCAGGATGGGGTGGACCTGGCCAACTAATTAGCGATATTTTGATTTGGTTATGTTGTGGTTGTTGAATTAACACAAGAGGGGCCAAGAATGGCGAAACCTTAGCGGACAGAACCAAGTCAAAAACAGAGCTTTGTAAAGGCCTTGTCATGTGCTCTAGATTGCTTACCAAAGGTAGTGAGCAGGGGCATCGACGAGTGCCCGACCAACTAGAGAAGTCATGTCTTGTGGGTAAAGTTGTACGACCTCTGCAGAGTGTAAATCTATTCGAATAGCCGTGTCCCTGGTTATAGACATGCCTGGTGATTTCACGCAAGGGGTAGACTTTCTCAAAACTTGTTGGTCTTGGTTGGTTCCGAGTGGTCTAGGCAGTGACCAGTGTGGTCACGAGTGGTCCAGGAAGTGATCAGGGTGATCACGAGTCATTTCAAAAGAACCTTGATTACTTATGTAATAATCTTTCAACTTGTGCTTTGCAATCTACTTACTGTATTTCCATTCAATATTGCTTTCTGCAAAGTAACCATAAAGACCTCTTTGTCAAGCCTTGCATGAATACTATTTGCATACTTTTCCCTACGGCTTGCTGAGTACATTTAAAGTACTCATGGCTTTGTGCCTTCTCGTTAATCAGCAGCTGAAGACCACCCAGTGACCTCTGACCTCTTCGAAGACTATATGAGCTAGGGGACATCCTCCACTCGATTGCCTGTGGGCATGTCGGATGGTTTCCACGTGTGTTTTGTGTTCCGCTATGTTGTAGCCCTGTGCGGCGAACCTCTGTAACAACCTTGACCATAAGGTCTTTTGCTGTTATTATTGTTAATTTGTCTGCTTCATCTTTAGTTTGTTGTATGGCTGTGATCTCATCATGTCGAAACCGTGCGGACCAGCTACTGATCCTGGGACTGGTCCAAAATGCACAGTGGGTCCCACGGGTTGCTTACCCGGGGCGTGACACCTCGTCTCGAAGATCTTCACTTATCTACAACTTTATCAACGACTATATCCCACTCAAGGGCGGATTCACTGTTGGGGCTCCAGCCCCACGTCCATCCGTCGGACCCCGAGTGCATCCTTACTCCAGCACCGTGTTTTTTTGGAGTAGAGGCGGTCTTGCCAAGACAAAGTTCAAAGAAAGCAGAGCTCGGAGGAAGAAGCACAACGATAGCAATGAGTAGTGTGGGCTTGTGGTTGTGGCCTTGTGGCTATGTGCGCGGGGCTCAGGCTGATTAGAGGAATGAGGATGGATGACTGGGCGGTTCGTATAATTGTATCTCTCTTCTCTCGATCGATCGCACGTCGCACGACACAGCAACTGAGCGGCACATACGTAGAGCAACAGAGATAGGGCGTCAGCGCAGTGGTGAAGCGCTACTCGGGAGTCGAGCGCTCGGAGGCATCGTGTGATCACGACGATCCACTGGGGCAGCGGCCAGAGGGCAAGGCGGCGAGCCGGCGACCGCAACAACCAACAGGCAACAGGTAATACTGTAATATGCAAGCAACAAGTCAATTTGCAAATTTTATTTAAATAGAGAGTAGAGAAAATAGCTGTTAGCCAATTTGTTTGATTTGATTGCTGTTGAGAAAATAGCTGTTAGCAAAAATGGACAAGGGATCGTTGCACAAGTATTTCTCAAAAAATGCAAGTACTAGTAGTAACCCTCGAACTGATGAGATCACAAAACAAGCAAAGAAGGCTCAACATGATTTTGTTCCCAATGAAATTATTACTGATCCAACACGTCGCAAACCAATTGAAGATTATCCCAACGAGATTAGAAATCAAGTGGGGAGGGCATATATGCGGAAGGGTTCAACTCAACCAATAGGTCATGATTTTCCAACGAAATGGTAACATATAATTTTAAGATCCTTTCAAGAATCATGGCACAAGAAGTTCGATTGGTTGAAATATAGTGTGGAAAAAAGATGTCATCTTTGCTTTCTTTAAAAAAAAAACCGGGACAACCTAGTCACTTTGGGAGGGGTGTCTACACAAAAGTTGGGTATGTGAATTGGAGAAGGGCTATGGAAAGTTTCAAAGACTGTGTTGGTGGACCTAGTAGTGTCCAAAACATCGCTAAGAGGAAGTGTGGAACATAAACTAAACAATTATATGCATGTATTTGGATGACAAAAGACCAATAGAAGTATTTTTTTTTGGTTTATTTGTCTTACATTAGCTTCAACACATGAGCACTATCTCTATTTTCATCCTGGTTTTGCCACTGATCCCACCCCTTGCTCCCTCTCTGCGTCTTTGCGCCGAAGAATAAGCATTGTCAGCGAGAGGAGGCACTTGCACGTCAGTTAAATGGGAATCGCGGCAAGCGACATGCAGCGGATCGAAAGCGCGGCAGGACACGTGCAACTGATCCCGAGCACATCTAGCGGTTTTCATGCACGGTAGGCCACCTCCGGCGGCCAGGGGTGGAACCAGCAAGGGTGTCAGGTATGCACCGGCACCCCTAAAAATTAGAGAAACGAGAGGGGGTCGGTTCATCAAACATATCGATCATCAGTTCATCAAACATCAATCACCAGTTCTTCATCAGACTTCAGTAGTTCAGTGAATCAGTGGGCTACCTGAAAGGTGAAAGCCCAGCCCAGCAGCCCGCAGCCGGCCCAAGACTCCTAACTCCAGTCTAGCATTTGTTGTCTGTTGACCACTCCAAATCGGCAAATCCAATCCTTCCGGCTTGGCTCTCCAACCCTTGAGGCCTTGAACCCTAACCTCTCCCCACTCCAAATTGGCACGAGTAGGCGGTGGGCGTGTGGCCTTGGCTGTGGAAGCCCCGGGAGGCGAGGGTCAGAGCATGGTGCCACCGTGCGAGCCCGTGGCACGACGCAGACCGGGACTCGGAGTCGGGAGCCGCCGAGCCGGACGCCGGGAGCGGGACACGGACGGGCTAGTGCCTGCCTTGCTAGACCGCTGGTGGCTTGGTCGCCTAGCCGCCTGCCGCCTGGTGCCTCGGCCTGGTGATTTACTGATTTGCCGATTTGGTTTTGGTGTTGGTGAAGCAGCCAACTACTAATCTACTAGCAAGCAGGTAAGTTGAGTTGAGTACTTGAGTTGCTCACTTGCTTTTGCTTAATGGGCTAATGGCTAAATAGGAAATAGCTAATGCTTTGAGCTGTGAGTCTCTGAGTGACTTGAGTATGTATGTTGGATTGTTGGTTTAATTGTTTACTTGGTTGGATAGAGACAAGGTTGAGTTGAAGCTCGAGAGAGGAGTAGACGGTAGTCACAGTACATAGTACTCAGTAGTGGTTGTTAATTGTTACTTTCTGTATATTAATTGTGAATGGAAATCTGAAAGTTTTGTTAATTGTTACGATATGTCAATTCTTGAATGATTGTTTAGTCACATTTATTGAGAGAAATTTTCTTAAAGGTTAGTGAAGATGTGTAATGAAACGTTTTCAAAGCATAAAAACGCGTAAAATAATATTATAATTTTCTTTGCATAGTTGCATATTTTATAATTTTGTAATTTCTATTATGTAAGACATTATTTGAACTATTTGCATCGTGCTTTTGATAAATTTGAAATCTATGTGTTAGATTTATAATATTATAAAACCATTGTACAAACTATAATATTATGAGTGTGAAGTATACACCACATCATCTAATTTATAGCTCCGCGGATGCAGGCGACAGGGCATATACAGACAGCCCTGCGTAGCTTCCACGGTGCCATACAGCCGCAGTCCGGGAGCGAGCGGTCAAACGAGCCAGAAACTGTGCGATTGAAAGATACTCGTGCCTTGCGTGACGTGATGTTTTTGCGAGTACCAACGCGTTGTTGCTTTGCAGTTTGCAGAGGCTGCTGCAGGCTCTGGGCGTTATGGTCAGCGTGGTTTTCCTGCCCTGGCGCGTCGTCGTGTTTTGACTATAGTATACTAGGCTTTCTTTTCTTTTCATTCAGACCGAAGCGACGTCTGCCGCCTCCTCTCCATGCCACCTACCAGCCACCCTTTTTCGCGACCCAGCTGCGTGCAATCCTTTTGCCATTCAGCTCAAAAGCTGCTGCAAACTTCCGAGCAACTTCAGCGCCCTGCGCAGCTCTTTTTCCTCGGTTCAGTTGGCTCGACGCACACCACCCCACAGCACAGCACCACGAGATGCAGCAAATCACACTCACCTCACCATGAGTGTGAGTTTCCCTCTTCTTCCTTCCTCCTCTTGAAGATCTTATTTTATATGCATCACCATGTCACATTCATCTTGGATTTGGATTTGGATTCTCCAAAAGCAACCGTCCTTTTTTCGGGTTGAAAAGAAGCCTTCGCCGAATAGAAGCAACATATCAGATTTGTATTGTATCACTTTATGAGAAGAAACAACAAAAAAACAAAATGCCTTGTGCAACTTGGAAAGTATTAGATGCTAGATACCAGATTCCACAAGTTGGGAGGGAAGCAAATAGGCAAGGTACATGATACATCTACTGCAACAGACACTGAAAAGGCAGCGTCCGACAGGTCTGAGGAGTACAAAGCATAGTGGAGTCTTAAAACAGGTAGGAGCGTTTTGTCTCCACTAATAATAGATAAAGGATCTTGCTCTTAGACGAGTTCTCAGTACAACACAACGGAAGAAACAACCAGGGCACCCGTGTGCCTAACAGCAGCACAATGCAGGCCCACGTTCTACGCCGCCACACAGAGACAGAGACAGAGACAGAGGCAAGCAAACGCCTCAATCACCTGCATCAACAAGGGAAATGTAGTGAGTAGTCTGCCGCGCGCGACATGCCGTGGAGAAGCGAAGAAATACATTCTGAGACGCTTAAGGTAGTGGCCGACCGATAGGAGACCCACATCTGGGCATCGGGATGGAGATGGAGAGCTGAGTCGTCGAGGAGGAGGTCCTGTTGGACCGCTCATCGTCCATCTCTGACCATGAATCCCGCGTCCCAGGCCACTCGTCGAAGAAAGGCCTCAGCGGCTGGTTCTCATGCTTCACATTTCCCAGCAGCCCTCCTGCCCTGCCGCTGAAAGAGTGGCGCTCCTGCTCTTGGGACAGCGAGGCGATGGTCACCTGGCCAAGTTCCTGTGACGGCTCAAGGTAGGAATAGGAGTAGGCACCTGGTAAGAGGCCAGAATCTCTAGTTTTTGACAATGGATACGGGGGCACACTGGACGGCAGCGAATGCCATGAGCTATCTGTTGGAGAATCAATGGTGAAGCCCCTAGTGTTTCCTGATGCTCCAGAGAAGAAGCTCAGTTCGCCCACATCAGCTTTAGCTCCAGGAGAGTACCTGCATAACCATGGGTGCAAGGAAATTGAAGCTTGCTAAACAAAATATTGGTAAACTGAGAAAAAACTTATAAGGTCATCTCTATTTCAAGGACTCTCATTTTTAACCTAAGAAAACCAACTATATGTGGATTTGCATGGTATGAAATGAAATAAGCCATGGGTGGTGATAAGTCCTTAACAAAGTTCCAAGTGCATACTAGCTAACCTGGACTACCTCAACTCGGCAGAAGGACATCAAGATCACCAAGCATCTTCTAATCACAAAACGAGTTTATGAACACTTTTGGATCTAGTTTGAAAAAAGAGAAACAATGAAAAGAGCACAAGAGTAAGATTTGTCACTAATCCAATTAGCTGCATAAGCAAAATGCTACCAAACTCTAGAATAGGAGCAAATCATCGTTTTGAACACATGCCATGCAGCATATGCGTATGAATGGTGGCAAAGGGGCAACGGTCCAATTTTATTTCTTGCTTGCTTGCACAGGGGGAAAACAGCAGAGATAATTCCTTATTTACCACTAGAAGTTGTCCACTTTTTTTGTATGCCACTCAATTTTGATCTTCCTTATGTACCATTCCTTCTCAACTTCGTTTCCTTATTTGCTCACTTCCGTTAGGTCCTATTGCCGTTAACCCCCTAAAAGTTATCAGATTTTTCTCAATATACCCAAATTGCCCCTGGTCCCACATGTCATATTATTCATCTCAAACACCTTCCTCTCGCAACCTTGCCTCCATCTCCAGCATCCAGCCTTTGCGCCGCCTCCAGCCTCCGCCCCCACCTCCCACCCACACCGCCACACAACCTCCTCCCACCATTGACAAGGTGTTTGTATACTGAACTTGTTGATTTGTTGAGCGTCCGGGGTAGTTCGTCCATCATAGATAAGGAGAGAGAAGAAAGTGAGGAAGAAAAAGAGGAATAAGGGCATTTGGTCTTTTCACGGCTCAATTAAAAGACTACTGATGTGGGATGGACGGCTGTGGCAAAAAAAGGAATGCAAATTGAACTCTAATGGCATAAAAGGAAAATCAAAATTTCGAGTGGCATACTAGGGAAGTGGCCAACTTTGAGTGGCAAATAAGGAATCATCTCAAAACAATACGTGAAGAGATGGTGCACCAAAAAGGCCCGAAGCAAATTTATCACAAAAAGACGGACCCCCATATCAGAGTGTGGACCATAAACACCCAGATAGCACAATAACTGCCAACCATACTTCTCCAGATATATAATTAAGACACCAAAAAGGCGGAAATGAAATAAACAGTCAGGTCGTAGGAGGCCAGGAAAAAGCTCCTCTTACAATAACACTTAAAAAACTATAGTATAACAAGGGCTGCCTACAAGCATAAGGCAGAATGGCAGACATATGCTTAAGTCCTTGTGCCAAGAGAAACGTCTGCAGCATCAAGGATAAAACATAAGGTGTAACTAAGCTTTCACTAAAAGAAATCCATGCACAAAGTCTTAGTCGGGTGATGCTGGCTTTTTGCAATTTCAGTGCACAAGGGACTAAGGAAGATCATGGCACTATCAATCATGTGACCTAGCTCCTGAGACCAGCTCTCACCTACAACACAAATCGTTGCACTTACCACACTTAGCATGAGGGTAAGTTCACTACTCGAGCGATAAGCATCATCAAGACATCAACATCGTGAGCTCAAATACTATCGGAGTGAGCCAATCGTTTCAATCATGCAAGAGCAGCTCTACGCCGGTATAATATGCAATCAAACCAATCGAGGTTGACAAGCCTAATTTCAGATAAGCATTCAACAGTAACAATGAGAGTTAAAAGGGGATGATGAATATAACCATACTTGCCGCCGTATGACGAAGAATCAAAATGAACCTGCGACGAGCCAGCCCCACCGAGAGACAGGCCATGGGTTTTGCCCCCCACTGCCAGGGACGGGAGAGGGGCGGTGTCGCGGGTCGTAGTTGTCACGGTGGACAACTGGGGCTGCGGCTGAGGGGCAGGGGCAGCGGTCTTGGATTCCACAGGCTTTCTTGAACGGTTGCGGCCACGGTGCATGTGGCGCTCGCAGTACTTGGAGTCGGGGTGCGCCTCCTTGGAGCACCGCCACTTCTTGCCGTCGGTGCGGCGGCACCGCCACGGCTCCGGGTCCAGCTTCTTCCCGTAGTACGCGTAGTAACTCACTGCAATACATCAATAAGTGCATTTAATCCACACAACCATCACCATCCATTTGTTCCAATCAAGAGGAAGATCAAAACCGCATTAACATTTCACCAACACAATGCAAAGATGCTTTCCTCAGGTTACAAGTGTGAACAAAGAATCAAATGACTTGAACAAGCATATTAAGCAAAGATCCATGCAGCTACATATATGCTTATCCATCAATAAATCGTCACAGCAATACCAGATCAATCCATCCCAACGAGAAGCTAAAAGATCCTCTCCCTGAAGAGGGGAAACAGGATCCCAAGAAAACATTTTGAAAACATTTTTTCCTTTTCTTATCTAATATTCTTTTTGAATACCCAACAGGAAGGCATCCATTACTGCAAGATTCTTGGCAGGACGAGGGAGCTTACGGGAGGGGTGGTGGTGGTGGTAGAAGGGCGAGGCGGCGGGGTTGGCGAAGGAGAAGGTGGCGGCGGCGGAGTTGGGGCGGATGGGGAGGAGGAGATCGGGCGGCACGGGCGCGCCGGCCATGAGGTACTTGTAGATGAGCGCCTGCTGCTCCAGCTCGGCCCACTGCGCCGCCGTGAACACCGCCGCCCGCTGCTGCTGCTGCTGCTGGTACCCTCCCATCCCCATCGCCGCCGCGGAGGACGACGAGCTCAGCATCAGGTGGCGAGTGCGCTTCTGGCTTCCTTGCTCGGCACAAGAAGGAGTGGAGAGAGACGGTCGGGGGAGGCGGACGATGGCGCTCACGTGGGGGTTGGGGGGTTCTTGGTGGCGGCCATTAATGGAGGATGAGGAGGAGGAGACTAGAGGAAGCGATAGTCGGTGGGAAAGGCAAACGAAATCTATATGGGTGGCTCCTCCCTCATTGCCTACCTGTCTCTACTTGTACCCGGGGCCGCCCTGCCTCCTGGCTCTCCTGCTGCCCCCTCCAAGGGCAAACTGGGATTTTCCCCTATTCTTTTCCACCCTTTTGCTTCCCAAAATGCCATCTCCTCTGTGTGTTTTTTTGCTTGCTTGTTGCTTACAAGTTAAGGCAACAGGGAGCAGTTGTAGGTTGTAAAGCTTGCAAAGATAGGTTGAGTTCTTACCTAGAGGGGGTGGATCCAGTCCGAGCGCAATCTAGGCCTAGGATCTAAAGCTCATGGAGAGATTGTCAAAACACTGAGACAGTGGATTCAGTCAAGGAAGAAGCTAGTATAACCTTTGGCGAGCTAACGGGTGGTTAGACAACAACGCAAATCTCATTAGTACCATGCAAGGAGGCCTGTCGTTTACAATGAAATTGGTCTTTTTGAACGGATAGGTGGTTACACAAGAGACTAGGTTATCGTTTATGGCAATGTGATATTAGAAATCAGCGTAGGCAACCTTTGATTTGACGAGGGAATGAGCGGCTAGACATGAGCACAAGTCTAGTGGTTATAAGTCTAGCGGTTATCACACGGAAAGAATATCATTTTGCGTGAATCCTTGTGAGTAACATTAGACTTCATAAAAGAGTGAGTGGAGAGAGAAATGTTTTAGGGTTGAATATGAGTAAAATGTACATTATAAAACTAACACTCTAAGAGCAACCTTAATGCCCCAACATTTGTAAAGTTTTTTTTTTGCCGTGATGGTGCTAAGGTATATGTTTTTTTTATCTAGGAAAATTCCTTACATACCACTAAAAGTTATCACGATTCCTTCCTTGCCACAAAAAAATGTCTCCTATGTGCCACCGAAAGTCTATTTTGACCACCTCTGCCATTTTCATCAGCTCCGTTAGCTCGAGTCACCGTCAAACCCACCGAGAGTCCATTGAGCTCTCGTGACTTTGTAAGCAATATCGTTCCTTTCTATTTTCATTATATCTAACAGCAAAGCGCTGGTGGAAAAAAAAATGTGTTCATGCAGTCGAGCACTCCGGGGCTCCTAGCATCGACATCCATCATCCAAAGCCATCAAATATCAACTTGATATATTATCGATCCATTCCATTCAGCAACAAAAGCATCAGGGCCAATAATTTGTGTTCAATACAGAAGTACAGGGGATATTTATACAGGAACTGGTACTTGTACAGTACAAACCAATCTGCACTTTAAACACACTCAAAAACATCAAACCCAAAACCCTTGCGTTTACCTGACCTGACCTGTACCCTCTGGCATTTGCTTGATTGCTTCGAGCTTGCAGTACAATACAAGTCTAGAAGCTACAAAGATTTCATACAGATCCTAATAAATCTTTGTTCGTGAAGCAAACCGTAAATATTACTACCAAACCAGTAATCTATCACCACTCCCCAGCTGGGGAAAAGGTGAACATGAGAGCTGGAGAGAGCAAGGGACAGGAGAAGCAGAGCATTCAAGATGCAGAATCTAGTACGGTCAGTACAGCTATTACTACCATCCTACCACACATTTGAATATTTGATGCTAGTACTACTCTACTTGCTGCTAGTAGAACAAAACAATTGCTCTTTCAAAGTCTACCTCGTCATCCTCACTCCTCTCCCTATGATATGTTGCTTCATAGATAGAAAGGCATTCTGCAGGGTATGCCCCTACATCCCAGGAAGCGCGGTTTTTTTTTTTACTAAAATGACATTGTTCTCCAACGAAATAGTAAAGATAGTCTCCATGCGCGAACAATTTGGCAAAAATAGCACCCGTGACGCGCTCAAAAGTCGCATCAGGTGGCCTACCGCGCCCTAGGTATGCGGTAGGCCACGTAGCGAGCACACAGGGGTCGACGACAGGTGATCTGCCGCACCACTAGCTCATAGGAAGTCGCTAACGCACGTCACCTATTGTGCTAGGTCGCCTGCCAACCCCCGTACGCCCACCATGTGGCCTACCGTGCACCGAGGGCATGGTAGGTCACCTGCTATGATTTTTGAGGCGGCACGAGTGCCATTTTTGGCAAAGGAAAGGTTATTTTTGCTATTTCACTTCAGAACAGTGCCATTTTAGCCGCTCGTCCCAGGGAAGTGAAGCACTCGAAATATAAACAAAAAAGAAAACCTAGATAGGTGCCTAGTAGGAGAAACATAGCTGCTGCCCAATTTATAGCAACAGCTGAAGCAACCAGCAACCAGAGCCTATAAATGGGGACAAAAGGACACACACAAGGCTGAATTAAATTACATGTGGGGCACAGAGATCCTACATCACCACTGACAGTACATGCTGCATGATTTGGGACCAACCGGTCAAAATAAGTGAGGCAATGGGAGCAAGAAAGAAAACACCACGGCCTACGGACCTGATTAATGGAAGAACAGGTTGGGGCAGTAAATGATGGCCGACAGGGATCCATGACCTTGATCCTTGCTCCCAGCTCCCAAAGCAAACAAATCCTTCCAAGTTCCAACTTAGTAGCAGCAGCGCTGGCTAATTGCAGTGACAATCACCAAAATCATCAGGGGAACTTGAGTGGTAAACTGGCATCGTCAGCATGCCGACACCTGAAAAAGAAAGCCCACATTGCATTTCCAATGAAACACTCTACAGGAGAATCGATGGCAAACTTGCAACCCTACACATATCCACCACAATGTGCACTTCATATTGTATTGCAAGGAAAACATAGTTAGCCAGGTACATCTTAGCAAGTAATAAGATGAAAAAATGATACAGCATGAGAGCAAAACGAAGAAAATGTCGCAAAAATGTTTGGATTCTTTGGTACACTGAAATGCCACCTCAAAAACTAGCACAGAATGGAAGGCAGAAACTATGTAGGAAATGGTGATTGCACAGAGAGTGGAGCTACATTTTGATTTTCAAGAATTGGATGATAGTACAACTTTATACAGTGCATACAAAACCAAACCTGGCTGCTCCAAGACAAACAGGTACGTGAATTGTGTCAACACAACTCTTCATTTTAAAAAAAATCAGGCTCGTATGAATATGACATCTCTACACTTGCAATGCTGCAAAAATTGTGGAAGACTGAAGACGAGACATGCTGACCCAGCCATTATGAATACGGGCAGAAGAACCATCTTTTAAGACAAGTAAATCGTATTGCACATGCAAACGAACTGCAGCTTTTCCAATACGCAGGCACTGCATAGTCACTCACATAAAGAATAGATGAGCGTGGTGTTCACTTGGAAGCCGCCCATCAACCGTAAAAAACAGAGAGCTATGTCAGAAAAGGATGTTCTTCAAAATCAGGAGGACTATCATGATGAAGATAAGAATGACGAGGACAGTGGCACACATCACCATGCCCCCTTTCTTCTGCGTCCTCTCGGCCTGCATAGCAGAGATCAGATGAAGATATTAGGATATTAGTCTGCAAACTTCAGGAACTGACGCTGCTCCTATTTTTCTTCCTTTGCTGAAGCGCTTTGAGATATATAAGGTGCTGCAAGTGAAACACCGAACACTTCTGTGGAAAGTTTTTAAATAATGTCTAGCAGACAGTAACATATGCATATGAATGCAGGGTGACATGCATATGAATGCAGAGTGGGGTGGGTGTGGGTGTTGGGGGGGCATAAAGGCACACAACACAACAGTACTTGCGGTAAACTGAAGATTTGGTTCAAAAATTTACTACCTCCGATCACAAAAAACTTGACACCTTTTTTTACCTTTTTCACCGAAGTTTTTTACTTGTTATGCAATCCCCGCCCCCTTTTTACGGCCTGGGAGATGCAGATCTGAACGCTAGTTTTTTGTCACAATATATTTGTCAAAGTCATAAATGTAAATTACTATGATTTTTTTTAATAACTAATCTACTCATATCATTTTCAAATGATCAATAAAATATTATTGGCCAAAGGTCAAAAAGATTGCCTGCGTGCTTCCCATATTGACAATTTTTTGTGGCTTATAACATAAGCATCAGTTTATATGCACCTAATGTGCTACCCAATAAGTGTCACACTATCATCTAGCACCTTAAATGTTAAACTATCACGTGGAGAATGGCATAAAGTTTGGTTTGCCTTTAATACAGGATCGTTCTACAGAAATCCCCAGGAAACAAAATCACATTACTAGAGGGGAAAATGGGGCGGGGGATGAAACCTTTTGCAATTGTTTGTAACCCTCTTCAACTGAAGCTGCAACGTTCTGTATATTGTAGTCTATCCGATCAATGATTGTTCCCTGTTCAAATGAAGAAATCAAGAGTGTGAAGTCTGAACTACTTATCATCACCAATCATCAATAACTAAACTGATTAGGGTTCTTATACCTGATCAATCACAAGAACTGAAAGATCCTTCATGATCTGTGCAAGCTCATTGACTGATTCGACAACCTTCAAACAACAAGCAGATAATAAAAGTAAAGTTCAGGCCGTGAGTAACATTTTTTTCTTTAAATAAGAGAATGTATATAGCATTGAATATATGAGCATAACCATTGAACAAATAAAGAACATACCTGTTCGATTTCCCTCTCCCTTTCTCTAGTAAATGCTTCGCTTTTCTTAACTTTTGACATCTGAACCTCAGTGAAACCCTGAAAATAAAATCCTAGAATGAAGGACGTAATCAATAACTTGATTTATAGAGTTTCATGGAGTTCTCATCATCTACTGGAATTTTGAAGCACCTCACTTTTAACCCTGTTACCCACTAAACTGGTTTAAAAAGTCAAAACGACTATTTGGTTACATGAATGAACTGTCTAAGCCGTTATGCAAATGCAGGACTCTATTCTGGATACATGGTTGCAGACTAGCAGGGGCATGCTGATTTGTTGCTTGGATTAATGTGGTGTGTTGACACAACGTAAAGTAGTAACTGAAACTCCTTTGATTTCACCCCCATAACAAAACATATGTTATTACATTCATATTAAGGTAAAGCAGGTGGTGGAGGCGTTTTGGAGGTAAGTGGATGCAGGCAGAGCCAAAACCCGCTGCAATAAACGCTTTACTTGAAATACCTTGATTTTATGGAACTGAATGACCCCTGCCTCTCTTAATCAGTTCAGCAGTTCCCAGGTAAGTAAATGGAATGGGAAGATTTCTGGCAAATTCATGGCCATGGCCCAGTGCTGCCGTAACATATAGCTTTGCCTCCAAACTCCATCCCCTATTTGCACACTACTTTTTGCATTATGATTATTTAAAGCATAAAGCTTTGTAAAGCATAAGAACGACTTATCTAGACATGGATCTAGAGTTCCTCCGTGCCGTAATATGTTTCAAGGAAGGGATGAGAAAGAAGTTCTCGCTTTCCACCTCCACCAATTGATATAAACATCCACCAGCCCACAGCCTCAAATGCAAGTACATCCATAAGTTAAGCTTAAAATGCTTAATACAAACACCAACTACGCAATCAGAATTTATTTTCTTCTTGAGCTAGCATTACCCATACCTGAAACTTGAATGAACCGAGCCAAGCACATCAGACCAGATTCACATTGCCTAATTCCAAACATGTATCGTGTATGACTAATCACCCAAACCAAACGCAACCTTCATTGTACATAATATGTGTCATTGTTCTTTTTGCATTTTATCTTCTCAATTTTCTGTTTGCAAGGGCTTGCTTTGATAGATGGGGATTAGAATCAATCCATTCGGATTGGTAGGGATTTTAATTCGATTTCCCTGCCCATCCGAAGGGATTGGGCCTAACCCCCACCTATCCAAACAAGCCCTTATGGATCTGAAGCGAAGCATGTAGAGAAAAACCTAGATTTTCCTAATATAATGTTGCAGTTGAGTGAGCAACACACAGAAAATGATGCAAATTTCACCAGAACTGACACAAGTTGCTATAACTAAGCTGTCAGGAGCAAACAACATCACCCAAAAAAAGTCAAGCTTGCAGGACGTAAGATAGGTAAAGACAAAGCGTACCACATCCTCAAATTCATCATCTCCAAGTTCAAATGTTGACTTAGACCCGTTAATATTCATTTCCAAATCAACACCATCTTGCCCCTGCAAATGGAACCCATTAACCAAGCATCTTCAATAGAGTGATCTAAGTAGCAAGTATCTGAACTTCTGAACAGGACAAAAGGCGAACCTCTTTCTGTTGGCGTAGCTGCTTTAAATAAGACGACTGCTTTTTCCGGAACTCCATCGAAAGGTTTTGCAGGTCTGTAGCAAGTGAACGCTGCAGATAACAGTCAAAGGGCCATCAAAACAAAAATCAGTTATAAATATGACTCTTGCCGCTGTTAATACATACATAAATAAATAGGGGTCTGTCATCACCTGGACATTCTTTCGGACGTTCGAATCCTCTGAGGAATCTTTCATGGACAGCTTCTGCAGCCTCTTCTCTGACCTCTTCAGCAAGTCTGTTATCTCATGCGTGACAGCCTCAATTGCTCGCTGGTCGTCTCTACCATCACCAAAGGACGGCATCAAGGCCTTGGCGTGTGCTTTAGCCAGCTCCACCATTTTCGTCCTCGCCTGTTGCATGTTCGCAGATATCTCTTCGAAAACATCCACCCAGGCCGGGGGCAGCCTGACCGTAACCGCGCCTCTACTGCACCACAGACACCGCATGTCAGTGCCTATTGTCCATCTCATCCCTGGCGTCGAACCAGTGACTTTTACACGCAAGTAGTTAAGCTTTACAGATTGGTCCGCTATCCACCCCGCTGGCTGTGTTAACTGTCAAGTCACTGATCAACGTGCTCGTTTTCTAACCTAGCGTTCAATCTAATATACCAATTACCATTTCCCAGTACCACATCTCACTACTGGACGGCTCCTAACCTCGAAATTAGCTAATATACAAGGCTAGATCGGATCAGACTAGCTAATGGGCGAGCCTAGTGATCTGCAATTCAACTACTTCCTTTAAATCACTGGTCAATTGGATAATCAAACATGGTTATTATGTATCATAGCACTCGATCTAGTTGAGTAAACCCCATCTCGCAATTTCGCGTTGCAATTAGCTACCAAACTAATCTAGGGGGGCCGCCGATTGGACGAGATGCGAGGGGGGCGGAGGGGGGGACCTGGACGCGGCGGAGGGGTCGTAGGTGCTGAGGGGCGCGTAGGGGCGGTCGGAGCGCAGCAGCGAGGCCATCTCGATCACCGGGCCGCCTCCGCCTCCTCCGGACGACGACGGCGCTCCCGACGGCGCGCGGACGTGGCGCAGCGCGTCGCGGTACTTGCGGTAGAGCGACGTCCGGTTCCGCGTCGCCATGGCCGTCGAGCCCGAGCTCGAGGGGGAGGAGAGAGCGCGTGAGATCTCGGCGGCGAGGTGGGAGGAGGAATTGGAGTTGGTACGAAACGAGACGAGACGACGTGGGAGAAGGTGGGAGCTGGGACTTCACCACCAAGGCACCAAAACGGAGGCGACGAAACGGGCCCTTGGGGGCTCTACTATTGGGCCCAAATCTGCCCAAGAAGGCACAACAAGAGCGTTGAATTGGCCTGGGCGACGTAGACGGATAGGTACAGTATGATTAATCAGAATTATACGGATAATTCTGCGTTATCACATATTTGATGATAATACTAGGTTAGAGATATTTGAACACATTATATTGTCAATACTATCAAAGAAACTTCTACCACCCTTCAATTGCAGATGATAACTTCATTACTAACTCAAAACATAATAAGATTGATCACGGACGCACCAAAATACGACTTGCAACAAATTTAGGTAATAGATTAAAAACATGCATTCACATAAACTAGACCAACTTAACATACTGACAATACGACGACCAAAAGAATTTAGTTTTAAATTTAAGTACACAAAATGAGCCATAACCACGAGAGAATCAGTTACTCTGAATCATTATTAAGCACAAAGTTACCACCAGACACTTCGGTCTTAGGCTCATTAGAAGCAAGGAAATCCTCTTCAGAGGCAACCAACTCCTAGTCACTCTCACTTTCATCAATTGCTAGTAGTGTAGATTTGGAACCACGACTGGACGATGCTCTGTGCGACAACCTTTTTGTATGTTTTGCTAATTTCTTGCCTTCAATTCTAAGAGATCTCTTTGCTCTTGAAGTTGACACTTCAGAAGTATAACCCCAAGCTCCCATTCTTTCTTCACCTTGCGACTCAGCATTTTTGTAACGACCCAACCCTAGAGCACCCGAGAGGTCCTCCAAGAACTCCTGGAAAGTCCATCAGGACCTCCCAAGAGGTCCAAAAAGGATCTCTTGGACAGTCCACCTCGACCTCCCCGGAGGTCCATCAGGGCCTCCTGGAGGTCCAGGAGAACAGAACCCGAGAGGGTCGTGGAGCCAAGGAGCACCCCGAAGACCTGCCACGGCCAGGCCAGGGAAAAACGTGGAGGTCTGAAGGCATCCCAAGACCACCCGCGACCCACCAGAGGAGGTTGTGGAGGACTGAGACCTCCCCAGAACCACACACGTCTATTCCGGTGAGTGGACGTGGAGGACTGGGCTTGCTTCAAGTTTCCCTGTGCATACTGAGCTAGTCCCAAGGATTATGGCTAGCTCTTCACAGCAATACAAAGGTGGTGTCACCCAGAACGCATGTTTATTATAGCAAAATATCAATAGAGTTGTTTACAAGGTGGCCTTGGGCCAAGCATAGCTATAGAAGCACAAAAGTACAAGAGGTCCATCGGCACGCCACAAGCAACTGACTGGAAGGCACAACCTAATCGTTTTGGTCTTCATCACTGTCAAGGTCCTCTCCTGACAGAAATTGTATTGAGCAAGAGTGAGCACAACAACCATGCTCGCAAGTTACACCCGTTAGATAACAAAATGACATGCATAAACAGATATCACAAAGGAAGGCTTAATATGGTTGATTTGCGTAAAGCTAAGTTTCTTTCAATTACAAATACTAAGTTCCAAAGCAAGCATTTAGTAGATAAAGTTCATTTTCCAAACTTGAGTTTCAGTTGGATAACATTCATCAACAAGTTGGTGAAGGATACCCTCCTGTCACATGGCTCCCTGCCCAAAACCCATGGGATAGAAATCCCAAAATCAGTTTGATAAACATTTTCAGAAACCAAAACCAAGTCTAACTTTGAGTGGTCTCTGCCAGCACGTCCATGACCGCGGACACGGCTATTCGAATAGATTTAACTCTGCAGAGGTTGTACACTTTACCCACATGACATGATTCCTCTAGTTTGTTTGGCATGCGCGAGTGCCACCTCTCACTGCCGAAGGTAAGAGGTCTAGAGTTCATGACAAGGCTTTTACAAAGCATTGTTCCACCACAGCTCTCCCTTGCTAAGGTTTCACTTTCCTATGGATAGAAACCCATGAAAGCCCTCTTGCTCTAGTGGGAACAGTAGGTTATAAAAGACCAATGGCCATGAAAGACCTCCCACACATCCAGTGGAACAACTGTGGTAGAATTCTGCAAATTACTCAGCCAGGTCCCACGCCCCATTCTGGAGACATGTGGTTGTACGATTTTGGCTTAGCCCATTATAGGCCTAGCAAAGGGACGCTCAAAGGCCGGTCCTCAAATGACTAAGGCGACTACCACAGAACCCTGGGCACCGACCATAGAAATGGCATGGTCCCGTGCATACACATGCACCATCCAAGCAACCAGTTCGCCCCAGTCCAAATCTATTTTTCTTTTCTTTGCTTTCCCAGCAACATTTTCATCCTTCCATGACAACCCAATGTCATGGTGAAAATATTTAAAACAGTAATTGGTCATGATGGTAAAGATTTCCCCAAATTAATACTTTTGGTCTAAGCATGCCTAAGCATATATTTTTCAAATGGTCTTGGCTCACACTATTGTATTAACCAAGTTTGATCTAATGGTGACAACATGTTCAGTCCAAAGTCAACAATGGCCATACAAAGGAAGTAGGCATAACTATGAATTTAAAACAGGTATTGAAATAACTTGGTAGAAATAGGCATGCAGTATACATTGAAACAGAACATAAATAATTTAAGATATTGGGTGCAATATGATCAAAAGTGTAACTTGCCTTGCTCACTATCTTAAGAATCTTCCTCTTCAGTACACTCAGACTCCTTGGAGTCTTCGCGATCTACACAGGTGAAAGAGCAAGTTCAAACAGAGCTCAAATAAAGAACCAACTGAGATCAACAAGAAAAACCAAGTGAACCCCAGAGGGAACCCAAAACTCAGCCAACAGGAGAGATCTATATTTTAGAATAGGTTCTTTTGGAAGAGGTCCAAGCTTACCAGGAGGGGGTGGTCTTTAGCAAAAGACCCCAAAGGAGTGACTTAAGCAACAGAACAGGAAGGTCCTGAGAGATGGTCCTTGCATATGGCCAGAAAGGGGATGTTCCTTGCGCAAAGACCAGGGAGGAGCTCCTTATATAAAGGCCATAGAAATCCAAAAGGAACCCACAAGAGGAGGTCCTGAGAAGGACACAACCAGCTTAATGTGGTGGCAAGAATAAGAGTAGAGCAGATCACCAAGGGACTTACCAGGGACAAGAAGGAAACAATGGATGAAGGGGAGGTCGTGGGGCAACAAGGTCTTCCCTGGAAAGCCACTGAGCGAGAGCCAAGATGATGAGCGTGGAGAAAGGTAATGTGGTAGGGTTTCCTGGACTAATTATAGCCAAAGTGGGTGAAGAAAACTAGAAGCATACGTATCAAGGATAAGTACAGAAATGGGTCAAAGATAGGTGAGTGACAGGGCAGGTGTCGCTACCTCCTTGGTAAAAGGTAGGAGAAAAAGACAACGTATGTTGCTATGAAAAGGAACAAGAAAGGATTGACAGGATACAGCTAAGTGACCAAATTCAGAGTAAACGCCACGTATATGGATGCATTTAATGTGACATGCCATGCATTAAATGCTCAAGATACTAACGTGGCGAAGGAAATGAGAATGATCAAGTCTGGCAAGTGGGGCCAGTCAATTTAGAAACAGACGGGTCAAGAAGGGAGGTCTTGCCCCGTAGGAGAGGTCTTTGAGGAGGTCCGAGAGGCTTAGGAGGTCCTAGGCCCAAAGGACAGGGAGGTCTAAAGGTTGGGGAGGTCCAGACATACAGAGGAGGTCCGGACATGGGAGGTCCTGACGGTCAGGATCAACAAAAGGAGGTCCTGACGGTTAGGATCTCTTCAAGGGAGGTCTTGTGAGAAGATCCAGAGAACTACAAAAAGGTCCCGTGGTTGGGATTAAGAGCAAGTTGAGGTCCGGGCGGTTGGATCCCCGAGAGGGGGGTCCAACAGTCAAGATCAAACGTGAAGGTGAGGTCCGCAGAGAGAGAGAAATAATGCACGGGGAGGTCTGGACCTTTAGATTCAAAATGAAGAGAGGTCTGAACCGTCAGATCCAAACAAAGGAGAGGTCCAGGCGGAGGGGTTCCAAGAAAGAGGGATTCTACGGAGGAGATCCTCAAAGGGGGTTCCAAAAGGAGTCGCAAGGGTCAAGGTAACTCAAAGGAGATTTCCAACCGCTAAGGTGAGGTCAAAAATCTTGGCGGTCAGGATGAACCCAAAGGAGGTCCTTTCGGCCAAGAGGAAATGTCAAGGAGGTTCAAATGAACTCAGGAGGTTCGAAAGCACACAAGAGATCCAATGGAATACAAGGGGGTCTCGACTGAAAAGAGGTCTGGTGTAAGATCGAGGTGGCCGACTAGAGGGGGGGTGAATAGGCGGTTTAAAAACTTCTTTGGCTAAAACCGATTTCTAATGCGGAAGCTAAACAAATACGGTTTTGCACAATTAAAACCTAAATCAACTAGGTTCAACTAAGTGCACCAACAATATGAGACTATATAAATGATAGCAATCATACACATACAATTTAGCAATTTAAATACAAGTAATGTAAATTGCACAATGTAAAGCACAAGTGATCAAACCACAATGACACGGCGATGTTTTCCCGTGGTGATCGGAGACTTGCCGGTCTCCCCTAATCCACGTTGAGAGAAACCCAAACCAATTGGGCCGGCTCCACGAATTAAGCCTTCCTCCGAGATAAGTCCAATCACTTGAACCGGTTTCAAACAGAACCAATACCTCGCTCCACTAGGGTTGCTCTTTCCTCCACTCCGGAGATGGCGAGCACCACACCACTCACAAACCGCCCGGGTCTTCTCACAATCTTCTTTGAGAAGCTCACCGGCGCAATGACGCCACCACGCCGTCTAGGTGTTGGCAAACACCAAGAGTAACAAGTCTCCAACGCTCACTTGAACCAATCAAGTATCTAAGCTCAAATAGATACGAAATCCACTACCTAAGGCAACACATGCACTTAGGGTTTTCTCTCTAACCTCACTAAGTGCAACACATGCACAAAAGAGAATGAGAGGCTTACTCTTTGCTCAAATGAAAGTCTAGGAGCACCAGCACACAACCAGCAACCTCTCCCAACTAGCCAAGGTGGCTTTATATAGCCCACACTCAAAAACTAGCCGTTGGGAAAAGATTCCAGAGCCTCTGGACAAAATCGGTCGATCAGCAGAGTGTAATGGCGGTCGACCGCTTTGGCTCCAACGGCTATAAAACTAGCCGTTGAGCCTACTACGGTCGAGACCAGCCACCGGTCGACCGCCCATAAACGCGAGACCGCTCCACGAAAATGGCTAAGGACCGTAAAAGGAACTCTCTCGAAAAAGTCGATCGGGTCTCTGACCGGGTCGGTCGATCAAGACACAATTAACGCCGGTCGACCGCTCCACAAAGGTCAGATTTCTAATATGGCGGTCGACCGCCCACAGACCAACAAGTGCAATTCGATTTGTTTCACAACTCAAATTTGCAAAAACATATTTTGCTAATTTGATGCAAGATGCACACAAGGTTAAGGACAAGACTCTCAACAAGTTGCAAAACATATTTGCCAACTTTTAGAATCAATGCCTTAAATTTGCATTCCGCTTCAACTCAATTTGCAAAACACATTTGCCAAATTGACGCGCGATGCAATCAAGAACTCAAGTGAGATTCTCAACAAGTTGCAAAACACATTTGCCAACTTATAGAATCACACTACAAGGAATAAGGTACATGGACTTACACCATTTGCAAAACATATTCGTAAACTTAAGTCACATGCTACAAGGGTTATCCACGAGCCACAACTATTTGCAAAACACATTCGCAAATATTGGCAACATGTTAAGATGAGCTAGAGCAAACACAATGAGCTATCAACACATGACTAACTCAAGCTACTAGTCAAGGACCCCTCTTAATAGTACGGCAACCTATACTAGCAATCCGGTCTTCCAACCAAACACCAAGACCGGTAAAAGACTAGGAACAAATCCTTAGCCCTAGCTAGTCATACCTTTGCCTTGCGCAACCACTTAAAGCTTGATGACGCACATCCTTGCTTCAACTTCCGGGTTCTTGACTTGACATGCATCAACTCATGATGCTTCACTTGACTTCCATCAACACATGATGGGTCTTCATTTGACTTGATGATCAACTCATGATCATCTCCTCTTCATGAACATCATCGACACACGATGATTTCCTTCATCTTGAACTTGATGCACATCAACACATGATGCATCATTTACACCAAGCTCTTGACTTGATGACCATCAACACATGATGTCATCCCAAACTGTCAACCACATGGAACATAACCTATTTCACACAACTCATAGAAAATGTTAGTTCCAACAATATGATTATCATTAATTACCACACCATACCATTAGCTCATAATGGTTTGGGACAAGATATCGCAATCTTTCCCTTTTTGGCAATTTATGATAATCACTTCAATAGCAAATAATTGAATATAGATTGGTATGAGTATATAAGCACTACACAAGTTGTATATACTCATATGAATATATATAACTACACAAGTTATATATACTCGAAGGATATATGAGCACACGTGTCTCATATACACACATGAATATATTAACTGCACGAGTTATATATATTCAAGGATATGTGAGTACACAAGAACTACACAAGTTATGCTATACTCACATACAAGTATATTTAGACTACACAAGTATTATATACTCATATGAATATATTAACTATGCAAGTTAAGTATATTCACAGGATATGTTTCAAAGTAAAGATCCCAAATATATGTGGAAACAGGAATATGGATCAATACTAATGAAACCTCAAAATATAAAGTGAACTCCCCCTGTATGTGTGCATACATGAATATGTAGTAAGAACATATGCACATATTTAAGTTTATCCTTTTGGTGAAGTTCAACCTATATTTTGGATCCAAGGAATGCAACAGGGTATAAGAATACAAAGTAGAATACATACCTCTTTTGTTCTTTATACCCAAGCGAGACTAATCATAAGATATAACAATAAGAGAGTTAGTCTCATAAATAGATTTGTCATTATAAATGCATACCTGTTTGGATTTTTCTTTTGTTTATCCAATGAATTTGATTTGTCATTAATCACATACATGCCTTCATGATTATCACCTTTATATTCAATTTAGACTAAACAATAAGTATATCAATAATCATGTTAGTCTCACAAATGCATTTGTCATTAATCACCAAAACACTCCATTAACATATAATGGAGGGCTAGATTCTTCATCTGGGCATAAGAGAGTGCCCAGGCAACAAGGGGGTCTAGACTTAGAAGAAGTCTGGACAGGAAGGAGGTCTGAACCAAAGAGATTCAAACCAACAAAGAGATCCAAAGTGATCAAATTCAAAGGGAAAGACCTGGACATAAAGATACGTCAAAGTGAGAAAAGGTCTAGGCCCCAAGGGAGGTCTAACCTCAAGAACCACTGGGGAGGTCTAGGCCACAGAGAAGGTCTAAACCTTACATAGCCCAAAAGAGATAGGCTAAAGGAGGATCTGCCGAGCATACCAGAAAGGAGGTAACAACAACTCAAACCTCTCCATCTGAACCAAACTTTGAATTCTCATCAAAACAAAATAGTTTTAATTTGTTTTACAAATTTAAAAGGGTTTGGAAAATCAGGATGTTACAATTTTCAACTTCAAGCTTGTATTGTGCATTAGGAATGTCACCCTTTTCACATGTTTCCATTAAAGAGTCTCCTTTCTTTACTAAATTTTCTTTCTTCTTCATTCTTGAGTTGAATTGCACAAATACAATGTCATTTAGCCGTTGAACGTCTAACTTATTCCTTTTGTTCTATTGGGTCTAAACAAAATTAGAAAAGGAGTAGTTACTAATTTAATTAATTTAACAGAGGAGGATGCTACAAAAATGTAGTGCGTACTAAAATAGATGGGAAAAAAGAAAAGAAAAATTACCCATTCAAAAGCACTCCAATTCCTTTCACATCCCGACGAGCTGCATATCAAGTTGAGGATTTTTGTTGCAATCCCTTGCAAGTATGGTGCTTTTGATCCCCAAACATTCCACCAGTGAGCTGCCAAAGAAAAAGAAGCAATTAGCTGCTGGGCGAGTGCAACATAAAAAAAACAGAAATTAATGAAGTAGCCAAAAAAGATCGACAAGTTACCAGGATTAAATGCATCATCCATTTTTTTCTCTTTGCCTCTTAGCTTCTGGATTTCTAAAAGTCTCAGATGCCTCAGAGTAGGCTAACATTTCCTCTCTTGTGATCTTGTCTTGAATTGCTTCATCGGGATAAAACCGTTGAATAAACTTATGAATGCTACTAAATATCTTTTCAGACCCAACCATGTCAGCTCTATCCTTGTAAAAGTAGTATCGATTGAGATAATATGCCATTAGATGGAGGTCACTATCCAGCTTGCCTTCAATATAGTCATCAACAGCATTAATCACATGAATGCAAAGCTCCAGCTCATTTTTAAGGTAGCGAACCAGCTGACGTTTTGCATCCAATAAACATCTATATACGAAAACTACAGCTGGCTTTTATCTCCATCAACAAGTCAAAGAAGCTTTACAAGTGGAAGAAAAACATTAATGGCCAACTCCACATCAACTGCCGACTAATTGGATAATGCGGGGCGATTATGCGGAAATAAGTCGATTATGCGGGGCAATTATACAGAAATGGCTGACTAATCGGATAATGTTGCCGATTTGGCGTTCACAAATGTTAACTGTGCTCCGATTCATGTATACATAACGTTTTGCTTGACGGCTCTAATTAAACGGACAATTAATCGATCATTCCGACTGTTTTTTACAACACTGAGATTTCCTCATCCCAAAAGAACAGCTTCTAAAGCCACCGGCCGCAACTCCGTCGGCGTTGAGTAGATGGACCATTGATTTTTTTTTTATTTTTCTAGGAATAACTTAAGTTTTCTTTAGTTTTTTCTATGATTTTCTTCCGAGGAACAACACCGCTACCGAGGTTTAGATACTAGACATCAATAGAGATTACCAACAATCTACTTCCCACTTCCGTGTTTGTCGGCAATCAAGACACCGTTGGCAAATACGGAGTCAATGACGAGGAAAATAAAGAAGTCTAGCACGTAGGAATTGAGGGTGACATATTGTTCTTTTACAATCTTTAATGTAAAAATCGGGTACTTATGTACTTTATTCATTGTGTTATTAATATAAATCGGATGATTTCTCTAAAAAAAACTCATCGCATTCAAATCTCCGGCCCCATTTTGAATGCGGGTTTTCTTCTTCTGATTCTTATAAGAATTGAACTGTTTCCTGCAAAGTTCTTGCGTTTGAAACAAGGAATTTGCTTGAGTATAATATTCCGTGGACTATACCGTTCGGTTACTGAAAATTAACGCTGAAGATTTCAGGGCTATTGAAACAAGACGCCCCTTGAGTTTCTGCTCGTGCTATCATATTGTTGGTGCTGCATCAAACTTCTTGCATGCTTGCCTGCCATTTGTGTACTAGCACATGCAATGCGATTGTTATCTCTCACCTGCAAATGTGCTAGCTCGCTGCAGGTTTTTATGTTTCTTACGGGATATATATTAGACTACGATCTGCAGTCTGGAGAGAACATCGATCCTGCCACTGCAGAGGGTATTTGTACAAGCAAATTGAGAAACCACAAATTTCGAAGAGCAGGGGAAACTTGAGTACAGTGCGAAGTGTCAGTAAGCAACTGGAGCATGGCATTACCAGACATGGAAGATCCTCCTAGCTAAGGACACTGGATTGCTTTTAAACAATCGTTTAAGTACAATTAATACATTCAGAATGACAAGAATAACACATGTCAACTCATCTCACGGCAGCTAAGCAATCCCAACAGAACAACCTTTTGCCTGCAAGCTAAACTTAACTTGGTGACTCAATCTCAAGACGATAGAATGCAACATACATAGCAAAATTCTCATGGCAGATCCCTACTGTAGCACTGAAGAAGCTCAAGCTGTGTAGGCAGCAAATCAATCAGTACAAGCTAAACCCGAGAGACTGGCTGACGAGGATGCCAAGCCCCATCGATATCGCCACGAGCGAGGCAGCCCATGTCAACTTCTCCGTGATCCTAGGAACCCTCTCCTTCAGCGCCTCCGTACACGAGCCGATCAGGACGGTGTAGCTCCCCATGGCGACCACGGTTCCGACGAGAAACATTCCAAGAAACGCGGCGCCGGCCACGCGCGAAGGGAGGGCGAGCGCCGGCAGGACCATCATGAGCGCGTCCGGCTGCAGGCCGTGGACGATCCCGGTGGCGAAGGTGGCGAAGCTGATCTTCTTCTTGCCGCCGCCGCTCGGCAGCGCCTCAAGGGGAAGGCGATCGATCATGCCCACGTCGCACTCGCCGTTCTCCAGCGCGACGCACGGCGTCGGCACCTCGGTGGCCTCCCTGATCCCGAGCCCGCCGATGACGAGCAGCGTGAGGCCGACGACCCTGGTGCCCCACGTGCGGATGACCTCGATGTGGAGGCGGTCCTTGAGGCTGAGGAAGAGCAGGCCGAAGATCACCTGGCCGGCGTCGTGGCCGCAGCCCCAGAGCGCGCCGACGAAGGCACTCTCCACCCTCGACCTCCCGATGGAGAGCGGAGCCAGTGCGGCGAGGTGGTCCGGGCCGGAGAGGGTGTGCAGGCAGCCGGCGAGGAAGCCGGTCCACGCGCTGCTGAGCAACTCCGACTTGAAGATGCTTGTGCTCGCTTTGGCAGCAGGGTGGAACAATGCTAAGGCAGGCGGTGCCATGGCTGGCTGGATGAGCGCCAGAACGAGAGCTGATAGCAGAGTGACAACCGCAGCAGAAGTGACCTGTGAGAGTGCAGGAGGCAAACAAACATCTGAGCCTAGATTGCACAGACAAGATACTAAGAATTGAAGACCTGCCAAGTATTATTACACGCAAGAGGTAAATTTAATCACATCCCATCATTTGTTCCCACGGTTCTTCTTTGCTAAGCAAAATTTGAATTCCTTTTTCTGTTGTTCCACTCATGAGTCATGATATAATTCTTCATTCTTCGTCTACTTTCCAATTTTTTCAAACAAAAAGGATAGAGAAGTTTCATTAGTTTTCAGTGGAAAACAAGACAGCACGCACCACAAACGCATAATAACCGTATAGAATTCCAGTTCTCCATTCCATTGTTCCCTTCCTGATTGCTCTTACTTGGCTAGTTCTAGGAAGAAATTCTAGTCACCAGCCAGCCTAGCTACTTGGCATGCAAGAACTCAGGCAAAAAAGGCAGCATCTTTTCTTTTCTTTGCACCACGAAATTTCGCTGACCAACGCAAATTAGTGCGATGGGTAGTGCGTTGTTGCCGGGAACCAGAGCACGCACGTACCTTTTGAAAGAAGCGGCGGCGGAAGCCGTCCACCGGAGGCTCCTCGGTGGAGGCGACAGGCTCATCCTCCGCCAGCACGGGATTCGCCGAGCGAGAGCAGGAGGCCGCGGGAACCGGAGCTAATTGCGGGTGGTGCCTGGAGAGGAGCGACGACGCGAGAGGCGGCAGCCTGAGCCCGCCGCGGTGGAGCGGGATCGCCGGCGCGAAGGACGGCCTGAGCGCGGAGGCAAGGCCGCGGGGCCTGGAGGAGGCGGAGATGGGCGCGCGCGGGAGGAGCGGCGAAGAGATAAGCCTCTCCATGGCTGCTGCTGCGGGTTCGGTGTCCGTTGCTCCCGCGGGATGGATGGGGTGGGACGGAGCGACGGATTTGGGGAGTTGGGTATGGCCGCGCGGAGCCAATCTCCTCCGTCCATGCCTTGCCTCGGGATTCGTGCGTTCTGAACCTGGTGGGCCGAAATGAGCCCATCATAAGTACACGACCGTGCAGATCAGGATCCTCAGGAGCACTGTGCGAACAGCGATTTCAGTTATATGAACAGTGGGGCAACGTAGAGGCAGCACCAGAGCAAATCACAATTTAAAAACACTGTAGATGTAACACTGTGCTAAACATTGTTCGGATTGTGCTGTAGCAATTGACCTCACTGTCCGCATTCCATCCAACGGCTGAGGAGCACTAATGGAGAGAGCAATGTGCGCCTCTATCGTTGCTTGTTGGATCTCGATCCATGTACTCCTCCATTCGGGGAGTGAGCAGGTTGAAGGGTTAAATCCTTCTTACCTACTGACACTAACAGCATCGTCATAGGGACGGCTCATCGGCCCCAACAACCCAATGAAGGCCACAACAAGGCCCTCAAGGGCCAAGAGTCGAGGCGTATAGCCCCCTAAAGGGTACCAACACGCCAGAGGGTCCTCAAGGCGGGCAAAAGTTACTAGATGGCCCCCAAGGGCCACAACAAGCAAAAGGCACGCTCCCTCCTCCTCTCCCCTGAAGGGTACCGTGGGTATCTTCGAAAGGGCCGAAGGGTGCGGAAAGACTGCCGAGCATTACGCATTTAAGAATGACGAGGCCCCCGGGACCTCTACTCGGGGCCACCCCGTGAGCACCGAAGGGTGTCCGAGGCTTCTCGGCCTAGGGGCACCCTGCATGATGCGAGGAAAGAGGAGTGCCAGTGGATCACGCGTACCGATCGGATGGACTAGGACCGGGAGGATCCACCGTAAATCAAAGGCTACGCGTAGGGAAACAAAAAACCCTGTAGCTCCTACTGCCATAGGATCTTTTTATAGGTAGAACTGTAATCTCATGTACCCTACTCGGAAGACTATTAATAGCCGCCTCTCCAATGTAATTCAGGAATGACTTTTTTCAAGACAATTAATACACACAACTCTCTTGGCATCAGTCCCCTCTTTCGAGAATCCCTCGGTCCCCCGTGGTAACGGGGTCTCCTTTTATTTACTGTCTAATCTTATTGCTATGACAAACATCGACCAAAACACGCAGAAATTAGTGCTAATTACTCATTCTGTTCAAGAATGTATGGTGTTTTGGATATCGACATGGTCTCCAATATCTAACTTTGATCGTTACTTTTTATATGATTATATTAGTAAAAGTTGATAAAATTATTATATTATGAAAGTATTTATCATGACAAATCTAATGATATTGTTATCTCGTTACCAATCTAAATAATGTTTAATATATTATTAGTCAAAATTAGAAAAATTTAACTACACCCTCTCTAAAACGCCGTACATTTATAAACGGAGGAAATACTAGCTAACAAGACAAGGGGACGACGAAGGCATCATTAAATCAATTAATCCCCTAGTCACCCCCGACCCAGGCAGCAAACGCTCCGTCCGCGCGAGCCGCCCCCGCCACGAGCATAAACCCATCCCGGCCGTCCACGTATCAGGACGCGGTAGGGCACGGCCGCAGCGATATATCTATGCGGCCGCCCGCACGGAGAAAACCCGTTAGCTTTCAAACGGCTTTCCGTGGGGGAGCCGAGCGTGTCGTGGGCGCGTCTCTCTTCCCGCCACTCGCTCACGAATTTTACGACGCGTCCCTTTGGAAAATGGAAAGGGCTAATTAAACAATGGCCCTCTAAATCTTTAATTCATACTAATGCTTCAACTGATCAAACTATCCATATCGAAGTCTCTGTTAATCACCTATGAGTTGAAGCACAATGTAATTAAGCAAAAACACTAAGAAATTTGGCATTGAGTGATGCTGATGTCTTGAAAAGAAGCTCACGTGATTTTTCGTGGTAATCGGTTGGGCCAAATTAGCATTTGTATCGCGCAAATTGACGATTTTATAAACTCAACCTTATTCGAAGTTTTGGTACAATATACTCCCTCCGTTTTTTAATACATGACGTTTGACCAAACGTGCAGTCAAACTTATATAACTTTGACCATTACTTTCCATATGATTTTGTTAGTAAAAAATTTAAAAATTATTATATTATAAAAATATTTATCATGAAAAATCTAATGATACTATTCACTCATGATCAATCTAAATAGTTTTTCATATATTATTAGTCAAAGTTAGATAAGTTTGACTGCACACTTGGTCAAACGTCATGTATTTAAAAATAGAGGGAGTATATTTTCAGTGAACCTTTAACTAAACATGAATAAACTAAATTTACGCATCTATAATTTCCCCTTCCATTAAGTGCAATATTTGACCCAGGGGCATACGACGACTCGGCTTAGGTTTTAACTGGTCGAAATTTTGTAGCCAATGCCCCAGCCTAAGCTTGGCTCAACTCGAATTAGTCATGGCTATCTCGAATGAAATCAAGCCCCCACAAAGATAGCTAAAAACCAATTTAATCTATACAATCTATTGTAACTAGACCAGTTAATTCAATGTTCGTACTTATTGTGTACTCCAAATATGTTCTTCTAACAAAGGGCTACCTGTACACCGAAAAATCGGAAGCGTATGTACATGGACCTTGCCCTATTATCCATCCCTGGGGCATGTTCAATGTTCGTACTTATTTTTCTACTCTTCAACAAGTTAGCTAAATAGTTTTAGTGGTTTACTCATTTTTGTAGTTCAGTTTGGTCAGCAGCTAACGTTCATTACCACTGTTTTACCTTCTGTTTTTTGCTCGTCTCCTTTAGCTCATGTTGCGGCAAAGCGTGAGTGGTAAAACCACAAGACAACTAGATGAGACATTGCGGCGACCGATGGGGTACGAAACATCATCACGTAACTAAAGCTTGGAGTGGTCGAGTAATATGACAACCAACCTAAGAAACGGTTGCTGCTTTTTTGGCTTCATGCGTCTCTTCCTCCTCCCTTTTTAGAGTAAATATATACAAATATCTTGCTGAGATAAGATATTTATAACCAAAATACGGACAAGATCTACCGAAAAACTTTGGTGACTATAAATTCTACCATGTTATAGACTACAGCAATATGATTTAGCATTAGCATTCAGCCCCTCTTGAGATTTGACTTAAGCTCCGCATGTCCCATGTATCATCCATCCGCACGCTGAGATTTGTGTTGTCTCTCTTCTCTCTCTTTCTCTCATGTCTTCATCGCTTTGGAGATGCGGATCCGGCGGTCGGCGGGGTCGGGGAGGACCAGCACGACGGAGATGCAGACCGGAGGTGGGGAGGCGGCGGCGCAGACTCCCATCGGTCAGAGGCCGGAGAAACAGAGAGTCGGTTAGTGACAAGTGGAGACTGAAGAGAGAGAGAGAGAGTCAAGGAGAGACATGTGCGAATCTCGAAGCACAATCCAACTGTGGAAGAGGCACACGAACATCCATGAAGAAAGTGGTAAAACCACTCTCACCCGTACACACGACGTACCTGCCTTGCAAGTTGAAAATATCTTCTTCATAGGCTTCTCTTAGCCGGGATTAAACTGACCACCCAGGTTTCAATTTCAATGGACTCCAAGACTCCAAGTTACAGAATAATTTGAGTTAACACGAGGTCTAAACGAGAAAAACGGGAAAAAAAGAGAAAGAGATAGGAAACAAGTTATTAATTAGTTAATGATTTAGCGATCTACAATAATTAACCTTCGCCTCTAACTCTCGCCTCCTCTCTTCCCGCCTCATTAGCCACCTCGCCAGCCGCCGTGCAGAATCCGCGAATTGCGGGCCCACCTCACCTAAGGTTTTCTGTTTTCGTCACACACTCACTGTTGGAAAATACGTGCAATATTTTAATTTCAGATTTTATTATGAGACGAAGATCACAAAAAACTAGGGTTGCATAAAGCAATGACAACAGATAACACATTGTACTTATAACTATAAGCATACACAATAATACGATTATAACAGAGTAGTTTAGTCGCACAACCAACTTACAGTCAGGCTTGATGAAGAACATGAATCATCGTAGACTCGATGTAGTACAGAACGTAGATGAAACAGCGAAGCAAACGGTCGCGCAGATGCGCTACCCAAAAACCTTATTACCGCCCTATGCAGGTACTCTCTGTGGCAATGGTTTAGAGCTATTCGCTCACCCACCTCCCGGGTACACGAAGAGGAGAAAAGGATGACTTGGTTCGACAGCACAACACACCGGCACAGTAGAACATAGAGGAAGAAGAAGAAATGAGAGTGAATCAATTAATCTCAGGTCTGAACGTCTCTAGATACTTTTAAGGTCAAGACAATTACTTTCTAATAACTGACTAATAAAGCACATACTGAACCATTAGTAAATGCTAATTCAAAACTAATTAATGATAATTAAGCAGTGTTTATCAGCTCCTGACCACACCCTGGTCTAAGGCTCCGACAAGTGTTTTTTGACCACGCTAGTCCATAACTCTGACCAGTGTATTTCGACCATACTGGTTTATGGTTTCGACCACTGTATTCCGATCACACCGGTATTCAACTTCGACCATTGGTCTTCTGACCACACGGTCATCAACTTCGACCAGTATATTCTGACCAGTGTAATTTAGAGAGAGAGAGAGAGAGAGAGAGAGAGAGAAATGCACGTTAGTAAAAAGAAAGTGGATTCAGTTTACGGCACAACTGCACCACGATATGTTTATAAGTCACAAGTCGTGCGTTTGCCGTACGAATAAACGTGCACGTGTATATGTGTAACTTTAGCTATTATCCTCCTCATGTTACTCTATTTTATGATTCACATGTTTCGAGAGACGATAAAAATTATACATTATAAATTATTCTATCACCGTTTAGCTTTAGTAATATGAGACTAAACGACGGTCTATTTTAGAATTTTAGAAATGAATGCGCCTCGAGGCTGAAAATAAAATTTCTAGGACGGGGCCTCAAGGGAGGCCCTTCACATGTGCCGTCTATTTACTACAGTAAAAAAAGATGGGGGACATGTTCCAATTTGCTTCCCTCGAGGCTGATGGGCCCGATTCTAACACCCGCGACCCCACCACACGTCGCCTCAGCCAGGGGATGGCTCGTTGACGAGTCGAGGGGCCCGGAGGAGTTGGGAGTGTTAGTAATCCTTGCGCATACATTAGTTAGTTAGCTGCATGGTTAGTTAGCTGCATGCTTCTGTTAGGGTCTTTGCATGCGCGCATGAGCACCAGGTTGTGGTTCGCCGGCGCTTGCTGGTAGAGGTCGTGGGTCGAGAATAGCTCGCCACGACCGGCTCTCACCGTGAGCAACGTCGTGGGCGTGGGGATGGACGCGCTAATCACGCGACGACGCGGCAAATGGTCGGGCGCTTTGCCTTGTATTTTCAGATTTAATCAAGTGAAAGATATCGAAAACGCCGCCACTTCCTAGCAAAGACAAAATCATCTCGTGTCCACTTCGTGTTCGCGTGTGTGTTCATCCTCTCCGGCGAGCTCGAGGCCTGACAATTGGTATCAGAGCCAGGTTGAGTTCCCGTCGCCATGGTCACGCCATCGAGGTCCCGTGGCCGCACTCCGCCGAACACCGCTGGCGCGGGCGGTCCGGCGACGGCAGGGCGTAGATCACCGTCGCTGCCGCCGCCGCCCATCCGAGACGCCGCCACCGCCGCGCACGCCGGGCGCAAGCCGCCGCCAGGAGGTCGCTGCCGAAGCGCGTGATCGTGGAGACCGGCGGCTCGGGAATCGCCGCAGCGGACGGCGACAAACTACGACTCATGGTCCTGCCGATGAAGCTTTGCCGCAGCTCGCCATCTTCGACGCCGCCGAGCACGCCGACGCCGACTTCCACGACGACCGCACCGCGCTGGAGGCGATATGCAGTGGCGTTCCTCCGGAGATGGTTCCCACCCTGGCGACCAAGCCGTCGGCCAAGGAGGCATGGGAGGCGATCAGGACGATGCGGATCGGCGACGATCGGGTGCGGAAGTCAACGGCAGACAGAGCTCGCAAGGCCAGTACGAAAGCAGATCGCGTTCCGCGACGGCGAGTCGATCGAGGACTTCGCGCTACGTCTGTCGAACTCTCGGCGTGGCCGCAATCCTCGGAGACCCGTAGTCGGAACCGAAGGTGGTCGCCAAGTACCTCCGCCGCCGACCGAGGTACAAGCAGCTCGTCGTCTCCATCGAGACGCTCCTCGACATCGACACGCTCTCCATCGAGGAGGTCACCGGCAGGCTCAAGGCGGCGACCGACGATGAACCGACGCCGGCGCAGACCGTCACCGGCAAGCTGCTGCTCACGGAGGAGCAGTGGCTGGAGCGTTACAAGAAGCGGGACCGCGGCAAGGGACGCGGGAAGCAGCGCGGGCGTGGCAGCGGCTCAGGGACGAGTCGGGCCAGTCCGGACGACGTGTGCAAGAACTGCGGGAAGAAAGGCCATTGGGCCAAAGACTGCCGCAGCAAGAAGAAGGAGGAGCAGGCTCATGCAGCCCAAGACGACGAGCCCACACTCATGTTTGCCCATGGGGCCGTGGAGGAGGTGCCGCCGCCGATCGCCACCTCCGAAGCCGCCGCCGTCGTCACCACGCCGCGCGCCCGCAAGCTCGTGGAGGTCACCTCTGAGGCCGCCACCGACGTCACCACGCCGCGCCAGCTCGAGCTCGTGGAGGCGAAGGTATGCGCCGCCTTCGACGCAGCGGAAGACCGGGATCCGAAGCGCTGGGTCCTGGACACCGGCGCTACGAACCACATGACGGGATCTCGCGCCGCGTTCTCCGACCTCGACACCGGCATTGTGGGCACGGTCCGTTTCGGCGACGACTCCGTCGTCAAGATCGCAGGCCGCGGCACCATCCTGTTCGCCTGCAAGAACGGCGAGCACCGCACCCTCGCCAACGCGTACTTCATCCCCCGCCTGACCACGAACATCATCAGTGTCGGGCAGCTCGACGAGGTGGGGTTCCAGGTGCTCGTGGAGGGAGGAGTGATGCGGATCCGCGACGAGGAGCGCCGCCTACTCGCCAAGATCCACCGGAGCCCAAGCCGGCTCTACGTGCTCGACGTCGACATCGCACAGCCGGTATGCTTGGCTGCGCACGCCAAGGAGGACGCGTGGCTCTGGCATGCTCGATTCGGGCATGTCAACTTCGGCGCACTCAGGAAGATGGCGCGCGAGGGGCTCGTCCGCGGCATGCCTCTCGCTGACCACGAGATCAAGTTCGCGACGCGTGTTTAGCCGCAAGCACACGGCGGACGCCGTTCGCAAAGATGCGCTCTGGCGTTCAATCGAGGTGCTTTGCGGTGCTTTGCGACGGGACCTTTGTGGGCCTATCTCGCCACCTACGCCCAGCGGTAACCGCTACTTCCTCCTTCTAGTCGATGACTACTCGCGGTACATGTGGCTATCACTGCTACCCAGCAAGGATGCTGCGCCCGCGGCGATCAGGCGCATCCAGGCGGCTGCGGAACGCAAGTCGGGCAAGCTGGTTCGTGCACTCCGCACGGACCGAGGAGGAGAATTCCTGGCGAAAGACTTCGAGCAAGATCGCCGAGCCGGGCTTGCCGCGAATCGACGGCGCCTACTTACTCCTCGCCAGAACGGCGTGGTCGGTCGAAGGCCGAATTGCAGACCGTGGTCGGGACCGCGCGGAGCATGCTCAAGGCGAAGGGGCTCCCCGGCGAATTCTGGGGTGAGGCGGTCACCACGGCCGTCTACCTGCTCAATCGTTCCTCGTCCAAGAGCGTGGGTGGCAAGACCCCCTATGAGCTCGGACCAGAGCGCCTGGCGTTCAAAGACTACAAGACGTTTCGGTGCAGATCGCGACATGAAGGTGACAACGCCAAAACTGAAGAAGCTAGATGACAGGAGCAGGCACACCATCTTCGTCGGCTATGAACCAGGCTCCAAGGCGTACCGCATCTACGATCCTACGACACGGCGCGTCCACGTCAGCCGCGACATTATCTTCGACGAGGCGGCGTAGTGGACATGGTTCGCTGACCACAACGGCGACACAAGGGACTTCATCGTCGAGGAGCCAGGCTTGGGGCAGCCTGACGTGATCACCACCACCAAAGACGCCTACACGCGCACAGACACCGCCCAAAGACTATCGCCTCACTCTACGCTTTCGCCAAAGACACGATCTTTGGGGAACGCGGCGCCAGGCACGCCGTTGGCCCAGGACACCGGTGCTCCAATCGAGTTCGTGTCGCCGCTTTGGTGCCGTAGCGTCCACAAAGAAATGGACGCGACCACGACGACAATGCCCCACTCCGGTACCGCGACATCGATAACGCATCGGGCCGCCACACCACCGGTCTCGCCAAGACGGAGCTGGAAGAGCGCTTCTTTGGCGGCGGCGGCCGAGCCGGCGTCATTCCAGGAGGCTCTGGAGCACGAAAGATGGCGCCATGCCATGCTCGATGAGTTCACCTCCATTGAGGCGAATGATACTTGGAGGCTTGTTGATCCACCGCCGGGAGTGCGACCGATCGGCCTCAAGTGGGTCTACAAGATCAAGCGCGATGAAGCTGGGCTCATCACCAAGCTCAAAGCCCGGCTCGTCGCCAAGGGGTACGTCCAGCGCCAGGGAATCGACTTCGACGAAGTGTTTGCCCCCGTGGCGCGCCTGGAGTCCGTGAGGCTGCTGTTGGCACTCGCCGCAAGCAAAGGGTGGGCAGTCCACCATATGGACGTCAAGTCCGCTTTCCTGAACGGAGAGCTCCTGGAAGATGTCTACGTCGAGCAGCCACCGGGGTTCGTGATGAAAGGACAAGAAGCGAAGGTGCTCCACCTGATCAAGGCCCTCTATGGACTTCGTCAAGCCCCGCGAGCATGGTACTCCAAGCTCGATGAGTCCCTGATCAAGCTCGGGTTCCGGCGGAGCACGTCGGAGCATGCTGTCTACCTCCGTGGTGTGGGCGCACGCCGCCTCATCGTGGGCGTCTATGTGGACGACCTGGTGATCACCGGAGGGAATCCACGCGACATCAGCACCTTCAAGGAGGCGATGAAGGCAACATTCAAGATGAGCGATCTCGGGCTTCTGCGCTACTACCTCGGGCTGGAAGTGATGCAGATGGGGAGCGGCATCTCAGTCTGTCAGAGTGCCTATGCTGCGAAGATACTTGAAGGTGCCGGACTGACTGGGTGCAACCCATGCAATACTCCCATGGAGTCTCGGCTAAAACTCAGTAAGTCCAGTTCAGCTTCTCCGGTTGATGCTACGAAGTACAGGAGCATTGTGGGCTCTCTCCGGTACCTGGTGAATTCAAGACCGGACTTGGCATTCTCGGTGGGGTATATCAGTCGGTTCATGGAGAATCCGACTACAGAGCACATGGTGGCCGTGAAGAGGGTGCTGAGGTACATTGCTGGAACTTTGCACTACGGCTGTCATTACCAGAGGAAGAAGGAGGCTCAACTCACCGGCTACAGCGACAGCGATCTGGCCGGTGACATTGATACAAGGAAGAGCACCACTGGAGTTCTCTTCTTCCTCGGCTCCAGCATCATCACATGGCAGTCTCAGAAGCAAAAAGTGGTGGCTTTATCTTCCTGCGAAGCCGAGTACATCGCCGCCACTACAGCAGCCTGCCAGGGTGTCTGGCTGGCCCGGCTCCTTGCTGAGTTCAAAGGAGAGAAGAGCAGGGCCTTCACACTGAAGATCGACAGCGAGTCTGCCATTCAACTGAGTAAGAACCCAGTTTTTCATGATCGCAGCAAACACATAGACGTAAGGTATCATTATATACGTGAATGCATCGATGAGAACAGGGTGACACTTGAGTCCGTCGGGACGGTTGAAGAGCTGGCAGACATTCTGACGAAGGCTTTGGGACGAGATCGCTTCTGTGAGCTTCGTTCCAAGATCGGGGTCATCGACGTTCAAAGTGTGCGCAAGGCTTAGGAGGAGAATTTGTTAGTAATCCTTGCGCATACATTAGTTAGTTAGCTGCATGGTTAGTTAGCTGCATGCTTCTGTTAGGGTCTTTGCATACGCGCGCATGAGCACCGAGTTGTGGTTCGCGCGGCTTGTAGTAGAGGTCGTGGCGAGAATAGCTCGCCACGACCGGGCTCTCACCGTGAGCAACGTCGTGGGCGTGGGGATGGACGCGCTAATCACGCGACGGCGGCAAATGGTCGGCGCTTTGCCTTGTATTTTCAGATTTAATCAAGTGAAAGATATGTAAAACGCCGCCACTTCCTAGCAAAGACAAAATCATCTCGTGTTCACTTCGTGTTCGTGTGTGTTCATCCTCTCCATGAGCTCGAGGCCCGACAGGAGTTGGGGCTCTGGCGGCACCGAGGAGGATGAGCTCGTCGACTTCGAGGAGGGAGGTGGCGAGGAGTCGCGAGTGGGCGATCTGGCGGCGGGTCCGTGGGCGCATGGCGGCGATGGCGCGGAGCGGAGTCGCTGGCGGCGCCATGTCGGGCGGCGGCCGCGGCATGGCAGTGCGCCACGGAAGGGTGGATGGTGCGATGCAGGCGGAGGAAGATCGGAGGTCCTTCTTCCGACGCGCTTATTGGCCCTCGACAAAGAAGTCGCTTCTCCTACTACAAGAAGAAGCCCAAGGACAACATGGTAGATATCGCTCAGTATATGCTCTTAATTTTGTACTTGGAGTTGTTAGAGTTGCGATCCATCTGCCGGGGGAAGTTGTGTTGCTCTGCTGCAAGAGTTGATGAGTTTTGAGCGGGATTTCCCTCATTAGTGGTACGTTTTGACCAATTAGGTGGGGTGGCGCGGACGTTCGGAGGATTCATTTGGTTGCAGTTCTAATTACCGTAACTAACTGTGAAGTTCAGATTGCTAGGAGAGTTTGTTTGTCCGAGCCCTGATGTGATGCGTAGACTTCATGATTTTTTCTCTCGTTATTTTTGATTTTTCAGTGGTTTGACCAGTAGAGATACATGGAACTGGGCCTGGAGCTGTTGGATTGATTATGATTCCAATTTTTTTTTTGAAAAGTTTCTTTTAGCTGCATTCTACTTAATTTTGAGCCTTTGTGGGAGGATCTCAACCTAATAAAAAACATCACAATTTCATACCAGTACATGGTTCAGTTGGAACATTCTGCAACAAGAGCATGGTGGCTGTTGTATTTGACTTTTTGGTGGAAATTTGTGGATGTGCAGGTGCCACTCAAGGCGCTTCTAATAGATGGAAATTGCAGAGTGGAGGATAGAGGGCTTAAAACACATCGTGGGCAAGTAAGTTTGCTCATCCGTTTGTTTAGTTCATCTAGCATTAATGCATCAGAGTACAAACTATGAGTTTGGCAGTGCATGTTGCATTGTTAGTAGAGGGCACTAGGTGTATTTATTCCTTACATGGGTATTTTGTTAGAATAGGAATTCTTTTGTATTTCCTTATATGCCTTTTGTATTTCCTTATATATGTATGACATATATCCCCTTGTACTCCCAATATCCTATATATATTGCCCATTGGGCCTCATGAATACATACACAATATTCATAACATGGTATCAGAACAAAGGTTAAAACCCTAGCCTCCAAGCTCACCGGCTCGGCTCCTCTGCTCTCTATGGGCGCCATGCCAGGGACGAGAGTTCGACGTGCTCACGGCGGCGCGGCGAAGGCACTCCTCTGCTCCAACGAGGCGCTTCGCCGCCGTCATCCTGACGGACTTCTGTGGCGTGCCCAGGCCTTCGCGGCCACCTCGCCATCGCCTCGGGCTCGAGCTCCTCTACCCTGAGATCCACGCTGCCGCCTCGAGCTACACCGCCTCCGGATCGGCTCCGGACCTCCGTCGTGGGCCTCTGCGTTGGCCCCGCGGCCACCGCCACCGGCTTCCACGGTTACCGTCACCAGCCGTCGTCCTCGACGCCGCCCCGTGCTCTGCCTCTCCGCCGCCGCCCTTCCTCATCTCCCCCGACACTGGTAGCAGCCCACCCCCTACGCCCTTCACCATCTCCCTCCCGGATCTCTGCCCGCGAAGACACCGAGGATGAGGATATCTCTCTGCGTGGGGAATAGCACGAGGAGGAGGTCAGGAAGGGGATGGGGATGTGGCGGGGTAGACTGGGAGGACGTTAAGTAGGAGGCAACGAGCTCTGTCTCAGATCTCTAGTTTGTGCAATGGGCTTGGGGAATTAGGGTTTTGGGGCTGTTACCGTTGGCCGACTGCATGTTGTTGCTTATGCTAGATATCCTTGAGTTTCTTTCTTATTGTTGTTTCTTCCGTTGCGTCCATCCAAGTTCGTACCACTCTATCTTTAAGTTCGTTTAAGCCATGCGAGTCCACAAATTCATTGTCAGTCAGCTGATTACTTTGCTAGCCACAGTCTGTCCTCTTGGATCGAGAGTGGCGCTCTTCTTTCCCATTTGCATGGCAGCACCCGCTGCTCTTCTCTCTGAGCCGCTGCAGATAGTAAAAGGCGTTATGATGCCGCTGCTTCTCTCTGAGCCGCCGCCGCGAGCTTCTAAGGCCGCCGCGCTTCTTTCGCACTGCGCCTCCGTTGCGCTTCTTGTGCACTGCGCCGCCGCCGTCTTGGGCTTCGATTTGCATCGCCATGTTTTTATCTTTTCCTCTTCGGCTTGATTTGATAAATCTCTCTATTCCTATCGTTTCATCATCTTCTTCGTCGTGTTGCCGCAGTCGACTTTACTCTCGCTTGCCTCTACTTACTCAGCCACTGCACCTTGTGCTTTATGGGCTGCCGCACGACCCTGGATGGGAGGAGATCTTTTGATATTCGACATATTTTCCAAGAGCTGCACGCTACGACGACATTATCAAGACTCAGATTTTGGATTTTCCCTATTTTAGTGTCAACCCTTTCAAAATACAATGCTACTGCATACGTCTTGCATTTGAGAGGGGGGAGGGGTGTTAGAATAGGAATTCTTTTGTATTTCCTTATATGCCTTTTGTATTTCCTTATATATGTATGGCATATATCCCCTTGTACTCTATATATATATTGCCCATCGGGTCTCATGAATAAATACACAATATTCATAACATATTTCACTTGTTGATAGCTTTTTTCCCTGAATAAATTCCTAACGTTTTAGTTTAAGAAAAAACCTTACTTTTGAGGATTGTACTGTTGAGCTGCATTGGGTAACTTTGACATCTTCATTACGCAATATGACATGTATTTCACCTACACACTCCTCATGATGTTGACCATCCATGTAAGCTCTTCGGTCAACTGGTAAAATATACAAAGTTGAGGGAGAACATCAAAGTGTGGCATTTTACAGAAATGTGTTTTAAAAGGCTAATATATTTTGCCTGTTGGGGGCACAGTTGATTAACTTACACAAATCATCTGCAATGGCTGTATTATAAGGATTAGTCTTTGTGTTTTTTTTTGTAGCTTATGCATGAATGCGATGTGCATTATGATTTTGCACTGCCATTTACTTGAAATCTGAAGTAATTTCCTTATTTTCTTGTCCTCATTACTCTTTTTAAACTTTGCAGATGGTTTATGTTCTATGCATTTACAACAAGAAAGAAAAGGAGAATCAAATCGCGGTTTGTTACAATACCGAGCCCTTCAACACTATCAGAATTCAGAACCAGCCGACTATATGCCATATTTGATCATGTGCTTTTACCTACACTTGGCAGAGTTTTCTTTGCTAGACTAGTAGGTTGCCCGTGCGTTGCAACGGATCTTAAAAAAATAATACCACATGTGCTAAATTGTGTCAATGTTTAACCCCGTTATGTTAAGACCAAATAGTATACCATTGGAATTTAAAAACATGTCAGGCTGCTCCTAATCTTTGGTTCTCAACCTACCTTTACCCTTTACCGCTCTTCGCTCTAGCCCTATCAAAAGGACAAAAAAATATCTCCACTTTTACTACTCAATCTCTTTTCATTCCGTGCACCACAAATAGTTAACATCCAGAAATTTTTCAGTTTACATAAAGATCTTTGATGTTAATTTTGCTCAAATCTATGCAAAGATCACATAATGAAATTAAAGACTAACACCACAGTGACACAAGCCATTTCTTTGATAAAATGTAGGACTGGATTACAAAAGAGTGGCAAATCCGGAATGCCAATGTACCCAACAAATGAAATCTATTGTATCAAACTAACAGGCGATTTAGACAGGCTATGACACTACAAATACGAAATATTGTGTCTAGCACACCTTGCATTAAATATCAAGTATTTCTTACGCCACTGATGCAGCTTGGTAGAAAATAGATGCATCCAAATGCAGCTTAGAAACCTGAAAGGTGGTGTAAAAAATGTAATCAATTATTTAGTTTTTCAATACCAAAGGGATAAAGTAGGAACCAAGCACTTTCAGGCCCTCACTTGATCACACAGGCAAAACCCCACATGGCCACATGATTGTCGACAAAAGCTGTGCAATAAAAGGAGGTTGATCTCTTGGCGCGAGAGACACAAGAGTCAAGTGCAAAAATATATTCTTAGATCACCAAGTAACAGGAATAAGTGTCAACAAAAGGTGTTCTTTCCTCCCTAAAACAAGCTTCAGATATCTGCTTCCAACTGCGAAATGATGCTCACAAACACTTGAAAGCCTTGGGCCATATCCGAAAATAGACAGGTACTCATTCTTCGTATGGTATGTCTTGAGTAAACCTGCAAGAACCAATAGCAGCATTAGATGAACATTAGATAGTCTGACCTCTCTTCATGCAGGCTGTAATAACTAATGGCAGAACAATAAAATAACTGGCAATCGAGCAAAATGAATGGTAAACCGTAAACGCGGTTCAATCTATACTGTGAAGCATGTGAACACTATACGAGATAGTCTTCAATTGTTCGTTGATAGTAGGACCAACAGAAGACTGGAAACAACAGTTTCTTGGTAAAGTACTTACCATATCCAGCAGTCTGAACATCAAATCCTTCATCCTGTAAAGGTATCATGACCTTGCTTTAGTTAACAGAGATTGGTTCCTGAAAAAAAAGTTTATACATTAGTTTTCTCTCGAACCTGTAACTCCCTAATCAATGGCAAACTCCCGTTGATGGAATATGGTTCAACGTAACCAACTATTTCCTTAGTTGCTTTGCATAATGCTTGAAAGCCCCGAGACTCGAGATTACAGGCCACCCCCATTCATCACATCTCCATCAAAAGTGATTTCAAGCTTAGCATAGCACAATCAACAGTAAGTAATGACAATCATACCCTCCATCATGATAGTTACTGCTTAAAGACAATAAAGTCAAAATGCTTCACCTTCCTCACATATTTTCATCAAGAAGAACATATTTGGACACCGGACCACGAGTATGAAGCTTTGTTTCAAGTCTCCCATTTATATCATCTACATACTCTTGTAACTTCTTTACTGCACAATAATGGCAATGACAACTATCAATTTAACACATCACTTGGTAGCAGTACAAGCACATGCAGGAGAAAAAAAATACATATTCTATGCATAAGAGGATGGGTTTACCTATAGAAAGGAGTCAACCCGTAATATAAAAAAGAAACATATTGTCAGGAATGACTATGAAAGTTCTATGTTAAAATAATAAAAAAGAAAGAGACATAAGCAAAACATTCTTTGTTGACTGTTGCGAAACACTGGTAACCCTAGAATTTTTCCCCCTGCTGGAGTCCTACAAACATATAAATACTTGAGCAGGTACCATTCTTTTGTATTGCAAGATTTTTTAATCCTTCTTACTTCTATGTACCCTCAGAAGCATCAAATTCAAGCACGACGATATCACAATAATTGAAGTCTAATAGTTTTTTATGCCATATGTAGCTAGTCCGTTTGATCCAAAACATAAAAATAGAAGAGATGAAACAAAAACATAAAATTTTAAGCTCTCTAGTGAAACCTGATTCATCATGGGCACCAGAACATGAAAGAGATTTCCTATTTGAAAAATAGAGGGTGCTTCCAATCTAGCAGGCTAGGGAAATATGAACCAAGCATAGCTAGTCGCTACCATTGAAAAGAGATGCTGAGTACAAACAAAAAAATGAATGTTCTTTTACTATATAATAAGACCAAAACAAGACTGGAGTACTCAACATTAATATCTTTTTAACAACACGTTTTATTGTACAACTGTCATGCTCATGCAAGGTGCAAAACCTTCCATAGAACATTAAGGCTATAGCAGAATGGGCATCAAATTCAAGAACTTCTAAAAAACACCGAATATTCATGTCTCAAAAGGAACAAACTTCTATGGCCAAATATTGCATTTGCAAGCACAACTAACATCGCGGCAAACATGTATCAAAACCATTACGAAGTTTTTTGGCTATCTTCGAGACAAAGTGTGCAAAGAATTATTTTTATAAAACAAAGTAAACATAGTTAAGTTTAAATACCAATTGGTTCATGTCATAAACGAGGACACCTTGTTGGCCTTGCTATCTTGAAACATGAAGTGTGCAAACTATTATTTTTATAAGACAAAGTTAACATAGTTAAGTTTAAATGCCAATTGGTTCATGCCATAAACAAGGACACCACATCGGCCATCCGACCAACATTAGCTATTGCCATTGACTGACGCCATTACATCTTGAAGAAACATCTGCTCTCCTCTTTCATTTTCTTCACAATTTCAAGTACCTTAGGGTTAAAGAAACGGTCTCTGACATACTTCTTCTCCTCTGACTGTATTTCTTTGATGGCACTTGGATATGGATTTGGAGGTGGTCTCTTTCCTTCACTTTGTGCAATTTGTTTCAGTTCCTTATATGCTTTCTTCTTTGCTCTCTTTTCTGCTCGATATTCCATCTACAAAAAAGGATGATGGTCATGGAAGGGATATGTAATAAAACAAATAGTGTTCATAACATATAACTCTATACCTTCAAAATTGAACAAAGTAGGAACCAGATTAGGACGACTGTTTAAGGGTATTTGACAAAAGAAAAGAAGGATATCTTTAGAAGAGGGTACTTACTGCTACAGCCATTGCATCATCTTCATTGACTTCCTGCTTTCAACTCTAAGACACGCCAAGCAAACACTTGTGCTGGTGGTGGATCAAAACCACTTATCCTGTAAGAATTAGATGAAATGAGACAGAATTCAAATAAAGTCAAGCCCAATGAACATAGAAACCAAGCGCGCGCGCGACAGAGAGAGAGAGTTAGCGAGCAAAGGAGTCAACTATCTAGAGCTAGGAGAACAGCAAGTATGGCCATCAAAAAGGAACTGGCTATAGATAGATGCTGAGTTTGTAGCCACCAAGGTACCACAATAATAGTATATAGCCTGATAAGTCTGTGTACATCCTTCAAAGAACATCTTTTGTTTACTAATGCATCTATTATGTAATGGTGTTGATGAGTTGAAAAGCAAAATCAGGCTTTGATATTGAGGGCCATGTTAATATCTCAAAGGCAAGTATCAAACAACGATGTAGAATGCAAATGGAACTTATGTTAATCTCTCAAAGAAAATTGTGAACAAAATGGGAAAATAACCAAACATTTTCCCACCCTCTCAACTCTGGAGTCTTACAAAACTTGTATACTAACTCTACTATACAGTGCTACGGTATTGTATATTTGTATTAAAACAGCAGAAGAGATGGAAATTACTTGACCGCATTATGGTAGAGTGAATCTGGATGCTTTTTGAAAAACCTCTTGACATACACATCCTCTGGCATCTCTATTTTCTTTATCTTCCCATCGGTGCGAGGGAATATGACTGGAGGTGCCCTAATCAACAAGCCACACATGTTTCAAAAAAATCAGCAAGGAGCATAACAAGCAATAGAAAGAAAATATTATAATCCGCAAATCACAGAAAGAGCACTTCAAGAGACAATTCTTAACAATAAGTAGATTTGTTGCGTCTTCAATTTATAAATATTCAAATTAACAGCATAGTCCAATTGAACGAGATGGGACAAAACTAACACAAGCCCTTTATCTAAGAATATCATCTGCCTTCCTCGGAAAATCCACTTGACAAGAGGAGTTATAATCAAGAATCGAATTTCAATGCAACAAAGATAGCATTCGAATTTGATGAGGAAGCAATTAGGCATCACTCAACCGTATCATAAGAATACAACATTTTCTTGCCGTCGCCGAACTTGTCGTCAGGGGATCTCCTTTTGCCAAGCATGGCCCTCATCTGACGCAAGAATTCAGATCAAATCGCATTTAATTCGGACGAGAGTTCTCTATAAGACACTTGCTGTCGGGCCTCCTCGCTTGCATCGGAGATCAGTGCGGAGGTAGCCATGGGTGTCATGGGGTGAGGTTGACGCCAGAGACCACCTTGGCGCCGCTGCCAGTGTCTGCAGCCGCGCCATGCATCGGTCCATCTGCGCACCCAATCCATCAGGCCACCACTCCAGATTAGGTCATCCATGACTCCGTCGGCGCGAGGTGACAGGTTGGAGGGTAGGGGAGACAACGGTGAGGGTTGGGGGAGAAGGACGGAGAGGTGGCGCTGGTGGAGAGGAGCGGCGGAGGAGGGAAAGGGAGGGGGTGCCAGGGGGAGAGAGAGAGGGAGCGGCGGCGCGACAGAGAGGTAGAGGGGGTTGTTGGGCAGGGTAGCATAGCGGCGGGGAGGAAGAAGGGCGCTGTGTCGGTGAGGTCAGTGCGGGTGGGAATGTGGAAGGCGAATGGCGCGGGGGAGAGGAGGAGGGAGGAAAGAAGGCAAGGGCGCGAGAGAGGAGAGGAAGGTGAGGCGGCGGTTGCGGGGAGGGGCGGAGAATGTGGGGCGGTGGCTGGTGGAGCGATTAAAGCGTCTTGGTAGCGTCTGAAACGTAAGAGGAGGAGAAGTGGGACGATCGTCCGCTGTGCGGAGTAAACTCCAAATTGTAGTAGTTAAGATATTGTTTTACCACTGCAACATACTGGAAATGCAAATATGTAGACTGACTGTTAATATTATTTTGTCGTCCCCCTTTATGGATAGTTTATTTGTGGATAAAATATTTTCTGTTAACATAAAAGGGCAATGCTATCCTTGCTATGTAGTCCTGGTTTTGTATTAAACAAGGTTAGCGTTTGCTGCTTTCGACAACCATGAGTGTAGCTTTTCAAAATAGGACTTACTCTTAGCTCTGTTCGATAATTGAATGATGTTATGCAATTTTGTGCTCAAGTTTAACTAACACTAGCACTTTCCATGTGGGAGAAAAATGCTGGTGGGTCCCTTTCTTGGCATTCTTTCGTTTAGTCTTCTCAGTCAAGTTTTTCTTTGTCATGAGTATCTATGCGGTAAACTATTTTCTATTATTGTCTTGTCCATCGTTCATGTGAATACCATGTAAATGCTTCATTGCTTCTATGATTCTATCATTCTTCAAACAGATGGGTGCACATGATATCGAGGAGGCCCTAGCCTGGAAAAAGAAGATAGAGCTGCTCATTGATCAGGTGTAGTAAGTCCGACAAACTGTAACAGCATATGGCAGTTGTTCTAAACATGAATAAGGATTATATATCACCAGCATATTATTTTCTTGTTTGGTCATGGTGTGGAAGTGAATAATGATTATTTGACAAGACTGTATCGAAACACACGCTCCAAGGTTCTTCCATGTACTACCTAGATTCCAAAAAAGTCTTCAACAGCCATTTTTTGAGGAATTTTGCAATGCGCCAATGAATGTGTATTAAGGCACCTAGTGAATAAGTGGCCAGAACTCTAGGTAAACTCAATGCCAAATTGTGTAGAACCGCAAAACAATTTGTAATAAATCATAAATGTTACATGCCATTATGATTGGTATGACCTAAATTGCGAAGGGGGTAATCGTGGCTCACGGGTGGCTTCGGCCGGTAGCTCCGGTGACCTGGCGCCGTGATGGCAGCCCGGCTCGCGCGGCAAGAGGAGAGAGGGATTCGGGAAACAGAGAAGGAGACCGGGATTTGGGAATTTTCTTAATTCATTCCTCAAACGAGATGCGGCTGTCTCCATTTAAAGAGACATCCTCCCTAACAATCATATCTAAATTAGGAATGAATACGTATCGAAGAAGGACACACTACTAATCTGAACGTAACTAACTCAATCTCTTAATATCTAACTAACTCAATCTCTCTAATTGACTCAAACACTTATTGCGCCGCACGGCTACTGCTGGCCGCCATCCTGGCCTTGCGCACGGCCACGCCGGCGGTAGGGGATTCCCCACATAACAATGATAAACATAAATGATGTTCATTTTGCAGCAACAAGACACTATGACAGCCAAAAACCGTAATGCTTTTGCTTCACTGGACTTTGACATGGATCTTGGAGGCCCGTTTTCATTCACTGGTCATGACAGTGGGCAAGTGAAGTTTCATATTTATATAGTTGGCTAGTTGCATACTAGTCCTTCTGGTTAATTAGCTGGAAATTTTATTTTATTGTAGACCTGAAGATGAAGAAGAGCCCCGACCCACTTTGCTTCGCAGGACAACTATGGGGAATGGTAGGAAGTTCTGTTACTGTGACATACTTTTTTTTTGGCATACAACTTTATTTATTATTCTGTATTGATTTATGGTTATATACAGAACTGAAGTATGTCATTACTTCTGCTAGGCCCTCCTGATTCAGTACATGACTGGACCAAAGAGCCTGATATTGGACTGTCAAATCAGAACGACACCAATCAAGCTTACTCTAGAAAGAACTGGCGGCTACTTAGATGCCAGAATGGCAAGTTTACAGTTCCTTTACATCCATTATTGACCATTTGTATAAGAGGATACTTTGAATTTAAGTTAAGGCATTGTTCAAATGGAGTTATACTTTGAGTATCCTGTTTTTATCATTGGCAGGATTGCGCATCTTTGAAGAACTTGTGGAGGTTGAATACCTTGTATGTACTTTCTCTTACCTATATGGTATATACTGTTGAAGAGGCGCTGAAACCCCTGCTTAATGCTAACGAGTGACCGCACATGTTTCTTTTTATGTCATGTGCAGGCAAGAAGCTGTAGCCGAGCAATGAGGGCTGTCAGTGTGGTGGAAGCCACATGCGAAGCCATTTTTGGGCTGATAATGAGTATGGATGTAACACGATATGAGTAAGTATGTATTGTTTTACTTTCTGCTTGTCCTTTAATGGATGTTGACCTCAGTATTCGTTATGCTCCACTGTAGGTGGGATTGTAGCTTCCAGTATGGGAGTTTAGTGAAAGAGGTTGATGGTCATACTGCAATACTATATCATCGACTACAGCTGAACTGGTGTTCAATGTAATGACTTTTTTCTTGTATTGCCAAGAGCTTATTTCCTGGTGCTGCTACATCTTGCCTGATGGTTGCATTGCAAATCTTATTGAAATAACCATGGCAGCTCAATGAACTATCTGAGCATGAATTTTGATACGTTTAGACTCGAGTTCAGAATTTTGAAGTTGGGCATATACTATTGCATTTTACAGATTGGCATTGCCTGCACTCAGTACCGAATCCAGTATTCTTTGTACTGCCTGGATGCCTGCATGCACCGGTACCTGGTAGTAAGCAGCAATGCAGTATATTTTACAGCATCTGGTATATCTGGCGAAGCATCTATAGTGGGTTTGTCTGTCCTGGCTTAAGCCTGTTGCATAAATCCCAAAAGTTTAAATCCATGAAATCCAAGCAAAACCAACTTTCTATTGTAGCTCCGAATGCTTGAGTGCTGGAGTGAGATATAAACATACCACATGACAGCAACTGAAGGGAGACTCATTTGCTTATCTTTGACACACATTAACAATGCTCTTTGTTGATGGCATATTTGAACCAATTCAAAATCATTCAAAAATGTGGGGGTGCACATAAGCTTTTAGACTTCTTCTAAAGGGGCAGGATGAAAACCTGCTACTTCTACGTGACAGAAACATAAGGCTGTGGATTCCAAAATTTATATAGATAGATTACACCGCATTACCTCAGATTTCGAATTACATACTACCATCTTATCTGAACAACTGAACATGTAGGTTGGTCTGGCCCCGAGATCTTTGTTATGTACGATATTGGCGGCGCAACGATGATGGAAGTTATGGTAAATTTTTGAATGATTTTCTTTCTGGTTTCCTCATCCTTCTAAAGCACCTTGTTTGATGTTTTGTGCTAAACTTGCAGTTGTGCTGTTTCGATCCACTGAACATCAGAACTGTGGTCCCCAACCTGGATTTGTGAGGGCTTTTATTGAAAGTAATTTGCCTTCTGCTTGTCGGAAATCCTATTCTTCTTTAGACATTTAAATGAAATTTTGCCACCTTTGTATTTTCCCCTGAATTTCCTACTATTTCAGGTGGAGGTTTCAAGATTTCTCCTCTCAAATGCCTCAATGGGAGACCCCGCACTCAAGTTCAACACCTTATGCAAATTGATCTAAAGGGATGGGGCGTGAACTACTTTTCATCATTCCAGTACTACTCTTTGTTGCAGATGCTGAACTGTGTGGCTGGTACAAAGTACAAACAACTCTTTTAACTTGTTATGGCATGATATCTTGATTATCTGTTAATAACAAAAAAAAACAAAAACAAATAAATGTTGTTATTAACCATTCAATGTTCCTTTTCCTTGATAGTTTGTGGCCATGATGGTTTGACATTTACATTTATTCCCAGGATTGCGTGAATACTTTTCCCAAAATGATGGCATTCATACAGTTCCGAGGATTCCTGTGATGCATACTATGGCTAATGTGGCCTCAGTGAAAAAGGATCAGAAACTTCAAGAAGCTGACTCAAAGACCAAACAAGCAGATTCTGCACAAGCTGATAACAAAAGTTCGGATATGATGGATGAAGAGTCAGAAGAAGATGATGATTATCAAGTTCCTGAAGCTAACTGGGAGGTGATAGGCCTAGACTACAGCCATGCCTCAAGATATTCATACTACTTTTGTAGTTTGCAAAATTTTTTTACTGTTGGTTCACTTCACAATAAAGTCTCATTGCAAATCATGTACAGGAAGACACTACCAAATCTGACGGTGATGCTAAGTGCTCAGGTTAGTGTATCTTGTATTGTGATATCTGTATAAGTTACCTATATGATTAGCCATTTGTTGACCAGACCTGACGCCTTTGCCATTATATTGGGTGATCTAGATCCAATAGATTTGTCTTGCTTTTCGGGCATCATTCGTCGGGATGCAAATGAGAAAAGTCGTAACTGTTGGGCAGTACCGAATAGCAAGATCTTTAAAGTTCGTAGCAAGAACTTTCCACATGACAAATCAAAGGTCTAAACCTTCAAGTGGCACAATTGGTTTTCTTGTTTTTGATGCATAGAAGGTTATCAAGAGCTTAATATGTTGTTGTTTGAGTTACAGGTACCTGCAGGGAAGTACCTTATGGAGTTTGTAGCAATTGACTGGTTGAAGTACACCAAGCGTATGGATCATGTCGCCAGGCGGAAAGGATGTGCAGCTCAGGTAAGAAAATTATTTATGGTTGATTCACGGTCTATTCATATCTCAGTGGATTTGTTTCTGCAATTCACTGTAACATGATTATGTTGACGCATGAAACACCAGTTTCTACCCTGCAAAGCAGCACTTGAAATAATATAATACTATTACTTCTGTCTTGCAGAGCTGTTGGTTCAGCCAAAATTTTACCGTTAAATACATACATATATACCTGTTCTCTGCTTTCATCAACCTTATGCTAGCAGTTATTTTCTTTCATATTAACTTTTAGAAGCTTGATGTAGTTGTACTCTGCATACTAGTAGCGAGCACTTCGAATGTGTACTTGTCTCTATCATGTGAAGAGATACCTGTAGCCAGATCAACATACGAGTAAACATATGAATCTTTGACACAGTTTGACACAATTATCTGGTCTGTATTTAAATTGGATATCGTTTTAGAGTTTTAATTGGTTGAATGTTATAGATTACAGCTGGCACAGTTTGAAAATGAAAGTTCATGACACTTGGCCATTTACCTAGGATTAAGAAGGTCTGAGAGAATAAGAGAGATGGTGCGACCAGAGAATATCTTATAATTCTCTAAATATGCTTGATAATTTTTTTTGCTTGAAAATTGTTATGTTAATACGGAACTGTATCCAGTTCGTGTAATATTGTGATGTAATATTGGTGAAAATGCAGTACCAAACTATTCTGGTTAGTACGAGAATCCTGCATGTGGATACCACTGAAGATTTCTTGCCAGTATGCATGAACTGAAGCGAGGTTCTAACTAACCCAGTGCTACTCTTACGTGATGATTTTGACTGAACCTTTACTAATGTAGGTTGCTGCTGAGAAGGGGATGTTCACATTTGTCGTAAACATTCAAGTAAGCTCGTAGTTTTACACCTTCCTCCATGGTTCATTTCTTTCTGCACTGCTCGTTCCTTTTCTTACAGAAAGGCAGCCATACACAATACAGAAAAAATATCACTCCCTTGCATAGTTGCACTATTTTTTTTTACACTCCTGCTTTTGACTTTGACAAAACACTAGCTCAGCAATCTGTATTTGTTCTTTTTGTTGGAATGCGGCTTGTATACATTCCAATGGGCCAAGAAGCTAATATATAACATACATGGTTTACAATTATGCAAAGAACACCCTACACTATCTACATATCTAACACCCCTCCTCAAACTCATGGTGGATCAACAACACTGAGTTTGGAAAGATTGAATCTATGCTGAACTCTAGTCTGTGTCTTGGTGAAGAAATCTATTAACTGAAGCTCCGAAGGCACATACGGAAGATCAATAACTTGATCTTGCACCTGCGATCGTATATACGAGGCATCCACTCCAATGTGCTTGGTGAGCTCATGCTTCACATGATCTCGAGCAATGCTGATCGCACCAGTACTATCTGATAAGAGAGGAGTCGGTGCAGAAGTAGAAACACCGAAATCCTCAAGTAGCCACCGAAGCCAGGTGATCTCAGTTGTCAATGACGCCATGGCTCTTAGCTCAACCTCAGCGTTCGAACGAAAAACTGCAGTCTGCTTCTTAGTCTTCCAGGCAATCAAGGAGGAATCAAGAAAAACACAATAGACAGAAAAAGACCGGCGATTAGAATGATCACTAGCCCAGGTTGCATCAGAGTACGCCTGAAGCTGCAAAGAACTGGAGCGAGGAAAGAAGAGGTGACGAGTGATGGTCCCGCGAAGATATCGTAGAACACGAAGAGGATGAGTGTAGTGAAGCTGAGTGGGAGCAGAGACGAACTGACTCAGGATGTGAACTGGGTGAGAGATATCAGGACGAGTAATCCCAAGGTAGACAAGGCTCCCGACAAGATGGCGGTAGCGAGTGAGATCCTCAAGAGGCTCACCATCAGTCGGTCGAAGGTGAACACCAAGCTCCATCGGAGTATCCACCACACGTTGATCAGTGAGACAAGCGCGAGTAAGGATATCCTGAATGTACTTCTCTTGGGAGAGATAGTAGCCCTCGGGCGTCGAAGTGATCTCAATCCCAAGGAAGTAACGAAGATGACCCAAATCAGACATCAAGAACTGTTCACTGAGACGCTCCTTCACAAAGGTAATGTACTGAGTCATCTCCAGTAATGATCATATCATCCACATAGAGGAGGAGCGTCCGACCCCGAGGAGAGGTGTATAAAGAGAGCAGGGTCGTGATCACTGGCGAAGAAGCCGATAGCAGTGTCAACAGAGGAGAAGCGGTCAAACCAAGCATGAGGAGCTTGTTTGAGCTCATAGAGAGAGCGACGAAGGCGACAAACTATACCATCAGCGACAGAATACTCAGGGGGTGGCTGCATGTAGACCTCCTCACGCAGCTCGTCATTGAAAAAGACATTCTTAACGTCTAACTGAGAGATGGATCACTGTCGAACAGAGGCCACAACAAGGAGAGTGCGAACACTAATCATGTGAGCAACATGAATGAAGGTCTCATCGTAGTCACGACCATGCTCCTGCTGAAAACCACGCGCCACAAGACGAGCCTTGTAGCGCTCAAGGGAATCATCCGAGTGGGACTTGATCTTGTACACCCACTTGCACGTGATGGGAGTGACATGCGGAGGTAGGGACACAAGATCCCAAGTGCCAATATGCACCAAAGCAGCAATTTCCTCAGACATCGCGAGCTGCCACTCAGGGTGAGCAGCAGCCTCACGATAGGTCGTAGGCTCAGAAAGAGTAGCGATTGCAAAGTCGTAGCGCTCCGGTGGCCTAACAGTGTGACGATCACGAAGATCATATCTGGGAGGAGAAGGCGGAGCTGGACTCAGCAAGGACGGAGAAGAAAAACTAGGAATAGGACCAAACAAAGACGGATGCTCAATAGGGGAAGGAGTAAGCTGAGGACGTCGAGAGTAGTGCAGAGGAAAAGGTGGAACCTCAACAAAAGAGCGGGAAGGAAACTCCAACGGAGGTGGAATAGGTGCAGCCGGAGGAGAGGGAGGCGAAGAAGGTGGAGGAGAAAACGAGACAGTAGGGGAAAGTGGAGAGTCAGGAAAAGTTAGAAAGGAGATCGACTCAACAGGAGAATCTGACCTGACTGGGGGAACGAGGGTAGTAAGGCCGGGACTCGTCGAAAGTGACGTCCCGAGAGATCATCATCCGACGAGCAACAGGGTCGTAACAACGATAACCCTGATGCTCAATACTGTAGCCAAGGAAAACACACTCAACTGACCGAGCAGCCAGTTTGGTGCGCTCACGAGGTGGAAGAAGAACGAAACATACACAGCCATGGAAAACGCACTCAACTGCGAAGGTGACTGTACTCTGGGGCTTGACTAGGGAGGCGCTCGACAGGAGTAGAACCCTAAAAAGAAGTGGAAGGCTGCAGGTTGATGAGAAAAGCTGTAGTGGAAGCAGCCTCGACCCAGAAGTGAGGGGGACAGAAGAGGCAAGCATGAGAGCGCGAGCGGTCTCAAGCAGGTGATGATGCTTACGCTTAGAGACATCGTTCTGAGTGTGAGCACTAGGACAAGAGTACTGGGGAAGAGTACCCTGCTTAGCGAGAAAACGACGCAAGACAGCAGATAGATACTCACCAGTAGAGTCGGCACAAAACACATGAATGACGGAATCAAACTGAGTGCGAACCATGGTGGCGAGCATCTAATAAATAGTGAGAACCTGACTGTGAGAGGACATGAAGTGGATCCAAGTATGACGAGAATAATTATCAATAAAGATCATATAGTATCGATGATCCCCTTTCGAAACGAAAGGAACTGGACCCCAAACATTTGAGTAAACAAGATCAAAAGGACGAGTAGAAATAGAATCACTAGAGGGATAGGGGAGCTGCAGCTGCTTGCTAAGCTTGCAACCCATACAATGTAAAGAGGTGTCCCCAGAAACAGACCCAAGAACACCACGACCGACGAAAGACGAGACGCGAGCCACAGAGATGACCGAGATGATGGTGCCACTGAGTGAAGGAGGTAGTGGAGGATGCTGCAAGGCCAGAGGTAGTGGTAGTGGCTGACTGGCTGGTGGAGACAGCGGAAGGAAGATGAAGCCAGTGGAGCTCCCATAGACGCTGCGAATCACAGCATCAGGCCTAGTACCAAGCAGAGTCCCCGTGCGGCTGTCCTGAACACAACAAGAGTCAGACTCAACAACAACACGACAGTTGCGAACAGTGATCTGACCAGCCGACATAAGCTGCATAGTAAGCTGAGGAACATGAGAGATTGAGGAACATGAAAAGAAGTGGAAAGGGTGCCACTGCCTGCAACAGGAAGAGAGGTACCATCTGCAGTCTGAACAGTGGAAGGAAAAACTGTGGAACAAACGGAAGTGAGGTGGATAGAATCTGGTGTCATGTGAAAGGAAGCACCAGTGTCCAAGATCCACAGAGATAAGATACCTAACGAGGGAGGAGGCGGAGGGGAGGAAGACTGCTGAGAAGCAAGGGTCGGACGAGAGAGCCAGACGAGCAGAACCCGAGGAGTCTGAGGACGAGCAGACACCGAGGTGCTGGAGCAGTGTGAGGAGCTGCTGAGTGGTGTCACCGGAGGAGTCCTAGCGAGAGGTGCTAGCTCCTGAGTGGGAGGAACCTCCGGAGCCCTTTGAGGGACGTCCACCCCGACGACCCTGGTCCCTCATCTGCTTGTAGCAGTCCTGATACTTGTGGCCGTCATGCTGACAGTAGGTGTAGTGGAGACCCGCAGTAGAGGCAGAAACCACTGGTGCGTTGGGAGCTGGAGGAGGCATCACGATCGGTGTTGAAGAAACAGGAAAGGGAGCAGGTGCTGAAGCAGACAAGACAACCTGCATCTGAACCATGCCACGGCGACGAGCATCCTCAGCACACACACCCGTGAGAGCCTTCACCAAGCTCGGGCGTGGGTGGCGAGTCAGGAGCTGAGCACGCACAGTCTCGAACTCAGGTCGAAGACGCGTCAGAAAGTCGTAGAGACGGTGAGTCTTTTGGTGAGCACGGAGCCGCACACAGCAGGGACAGGTTCGGCAGACATCCAGCCCTAGAGAGTCCAGCTGACGCCACACCTCAGATAACTGCTGGTAGAAGTCATCTACGGTGGCATCGAGCTGCTGAAGAGAACGCGCCTGGTGCACGACTGAAAGGTACATAACATCACTCGTCGGCTGGTAGTGAGCTCGGAGACGCTCCCACATAAGCTATGTCGTCGGCAGCTTCACCACATCCATGGAGATGGCCACAGGCATGCTACTCACCGGGATGATGGTAGCATGAGCTTCGGCATCCTGCCATTGCTCATAGGCGGCAGCTCGATCGTAGATCTCGTGGCCTCCTCCAAGTCAAAGACATTGGCGGCCTCTGAGAGCCGGATCCGCACCAGCAGGAGGAGCGGGCAGAACAGGCGGTGTAGGGTAAAGCGGACAGGGGTGCTCGCCAGTGAGATGACCTCAGAGACGCTGGCTATTGAGGTGGATCCGCAGGTGAACGACCCACTCCCGGAAGTTTGTTCCATCGAACCGAACTGGGGGGAACAAGATGGCGAAGGAGCCTCCGGTAGAAGCCATCAGAGATGACTTGACCAGATCTGGAGTTGGAAGTTGATGAGCTGAATTCGATGTGCTCAGGAGATACAGCTAGAGCCCCAGAGAAGTCAGACTACGATCGTGGCTCACCAAGCCGAGCAGAAGCCAGCCGCCCGAGTAGATCGGAGGAGCCGAGCAGCAGCTTCACCGAGAAAAAGCGAAGCTCTGCTTCAGGAGAGAACAGAGCAGAAACTTTGCTCTGCTCGACGGCTTCACGGGCAGCTGGTGGCGCCGGCAAGGAGGATCTGGTGCGGGAGACTCGGTGGGAGACGATGTCGGTGGGCAGAGGAAACCCCGGGCAGCACAGCTTCGGCGCGGGTGGAGAAGAAGATACGCAGGCCGGCGACGGGGAGCCCAGATCCGGCGACGGGGACGAGTCGGCGGCGCCCGGGATGAGGCGCGGGATTGCGGTGGGAGCGGCGGCGGTAGTGGGCTGGGGGAAGAAACTAGAGGAAGAAGACGGGGAGGGCGGCAACGGCTGGTAAAACCCTAACCCTAACCCTAGCCTTGCTCTGATACTATATTGGAATGAGGCTTGTATACATTCCAATAGACCAAGATGCCAATATATAACATGTACATGGTTTAAAATTATACAAAGAACACCCTACACTATCTACATATCTAACACTTTTAACAAGCCTATTTGGGATCGCCTCATAAAACACTACAAATGAGAGCAGATGCAGAATACGGCTGTGCAATTTGTCATATGATTGTAGCTTCTCAGCAGTATTGCACAAATGAGAGCAGAATTCTTTGCGTGGTTGTAGCTTCTATCTGTTGATATTTTCATAATTAAATAATATAATCCTTGTGTGCCCTCAGGGAAAAAAAGACGTTTTCATTTTGTTGGTGCTTCTCTTGTGTACTTTGGTCGTGCTGATTAAGTCAGGATGCATTTGCAGATTCCTGGATCAAGTCATTACAGTTTGGTCCTTTATTTCGTCACAAGATCATTGAAAAAAGGATCACTGTTGCAGCGTTTTGCCGATGGTGACGATGATTTCCGTAACAGCAGATTGAAGCTTATCCCATCTGTTCCGAAGGTCTGCTCTAGTGCAGTCATGCTGAGTCCATTGGTGTTGGCGTTTCTCACTTCAGCATCTTAACTTCTTCAGGGCTCTTGGATAGTGCGGCAAAGCGTGGGGAGCACCCCTTGCTTATTGGGAAAGGCTGTTGATTGCAGCTATGTGCGTGGTCCAGAGTACTTGGAAGTAAGGCATTACACATAACTACAACTCAAATTCTTTTTGTTGATGAACGGCATAGTACATTCTTTGGATCATGTGTGAACATGGCATGGTTGAGATTATAACCGAAGCAGCAAACACTAGATCCTTTTTTGGTCATCTGTGAACACACAAGGCATACATTCTAATATAGACAATTGTTCTGCAGGTAGATGTCGACATTGGATCCTCAGCGGTAGCTAATGGGGTTCTGGGCTTGGTGTTTGGTGTTGTTACCACTCTAGTGGTTGATATGGCTTTCCTTATACAGGTAAGGTTGCAGGCCCCAAATCTAAGTTCTTCAAGGTTCCAACTTCCGATACTCGGTTTAAAGAAGTTGTATCAATTGGATACTCGTTTCCTCCATTGTCACACCTGCAGGCAAACACATACGACGAGCTCCCGGAGCAGCTTCTGGGCGCTGCACGGCTATCACATATCGAGCCCTCCTCAGCGGTGGTTCCCGAACTCGATAACATGTCCTCAGGGGAGTGAATCAAGTGGTGCAGATTCTTTAATTCTTTCCTCAAAACTCTCTCCATTTGTTCAGTCGCTGCAGCTATTTGCAGCAATCGATCAGTGAAGTCCAGACAGTAAAAGGAATAATACACAAGCGCCTAGCTATACCCCGCTTTCCTACAGTTTTGTGTATCTTTTTACACCAGTCAGTTACTTTTGGATTCATGTACATGGTGCAGCCCTGTTATTAGTGACTACACGGCGTGGTGAAATTCATGTGCAGCCCTGTTATTATAACCGACGTGCTTAGCTGTTCTCTCTCTCTCTTTTTGTAAGGGAGTGAGCTCCCTCTAGTAACTTTTTTTTAGAGCAAATAACAAGAGCTTTATTAATTCATAGCAGGATTACAATCACTAGTGACGATGTCCATAATGAATTCGGGGATACAGTTCACCCAAGTACACATTTTTCTTCCCACCGAGGCTTCCTTTGCGCAACAATGAGTCGCTAAATTTGCACAACAAAACGAACTAAAATTCCTGCTAAGCTCTTCGATTTCATGCCAAATGCTCGCAATTTCTAATCTTGCGCCAACCCACTAGTTAATCATATCATCAAGAGTCAAATTACCCGACTCCAGAATCACCTAATTACAGCCCTGTCGAATTGCAAGCAGTCCATCTCTCGCTGCCAAAGCTTCAATAGTTAAGACACCAAGGAGATTGTTATACCATCGTGTCTTTGCCGCTATAAACTGCCATTCATAATCTCAAATAACAGAGCCCGAGCCTCCTGTGCACTGAATACCATCGAAAGCATCATCAATGTTAACTTTCAAATAGCCACGTCGCGGTGGATGCCATTTTGCCGGGCTCAGAACAGTAACCATTTTGTGGTATTGTCAAGCAGAAGAGCATCTTCCAGCATAACACTAATATGTTTGACAGCCATCACTGGGTTTCAGCTCTCCTTTCCATGCCTGTGATTATTCTGACCAATCCACAACGGCCATATCCAACAAACAAACAGGGCTGCATCGGCTGAAGAACATCCTCGACAAGCAAATCTACCGCCCATGTATCCGGGTGTAGAGTAGGAAGCTTTTTATCCGTAATCTCTTTAAAAGCCTGCCAGAAAAGAAGTGCAAAAGTGCATTCTATCGTAACATGGAAGATCGTTTCCTCTCTATTTTCACAATCCTCACAGTGGCTTTCCTTCAGGACATGGCAATGATGTAGTTCTTTCTTCACCGGTAAAATGTTATGGATTGCCCGCCACCAGAAAATACGCACCTTTGGTGAAGCTTTTAGTTTCCAAAGATGCTTCCACCAATGGCCTGAAATCGAAGATGAGGAAATTTGGTTCTCAACAGCAGATTGAGAATGCTCTCTCTAGTAACTACAAAGTATACATACAACAGTGTTGTAGCCTATTGTTGATCGATACCTTAGTTTGATGATTTTTCTAAATTCAGATATGTATCAATATGTTGTACTTTAGAAAGGCCTTTAATTAATGGAAGGAATCCATATGACACCTTGAAGTATGACTGTGCGGTCATTTAACTCACTGACCTAAAAAACCGGCTATTTGACCATCTCACGTTGTAAAACCAAGTCACTTAACCCCATGGTTGTTTTGGGGGGGGGGGGGGGTGGTTTTGCTTACGTGGAACCGGATGAGCCCGGTTTCACCACCATGGCTATTACGTGGCAATGATTAAGTAAATCAAAGTTATAACACTATGAGTCCCACATGTCAGGTGTGGCCTGGCTTAGCCAGCTGTGCGTAGTGCTATCCTGACATCGTGCTCTTTCTTCCTCGGTTCACAGAGAAAGCAGAGGAGCAGAGGCGCAGGGCAACATCGAGCTTAGGTAGCAGAATGACGACGCGGATGTGAGCATGGTGTGTTCTAGAGGGGGTGAACCAGATTTTGGTGGAATGGGATGCCGTATAGGACTATAGCAGCCGAAACAGCGGGGAAGAGGCGGCGGCCACGGAAGAGAGAGGAAAAAAGGGCGGTGGCGAATCCGACGGGATACGGTGGCATAAATGAGCGCACTACATGTTCCATAGTACGGGGAACCCATTTGTGAGGTCGATGAGAGTGGAAGAGGGGCTGAGAATGTTGGCGACGAGGAGGAGGAGAACGATGGCAACCTAGGCGTCGAGGACGGCCAGAGGAGGTGGGGGATAGCTTCATCATGGCGAGGTAGACCCCGTGATGCAACTGGTGAGGGGAGAAGACGACGGAGGCAGCGATTCGATGGGAGTATAGACGAGACCGGCAGTGAGACAGGTGGCATCCACATGTAGGCGGAAACGACAACGGTGCTCTAGTAGGGTTCTTCGAGGTTTGGCGACGCGCACGGGGACGGCCTGATCCGGTGCTGGAGGAGAGGAAGAAGCGGTGGAGGAGGGTGGAGCTCCTTAACGGCGTGCTGGAGCTCGACGGGGCGGAGACGGATGCCAATCTTGGCCGCCCACCGTTCGATCTCTGGCACCATGAGTGTGCCCGGGTGACCCAGCGGCCACAGCGTAGACTGCAGGTTCGGCGATTGCATTGTTGACCGCTTCACGCTGTAGTAGTGAGGAGAGGAGGCGATGCGCAGGAGGAGGAGGGGAGTGGGGTTGTTGGATCGGGTGTGTCTGGTGAGGAGCTTGTCGCAGCTAGCGATGGGGATGACCGGATTCGGTGCGTGAGTAGAGGAATAAGGCAGTGAGGACGACAGAGGTTGCGAGGATGACCAGATTCGATGCCAGAGGAGAGGAAGAAGCGGCAGAGGAGGGTAGAGATCCTTTACGGTGTGTTGGAGCTCGACGGGGCGGAGGTGGTTGCTGGGCTTGGCCGCCCACCGCTTGATCTCCGGCACCAGGAGCATGCCCGGGTGGCCTAGTAGCTGTAGTGTAGACTGCAGCATGGGCGAACCCTCTACGGATCAGGGGTGTTTAGCTGAACACCCATTTTCTTTTGTAAAATATCTGGTATATAATGGGTATATTAGATGTATATGTTATTAGTTATGCAAAATTATATATTTGTGTCCGCAAATGAATTCAGTTCGTACTCCTCACACCTCGTGCGCGGGCCATATAATACATTAGGCACATTTCCCTTCCTACTACAGCCCACCAAACCCTGGCGAACGAGTAGAGGCGTGAGCTACGAAGGTGAGCGACGGTCGGTGGACACGGTGCTACGTCGCGATAGCAAGTAGGCGTGAGGCGAGCGCAGGGCAAGCGTGTAGTAGCGCACATGTACTGGCGAACAAAGACGCGACGCGAGCAAGCAGGTGGCAGCGCAACAAACATGGAGGAAGGGAGCGGGCGGCACCAAGGGAGCAACATAGTGGCTGGGAGGGAGCGTGGTGGCGGGAAGGGAGCAGCATATCCAGCTCATCGTCATCGTCCTCTTTCCAGATCTAGGTGTGTTTCGTGCGCACCACTTCTTCTCCCTGGCTCTGCTCTGCTCCAGCTCTGATTCTTTCTAGAGTCTGGCCCTTTCCTCTGCTTTCTTGATTCTTTCCAATGGATGTTGTACAAAAATACAATCTTTGCCTTGGACAATGAACAGATTATTGGACATTTGTTACATATGTTTACATGCTAATTTTTGCTCTATGGAAGGAACATTCTTAGATGAGGTTCTTGCTGACAGGAAAAGAGTAGGATCAGCAAGGTATGCAACTTTCAAATTTTTTTTTTTGAAAAAGAAAGCAGGAGCTCTACGTATCATTGTTAGAGGAAGAAAATAAGTTTTAGCATTCTAGCTGCTACAACCTAGAACAGAAAAAAAAAACAACGACGACCAAGCACCAAGCACAAGGTTTGTTTTTTTTTGTTGAAAAAGAAGACAAGAGCTCTACCAATCATTCTTAGAGGAAGAAAAATAAGTTTTAGCAGTCTAGCTGCTACAACTCAGAATAGAAAAAAGTGAGAAAACAACAACGACCAAGCACCAAACACAGGGTTTTTTTTTTTAAAAAGAAGACATAAGCTCTACCAATCACTATTAGAGGAAAAAAATAAGTTTTAGCAATATAACTGCTACAACCCAGAACAGAAAAAAATAGAGAAAACAACAACGGCTAAGCACCAAGCACAAGTCTTGGACGTACCCTACAAAAACAACATAACTCAGCAAAATATGAAGCTTGGAGCTAAAATAGCTCTATTCCTAGTTTCCACCTCCTCAACTATAATTAATATCTATACTTTGCTGTTTAATTCATGTCATTATGATTGCCTTATATCATCCATTTCCTCGTATGAAATCATTAATTTCTATATTTTTTGTATTTTATTATATATACGCGTATCGTCGCATTAGTGTTTTTTTTGGGAAATGATATTTCACGGTATCGGCGTATTGGTATCGACATATCTGGACAACCTAGCTCCGAAATTCGAACATCTATTCTAAAAATCCTAGGTCTGCCATTGGATTGCAGGCTCGGCAACCGCGTCATCGACTGCTCCGCGCTATAGCTACGTGTAGAGGAGGTGACACGCAGGAGGAGGGGAGTTGGGTTGTTGGATCGGGCGCGGGTGGGAAGGAGGAGCAAGCGACGCGCAACGACGAAGAGGGAAGAGGAGGCCATGGCAAATTGGCGATGGCGTGGTGCTCTGCTCTCTCGCGCGCGCCAGAAATGATGGGTCAGTTGCCCATGTGGCGAAACCGGTCTCATCCAGTGCCACATAAGCAAAACCACCCTAAAACAGCTTAGAACAGCTATGTGGGTTAAGTGACTTGGTCAAATCCAGCCCATCAAAGCCCATCTCAAGATAAAACCACCTCCCCTGTTCTAATAAATTTGCACCCGCCCACTTGTCGCATTCTTCTTCCCGCGCACTCGGGTTTTAGTTGCTACCCTGATGGCCGCTGCCGCCGCGGCCCAGAGGCTCCTCTCCCGACGGGCCTACTCCTTCTCCGCCGCGGGCCCAGAGCCGCAGCTGCGCCCGGTGTTTCTCGCGGCCGCCGCCTGCCTCCTCGGTTTCCTCTGCGGGATGGCGCGGCGGCCGGTGGCGACAGGTACTCCCCGATGTGGTCCGGCGGTGGAGGGGCCGCGCGCCCACGGAGATGGCGCTGCTCTTCCCGGGCTACGACTACGAGCACTGGCTCATCGTCATGGACAAGCCCGGCGGGGAGGGTGCCACCGAGTAGCAAATGGTCAACTGCTACATCCAGACCCTCGCCAAGGTCGTCGGAAGGTGCCGCTCTATCCGCCGATCCGTCCCCTCATTTCGTGTTTAACGTCTGCGCACGCGTGCTTGTTGTGAAACAAAGTAATTTTGTTTGGAAGCTAACTTATATTGTCTCGGGTTGTGCTGCAGCGAGGAGCAGGGGCGGAGCTGGCCACAGGCTAAGCCTCGGGCCGGCCCAACTGTTTTTTTGTGTGCATAATGTTGTATTTTACCGATTTTTAAAGGAATTTTACATAGGTTTTTCATCTTAGGCCTCGGGCCATTGCCTTAGAGTCCTGAGGCCCAGCTCCGCCCCTGGCGAGGAGGCGAAAAAGAAGATTTACAATGTCTCGTGTGAGCGCTACCTCGGTTTCGGGTGTGAGATCGACAAGGAGACATCCAAAAGGAAGAGGAAATGTATGTAATGCACTGTTTGTTATATTACAGGGCTTCCTGGTGTTCTCTGTGCTCCCGGATTCGTATGTTGATCCTGAGTAAAGGACTATGGAGGTAGCGTTCTTGCCCCACTGATATAGTTTTCCTTTAGGGAATCAATGAGTTCCTATTGTCATATCTAGGACTGACATTTATGGGTCCCTTGTACGATTAGCTCTAGCTCATAGAAATAATTCTTTACATTGTAAATACCAAATACTTTACTTCCAATGACCGCGGCAATGTGATGAAGCCCCTACAGGCAATGCTTTACTTCCATTGCTTTGGGCTAGAAGCAATATTCTCTATTAGCAGCGCTGTACCTCTATGGAATGGAACATTGTGTGGAATGTAGATCACTGCGGCTGAGACATTAATTCATTAGAATGATTCGTCTTCAGCTCCGGTCCTAGATGTTCTAGGCCATCTTGCCAAAGCTGTGACGTCTTACAGACAATGTCCTGCTTTGAATGCTAATGGAATAATGAAAAATGTCTCTTTAACGGTTCAGCACCCCGGCAAAGTGGGGTTTAGATCAGTGATGAAACATAAATAGAACATTTACCGCCCCCCGGAGCTTTGCTTAATTCTAGGTGTAAATCTATGTTGGAGTTGGACCAGTGACCATTCTTGACCAAACTTGTCCAGTCCATCTTGGCAAAGCGGTGAAGCTTAATCGACAATGCCTTGCTTTGACTGCTAATAGACTAAAAGCCTGTTTGCTTTGCAACCTGGGCATCGATTGCCTGGCCGGGTCTGCTCCTGGAGAATGCCGGCAGTGTGTTTGCTCGCTGCCTGAGAGGCCACCAGGCCCAGGCGTAGAATTTGAAGGCCTGAGAGGCAGGGAATGCTGCCTGGAGACTGCTCAATTCACACCATTGATAGTTTGATCAAACGGTCTATTTTTCATTCACTAATTTCAGGCACAGGCTTTCAACCAAACAACTCATCTTCAGGTTTACCTGGCCAGACAAAAATCATCTACTTTTCAGGCTACCTCCAGGCACCACTTTTTCCCAGGCATGGAATCCAGGACACCAACCAAACAAGCCCTAAGGGCATATCTAATAGTGCCATCTCTAATTTTGCTATATCAACTTCACGTCACCGAAAGACAGATTTAGAGAACACCTCCAATAAACTGTTTCTAGCAAGTTGTCTCTAACATTCATGCCAAACCTATAATATTCTCACTCCTTCACCCCTCTCTCACATGCACTGGTTGCTTTGTTTTGGTTCGTGTGTAGAGATGGTTGTATGAGGAAGAGACGGCTTCTCTTCTCTATTATATTTCTCTCTCTTCTACCTAAGATTTTACTGACATAGAAGAGCTAACCGACAGCTGACGTGACACTATTGAAGATGCCCTAATATCAAGTGTCTCTCTAACGGTTCTGCACCTCAATGAAGTGGGGGCACAGATCAGTAGGGATGGAACATTATTACCAAGTTTGTCATTCACCACAGTGAAGTTGAATGATTTCACTAGAAGAAGTTTTAAACCAAATATAACTGATTTGTTGGTGTCACATCTAGCTGTTACAACAGTTTAATGTGATTCACATGTGTTGGTGCTTGACTGTTGTGGTAGTTTCTGGCCTACAGTTATTTGTGTACTTCATATGGATTTGTGCCATGCTGTTATTCAGTCCATCTTGGCAAAGCAAGAGGGTCATTTAGGCAATGTCTTGTTTTGAATGCTAATGGGCTTAAAGCAAATCTCTCTATCCGTTCTGCTCTTCGGTACAATGAAGTTGTGGATTGGTGGAGATGAAACATTAACCATGCATTTGCAGCCATTTTCTTTTGCTGTTTAGACTTCAGAATTTGGATACTTCAAATATCTCAATATCTTGGACGATTAGCCTACGTTGTTGAGATTACACTTGAAAAAAAATATTGATGCCCTTTAATCTATTTTATTTTGCAGCTGAGCTTTTTGTTAATGGGGAGATTGTTCAGAAGCCTCCGGAGAGACAGAGGCCTGCACAGTAGAGAGCAGCAGACAGGCCTAGGTACAATGACAGGACTCGCTATGCACGGAGGAGGGAGAACCAACGGTGAGGTGGGGTGATCAATCCAAAGACCAAATAACAAGCAGGGTGGATTCAGCTCCCAAATTAAAGGACAATACCATCTACCGAATGAACAATCTACCAGCTGCATGTTTTTGGTGTTGCTATTTTCATGTTGGTGATCGCCCATCTTGGATACATACTCTGTAGTTACTAGAGAGAGCTTGAAAGTAACTGGCTTGGGAAATGGGAATGCATTGTTGCTCTGCAGCCATGTGCACTTGTAAATCTGGTTTGAACTGCGACTTATAATAGATTAAGTACTATTAAGGGCATCTCCAATAGTATATTTATTTTTGTCCCTTAGTTATATCACGTCAACAAAATCCTAAGTAGAAGAGAGAGAGAGTATAAGTCGTCTCTTCCTAAAGAGACTGTCGAGCACGCGAAACAAGACATGATACATTAATCTACTCTAGCTGACATGCAGGTCCCTTTCAAAGAAAATATATAAAATATAAATGTTGGAGAGTGTGCTAGATATTATCTATTGGAGATGTTGTCTCTAAAGATAATGTAGTATATGTTAGAGACAAAGTTATCTCTAACTATAGGAGATGCCCTGAGGATTTTATTACCTGTGCTTTTTAGGACTATCAAGGAATTAATTACTAGTGCTTTTTAGTTGTTTCCTCCAGAATTTTCCTTTGTGCTCCTGAGGTCAGTAGTGTAGTAGGATAGAGTCATCACATGTTGTCATGCAATGCCAAGTAAGACTGCAAGAATAGAAGTGCTTCTTCCCAGTGTTTGTTGTTAAGCCTCAGTTTTTGCTGATTGCAAGTACAATTCGATGATCTTTTCCTGGGAGAAGTCTGTGAAATACCCCTTGCCCACAGAGAAGCCTTCAGCATCAGCAAGCCGCTGCACCCTGTCCTGCACCTGCTCTGCCCCGACCCTCGCCGGATCAAGCAGATTGCAGGCGACCTCCGCGACGCCGTCGCCGTGCGCGAGCCCCATGGCCTGCACGGAGCTGAGCCCGCCGCCGCGCTCGCTGACCCGGCGAGCTATCCGCTTCACGGCCTCGAGGTCGGAGGAGTACACCGGCACGTTGTAGTTGTCGACCCAGCCGGTTGCTCCGACGACCAGCACGCCCTTGGATGTCGACAGCCTCTCGGGTCCGGCGTCGGGGGCGATGGGCAGTGTCTCTGCGTCCAGTGCTCCCCTCCATTGACCCCCTGAAGAGTTGGGCTTGAAGTAGCCGAGCTGCCTCCTAATGGAGGCCAGGGTCCTCCCCTCCCCGTGAGCTGCTCCGTACAGAAACGTCGGCACTGCAGGGCGCCATTAGAGTGCACACAGTGAGCACCAAGAATTTGAGCAATGTACTGATCCTTCACGTGGAATGATTCGGAGAGAGAAATCAACAACAACCTTGAAGCTTGTCTCCGATGTCGGCGGCCACCGCTCTGGCGAGCGCGGCGACGTGGTCGACCGAGGCCTGGGCCAGAGGGTGGAAGCAGACGTGGTCGACGGCGCCGAGACGCGGGTGCGTGCCGGCGTGCGAGCCGAAGTCGATGGCCCCGAAGGCGGCGCTGACCGTGGCGAACACGGCGCGCTGCAGCGGCGGCGGGGAGGTCGCGTTCTCGGCGGCGAGGGGCGAGACGAGCGTGTAGCCGACCCTGTTGTAGGCGTCGTCGGTGAACCTGTTGACGAGGACGGCGGAGGCGTCGCCGGCCGGGTGGAGGTGGAGGCGCGCCGCCTGCTCGACGGCGCGCAGGGCCGGCGCGTTCCGGCTCTCGGAGATGTAGAGCTTGCAGCAGACCAGCATCTGCCTCAGCATCGTCGTCCTCGTGATTTCTTCTTGTCTCACCCACCCACCCTCCTGCTAGCCCTAGTTCTCGGGATCTCCTCTCCCGAGTGACTCATCCCGCATCGAGATGATCCCTAACGACATTTGTTCGGTTGGTCCAAGAAGAGAACAAGTGTCCACCATATCAGCCACACAACGGGAATGCAAACTTGTTCATCCATTCTTTAGCAGAATTTCTCACTCTGAACAGACTTTGCATCTGTCAAGCAGGTTGTTGGCTTCAGCCCAACACACACTTGCGAGCAGGGATGAAAAAACCCGGTGATTTATCGATAGTAAGCGGGAACGAAAAAACCGGCCGTTTTTTCAGGTTTTACAAATTTAAATTCTAATTTTTGAATTTCAACTAGTTTTTAAGTAAATTCAAACGAATTTTATCCGGATTTTTTTCTGGACCAGATTTTTTTCCAAGAAATCCAGTAACCAGCCAGTTACTGGCCAGTTTTTTTTTCTCGGCCGACGACTGGAATTTGGTCTGGTACCGACTTTTGGATCCTTGCTTGTGAGCATGCCAACAAAACTGTCAATGCTTGTTCAAGGGTGACTCAAAAACTCCCAAGAACCTCTAAATTTTCTAGGAACAGCATTCGTTGACAATGCTTCGGTGGTCTTTTCGAAGAATACGTTGGGAGTTGTTGAGGCAAAATTGTCCAATGCCAAGTCTCAAGTTCTCAACTAGTGACATGAGCAGCCATTGGCAGCGTGTCTTCAATGTGTCCCTAAAACACAGATTATACAAGATCCTGATGCCTGTCTTGCTGAGATTGCCCTTGGGAGATTACATATCAGGCAGCGTGGTGTAGTATTATTCCAGTCCAGCTACAAAATTTGAAAAAAAAAGCCAAGACCTATATGTTGCCATGCAAATTCCATGCAACCGACTATATCTTGCCCCTGCAAATTTCAGGCAGCATCCTATTCTATCTCCTGATATATGATAAGCTAAAGCGCTAATGAAATGTGGGTAGCTCTTAAAATCGGCTATCCTGATGCCCCAGCTGCCTTCGCATCCTTCTCGTCTTCACCTTGCTCTTCCTTTGCAAATTCCTCGATCAGCATAAGTTGTCTCTGTGTCAGGTTCCTGCAAGAAATGTTATGTAAGATTTACCTGTAAGGCTGTAACAGCACAGGGCAGGTAGTAAATTTTGAAGATAACTTACACAGGGATGTTGACATTGAAATGGATATATTGATCTCCATAGAACGATGAGTTTCTTGTCTTGATTCCTGCAGGATACGATAACGCTTAGGACTATATGCAAAAGGAAATGAATCATTTGTCAAGTTCCTAAGAGCCATGACGGAACTATTTTTTAATATGACCATTAGCTGATAAATGGTGTCCTACATACATAATGTCTGTAGCGAAGTTGAGGATTCACCTAAATGCATGTTAAAATGAAATCACAGCATTTGATTCCGCAGCTTATTCTTACTACATGAACTAAACTAGAATGGCAAATGGTGATCGGCGATGATCAAAATTTTCAGTTGCTTCACCACAAGAGAAGAAATACTGGTAGCACATTCTGTTCCCTTTGTTGCTTATTCATACATTTGTTGTTTCACCTTAACCTAAATATTTCGTTTTGTGGATGCCTACTGGTTACTGGGGCTTCCAATTTTTCTGAAAAGGTTTCTAAAAGACATGAGACATATTACAACATGTAAGCATTAATTACTAAATACGTCACCATGTGCACATTAAAGAGAAAATATGAACCAAAAGATAAACAGTCTGTAGTATAACTCACCTTTTCCTCTCAGAACAACCTTCTGACCAGGTTGAGTACCAGGCTTCACCTGTGACAACAAGGTAAACGAGACCAATCAAGAATTTCTCACTTGATTAACTTTGCACAATGAAGCGAAAATGATTTTGGACTTACCTTTAGAACAACATCTCCTGTGAGAGTTGGAACTTGAAGAGTCCCTCCCAAAATTGCCTATAAAACATGCATGAAATTATTCCAAATCTGAAATCCTGAATACTGGTAAAATCTGATGAAAATAATTGTGTAGGACTGCAGGAGATGCCTACTAGACAATCACATTTAAGTGTCACTACAGCGCCACTATAGATAGTGTCAGTATGTCACCACAGGATCACAAGAGATACTGGTACACAACTATTTTTAACATGCAAACTCCATCATGAGCCGTCCGAATCAATGCGAGGAGAGGTTGTTATCAGTCTGATTTAGAGTCCATATGGAAGCTACCCAAGAACAAATTTAGCGAACACAGTCTGTTCTCATATTGATTGGATGGCTTCGGACGGAGTTCACATGTTAGCACTGAGAACGTTGATCACCTTGTACACTCAATTAACTGAGTCATGACTCATGACCAGGGAAAAAATTCCCGGCCGGTAACCGCCTGTTACCAGCCAGGGTTCGGGATCTAAAATCCCGAACGGTTTCTTTTCTATTTGTCAAATTCAAATTTCGGCTGGTTTTTAAGCAAATTCATCCGAAAAAATTCCGGTTTGAATAGTAACCGGCCGGTTACCGTTCCCGCCCCCCTGCCGGGATCCAAAACAGTACCGGTTCTGTGATCCTTGCTCATGACAAATAAAAAGGTCATAGGGCGCAGACATAGGAACATGCCTCAAATTACCTGAGTCACATTCAACACAGCATCTACATGAATATCACCTCTCTCTCTTCGGAATACAGGATCCTCATGAACCTGGAAAAAGAATAGCATGTTGAAGGTCGACTAGCATTTTGAAGGTCGACTGTTTATCTTTATTCATTGGCCATTAGTAGAACTACTAAATGGGGAGAAGACTAACCTTGAGGGTTACATACAGATCACCAGGATGATTACCCTCTGGATCTGCTCCGCCTGATCTAGCCACTTTTATAATATCATTGTCATCAGTACCTGCACAAACAAAATAATGTTCAAGGACATTAAGCAACACAGAACAAGATCATGTGGGTACAAGTTAATGTCAACAACTTGAAACCTACCAGGCACTATATCTAGCCGGACTGTTTTTGTTCCTGGCACAATTTTATTTCCATTGCAAGACTTGCAGAATTCCTAACAACATAATAACATTGTAATCTGTTAAAATGTGGCAATGCAAACATCTAGAAGACTCTAAACTTTTGCAAGAACAAGGACATTTCTAGGGAGTATTCTAGAGTAGCTAATTAAATAAATTAGGCAAACTTCTAGTATCTATATATTTTGTAAGAAGTGTGTAGATTCTAGATATTTTAGTTGAAGGGCTATGATCTTGACACTTGTCAAGAATTCAATGGCCCACAAGCTCTATAAATAGAGGCCATGATCTCTTGCCATGCCATATAGTATGATAGCATGGTAGAAGGAAATAAGAGTGTAGGGAGTGAGTGCTAGGTTAGCCACGTAAAGGGGTGTGTGTGTTCACTTTTGTGTAATAGTGTTGGTATTTTAATAAAGTAGCATTTTGTAATTGTAAGTCTCGTGGTTAGGCTGTGCTATTTCTAAGCACATAGTGCATTATTAAGTTGTGATTCAACGTGAGTGGCTCGGCCACCCAGAATAACAAAAGTTATAGCTTTAACGTGAGTGACTCAGCCGTCCGAAAGGAGAACGGTCTTGGCTTCAACGTGAGTGGCTCAGTCGTTCGGAAGCCAATAATTAATAGTGCACTAAGTAACCATTAAAGGATAATCGACTTTTGATGTAGCGTGTGTTGGTCCTCATTAGTGTGGGTATTAGGCCTACCCCAAATTCCCAATATAATCACCAGCTCACAATAATTAATCAGAAGGTAGACACAGTACCGAAAGCATATCGTGGACAAGCATAACTTCAAAGCTCAAATACATATCCTATTTCATATAGAACAACAGAGCTCAAAAAATGTATCCCTTAGAATTTTGGCTGATTCAATCCACATATCTACTTACTCCCTCCGTTTTTTAGATGTCGTTTTCGAATGCGTGCAGTCAACTTTTTAAAATTTTGACCATTAATATGCACAAAATTATTTGGGTCTATGTTGTGGGAAAGTCCCCATGCTACCTCCAGCAGACAACAGTCTCTGCAAGGTGAAGTGCGCCTAAGTGTCCCACGGCAACTTCGGGGAAACACGGCTCCTCTATGGATCCACCCCGGACCTAATGTGCTACGGCTCTGACCCTGCTCACCCTCGGTTGGGAAGCGACCTCAGGGGTGGCGGGACCCGCTTGACGGACGGACAAAAGTACCCTCCCGCTTGCACTAAGACACGGGAGTTGAAATGTAATTTCTGGTATCTCCTCCTTCCGCCCTATAAATAGCCACTTGTAACTCTTACAAGACATGCAATACACTTGTATGGACCCTTGCGTGTGATTCTCATTGAGTCTCCTCCCTTGCATCCTCGGCGGGCGACACATCCGACCAGGGGTGCCTATAAGTTTACTGTTCGATCTCGTATTGACGACAGTTCATCACATTGAAATGATATCATTAGATTGGTCATCAAAAATACTTTCGTATCATTATATTTTTAATAATTTTTACTAAAATATAATTGGAAAAAGTAATGATCAAAGGTACATATTGCCATATTGGAGATCGTGTCGATGTCCAAAACGACAATTAAAAAAAAACCGAGGTAGTATCAGACAACTGGCCTTAGATGGGGTCAGTAACTACCTAGATCCCAAGTCATAGGATCATTTATGAATAGTAGGATAACAAACCGCAAGATTCAAAAGGGTTCATAACCATCAGCCGTCATGTCATGTACTAGCAATGTATGATAGTCAAATTTGGATATACACAACCCTACACAATACAGTAATTCTGGTTACCTAAATGGAAGTAATGTATATATTTTTCAAATTAAACTTTAAATAATTTTTCCAATGATATAAACTTTAAATAGTTAGCCTTCACGATGATTTATTGAAGGCCTGATACTGTGCTACACCAAACAAGGACCTTTATCTAAACTGAAAGTTGTTATTACAGAGATATCCTACCTTTACACTCTTCCCTGAACCACCACACTGTGTGCATGTTGTTTGCATCCTGAATATACCAGTTTGCATGAAGATCTGTTAACGTTAAAGAAAAAATGAAGAAAAATAAGCACACGAATAATATTTGAATGAATATACCCATTAAATAGATAGCAACATGCTGAAGGAAGAACTAACAAATCCTGAACCCCTGCAAGCTAGACAAGTTTCGGGTTTGGTTCCAGGAGGTACACCAGCTCCCTCTGAAAAAACATACTCTCATCAGGAATTTTTTCTTCAGACATCATTGCTTAAAAAATCTAGTCAGTAACTATAAATGCATCTACATACTGCAGGTTTCACATGTTACAAAAGTTTGAAAATTGATCGTTTTGGTGCATCCTTGAACTGCTTCCATAAATGATAATTCAAGCGCAACCTGCAAAATGGAATACATGAAATTCCGATTCACAGAGTGGGGCTATAATGGCCAAAGAAAATTAGTGTAGAAATAACCTTAGCATCGTGTCCGCTAACTTCTCTATCCCTGAAGATTTTGCTAAAGAACTTCATAACAAACAGAGACAGCAAAAGTCAAATTAGTTCTGTTTGATTCATAAGAAGACCAAAATATCCGAACCAACAAAAAAATTATCTGTTCAGTATCAAGTATCAACGAAAACAGGAATGCAAAAATATAAAAACAAAGGAATATTATTTGTTTAGCAAGCTATAAAATAATGCGATGAAAGAAAGAAAGAAATATTTGTGAAATAAGAGGTTATGCAAGGTGCTTTAAGAAAACATCTAAATATATCACATATAATTAAAAGAAATAATCTAGTATCCATGTCAAATTGGTCATCATAAAAAAGTCAAGCATATAAGATAAGAGGACAAAAACAGGGGTATGTATCGTCTAATGATTGATGAACACAAGTTTGAGCTTGGCTCAAAACAGTTCCATAAATAGAAAACTGCAGAGATGAAATGATTTTCCAAAGACCATAGTAACTTTTTCTGTATAGTCAGTGATATGACATTATGCTAAAAATTTGAAAAGAAGCAAAACTACCCAATTAAAATCTGAAGACAACATACTAGTACAAATAATACAAAAAAGAGATGGCATACATCATTCATTCCGCCGCCGCCGCCACCACCGAAAATACCCTCAAAAGGATTGCCAAAACCGCCCTCGAATGGGCCGCCAGGTCCACCTCCTCCAGCAGAAGCTTTCTCATACTGATCGGGGCCAACCTGTAAAAATCGGGCCAAGGAGAAATAAATGCTAGTTCCATGATGGTCCAAGACACTGGGCAAGCTTACACTAAAAGGTTGGTGACTTGGTGTTGTAAGTTTCCCTGGTGTACAGTATGGACAAGCGACAATCAAACAATTAGCCAAACTGAATTATTACTGACAGTAATTATCTTGGGGTAAGAGGAACTAATAACATAAAGTTTCAGATTTTCAGTTGTTTGCAACTCATGAGCACATAGGTAACATGCATTGACAGTGAAAAATTGTAGACATATGAATAATTGAAGAGGTTGGATTGTTACCTGATCATACAACGATCTTTTTGGTTCATCCTTCAAAGTCTACAGGGAAGGGGGGAAAGTATGTCTCAGTACTCTCAGAAGCTATACATATGTACTTCAAGTAAGGATTCCACGCTGAAAGAAAATAAAGTACCTCATAAGCTCGCTGAACCTCTTGAAACTTCCTTTCTGCATCAGCATCACCTTTATTTGTATCTGGATGAAGCTTCTTCGCAAGCTTTTAGGGAAAAAACAAATGAAAAAAAAGATAGGATGGTAAGGTAAATTGCATGCCATGGAAAAGAAGAATTGTCTTATAATGTAGAGTATAAAGAAAATTAAATATCAGCATGTGCTACCCTGGTAATACCAATGCTATAGAAATCACATATATAACTTATGATTGGTGTGTAATTAAACATTGAGGAGGAGAATTCATTTCCTCCACAGCAGTGCATCAAAACATCCAAAGGCCCTTTACTTATACCACCTTATACATTCTTTAAGAGTCCATGTAACATTTTCTAGAGACATTTTGGAATTGGCCAACATACAGAAATGGGTAAATATTAACAGCTTATATACAGCCTTGCTACTAAAAATGGGTGATTTCTAAGCATGAAACTTATGATGCATATGTTAAGACATTTAGCACATATTACTTGTGTATTTGGAATTTCAAACATTTATCGACTAAAATTACAGACCAAAGGCAAACCATTTTGTTCGATCCTAAATTGTAAGATTCAAAGTTACAAATTAGAACCCTAAGCATGACAATAGCTGTGTTCAGCATCACCATTGTTGTCAAGATGTCGCCTAGTCGTCGCCTAATCGGCGATTAATTGTCCAGTCAGTCAGGGATCACGACTAGGGACTAACGACTCGGCTAGTTTTTCTAGTCAGGCGACTAGCTCCGACTAGACGTCGGCTTGGGAGTTCAAGTCGAGCGACTAGCTGGGCTGAGGCCCACTGTCAGGAGGATGATATAGATTCTAGCAGGGCTGAGGCACAAGAGAGAGGGGCAACACTGGACTCAGAAAGCGAAGCAGAGAGAGGGGCGGAAGAACCCTAGCCCGAGGGGCCACGGCTGCCCGCGGCACCTCGTCCTCCTCCTGGTGCCGGTCTCCGCCTCCTCCTGCTCTGCCGGTCGCCGCTCCTCGTCCTCCTCCAGACACAACTCCTCCGCCTCCTCCTGCTTTGCCGGTCGCCACGCCTCGACCTCCTCCTGACACGCCGCCTCCTCCTGCTCTGTCGCCTCCCGATTCCGAAGGTGCTCCTCCGCCTCCCCAACTCCCCAGCCTAGGTTGCCGTTGCCTTCATCTCCTGGTAAGTAGCACTTCCCCCTCCCCTCATCATCTCCTTTTTTTTTGTAGATCTAGCAAGTAGTAGAGTAGTAGAATTCTACTATAGTACATTGAATGATATACTATGTATGTGTCCAATATAGTCTAGTTACTCTAGTACATTGAATGCTCAGTTCAGCCATGCCCGGCTGCAGACTAGTCGCGACGGTCCCATGGTGACTCGACTTTACGACTTAATAACCCTGGCAAGAACCACTCTAATTCCCTAAAACTGCCAGGTCCAATTGCAGCCAACCATACCGCATAATATGCCTTCTTGATCTCCCCCTGGCTCGCGTTCTTGTTCACGCCGAGCACATCGTAGTAATCCCTCGCCGCCACCGGCCTGGTCCCTGCGCAACCACGCATCCAACAGAACCACACACCTCAGCCGAGCTCACCAAATAAGAAACGAACGAAAAAAGCAACCCTTCCTATTCCCCCCTTCTCACCGTGGAAGAACCTGCTACTATTCGGCGAGGAAAGCGGCGACCTCCAGGGGGGAGCCGCGCGACCCACGTCGCTCCATCTCGCTGCACGCAAGCAACCAAAGATCAATCACGGGAAGCACGATGCAGCCAACTAGACCCCAAGAAATCGGGAGACCCAGTAGGGGGCTCACCTCTGTGGGTGCGCCAAGGGTGGAAGGAGGTGTACGAGGGGGCGTTGGCGGAGGAGGAGAGGGAGCGGCGGGCGAGGAGTAGCGCGAGGCGCGTGCCACTGGGGAGCCGCATGGTGGCGCGGTGCAGTGAGGTCGTGTGGCCTCGCCGTCGCCCCGCGTTCTTACGGGTTAAGAAGAAGAGAGTGCGAGGAGGGCAAGGAACGTTCTGGAATGCGCGGCTTGGCGGGCTGCGCCTTCTTCTCCAGCCGCGAGATGGGCCGTACGGCATTTGCTTTCGACGGCCCATTAGGTCTCGAGTTCATTGCTCCTTGGGCGTTTCAAATTTGGAGTTCAAAGTACTGGCCCATATCCTAAGAGCACGCGGGAATTTGGCAGGAATTCATTGTGCAGGAAGCGAAAATTTTGGGTTCCAAAATACCAGCAGAAGTCCGAGAGCTTGTTAGGAGTTTTTTTCATTCTAATTTTGTTTTTCAATTCAAGCGGAGGGATGCGAATAATTTTGCACATTGTTGAGCTAAGTTTGCTTGTAGTAACCCTGGAATTTCAGAACGGTTCCTAAGAAAACGGGGCCTAAGGATGCGACAACTGAGCCAGGACGTAGAGTAATTCATGGGAAATGATCAATTGTGATTGAGATATTTTGCAGTACAATGTAAATTAGCATCTCCAAATCAACACGTACGCCTGTGTATACATCAGGCTTGACCACCCCTTGACCGGGGAGCAGTTATTAGGTTTGTACGGCGGCGGGGTTGCTTCAGGTTGGCGACCGCCGCCGCTGTGCGCGCTAGGCTGCAGGACACGTCGGCGTTGGACTAGCTTCCGATGGAGACCGGCCAGCAGTCGAAGGTGAAGCTTAGCTCGCTGGTCCAAAATAAATCATGCCAATATTCGTGCTACTGCTGCGATCGATCAGCTTCTCTACACCGTGATTACTTTATTCGATCGAAATCGCGCGTGCAGCTGGTCCAATAGGATAGCGGCTTTAATTTATGGTTGCACGCAACGACGAAGCATCCACACACGACGAGCACATGCATGCATGCACACTTGAAAACTTCAGTCGTACGCCGCCCTCGCCGGAGCCCTGGCCGCCACCGCCACCGCCGTCTCTTCTTGCATCCGGCGCCTGCCCGCGATGCCAACATCGATCGTCATTCATACAAGAATCCTTAAGATCGAGAGCACAGGCTGTTTTTTTTTATTTATACGGGCACGGGGAAGCGCAAGTACGTAACGAACGAAATAATGACCAAAATAAACTCAAACGCAGTACAACACATATGCAGTGCCGATTTCGATAGGCACTGCATATCCATGTCAAGCCGTACAATTGACCCGCGAACTAGTGCTACTGTCAGTGTCATCTTCGTAGCTGAAATCCACCGACGGGCAGGACACAATGATGTCGTACAGCCGCGAGCGCGCATGCCCGTACCTGAACCGCACCTGGGCTTTGATCACCACCTCCGGGTACCGATCGTCCTCCTCCTCCTCGTCGCCGCCGCTGCTACTGTTCTTTTGGCTATCACGGTTGAGCTTCTCGTCGATTGTTACCTCGCCCCCTACGGGGTACCTGCTCGTGTTCTGCGACCTCTGCCACGGCCAAGTGCTCGTGTCGACGACTGCCGGGGCCCACGACGTCTTGCGGATCCACACCTCGACTTGCATGGCGCCGTAATGCACCTCGGTGAGCCGGCTGGTGTTGTTGGCCACGAGGGTGAAGTTGAAGTACTTGGCCGGTCCGTGATCAGGACCGACTGTCGGGTCGGCGAGGTGGAAATAGATATGTGCGGGGCAGAGGAGGACGGAGACGACGGAGACGACGGCGATGGCGGCGAGGGTCCCGGCCAGGGCTGCAAGGATGTACTGCTTGCTGCCCCATGATCTGCCGCTACGCCGAGAAGCAGGTGCAATACTGATCGCCATAGGAATATGTTATATATACTGATCAATAAGTGGCTCTACAGTACACTGATTGATATATGGAGCACTGCTACTCCTATATATACGCATGCATCCTCAACAACTAACGTGAAATTAATGATTCATTCACCTGAAAGATCAAGCACGTACGGCATGCCGCAGGCCGGGAGGCATGCGTGCACGTGCATACATGTGTATCCATGATTGCACGCCGTAACGATAAAAGGAAAATCAAAGGAAAATGTGTAATTAAAGCTCCCAATTCAGTTAGCTTCTAATTAAAGGAAACACAGTTCATTTCATTTGCAGGCCTTTTTCTTTTTGAGATTTCATGTGGGGACCAAAAAAGAACTCGATCGAGATACGATTTCACAGGTAACGTGCGAGTATGCAACATACTACTGCATAAATCCCCGTCTACTTCTCGCTTGCTGTCTGTCTATCTATCTATCTATCTATCTATTTATTATCTTATTAAAACAGAGTTGAAGAAAACCACTATGTTCGCTCTAAATGGCTACAAATTCCTACGTTAATTAGAGGAAAAAAAAAGAGAAAGATCTACATCGTTAATCGTGGTGGGTTCAGATTATAACGATCTTGATTAAAAGAAAACGTTCATGTCAAGTATAATCCATAAGTAACAGAAATTCGGAATAAAAAATAAAACAAAAATAGAAATTTGATTTCTATACGAATTTCGAAGTAAAATATCTAAATAAATATAATTCGGAATGTGGAAGAAGAGGACATCAAGCACGTATAACATTACACATGTGTATATACATCATGCATCCCTACGAATAGAAACACAGACGTATAGAAGCAGAGGATCAAAGATCTTGGGGTAGAAATTGTTGGAAGTTGTTTTCAAACAACAAGTTGTGTCTCTTCATGTAAGGGTGCATTCGAAGAGTCGTGTATCTTCATTTCGCATCCTTTCACGGGAGGGTGCATTCGAAGAGTTGCGTACCTGTAAGATCGAGGAGGCCGACTAGAGAGGGGTGAATAGGCGGTTTTAAAAACGTCTTTGGCTAAAACCAATTTCTAATGCGGAATTGTAAATCAAATCGGTTTTTCACAATTAAGACCTAAATCATCTAGTCTTGACTAAGTGCACCAACAATAAGACTATTGACTATAAAAGCAATCATACAAAGACAAGTAAGCAATTTATTACGAGGAATGTAAATTGCACAATAACAAGCACAGGAAGGCAAACCACGATGACGCGATGATGTTTTACCGTGGTGATCAGAGACTTGCCAGTCTCCCCTAATCCACGTTGAGGTAAGTCCAACACTTAGACTGACTCACAACTTGAACCAACACCTCAATCCACTCGGCGTTGCTCTTCCTCCACTCCGGAGATGGCGAGCACCAAACCACTCACAAACCGCCCGGGTCTTCTCACAACCTTCTTGAAGAAGATCACCGGCGCAACTCCTCTAAGCCGAATCAAGTGTCTAAGCTCAATGGATACACAATCCACTACCTAATTGCAACACATGCACTTAGGGTTTACTCTCTAAGCTCACTAAGTGCAACACATGCACATAAGAGATGAGAGGGCTTGCTCTTGGCTCAAAGGAATGGGTAATGGCACCAGCAACCTCTACTAGCAATCCAGTCTTCCAACCAAACATCAAGACCGGTAAAAGACTAGGAACACATCCTTAGCCCTAGCTAGTCATATCTTTGCCTTGAGCATCACTTGAAGCTTGATGATGCACACCTTTACTTCAAGACTAGGTCATTGACTTGAACATTCATCAACACATGATGACTTGAATTGACGATCAACTCATGATCATATCTTCTTAGAGATCTTGATATGCATCAACACATGATGCATCCTTTACTCCAAGCTCTTGACTTCAATATCATAAACGCATGATGATCTTCTTTACTTCGGGATCTTAGCTTAAACATCATCAACACATGATGATTTCCTTCATCCCGAGCCTTGACTTGATGACGATCAACTCATGATGTCATTCAAAGGCTTCATCATCATGGAACATATTCATCCAACTCATAGAAAATGTTAGTTCCAAAATATTATTGTTATTAATTACCAAAATATATCATTAACTCATAATGGCGGGTCTAGATTCTTCAGTATCTTCATTTCGCATCCTTTCAAACCCTATATAAAGAGATGCCCTTCAGATTTTGAGATGCACTTCTCAATCCCATTCTCTTGTTCTGTTCATGACAGGTTTTCACTTTTCTTTAGTGCAAACTTCATCTAGGCTTGCCATATCCTACTAGCTTATTTGCAGTAGACCTCAAAACATTTAGATAGGGTGCAAATAATCGCTTTAGGAAAGCGCTTTGGCATGATTCAAGTCTCCTACTCCAAAAAATTCCCAATAATTCACTGCTTCATTATAAGGATATTCTGGCGCAAGTTGGATATCAAGTGTTGGAGATAGCAAATCCACAACAAGATGGGTATTTACATTGGCCGGTGGGGCTATTTCTTGGAAATCCAAGAAACAAACTTGTATTACTCATTCCACTATGGAATCTGAATTTGTGGCTCTTGCTTCGGTAGGACAAGAAGCTGAATGGTTAAGGGATCTTCTTTTAGAAATTCCACTGGCACATGAAAATGTATCGGCACTATCAATACATTGTGATAGTCAGGCTACTTTAGCTAGAGCGTACAATGAAGCGTACATATGAGTCTAAGACATGATTATGTGAGGAAATTAATCAAGGATGGAATAATTTCTTTATTATTTGTGAGAACAAATGTTAACCTTGCTGATCCTTTTACTAAACCTCTCACAAGAGACTTGGTAAAGAAGACTTCCTTGGAAATGGGACTTAAACTCAATAATAAATCCATTAACAATGGCAACCCAACCTAACACTAGTAATTAACTAGTTTTATGGTTCAAAGGGTAACAACAAGTTGTGACGTGGATGGTTCAACATTTATCTAACTGTGAAATGTTGGCTGTTACTGTTTGAGGGTTGAGTATTTTACTCTTAATGAGATTCAGTCGTTGAGGACAAGTATCTATAAGTAACAGAGATACTGGAAGAATTTCGCCTATATGAAAAATGAGATGGTGCCGTCTCTAAATGGGAGTAGAGTTTCTCTCATAATTTTTCATTAATATAGGATGAGCACATAGCCATTAATAGTGCTAAGCGTGCTTTTGTGGACAGAACGTTGTAAAGAATATGTGTAATGCATGACCAGTTTTGATATAAGGAATAATTTGTTCAAAGCTTTTATGCTACCTTTAATTTCATCAAAACTTTGTTGTGTATTTACTAAGGTTAGGTTCAAATCGAAAGATACCCAACTGTATTAATATTCTTTTATTACCGTGTATGAACTTGTTTATTTTAAAACAAGTGGGGGATTGTTGGAAGTTGTTTTCAAACAACAAGTTGTATCTCTTCATGAGAGGGTGCATTCAAAGAGTCGTGTCTCTTCATTTCGCATCCTTTCACGGGAGGGTGCATTCGAAGAGTCGCGTCTCTTCATTTCGCATTCTTTCAAACTCTATATAAAGAGACGTCCTTCATATTTTGAGATGCACTTCTCAATCCCATTCTCTTGTTCTGTTCACGACGGGTTTTCACTTTGTTTTAGTGCAAACTTCGTCCAAGCTTGTCTTATCCTACTAGCTTATTTGCAGTTGACCCTCAAAGCATTTAGATAGGGTGCAAATAATTGCTTTAGGAAAGTGCTTTGGCGTGATTCAAGTCTCCTACTCCACAAAATTCCCAACAGAAATGACACAGCCGTAGGGAATAGGCTCGGGGCCACCAAAGAGGGCATGATGGGTGTCCCCAGTAGGGATCGGCGATGGTTGCACGTTTACGCACATTGATGTCTTAACACAGCAATAATCAATAATTGGAGAGAAGTAGAAAATAACTATGTGGAAGAGTATTTCATTGGAAGAGGTAGTCGTTGAGAGGGATTGATCAAGAATTGAGCTTGATGTTGGAGGTTGAAGAAGAAAAGCTGTGATAGAGAGAATAGATAGAAGACATACGGTTCGGTGCAACAACGGGCGTGTGAGAGAAGGTAGGTCACCCATGGTGCATCCGTTTATGTGTGAGTAAAATACTCTAATACTATGTAAACCAATAAGATAATTTGCCGCACACATAATCAACATATTACATGAGATTAAATAGAGGGAGATGTGCATGCATACATTTTAGAAAAGAGTAACTAATGGAGGAAGAATAGGGGCATGTAGCTACATAATCCATACATGATGGAGATTGGTTATGTTTTTAAGAACTCTCACAACTTATTATGCTCAATGATTTTCTTTCATCAAAACTCATACTTTAATTACGTTCCCCAAGCTGTATTTTCTTTCAAGCTTCTATTGTTGTTTCTAATGTTTTTTTTGGGGCTGTTTGGTTGATGGCCAAAATAAGCCAAACCAATTTTTTTTGGTATAGCCAAAACCTAGGCAAAGCTAAATTTTGACAAAAAGAACATTGTTTGGATCGTGGTTGAGCCAAATTTCGGTGTTACCAAAATTTTGGTGAGCGATTTTCTCGCGCTCGGATTGCCCACGTGTGACATTGAATTTCATTGACGCTACAATTTTTTGTGGACGTTACCAAATTTGGGCAGTAAACCAAACAACCACCAATTTTCGTTGGTGTTACCAATATTTGGTTTGGTTTGCAAGGTTAGCAAACCAAACAATTCCTATTCTGAAGCATCTAAGTTATATTATTTGATACTATAAACTTTAAAATAAATCTAGTCGTGCAAATACAGGGGCCACCCATCTAGTTATTCTTAAAGCAAAGCAAAGCACCCTGATTGGTCACTCTGTCCGGCTTTTAATTTGATTTGCTCCCTGTCCTTTGGCTGCTTCTCACTGACGAGAGCATTCGACCTTTTGGGTCCACCCCTCTTCAAAATATGGCACAAATGATCATAAAAAAATTCCAAATAAAATTTGATAGCATTGACATGAAAATAATCTAACCAAACATAATTAAGTCTTTACTGTTAGCAAGGGATGGTCAATCTAGCATGCATCTATACATCTCGATAAATAAAAAAATAAAACTGTTGGTGTCAAAGGCGCCTCCATCCGCTACCGCAGAAAATATCATCATAGACGGTTAAAAAACGTCATCACAGACGGTTTCGTAAGATATCTGAGTTGATGGATCAGTAATGACATGAAGTCATCACAGACGGTTTGAAAACCGCCTGTAATACATGCTATCACAGACGGTTATTAACTCAGAACCATCTGTGATAGTTGATTATCACATATGGTTTGTAGATAAAACCGTCTGTGATAGCTGATGTATCACAGACGGTTCCATAGGACGAACCGTCTGTGATGACAAATCGTCTCTGATTAATCTCTTCTCTATAAAATCTCTAAGCTGTGGTGTGTGTGTGTCTATATATATATATAGTTCGTAGTCCCTTGTTAGCTAATATATATATATATATATATATATATATATATATATATATATAGGGGAACGTATCTAGTGCTAATGGCTATTTGGGTGCTAAAATGCTAATGCTAACCAAGAGCGTCGGATCTGAATTGAATGGCTCGGATTAGTGCTCCTTCCCACCTCCAATCCACTTAAACTTTTTGCACTAAACCCCCTGCATGCCCACACATTTCACAAGTCCAACCCGTCGCCTTCCTCACGTATGACTCATCGCCTCCCTCTCCCTGGTTCATCCACCGCCGCCGCCTCCCTCTCCCCTGGTTCATCCACCACCGCCGCCCTCCAGCACCCTCCCAGCTCCTGCCACCGCCCTTCCCCCTTCCGGCTCCTGGTGCCTTCCTCTCACCCGGCCGCCCTCCCTGCCGCCGCTCTTCCCCCTCCCGGCTCCGGCGGCACCACCCCTCTCAAGACGCGCTCTCAGACCCTCGGCCTCCCGGCTCCTGGCGCCGCCCTTCCCCCTCCCATTGCGCCCTCCGCCTGCCTGCCGCCCTCCCCTGGCAGGTGCGCCCTCCTTAGCTCCTCGCCGCCCTTCCCCTCCCAGTGCGCCCTCCACAGCAGCCGCCCGCCGCCCTTCCCCTCCATTGCGCCCTCCATGCCCACCGGATCGCCTTCCTCTGAGTTTCTTGAATGATTTAAAATTTGTGATTCAGAGTCTTTGTTTAGCGAAGCGATGGTATGAAGTCTTGTCTGTCGTCCACATGATGGCGATGCTTGTATTATTCGAGGCCAACTCGATACTCATTTCAAGAATTGTCGGGTTGGAAGTGAAAGGAGCTATCGAAGGTCTGTTCATCTTTTAACACTAGATATTAGCGTAGTTACTTTTACATATCTTGTGTCACATATCTTCGCTTTGATCATGCAATGGAAGAATTTAATTACTAGTACAATAGATTGGTTCGACAATATTACAAGATGTGTTTAGTATCAATTTAAGGACATTACATTATACGGAATACTTCTTCGCTTGGATACTTTGGACATAGTGAAATTTGCTTTTATTTTGTGATTCATGGTGAAATTAATGAAAAGACACACTTTGTGATTACTAGATGCAAAGAAGGATGTCGTTGATTCATTGCTCAAGGCATCGAGGATGCTTATACTACTCGTGCATCGCATACTTGTTCGAGATACGGCACAAGTCAAGTATGCATACTGACTGAAATGCGTAAAACCTATGACAAGTTATCAACTTTATATTACCCTTTGATCAAGTACTTAATCCACATCGCCTTTTCAAATACAGAAGTGTTTTCCTAGTTATTTGCGAGGAAGGTATGCTTGAGGCCATCTCAATTCGGGCATTGGCTCGTAGTTAAACTTTATCCTTGAATATATTCTGTACATTATGAATTAAATTGCCTTATACTATACCTACTATTAAAAAGCGATTGTGTAGAAATACTGACTTGGATTGGCTTCGAGTGTGAAAAGGCAACATTGTCAAGAAGAGGAGGCTAGCCTGTGAGCAAGTCACTATTTTTCGCAGTCGAGAGTTCATAATTAAGCTCATCAAATGGTACATTTCATGAGCCTTTTTATCATTCCTCTTGAACTTATTTCCGATCTCTCCTTTTCTCGGGCTCACTATTATGCGTCGGGATGCGACACAAGTGACTCATATGGAAAGAAGCCTGCATTGCTCCTTAAGTGGAAATGCATGGAGGTTAAGGTTGCTGAAGACACAACACAAAGGGTATGAATTGCCAAGCACTGATTCAATCTGGGAGAATGTTGATTGCCAACCTCAGATTCAGAGTCTTAAGGAGCATCTGAAGGATGATGAAGATGAAGTGGAAACAAAAGGATAGTTCAGACTTCCAAATGTTTCCCTGTATTGTATCATGAAAATTAGCAGAAGGACTAGTTGAAATATCAAAAATGCTCAATTCAATAGGTTTTGGATTACGCATATGTCAAAACCAAAAGAAATCAGAATATGTACCTGTGTAATTGAAAGTATTTACCATCTGACTGTAAACTCTTGGATGCTTAACAGAAGTATCAATAATAGGAAAGAAGAGTATTTCCCTGAAAAAAGTATACAATTCCCTGAAAAAAGATTCATTGTTCCTGATCCTGAGTATGCTCATTGATCATGTGCGTAGAAGTTAGAACTTAGTCTGTAATGCAAGAATAGAAAATTTAGAAGGCC